>OX451741.1:1336786289-1337514974 GCA_948472305.1 Vicia faba | reverse complement strand
AAAGAAATAAGTAATTCCAAAGACAGTAAAAAAGCGGTTCTCATGTAAAGATTGTCAACTCTAAAGTCCGCCACCAGTAACTCTGTGTAAGTGAGTCTGAGTGATGAAGATAAGCTCAAGTAAAGACATGGGCTGTTGTGAGATCATATCACTATATCTCAGAAAGAATGAAGTCTAACACTCGGACAAAAATCTCATCATTATAGAAACCAATCAAAACCTTCAGACAAGATGAGGAAAGAAATCTAAATCAAGAGGATCATGTTGCAACTGCGGAAAACCCGGTCACTACAAACCGAATGCCCATTGCTCAAGAAAGACAAAGGAAAAGACAATTTCAAAAGAGACCTAACAAAGCGAGAAGAGCATACATTGCTTGGGATAGTGATAGTGAAGCCTCAAGCAAAAGTGACTCTAGTGACGAAGAAGAAATGGTCAACCGTTGCCTCATGGATCATCAAAAGAATAAAGCAATGTAAGTCACTCTAAATATAATCACATGATAAAATGTCTCACATAGAATTGCAAAGAGCTTTTGATACTCTACAAAATGAGGCTAAGGAAGCTTTTAAACGATTAGCCTCAATGAGAAAAAAATCGTACCTTGAGCATAAGTGTCCAATCCCAAAAAGAATTGGAAGCTCTCAGGCATCCATGTAGAGAAATCTAAAGTAATTGCAAATATGATAAGCTTTCTTGGCATGATGGGTTGGATTTGAAACTTGCTACATTTGGAAAAAAGAAGTAAAAACTCTTAAAGCCAAACTTGACAAGGCTTTACAACCCCAAATTACTTTTAGCATTGATAGATCTAATTCGGAAGTAGTGTGATAAATCCATATAAAAAATACACTTATGAAATAAAAGATCCTCCAAGCAAAAGTAACTTGCCCAAAACTCTAACATGTTTATATTGTTGCAAAGGGGACACACCATTAGCAAATGTCGATTCAGGAGATTTTTTTTCCTCAAGACATGTCAAATGGTTGCCAAAATGCAACTCTAGTATCATTCAGACACAAGGACCCAATAAAAATTAGGTACCTACTTCCCTTGTTTAAACTGTAGGTGGAATGTCTTGAGACTACGGAGAAATATGGTTTCTCGATAGTGGGTGCTCAAGACATTTGAGGGCGACATCTCCCTATTTTTGACTTTGTGGCTAAAAAGAATGATTGTTACCTATTGCGACAATAACAAGGAGAAATACTCGGTAAAGGTAGTGTATGTAATCCCTCTTCTACTATCATCTGATGTCTTATTAGTTGATGGTCTTAAACACAATCTATTAGCATTAGTCAATCATGCGACAAAGGATACAATGTTTCATTTTCAAAATACTGTTGCATAATTAACTCAATGATAAGAAAGATGATGTGTTCAAAGGCTGAGGATAACAATGTGTATATGCTTGACTTGAATAATGTATCTCTAACCGGAACTAAATGTTAGTCACTTTAATGAGGATTCATGGTTGGGCATAGACGTCTAGCTCTTTGAATTTTGATTTGTTAAATAAAGTTGTCTCAAAGATTAGTAGTCGTTTACCAAAAATAAAATTTTCCAAGGATCATTATGTGATGCTAGCCAAATGGGGAAGCAAACTAGAATCTCGTTTAAATCTAAAAACATTGTTTACACAACGAGACCTCTCAAACTTCTTCATATGATCTTTTTGGACCATCTAGAATTAAAAGTGTAGGTGGTAACTACTATGGATTCGTTATTGTAGATGACTACTCAAGATTTTGTTGGAAATTTTCTTTGCAAATAAAATTGACACCTTTCCGGCATTTGAAAATTTGCCAAGCTTTCTCAAAACAAATTGAGCACTAGCATAGTTACTATTCGAAGCGATCACGGTGGTGAATTGAGAATGATCTCTTTGATAAATTTTGTGAAAAATATGGTATTAATCATAATTTTTCCGCTCCATGTACTCCTCAACAAAATGGAGTGGTAGAACGTAAAAATCGTATTTTAGAAGAACTCTGAAGAAATATGATCAATGAACACTGTCTTCCAAAATACTTTTGGGCTGATGCCATCAACACGGCATGTTATGTTTTGAATAGGGTTCTAATACGTCTTATTATAAACAAAACTCCCTATGAACTTTTGAAAGGAAGAAAACCAAATATTTCTCATCTTCACGTCTTCGACTGTAAATGCTTTGTGTTAAATAATGGTAAAGAATATTTAGGTAAATTTGATTCAAAAGCTGATGAAGGTATCTTTCTCGGATACTCTCAATCAAGCAAATGATATTGAGTATTTAATAAAAGATTACATATAGTTGAAGAGACTGTACATGTTTCCTTTGATGAATCTGATCTGAAATTAGTCAGAAAGGGTAGTGCTTATGATGGTGCAGGTGTATCTTCGGAAAGCATACTACAAGATCCCAAAGAAAAAGACTCAGAATCTACTAAAATTGAAGAAGAGTTGGATCAAGTATCCGAAGAAAGAGAGGAAGATCATCTAAGCAATAAAAATGATCTTCCTTTGGAATGGAAAACCTATAAGGATCATCCCATCGACAACATCCTAAGAGATATATCAAAGGGAGTAACAACTCGCTATAGGTTAAGTAACTTTTGTTATCATTTTGCTTTCGTCTCTCAAATTGCCCAAAAACTCTAAAGATGCCTTACTCGATGAAAATTGGTTTTTAGCCATGCAAGAGGAACTAAATAAGTTTAACAGAAATGAGGTTTGGGACCATATCCCCCCTCCGCGAGATCATCAAGTTATTGGAACTAAATCAGTTTTTAGGAACAAATTAGATGAAAACGGAATTATAACTCGCAATAAAGCTTGACTTGTTGCCCAAGGGTATAACCAAGAGGAAGGCATAGATTATGAGGAAACTTATGCTCCAATGGCCCGACTCGAGGTTATACGCCTTTTTTGCATATACATGCTCGCAAAACTTCAAATTATTCCAAATGGATGTGAAAAGTGCCTTCTTAAATGGACACATTAATGAAGAGGTGTATGTGTCTCAACCTCCCGGTTTTGAGAATTTTGAGAATTCTAACTATGTTTACAAACTTAAGCGTGCGCTATACAGTCTTAAACAAGCCCCTAGGGCTTGGTACGAACGTCTTAGAAAATTCTTATTAGATCAAGGATTCTCAAGAGGAAAGGTTGACACAACCCTTTTTATTAAGAATGAAGGAAAGCATGTTATTTTAGTTCAAGTTTATGTAGATGTGACATTATTTTTGGTTCTTCTAACGCATCTTTGGTCAAGAAATTCTCTAAGATGATCCAAGGAGAATTTGATATGAGCATGATGGGAGAGTTAAACTACTTTCTTAGACATCAAATCAAGCAATTAAATGATGGAACTTTCGTGAGTCAAACCAAATATTGTCTTGACGTACTCAAGCGATTTGACATGGAAAACTCTAAAGGTATCGATACTCCTATGCCTACGGCTGTGAACTTAGACCGTGATGATAATGGTAATCCCATCGATATAAAAAGGTATAGAGGTATGATTGGTTCCCTTATTTATCTTACGACCTCTCGTCCAAATATTATGTTTAATGTTTTCATGTGTGCTCGGTTTCAATCATGTCCTAAGGAGTCACATTTAAAAGCTGTAAAGCGCATACTTAGGTACCTTAGTGGTACTACTATGTATGGACTTTGGTACTCCAAGGGTAGTGATTGTTCTTTGGTTTGCTATTCCAATTCTGACTTTACCAGTTGCAAATCGGATAGGAAAAGAACTAGTGGTACTTTTCATTTCTTTTCAAATTATTTGGCAAGTTGGCATAGAAAAAAGCAAGTTTTAGTTGCATTTTCAACCGCCGAAGCGGAATACGTTGCAGCCGGTAATTGCTGTGCCCAAATCTTGTGGCTCAAACAACAATTACTCGACTTCAATGTCCAACTTGATCATATTCCTATTTTCTGTGACAATACAAGTGCCATCAACCTAACTAAAAATCCGATTTTGCACTCTCGCACAAAAAATATTGAAATAAGGCATCATTTTCTAAGGGATCATGTTGAAAAGGGTGATGTTATTTTCAAGCATGTTGATAGCAAAAATCAACTTGTTGACATTTTTACTAAACCACTCGCTACAGATCCCTTTCATCACATCCGTAGGGAACTTGGTGTTCTCGATATCTCAGATAGGTTGTAACTTAAGTAATTTACATACCTTTTATTTTAATTAACATATTCTCTTAATGCTTGATGCTCTTATGAATAGCCTTGGTTAAAGCTCTTATCAACTCTCACAAAGGTAATATCGTTCTCATCTATTCTCCACTCTTAACCATGTGTGAAGGGTAAACTTGTTCTTCTTTATCGTTTTTATTAAAGTAAATAGGGATTCTAAAAGTTACATAAATTGCATGAAATCAATTTAAAAAGCTGCATAAAAACATAATTCTTTACTTTTGAGTCGACTCGTAGCTTACATGCGTCGACGCATACTTTGTATTTCACTCAGCATCAATTAAAATAACTCTTGCATCGACACAACTCTCTATGAGCGGTCGACGCATCGTGAATCATGTATGACTTATATTTCTTTATTATTTTGTTCTCTTATTTTCTATATTTCCCCTCTTCTCGCAAAACCCTAAAACCTCTAAAAACCCATCTCTCTCAAAATCTCTCTCAAAACCAAACATACTTCACATACCTATTTTTATCAAGGAATTTACCTAATGGATTCAAGGGTAGCTAAGAAGAGAACCTTCAGAGGAAACTCCTCCAATGTTCCATCGGATAATCCAGTAACTGCTCTTTCACTTCTCTCCGATGACATTGTTGGTACTTTTGCAGACACTTTTGTTAAGAGAAACATAGTTAGACAATCGACTTTATATCTGAAAACCTTGGGTCATATGCATCTTCCTGAAATTATTGAATTGTTAATATTTCAGAACTTCCACTTATTTCTTGAATGTGATACACCGTATAATGAGGATTTAGTCAAAATGTTCTATGCTGGCATGCAAGGAAAGTTTGAGGGTTTTGAATTTAAATATAGAATGAACAACAAATATTATATGGTTAGCTCACATGTATAGAAAGACCTATTTGGTATGTGGCCAGTTGATTCTAATGTTATTAAATTCTCTAAAATTGTTCTTGCTCCCAACTATGAATTTAAGTCGGCCTTAAACTCCATGCTAAAGAAACCCTACAATGACAGAATAGTAAACAGTGATTTATTTCCAAGATCTGTAACAATTGGTGCCCTAGCCCCATTTGACCGAATTCTCTTTTGGATCATTTGCCATATCATTCGACCCAAGAAGGGTGGTCTCTCTCACGTGGATAAACCTAAAGTTAAACTACTTTATGTTTTAAAACATAAAATAAAGGTTCATTAGCCACACTATTTTTCTAGCCGAACGTTTGTCTGCATAACTCTGGAAGAGGCACAATACTATGCTATCCCTCTTTCATTCAAAGAGTTCTCAATCAAGAAAAGATTAAAATTGCAGGAATTCCTTATGTTGGTATGACCTCTGATCTTGAATTCACAAAGAAATCACTTACCTTGATGGGCTTCCAATGGGATCACAAGGAACAAAAATACTGTTATGTTGTGAGAAGTACATCAATTTCGTTCCAAAATAGTGATGGTGAAGAGGATGATAATGAAGAAGAAGAAGAGCCTGAGGAAGAAGAAAATGAAGCAAATATGGACGAGGACATTCTGGCTCCTCAAGAAAACAATGCCAATATGATAGCTCTTTTGGAGAGAATGCAGATCCAACAAAAGGAAGACACATTCCTTCAAAATGAGAGGATTTTGAAGATCTACAACCTTGTCAAAGTCCAAAATGAAATGTTCTCAAACTATTCAAATATTCAAAATCAGTGTACTCCACATTGGAAGGCATGCTTCATTCATAAGCTGAGAACCTTTCTTCCCTTCATTCCACCTTCCTTCATCATTTTCTAAACCTTCCACCTGATGCTCCAGAAAACAATGATACCAACAACCTAGAGAATTGATTCATGTTATATATATGTAATTATGTTTAAGTTCTTATGTTGCATTTCTTTTGATTACCTCATGCACTTATCCTTATGAACTGGTTTGTAATATTCTACATACATTTGTCTAATTATTGCATTTTATGATCCGCACTAATTTAATTTTGTGTGAATGATTGTTGGTGTTTTTAGTTGCAAATGGAAAATGATGTTCCATTTGTTATATTTTGTTACTTTTGACCTTGCGCTATTTCTCTTTTTGATGTTGTCAAAGGGGGAGAAGTGAACATAGAAGACTATACATAGCTTGCAAACAGAACGCACAAACTCAGGGGAAGCATATTTGAGCATTGTTTTGACATCATCAAAAAGGGGGAGTATGTGAGGGAAAAGTCCCTCTATAAGTATTTTAATGATGTCAAAATGATTATTAATATCTCTCTATTTTGGTTGGCTCTATGAACAATATTACAATGGAAGTATTGAAATGAAGATCTCTAGAAACAAGTATTTTTGAGAAAATTCAATCTGTGCATCGACTAAAACATAGGTGTGGTCGACTCATCATCTTAAATCAAGCCCTGGATGTGTGAGGTCGACCCTTCCGGTTGACTCAAACTGGAAATCAAAACACTCAAAGTTTGCGTCGATGCAAGTCCTGAAGCGGTCGACGCACTGCACTTTAAAATGGAATTCTCTCTGACTGCTGGATGTATCGCATCGACCCTTCAGGTCGACTCAACCTGGAAATCAAAATGTTTAAAGTTTGCATCGATGCAATTCTTAAAGCAGTCGACGCATTACACTTCAAAACAGTTTTCTCTCTCAACTGATTTTCTTCTATGATTGTGAATCTTGGGTATTGTTAGCTGGGAATTTCGACGAGGTTAATAAAGAAACCTTTACATTTAAAATTTCCATAAGATGGCTTGAAAAAGAGTTATATTCGAAATGTATTATTACTGGATCTGAGTCGAAGATAGTTTGAAAAAGACAAGTATTTTATTTGGTTAAAGGCGCGCGTTTTTGACGGCCACGTGAGAAAGTCGTTGCTGAAGGCTTGAGCGGGATTGTTTGAAATTCGAAAAATAGTTTCTTTGGATAAGAAGGACGCGTGGAAGCCTTAGAGTGTCGAAAGGCATGCAAGAAGCGACATGGATTTTCCTTAGAATAGCACCGTTATGGTTAGAACATTATAAATAGCTCCTTAGTGTTAGGGAAAAGAGGGTCATAATTCGTACAAAGTTACTCACAAAATACTCAAGTACCAAGTTACAGAGAAAGAGTTCGTTGAGAATGTACGTATGACCTCACAGTTTTATCTTTGAAATGCACTTATCAATATAATTTTCTTTTTAATCATTCTTTATTTGTTCTTAATTTCTTTATGTTCTGTCGAATTGTTTCATTTTCCTGCAAAGCTTTACAAATAAAATTTCTTTTAAAAGGTTTTTTCCTTTACAATCAAGTCATTTAATTCCAGTCTTAAGTATTTTTATTTTCAAGTATTTACATTCAAACCCTCACATTTGAATTTAATTTCAGAAGTCTTTTGTATTTCAAGCCCTTACACAAACACATGCACAAGAGTTACGTCATAAACCTTCAAGGAAGTATTATAATTAATGTTAAGACAATGCCATAGGATCAATCTAGTCGATCCTGCAAGTAACCATACATATCAAATTTGTTTGGAAGACTAGCGGTTGTTTCGCCAGAAATCACTGCGAATAAATTGGCACGCCCAGTGGGACCGTGTCATAACACTTTAAGGGGAAACCAGTGGTAATCATAACAGAGGGTTAAAACACTATCTTCTGGTAAAATATGAAAAAGCTTTATATGAACCTTAGGAGTGGCGGAATTACTAGTGAATCTCAACCAATACCTAAGAAAAAACATACCAGAAGAATGGTTAACACAACTAATGATCAAGGATGACAAAATCCTCCACAAGGATCAGGAACGGTTGGTAAAAATTCGACAACTAGTTCCCAGGCCATTCCAACATCAATAGGATCAATGGTCGCAACTAATTCAAATCCACCTTACACAGGAATTGCTTATGTGGCTAGTACGACCAACGTGCCCCCCTTTGCGGGTACATCAGAGTCTCTTTCGAATACTTAGAATGGACCCATTTTGACATATGTAGGAGGCCAAGTACCACCTTCGACAACTTCCAGGCCACCAGGATTCGAAAACTTTAGGCCTTGGACAAAACAGTCATATGGAGGGCCCTCATCATCATTCATGGGTGGTTTACACCTTAGTACTTCCACATATACGCAACCTAATGTAAGTACTTTTTCTCCGATTCAAAATGTTGGTTCAATTGATCGAAGCACCCAAAAATAAGGCATGTCAGCCCAGATGCCTGCTTTAACCACAAATACCCAGGCAACACTTAGACAACAAATGGACGCTAGTAACCAGGATATGATTGGAATATTAGAAAGGGAAATGAATACTATTTTTTCTCCCCTAATCCAGAATATAAATAGAATCAATCAAGAAAACACGCAATCATACCAACAGTTTTCAGCGTATATGGCACGAATGGCGGATTTCTTTGGGAACCCCCAACCGCCTGTTCGATGCAGGCAGAATATCATAGGAGTTCAAGAAGAACCAACCATAAAACAGGTTCAACAACCTAGACAAAATATTGTTGAAGAACCAAGAGTTGAACCAGTAGGTATTTGACAGCCAAATCCTGATGAGCCACCCAGGAGAATAGCCATGGTCAATAGAGGCCAAGATGCAAATGAAGTTGTTCATAGAGTGAGACAAGACAACCTATTGGTCGAAAATAACATAACAAATATAGTCGAAATAATCATGGCTAATAATGGTTTAAATATAGGGTTTCGACGCCACAACTACACTTCCCCTATAGCGGAATTTATTCTACAAACGGAATTGCCAATGGGTCACAAGATCCCAAAATTCACTAATTTCTCAGGGGATACAAATGAATCCACTATTGAGCACATTGCCAGATATTTGACAGAATTGGGAAACTTGGTGTTGTACCCCAAAATTTTCCCCCCCATATTATCAAGATTTTTCTCACAAGACTTCTTGGACTCAATACTAGATTAGGGTTTGCTCAGCTCAAGACATCCTCTTGCACTGATGACCTGAAATTAGGGTTTGAGTTTGCACAAGGATTTTTGGACCATCAATGCTTCATGTGACCTTCATAAACCATCTTGGATCCCTAATATTGCTCATGTTAAGTTTCAAGCCTTGAATCACATTTTTGCCCAGTCAATTTAACAGTTGACCTAAAAATTAGCTGTATTGGGGAAAAAGTCAACCATGGCCAATTTACAGTCAAAATTCATAATTTTTGATCAACAACAACATTTTAGACTCATATGTATCATTTTATCAAGTTTGGATCACAACTCCTCAAGAAATTTGATCAGATCATCAAAAGGGCAAAATGGTCGAAATTAGGGTTTTGACTGAGAAAGGGCAATTTCTGATTTTTAACCTAGCAAATGACCAAGTGGGTTCAAACATGATTTCAAGGACTCAAGGGCATCATCTTGACCTAATCACATGGTTCAAAATATTTCAAGTTCATAGGATTGACAGATGAATTTTCCAATCAACTAATCAAAAGTCAACTGTGTACTGAAAAGTCAAACTTTGACTTTTTGGTCAAAATCAAGGGCCAAGGGTCATAATTCATCAAGATATGTCAAATCATGAAACTTTTTGATCAAGAAAACTCAATTTTAAAATTAGGGTTTTAATTTGAAAATTTTTCATAACTTAGAATTTTTCTAAGTATGGAAATTTTCTTATTTTTCCCAACTTTTCAAAACTTTTTCACCATGATGCAATTGGATTCAAAGAAAACTTCAAACATGAAAGTTGTAGTCCTTCATGAAATATACAACTTTTATTCACAAAGTTTTCCCAAAAGATACCTGGATCTCAAGATATGAATTTGTGAATAGAGGTCCATGAACTAAAAGACTTAGTGAAAATTTGCCCTAATTTAGGCAGGTTTTTTACCCAACTTCATGGATATTTTTCACCTAGTTCCAAGAGGTATCTCAAAATTAATTTCAAATATGGATTGTAGATCATTTTTCAAGCATTCCAAAATGTCCAAGAACTCTCCAAGATCATTTATGGTTAGGGAGAATCGAAGAAGAGAAAATGGTATTTTATCACTTTTGTTCAAGCCATTTTCACAATGCACCAAGTTGCAAATATGATCAAGCATATTTGTACCTTGCATTACAGGTCCTAAATCCCTTCTACACTCCATAATTAAATTCTAACTCAATGGATAATGGCTTTATTTTGGCTTTTTAAGCATTGTACAAGGAATAAATCCATAAATGGCATAAAGGACACAATGCCATTTTGATAAAGCAAGCTTTTTGCAACTTTGCTATCCTTGAGCCCTGGACCTTTTCTTTGGTCACAAGCAATGTCCACAGATATCAGTCAAAGCATACCAACCCTCTGCAGCTAGCAAGCAAACAAGGACAAGCATGTTGGCATAAGTCTTGTCACTTTTCTTCAAAAGCAAGAAAAGTTGCAAAAGTCAAGAGAACTTGTACATCTGATAAAGGGTGAACTTGGCTTCATTCTAAACAACTACACAAAACTCATCTCAAGCTAGAACACGATTTCTCATGATCTGAAACTCTCCCAAACACAAAAACACATGTTTTCTGCCCAAACTTGCAGCTTCTGCAAAACTCTTGCCAACTCAATATTTGCTCGTGCGTTTTGCTTTGTAACACTTCAAACACATTCCATACATCCTACAAAAGCTATCCAAGCCCTTGTCCTAGTTATGTAAGCCCTATTCCAGACATCACCATTTTCATTTTGGAAGGTTGCAGCTTGACTTCTACAGGGAGTTTCAAGCATCCTCAAGGAAAGCTAAGCATTGGAATAGCTTGAGGGAACATCAAGGAAGCTCACACGATCCTCAGGCCTCACTCAAAGTCCCCACATTGCCATATCCAAATCCAGCTGAAGGAGGTATTTTTCAAAACTTTATCTCTCTATTTAAGCATCCCGAAGCCACGATTTGTGAAGCAAAAATGTAGTGTCTAGCATGGTGAAGTTGTACATATGCATAGTTGTCATTTATTTTAACTGAGCTAAGAGAATTTGAATGTTGAACATGTTGAAAAAATTAGGTCATAAATTAGGGCTACTGAAATTCTCCCTGATCTTTGAGAGTTAGATTATGAATTTTATATCATTAGAATCGTGAGATTCCAAGCTACATTTTTTATGTTGCAAGTTTTTGTTTTTGTGCAAATAATAGAGAGTTGCAGGTTTGTACATGGAAAGCGCGCAAGCTGAAGGACAGGGACGAAGTGGCTGGCTTGGGCTTTTTGCATTTTTGGCCTTTTTTGGTTTTTCTTTTCACACCCCCCAGTTTACTTTTGCTCCCCCTACATATTCTTTATTTTTTGCATATTTTCTCATATTTTTTATATTTTTGACTTGCATTTATTTTTTCTGAATATTAAAAAGTCACAAAAATATTTTCCTAAGTTTTTTTGCAATTTTATTTTTTTTATTTATTTTTTTTTCATACATAAAAATAGTTTTATACAAATAAATAGAATTTATTTTCTTATAAAAAATTGTAAATACATTAAAATACTATACATTTTTATTTTTATTATTTAACACATAAAAATAATTATTTTCACACATATTTAATTTTTAATATTTGTTAATAATATTATTTATTATTTATTGTACAAAAATGGACAAAATAAAATAAATATAGAACATATATTTTCTTTAATCAAAAACTAGGGTTTTACCCCTTTCAAAAAATAACAATATTTTTCTCTTATTTTTTAGACTTAAATAATTAATTCTCTCATACAAAAAATCAAATACAAAACATTTTTTGCATATTTACATTTTTATTGCATTTTTAGTGTTTGTATATTTATTTAATTTGCAAATATTCAATTGGGTTGTAATAGTATTTTAGGGTTTTATTTTGTGCAAATATCCCCATTCAAAAAACTTGTATCCCCCCTCCCATAATAATTGTTGTAATATTTTAGTTTACTTTTACGCAATTTATCGTATTTATACCATGTTTAGTAAAACTAGGGTTTGCATGATAAGACAACAATCAAACAAATAGACAAGACCTAACAAGACAAAATGCATGTAAAATGACACACATTGCACACAAGCACCTCTAGGGTTTCACCCACTTGGTTGCCTTACAAAATGGCCATGGTATGCATGCAAAGTATCTTGGTAAAGCAAAACAAACAAATAAGATCATATTCCCTCGATGACGCTATCAAAAGGTTGCCTAAACAAATGATCTTGGTCCCTCAAAATGCTAAAGATACTTGGCAACATTGCTATAATGGTCATACGATGACCCACACCCGTCCCGTTTAACATCCAAAGATAGGGTTGTTTACCAAAGCAATGGTAAATCAACAATGTCAAAGGAATAAAAATGTACAAGAAAGACAATTGAGTAGGTAGATAGTTCTGAGTTACTTGCTCTCTTCAAAACAATCCTTGCTATTTTCAAAAACTCACACACACATTTCAAAAACATTTTCTAAACACCTTTCAAAACATTGAAACATTTTTCAAAAGACAAACATCTTTGTATACATTCTTATGAACGAGAATCATTACAAAGATTGCCTAAACGAATGGCCTCTTTTCAAAATACTTTTAAAAACCACACCAAACACAAAGCACCATTTCAAACAATTGCAAAAGCAAAGTAAGTGATCTAAGAAAGTAACTAAGAGCCCATGGAAAACCATGGATGAAAAGGGTGCTAGCACCTTCCCTTTTCATAATCTACCCCCTGAACTCAAGAAAACATATCCAAGGTCTTTCCTGTGCTTTTTTACCTTTCCTTTTGGATAAAATAAAAGTCGGTGGCGACTCTTCCTAAACCGAAACATTTGCGACAAAATGCAAAACCTCAAGTCAGTTCTCCCACCGTATTACAGAACTGGCGACTCTGTTGGGGAAATTATAAAAGTGGGGTTACCTTAGGGTTTAGATCACCTTTATTTGCTTACAATTGCTTGACTTGTTTACTTTACACTTTGGTTCTATTGTTTGGGTTTGAATTCTCTACCCGGATTTGGGAAACATTATAGGTAAATAGCAATACGTTGTGGAAACTGTGCGGGGTATACCGACACGGTCTAAGCAATATCTATGTTAGTGTGACATATTTGTGGGTATCGGTAGCCTTTGAGTCAATCAAAGAGAATACGGGGCCGCTGAGTGATGTCATGAAGCATTAACGAACTTCTAGAACCTTTACTTGACCAACTTGGCCTTTTAGGATGTAGTGAGATGATCGGCTTTGGTGCAGTCCGAAGTTGGTAGATACTCGATACTGCACTCATTGAGGTTTGGTTCCTTAGAATATTTCGGTCTCCAGTAAAGAGGCTGAATTGAAACAATGAACAAGGAAACAATCCAGTGATATTGAGCTCCTTAGAACCCGGTTACTATTTGTGATACGGTGGGAGAGAACCGACTGTTTTTGGAATGCTGGTTCGCGTTTTGCGTTTGTGTTTGCAAAATGTCACGGTAAGCAAGAGTTGCCACCGTCTTTTATTTTATCCAACAAGGAAAGGAAAAAAGCACAGAAAAATTCCTTTTTCGAGATGTTTCTCGGGTCCGGGGGGTAGATTATAGAAAGGGAAGGTGTTAGCACCCTTTCTTTCCGTGGTTATCCACGGGCTCTTAGGTACTTTCTCAAAGTGTTTTCAAAAGTTGCTTTTCTTTGTGTTTGTGGGTTTGAAAGAAGTTTTTGTTTGAAAGGAGTGTAAGTGCGAAAAAGTTTTGTTTTGTTTTAAAAGGAGCAAGTACTTAAGAACCATCTACCTACTCAAAAAAAGGAGTCAATCTGTGCTAATTCCCTTTTAGACAATGCTATCCCACTATTGATGAGTAGGTAGCATCATCGTTGGAGTTTTAAGGTTCAATTCGATTAAGGGACGTGTGGTCACTAAAGCAATGTTAGGACGCCTTAGCGGTAACCCTAATGTCTTAGATCATTTTTCGGAGGCAACCGTTTCGAGGCAACAATGATCTTTGGACAAGAGGGCGACCTCTAAAACTTCCTATACTCAATGACCACATTCGAAGGCAACCAAGTGAGGTGTACCCTAAGAGTGCGCATGTGCGAGTGTATTGTTTCGGTTAATTTTATCTTTGTACATGTCATGGGTGATCTATGTTGATTTTAGGTTTTGAACGATTAATCTTGTCATGCATTCCCTATTATCAAACATCTAACAGTTTATAAGTTGCGGAAATTAAACTGCGGAAATTAAAACTAACTATTACAAGGCGTCGGGTATTTACATCGCCAAAAATAATCCTTGAAATTAAAATGCGGAAAGTAAATAAAGCGATAAAAGTATTTAAAGTCCTATTAAACTATTACATTCCGGGAAACAGATACAATAATATGATAAAATGGATTGCGTGCGAGAAATTAAATCGGGCGAGTTCTAGGGTTTTGACCCTTTTTTTTTCAAGAAAAGATTTTTTTGGTTTATTTTGAATTAATGGAAGAAATTAAATTAGGTTAACATTAAATTAATAAACAAATTAATTAATTAATGAAAATAATATTTTTTGGATTTTTTTATATTTAAAGAAATAAAATAAATTTGATCAAAATTAAAAAACCTAATTGTCTAAGTCAATTTTAATTATTGCAAAAAGATATTAAAGTTATTTCCTAATTAAACTAAATTAATTAAATCAATTTTATTAACAAAAATAAAAATGCTGGAAATTAATTTTAATAATGAAAATGTTTTTTGGTTTTTTATTTTATTAAGAAAAAGTTTTTGGTTGGTTAATGATAATAAAAATAATAATAATAAACAATTAAGCAAAATAAAAAAGAAAATAGAGAGAGTTAGAGATTTGGGCCTGCTTTTTGGAGGTTTGAATAGCAAATTCAAAGCCCATTTGTATGCAAGCCTGGCTGACTTTTGCAATTCCATGTGGCACGTTGACTAGGGCATATGGTAGGTATCTCATCTGGGCCATCAGATTTGGCCTGGGGGCCATCTGTCCAATGATTGCATGAGGGATCATGGTACATCACGCGTTGGAGCTTGCATTGGATCGCCTGGAAACAAAATATAACAAAGATATTGGGGACCTGGGATTCGAACCCAGGTCCTGTTGGATCTTGCACAAACGCCCTTGCCACTCAACCATCACGCTTCATTTGTTGGTGTATTAGGTAATAATAATAATATGGGAAACAAGTTAATATGCCAGAAAATATAAAAATAAAGCGCGAATTTTTGAATAAGCGAATTGGAAAGGGCCACGTCTTCGTCTTCTCTGTTTGACCCTGGTTATTTACCTGCGGATTTATATCCGCCCCTAAATCCATAGGTCCATCCTAAAACTAGTTCTAAGCCATGGAAATTGATTCCAAGACCATGGTCATGTTCGTCTTCCTCTCCTGATTTCATCCATGTCCATTAATTGCATTGATTTTGCCTGAAAATAAAATGCCCAAAAACAAAAACCAAGAACCCTAGATTCGGCTAGGGGGTTACAGGCTATATAAATGCAATCAAATAATGCAGAAAGTTTAGAAATTGCACAAGGATCATGAATATGCCAATAATTTGTCAAAAAATGCAAGAACATGAGGATACGGTTTCGAGTACATGGCGGTTTTTTGAGAGACTTACAGCGCGATTGAGAGGGTGTGAGGGCTTGCTTTTGATTTCTTCTGACTCAGTGATTGCCCAACAATGGAGTGGTGTTGAGATTTTGTGTTGAAACTGCCTCTAAGCACGATTTCAGATTCACACTTTTTCAAGTTTTCTCAAGTTTGGTTTTTGTGTTCTTGCAGCCTCTAACCTCTAAAACTCGTGCCTTTGCATTGTATATGTATGCAGCATTGGATTAGGTCAACAATTTGGTCCTGAATCTTTGTGCATCAATGCTTGGAGATATGATTTGATTCACCATTGATAACTTTCTTATTTTGTCCAAAATCCAATATTTTTGCACATGAAAAGCTTGATACGGCTTTGATCATGTCATTGATGATAATCAAGACCTATAACAACCAAAAATATCCTAAGTAATCAATATTTGGATTTTATTTGATTTAAATTGATTTAAAATGAATTAATTCAATAAAAAATCAAATAAAATAGAAAAATTAATAAATGGACACAAGGCTGAAGCTAGGACACGTGTGGAGTGTGACAAGATCAAATCAAGTGAAAAAGAATGGGCCCATTTGACAAAGTTTGAAGTTTTGGGGATAGTTGACTTTTGGCAATTTTGCAAAACATTCCCAACTTCAACAATGCATAACTCCTTCCATTTTGAACTTTTGGAAGTGTTCTTGGACTTTTTAGAAATCTTGGGATGTCCTATAACCAACCCTTTTGGTCTCATCTCATTTTGATATTCCATTATCAAGTGATAAGCTTTGGAAAAAAAGGTGTTTTTGTTGACTTTCAAAAATGACCTATAATGTCCAAATTTGTAACTTTTTGTGAGTGCATATCTTGATCTCGGGGTGTGAATATGGATTGTAGGAAATTGCATCCTCTTCAAAATGAGCTTTGGATGGGTCATTTCGCATAAAGTATGAGAAAGTTATGCTTGGTCAAAGTTGAGTTGACTTTTCCTACAAAACCCTAATTTAGCAACTTTTGAGTCTTGATGAATTTTGAGAAATCCTTGATGAATCATGATCAACCCTTTATAAAATGATGAAATATCCTTCAAAATGAGAATGTTGGCAAAAAATCTTGAAGTTTGACTGTTTATAGGTCACAGTTGACTTTTGCCCTAACACAGTCGATTTTTGGACCTCTTGAGCAATTGACTGACCAAACTTCCTCTGCAAGGCTTTAAATTTGACATGGATGAGCTTGAGAACATATTAGGACATTGGGGAGAACTTGAGGTCATTTGGATTAAAGGACCTTGATGCAACACAAAACCCTAATTTGAGGTTGACTGCCTTAGGAGATGACTTGACTGTCCAACTCTTGAGCAATCTTGAGCAACTTGGAGATTATTCTTGCAATGTCTTGAGAAATATGAGAGGTAAAATTTTGGGGTACAACACTATTTACTAGGACAGGTTGAGCCAACTAAACCTCAAGAGGGTACTTACCCATGAAACCCCATGCAAGCTTAAACTAAGAACTTGTTTGATTTGTTTGTACATATATACTTGTGCATAACATCATGGACATCATGAAGAATCATATGCATCCACTAACCATTTCAAGGATTTTGGAAATTCATCTTTGTTCCTGTTTTGTAGGTTATGGAGTCACTTCGCAGGAAAACTATCCAGGTCAACCTTGTAAGAATTCCTCCACAACTCAAGGAGCTAGTTTCAAGGATCCCTGAGAACTCTCCATTCACCGAGAGGCATGGTCGTATACTCAACCTAGTCACTTCCAACACAGAGGAAGACATGATGGAAGTTCTTTTCCAGTTCTTTGACCCTTTGCATCACTGCTTCACATTTCCTGACTACCAGTTTGTGCCCACTTTAGAGGAATTTTCTCAACTCTTGAGGATTCCTATTCTCAATCAACTACCCTTCAATGGTACGGAAAGAGATCCAAAGCCAGAAGAGATTGCTCAAGCCCTACACTTGCACTCATCTGATGTCACAACCCATTGGGAAACTAGAAGTGGTGTTAAAGGCTTCTTGGCAAAGTTCTTATTTGAGAAGGCCCAAAGCTGTTGGAATTCCTTGGACTTACAAGATTTTGAGGAGATTGTAGCTCTTCTCATCTATGGGATGGTCTTTTTCCCTAACCCTGACCAACTCATAGATGTGAGTGCTGTCAAAATCTTCATGTCTTGCAACCCGGTGCCTACATTGCTTGAAGATATGTTGCACTCTTTTCACACTCATACAATGAGGCAAATAGGTGTTCCCATGTGTTGCACTCCTCTACTGGCAAGATGGTTTATTTATCATCTTCCCCAATTAGTCTTGAAGAATGAGCAAGATTTGAGGTGGTCACAACGATTGATGACTCTTACACATTCAGATATTCATTGGTGTTCTCGATCCAAAGAGAATGTTATCATCATCGACCGTTGTGGGGAATTCCCTAATGTCCCTCTACCTGGCATTAGGGTAGGCATCACCTATAACCCATGCTTGGCTCTAAGACAATTTGGTTATACCCGAAGGGATGGCCCACATGACATGATGATTCCAGACTTGGTTTTTGACTTCGACAACGACAATCAAGGACTTCGTCAAAGGTTCATCTGAGCTTGGAGGATGCCAAACAAGGTAGACAGTAAGACCTTGGGACACAAGAATTCCATCCCCCTTGAGCCTTACCTCAAGTGGGTACGAACCCGCGCCAAAATTCTTATGATGCCCTACCCCTTCATTCTCCTAGTGATTATAGAGCCTGTTAAGGAAGGAGAGGTTCCATACACCCTCCTACATCCTGACATGCCAACATCACTCGAAGATCTACAAAGGAGTTGGATACAGCTCAAGGGAGAATGCGATACTTTTGAAGCCCAATTCTACGCAAGCGAGAAGAAGGTTTTTGAACTAACTCGGTTACTTCACAAAGAGCAGACTCTCAACACCTACATTGCACCGAAGAGGATGCGCAACGTCTTTTTATCTTAGAATTTTGCACTATTTTTCCCTAGGGGCATTGATGTAAAAAAATTCTATTTTATTAATATAACGTTTGTTCCTTTTTGTTTAACACAAATTTGATTTTCAAATCCTTGAAAGCATTACATGAATACATATCATTCATCATATGCCTAAACAGGTATTTACAAGAAGTTTCCTCATCCTTCTACTGTTTATTTCAGCAAAATGGATCTTGAACAAACGGTTAAAGACTTGCAAGCTCAAAATTCACACTTTCAATAACTACTCTTGACCTTAGCCAAGGGGCAGGAGGAACTCAAGACTCTTCTAGAGAAAGAGAAAGAGAAAAAGAAGAATAAGCGAGCCGTTGTGGTTATCATGGGTAGAAGGTTTGAAGGACAAGCCAGACGGACTTTGGAATTTCCATCAACCTATGAGGAAGGGGAAAGAAAAGGTAAAGAGACGGCAGTGCCATCTGATTCTGAAGCAGAAGAAGAGGAAGATGAGGACTACTCAGAATAACAATACCCTTCGGCTGATGACAAATACAAAAACCTGGAAGAGCGTCTAGCTGCTATGGAGATACAGAGGGTACCGGGGCTGAACTTTGAAGAAGGTTGGTATCTGGAATTGTAATACCTCCTAAGTTTAAAGTACCACTATTTGCCAAGTATGATGGGTTGTTTTGTCCCAAGATGCACCTACGATATTATGTCAGGAAAATTCAGCCACATTCTACTGACAAAGATCTGTGGGTCCACTTTTTCCAAGACAGTTTGTCAGGAACACAGCTTGATTGGTTCTACCAGTTGGAGAGGGCTGATGTGCATAATTGGGAAGACTTGGCAGCCGCCTTCTATAAACAGTATCAATACAACACCGACTTGGCACCAACCCGTACTCAACTCCAGAGTATGGCTATGGTGTCCAATGAGGGCTTCAAAGACTACGCCCAAAAGTGGAGGGATTTAGCCGGAAGGGTGAAACCACCATTATCTAAAAGGGAGCTAGTGGACATGTTCTTGGGAACTCTGTCAGGTCCTTTCTTTAATCACCTGATTGGAAGTTCTTCTGCAGGTTTCACTGAGCTGATTTTGACTGGCGGGAGGATAGAAGCCGGTATTAGAAGCGGGAAAATTTAGAAAGACGCATCTACCTCTGCTGCTGTAAAAAAGCCCTTCACGGGAAAGAAGGAAGTGTCTGCCGTCTATGCACAGAGAAATCATGGAAGAACCGAGCGCCGACCAACAGTGGGGGCCGTTATGATTCAAAAGTCTGCATCAGACCATCCAAGAAACAACCTGCCGAGAAATGATCAGCCGAGGAATAACCAGCAAAGGGTGGAAAGGCCTGTAAGGAAATTCAGAAAGATAAACATGACTCCAGCTCAAGTCCTACCACATCTTTTGAAGTTGAATTTGTCCATGCTAAAAGAGGCCCCTAAAAATCCCAATACCGCATCTCCACACTACCATCCGAATTCCAGGTGTGCTTACCATTCAGAAAGTCCAGGGCACGACACCAACAACTGTTGGGCCATGAAGAACAAGATCCAAGATCTGATTGATGCAAAGGAAGTTGAATTTGAAGCTCCCGAAAAACCGAATGTTATTTCTGCTCCAGTGCCTAGGCATGGACACAATGCCAGTGCTGTGGAAGAAGATCTGTTTGTTTCTACTGTGGATGAACTATTAACTCCTCTCCTAACCATCAAGTTGAATTTGTTGAAAGCTGGGGTGTTCCCAGGTTGTGACCAAGATTGCCATACTTGCCTGTCCTCATCATCTGACTTTCCTTTGTTGAAGAAAGGTATCCAACAACTGATTGATAACCAGGAAATTTTGTTTGAGAAAGCTCCTGCTTCACCCATTCCAGTTCCAGAAGTTTCAATAATAACCATATACGCCAATCCTTCCAGGGTTCCTAAAAAACCCGTTAGGATTACATCCGCTCCTATGACTACTCCGTTGAAGATAACAATTCCTGGTCCAACCCCATACAAATCAGATAAAATTGTACCATGGAACTATGGTGGAGAAATCTACTACCATGGTGTCAAACAGATTGAAGAGACTGTTGAAGAAGAAAGCTCCAAAGAGGACAATCCCGACATCCGTAACATTGCCGGAACAAGCAAAATTACCCGCAGTGGGAGAATTTTCTCTCCAGAGATTTCCCCTCCAAAGGCAGCCTCTGGACCCGTGGCCGTTCCGAAGATTACATCTGCGCCCGTGGTTGTACCTGCAAGTATACCCGCCAACAATGACAATGCAATTCCTACCCCTACTTCCGCTGCTGAGAATAAAGGAAAGAATGTTCAAGAGGAGCCTGTCCTGATGAAGGGTCAGTCACTAGTTATTCCTGAGACATCCAAGAAAGAGATGGAAGAAATCCTAAGGATCATTAAGAAAAGTGATTATGATGTGGTAGAGAAACTGGGGCATACCCCCTCCAAAATCTCTATGTTAGCCCTGCTGCTGTGCTCTGAGGCACATGCTAAAGCTTTGGTCAAGTTTCTGAAAACGGATCATGTGCCACAAGAGACGTCTGCGGATCAATTCCAAGAGTGTGTAGCCAGTCTGATAGCTAACAATGGCCTGGGTTTCTCCGATGCTGACTTAACCTCCAAAGGGAGAAAACATAACGACGCACTACATGTCTCAGTGGAGTGTAGGGGAACCACCCTAGCTCATGTTTTGATTGATACTGGATCATCTTTAAATGTCTTGCCAAAGAAAGCCTTGGATAGATTGGATTGTGAGGGGCTGACTTTAAAACCCAACAACATCATTGTGAGAGCATTTGATGGCTCTAAAAGGATGGTCCATGGAGAGGTGGACATCCCGATCAAGGTGGGTACCCAGACATTCAATTCAACATTCTATGTGATGGACATTCATCCTTCTTACTCTTGCCTGTTGGGACATCCCTGGATTCACAATGCCGGTGCGGTCACTTCGACTTTGCATCAGATGCTGAAGTACCTTGTCTAAGGGAAAATCATAATTGTCCATGGTGAAGAGGAATACATGATTAGTCATCTGAATTCTTTCTGATATGTAGAATTGGATGGCGAATTCATTGAGACCCCTTTCCAACATTTTGAAGAAGTTTATCAGGAAATAGCGGCGACCAAAGCGGTATCCTCAACTCCTGTGATCACAAGACCTGCACCTCAGATGTCTTCTCTAAAGGATGCAAGGGCAGTAGTGGAAGAAGGTGGATCCACTATCTTGGGGCAGCTTACCGACTTCCCTTTCAAATCAGACAAGGTTGGCCTGGGATTTACCTCGACTTCTCAGAAAGCTGTTCGCCGCGCCCGCGCCAAAGGGCCACCTGTGAAGATCAGCCACCAAGGGGTTAATGCACTAGAGGACAGTGATGAAGAGGGCAGCCTGGAAGACTGGATTTTTCCTACTGTTGGCGGAGGACTGTGCAACTGGGAAGCAAAAGACTTTGTTCCGATTACTTTCATACCGTAGTAATTTATCTTTTCCATTTCTGTTAGATCTGTAATAATTCATAAACAATTCGTACTTTTTCAACCTTGTGTCTTACCCGAGGCACATAGGTCCATTTGTAAGGGTTCTTATTTCATTTTCATATGTCATTTTAATGAATCATGGATGCTTTTCATATATAAACCTTTTGTGCTCAATGTCTTTCTTTTACATTTTGTTGTTTTAAGATGGCTATGCCCTTACATACACCCACACTCACAAATGCAGGTACCCTTCCACTCCGGAACCCATGGGTAACGATACTGCTATAGCCTTTAGTGACTCTGAAGATCTGATCTACCAAGCCGAATATGAAGGTGAGGAAGATTGTGAGGTGCCAGGGGAATTGGCCAGATTACTACAACAAGAGGAAAGAGCTATTCTGCCTCATGAGGAGTTGTTGGGTACAATCAACTCGGGCACTAATGAAGACAAGAAGGAAATCAGAGTGGGTGCCAATCTAGAGCCGAGTGTCAAGGAGCGCCTAATTCAACTGTTGCATGAATATGTTGAGATCTTTGCCTGGTTATACGAAGACATGTCGGGACTCGATACAACCATTGTGGTACACCGTATACCCACAAGAGAAGACTGTCCACCAGTTAAGCAAAAAGTCCACCGCATGAGACTTAACATGTCAGAGAAGATCAAAGCAGAAGTTATGAAGCAGTTCAATGCTGGATTTCTGGCTGTTACTTCCTATCCATAATGGGTTGCTAACATTGTTCCCGTGCCTAAGAAGGACGACAAAGTCAGAATGTGCATGGATTATAGAGATTTAAACAGGGCCAGCCCTAAAGATGATTTTCCACTTCCGCACATTGACATCCTGGTTGACAATACAGCTCAGCACAAAGTATTTTCTTTCATGGACGGATTCTCAGGCTATAACCAGATCAAAATGGCGCCTGAGGACATGGAGAAAACTACTTTTGTCACACAGTGGGGTACGTTCTGCTACAAAGTGATGTCATTCGAACTGAAGAATGCCGGGGCAACCTATCAACGCGCCATGGTAGCTTTGTTTCATGATATGATACATCATGAGATAGAGGTCTACGTAGATGACATGATAGCCCGATCACAAACTGAAGAAGAACACCTTGATCAATTGCAAAAGCTGTTTGTCAGGTTGAAGGAGTACAAGCTAAGGTTAAACCCTAACAAGTGCACATTCGGAGTTCAATCCGATAAACTCTTAGGTTTCATTGTCAGCAATAAAGGCATTGAGGTTGATCCTGCCAAAGTCAAAGCTATACAAGAAATGCCTGCTCCTCGCACTGAGAAGGAGGTCAGAGGTTTCTTGGGATGCCTAAACTACATTGCTAGGTTCATTTCTCACCTAACATCTACTTGTGAGCCAAGCTTCAAGTTGTTGAAGAAAGATCAGGTAGTTAGATGGAATGATGACTGTCAAATTGCTTTCGATAAAATCAAGGAGTATTTACAAGAGCCTCCTGTCTTGATGCCGCCCGTCGAAGGAAGACCGCTAATCATGTATCTGACCGACTTGGAGAACTCAATGGGGTGTGTACTGGGGCAGCGTGACGAGTCTGGTCGAAAAGAGCATGCCATTTATTACCTTAGCAAAAAGTTTACCGACTGTGAAACCAGATATTCACTGCTCGAGAAAACTTGTTGCGCTTTGGTATGGGCTGCTCGCCGGCTAAGGCAGTTACTCATACCACTTTGCTGATATCTAAGATGGATCCGATAAAATACATCTTCGAAAAGCCTGCTTTGTCTGGAAGGATAGCTAGGTGGCAAATGATCCTAACAGAGTATGACATACAGTACACGACCCAAAAAGCTATAAAGGGGAGTGTGCTAGCCGATCATCTGGCTCATCAAGCTGTAGAAGATTACCAATCCAAGAAGTTCGACTTCCCTGACAAAGACATCATGACATTGGACAACATTGAAGATTTCAGACCATATGAAGAACCTGAACAAGGATCCCGATGGACCCTGTACTTTGATGGGGTATCTAATGCACTTGGTAACGGTATCAGTGTTGTACTTATATCTCCATAAGGTTTCCATACTCCTTTCACCACCATACTTTGCTTCAACTGTACGAACAACATGGCAGAGTATGAAGCATGCATCTTTGGACTCAAGGCTGCCATAGACTTGGGAATCAAATCTTTAGTTGTGTTTGGGGACTCAGCTTTGGTCATCAGTCAGATCAAAGGAGAGTGGGACACTAAGCATCCAAAACTCATCCCTTACAAAGAACATGTCTTGACATTGCTACCATATTTCGAGCAGATTACCTTCGAGCACTTCCCGCGAGAAGAAAATCAGCTAGCAGATGCTCTAGCTACAATGTCATCCATGTTTAAACTTAATTGGGATAATGAGGCTCCCCAGATCACCATTGAACGAATGGACGAACCTGCACACTGTCACGAGATTAATACCGAAGAAGTAGTGGACCAGCCTTGGTTCCATGAAGTCAAAAGGTATCTCGAGGCTCAAGAATATCCTGAAGGAGCTTCAGTCAATGACACAAAGTTCTTAAGGAGATTCTCAGCTAAGTTCTTCCTAAGTAATGGCATCCTGTACAAACGCAATCATGATTCTATTATGCTCCATTGTGTGGACAAGCTTGAAGCTGAAAGGATTATGGCTGAATTGCATGAAGGTACCTTTGGCACTCACTCTAGTGGGCATACGATGGCTAAGAAGATTCTAAGGGCAGGCTATTACTGGTCTACCATGGAAGCTGACTGCTATCAACACTCCCGTACCTGTCATAAATGTCAAATCTATGCAGACAAGGTACACGTGCCTCTGGTTCCTCTAAATGTCTTAATAGCTCCTTGGACATTCGCTATGTGGGGAATCGACATGATTGGAGAGATCAAGCCTACAGCCTCCAATGGACACCGCTTCATTCTGGCGTCTATTGATTATTTCACAAAGTGGGTCGAAGCAGCTTCCTTTGCATCCGTTACCAAGAATGTTGTTGCCCGCTGTGATCGGTGGGAAAGAGAACTTGACTGTTTTGGAAATGCTGGTTCACGTTTTGCGTTTGTGTTTACAAAATATCGCGGTAAGCAAGAGTCGCCACCGTCTTTTATTTTATCCAACAAGGAAAGGAAAAAAGCACAGAAAAGTTCCTTTTTCGAGATGTTTCTCGGGTCCGGGGGGTAGATTATAGAAAGGGAAGGTATTAGCACCCTTTCTATCCGTGGTTATCCACGGGCTCTTAGGTACTTGCTCAAAGTGTTTTCAAAATTTGCTTTTTCTTTGTGTTTGTGGGTTTGAAAGGAGTTTTTGTTTGAAAAGGTGTAAGTGCGAAAAGTTTTGTTTTGTTTTGAAGAGAGCAAGTACTTAAGAATCATCTACCTACTCGAAAAGGGAATTAAACTGTGCTAATGTCCTTTAGACAATGCTAGCCCACTATGGATGAGTAGGTAGCACCGTCGTTGGAGTTTTAAGGGTCAATTCGATTAAGGGACGTGTGGTCACTAAAGCAATGTTAGAATGCCTTAGCGGTAACCCTAATGTCTTAGATCATTTTTCCGAGGCAACCGTTTCGAGGCAACTATGATCTTTGGACAAGAGGGCGACCTCTAAAACTTCCTATACTCAATGACCACGTTCGAAGGCAACCAAGTGAGGTGTACCCTAAGAGTGCGCATGTGCGAGTGTGTTATTTCGGTTAATTTTATCTTTGTACATGTCATGGGTGAGCTATGTTGATTTTAAGTTCATACATTCGATCTTGTCATGCATTCCCTATTATCAAACATCTAGCAGTGTATAGTTTACGGAATTTTAAATTGCGGAAATTAAATCTAAACTATTACAAGGCGTCGGGTATTTACATCGCCAAAAACAACCCTTTAAAATTAAAGTGCGGAAAGTAAAATAAAGCGATAAATAAAGCCCTAATTAAAGCTATTACATTCCAGGAAGCAATTACATCAATATGGAAATATGGATCGCGTGCGAGAAAATTAAATCGGCGCATTTTTTAGGGTTTTGACCCTTTTTTAGAAGAAAGCATTTTTTTTTGTTATTTTTTGAATTTATGGAAATTAAATCTAAGTTAATAATTTAATTAAATGAGCTAATTAATTAATTAATAAAAATAATATTTTTTTGGATTTTTTATATTTAAGGAAATAAAATAAATCTGGTCAAAATTAATAAAAACCTAATTCTACATTAATTTTAATTATTTTGCAAAAAAGATATTAAAATTATACCTAATTAAAGCTAAATCAATTAAATTAATTTATTTACAAAAATAAAAGTGAATTTAATCTTAATAAATAAAAATATTTTTTTTGTGTTTTCTGATTTTTATGAGGAAAATAAATTATTTGGTTAATGGCAATAAAAATAATTAATAAAACAATTAAATAAAAAGAAATATAAAAGAGAAAAGAAATAACCCAGGGGGTGTTGGGCCCAAGAGGAGGTAAGAATAACATGTTCAAGGCCCATTTACGTTCAAGCCTGTATGACTTTTTCTGCTTCCTTGTATGCCTGTTGACTAGAGACCATGGTAAACGTTCAATCTTGGCCATTGGATTTGGCCTGGAGGCCATCTGGCGCCTGGAGATTTGAGGCATATGGTGTGCTACGCTTTAGGAGATCACATAGAATCACTTGAAGAAAAATTAAACAAATATATTGAGGGACCTGGGATTCGAACCCAGGTCCCATTGGACAATCCACTAGCGCCTTCAACAACTGAGCCATTGCGCGTTTTTGTTAAATGTATGGACAACAATTATTATAAAGAACAAATAATTAATATCCTGGGATTTAAAAAACAAAATGCGCGAAATATGAAACAGCGAATGGGGAGAGGGCACGTTGTCATCTTCCTTATTTCAACCTGGTTTTATTACCTGCGGATTTTTATCCGCAGCAAGATCCGTGGCTTCGTCCTAAAACAAACTATAGGCCATATAAATGTAAACGGAGACCATCACCATGCTCGTCTCTCCTCCCTGAACACAACCATGTCCATGGTTTGACCTAATTTTTCCTGAAATCAAAACGCCCAAAAATGCATACCAAGAACCCTAGAACCGACTAGGGGGTTACGAGCTATAAAAACCAAATCAAATATTACAGAAAGTCTCTAAATGGACCGATCAGCATGATTGTGCAAAGATTTAGGCAAAAAGATGCAAGAATAAGAGCTTATGTTTTCGTGTACAGGGCCATGTTCATGGATACTTACAGCGCAATTCAGGGAGTCTCAAAGCTTGTGAATGGTTGCAATAGCTTCAGTGAATGTCAGGCAAGAACACCACGTTGAGTTTTGGCCTTGGAAACGCCCCTAGGATGGATTTCAGATTCCCACTTTTCAAGCTTTTTTCAAGTTTTTGTTCTTGTGAATTCTGCAGCCTCCTGGTCGTGTTCTTGGTGTCTTTGTCTTGTGTGAGTATAATAGAAGCAATTAGGTTTAATTTTGGGCTTTGAGTCCATGTGAATTGATGATTGAAGATATGATTTGATCTTCCATGAACAAGCTTCCAAAAATGTCTCAAATCAAATATTTTGTTCATAATATGGCATGATTCGAGTTTGATCTTGTCCATAATGATATTAAAGACCTGTAATGATCAAAAAGATATCAATTGATTAAATTTTGGATTTTATTTGGATTTAAATTGATTTAAATTGAATTAAATCAATAAAAATCAAATAAAATAAAAAAATTAGTAATTGGACATAAAACTGAATATAGGACACGTGTGTAGTGTGACAAGATCAAATCAAGTGGAAAAAAGTGGGGCCATTTGTCAAAATTTGAAGTTTTGAGGATAGTTGACTTTTGGCAATTTTGGAAAAATGCCCAACTTCAACAATGCATAACTTCTTCAATTTTGAACTTTTGGAGGTGTTCTTGGACTTTTTAGAAACCTTGAGATGTCCTATAACCAACCCTTTTTGTCTCATCTAATTTTGATATTCCATGCTCAATTTATAAGCTTTGGCAAAAAAGGTGTTTTTGTTGACTTTCAAAAATGACCTATAATGTCCAAATTTGTAACTTCTTGTGAGTTCATTTATTGATATTAGGGTGTGAAGATGGATTGTAGTAAATTGTATCCTTTCAAAATGAGATTTTGATGGGTCATTTATCATGAATTATGAGAAAGTTATGCTTGGTCAAAGTTGAGTTGACTTTTCCTACAAAACCCTAATTTAGCAACTTTTGAATCTTGCTGAATCTTGAGCAATCCTTGATGAATCATGATCAAACCTTGATAAAATGATTAATTATCCTCCAAAATGATAATTTTGACAAAAAATATTGAGGTTTGACTGTCCATGGGTCACAATTTACTTTTTCCCTAGCATAGTCGATTTTTGGGCCTCTTGAGCAATTGACTGACCAAACTTCCTCTGCAAGGCTTGAAATTGGACATGGATGAACTTGAGAACATATTAAGACATTGGGGAGAACTTGAGGTCATTTGGATGTAAGGACCTTGATGCAACACAAAACCCTAATTTGAGGTTGACTGCCTTAGGAGGTGATTTGACTGTCCAACTCTTGAGCAATCTTGAACCATTTGGAGATTATTCTTGACATGTCTTGAGAAATATGGGAGGGAAAATTTTGGGGTACAACAGTTTCCCCTGTTCAATTTTCTTAAACCTGAGGATATAGATTGGCTTTCGAGCCTTTCGTGATCCGAAGGTGGAAGATAATTGAACACTAGAGTGCCCAGAAATTTGCACTCGCATGGTGTAGTATCAACATTGTGATGTCGGGAATGGGCTTACAGATGCCATTTGGAAATTGTTGGTAGGAGGATGGGCTTACAGATGCCATCTGCAGGAGTGTCGATCGCATAAGAGATTCCTCAGTGAGAATTTGCATACTTGTTGTTTGTAGAAGATTCCGCTGGGGAAGCCTGGTTTTTGTTAAGATTTATGAACTGTCTGGTCTTCAACGTAGTATGACGTTGAAATTACAGAACTCGTCCACACTATGATGGAGGAAAACATCAATATCTAGGAACTTTCTGGTCTTCAACGTAGTATACCGTTGAAATTACAGAACTCGTCCACACTATGACGGAGGAAAACATCAAGATCTAGGAACTGCCTGGTCTTCAACGTAGTATACCGTTGAAATTACAGAACTCATCCACACTATGACGGAGGGAAATTGTCTTCTTTGATGGGTTGTCTCTTTTGACGGGTTGTCTCTTTTGACGGGTTGTCTCTTTGGACGGGTTGTCTCCATTGACGGGTTGTCTCCATTGACGGGTTGTCTCCATTGACGGGTTATCTCCATTGATGGGTTGTCTCTTTTGACGGGTTGTCTCCATTGACGGGTTGTCTCCATTGACGGGTTATCTCCATTGACGAGTTGTCTCCATTGACGGGTTGTCTCCATTGACGGGTTGTCTCTATTGACGGGTTGTCTCCATTGACGGGTTGGCCTCAGAAAAATCTTTAGGAATCGATTTAACTGATTTTGTCTCCATTGACTGGCCTCAGAAAAATATTTAGGAATCGATTTAACTGGTTTTGTCTCCATTGACTGGCTCTGCCTCAGAAAAATCTTCAGGAATCGATTTGACTGATTTTGTCTCCATTGACTGGCTTTGCGTCAGAAAAATCTTTAGGAATCAATTTAACTGGTTTTTGTCTCCATTGACTGGCTTTGCCTCAGAAAAATCTTTAGGAATCTATTTAACTGGTTTTTGTCTCAATTGACATAGTTGAGAATTTGGCTGCATCTTTCCTGAAAGGTAAAGGTCAGTCATATGCAATACATGATATGGATCAAGCAATGATGTTCTCAACATAAATGAGATAGTATGGTATAATGCATATATGCATGTATCATGATGTATAGAAATGTGATGTTTTAGCTGGGGAAAATAAATCCCGGAGCTGCTGGAGAATAGAGTTGGATTCTTCGTTTCCACTGGGGATGGTGAACGAAGGTGATAAACTTGTAGGAGAGGATAACTCCGTTGGGGAATAAATTGATGAGGAGAATACTCCGAGGGGAATTACTCTGTGGGGAAGAGATGTTCTGCTGAAGATTGTCACTGATAAACTCTACTGGGGATTTCGCTGATAAGGTCCACTGGGGATTTCAATGATAAACTCCGTCGGGGATGGATTACCGTTGTTGGTGATATTAAATCTGTTGAGGATTGAATTCCTGCTTGTGAAAGGAAAGAACTTCGCTGGGGAGGATCTTTCAGTTGTAACTTGCTAGGGATAATCCTGTTAGACTCTTGTGGGGATAACCCACTAAATTTGGCTGGGGAGATTTATTTGTGCTCTGCAAGGGATAAGCTTCTAGAGTCTACTGGGGATGATGATTCAACTTCGTTGGGGAAGCCTTTTCAGACCGTGATGGGAAGATATTGAATCCACTGGGGGTATCTTGTGTTCTGCCGGGGAACATTCTTATACTCCGTTGAGGAATATTAAAACTGCCGGGGATACTCTTATACTTGCTGGGGAATATTCGTACACTCCGCTGGGGAATATTAAGACCCTTTTAGTGCTGATGGTAGACTAACTCTGCTTGGGGAGAGCTACCATTACTGCCTTACTCTGCGGGGAGTGAAAGTATCTTGGTCATATTCTTCAGCTGAATATACCTTGGTACCTGGTGGATAGAGCAACTGTACAGTTCGGACAATTCTTATTTGCCCCTGTTTCTGCTATTACCAGTAGTTCATTTTTTGTTTCGCATGTAAATATTTATGATCAACAATTAATGTCAAATGCATATATCAAAAATGAACCTTGGACGTTCTTTGAAAATCAAAACAAATAAAAGGAAAACAATTTGAAATTTCTTTGAAGATGAATTATATTGATTTTGAAGTTTGGCCTGTAAATAAGCGTTTTTTGTATAAGAGGCTGACGTCCTAGTAAGAGAACACCGCCAAGCAGATAGAATTTACACAATTTGTGAAAAGAAATCAAAACATCTATGTGAATGATCCCACTGGGTTCCAACTCTGTTATTGCCTTTATATCCGAGAGCATCTCATCATTTTTCTACTGGTTGAAGGTGAATCTGGTTGATTAATGTCGTCTGAGCTTGATAGTTGATACCGAAGTCTGGATGCAAGGTGATCCAATGAGACATAGTGTTACGCTTATCCCTAAATTTTTCCTGGACCGCCCTTTCGGGTTTTCATTCCACCGGGATACCCATTTTTGCCCAAGCCGCCTTTTCAGGTTTTCGACTTGCCAGGTGTATAAATTTTTTTATTTTCATCCCTTATTTTTGCCCGAACCCTTTTGGTTCGCCGGGAAGCCCTTATTTTTGCCTAGGCCAGTCAACCTAGCGGGTCTTTGATTATGCGTAGTATCTTTTCACTATGTCTGCATTGACGGGATGAGGAAGGTCGTCACCATCCATGGTGGTTAGAATCATAGCTCCTCTTGAGAAAATGTTCTTAACCACAAACGGCCCTTCATAAGTAGGGGTCCATTTACCCCTGGGATCACCTTGAGGTAGGATAATGCGCTTGATAACCATATCCCCAACTTGATACTCTTGTCGTTTGACTTTCTTGTTAAATGCCTTGATCATTTGTTTTTGGTACGTCTGACCATGACAAATAGCAGTAAGTCTCTTTTCGTCGATTAGGTTCAGTTGATCAAGTCGGGTCTGAATCCAATCATCTTCCCTCAAACCTGCATCCTTCATGATTCGAAGAGAGGTTATTCGAACTTCAATGGGCAAGACTGCCTCCATGCCATATACCAAGGAATAGGGTGTTGCCCCTGTTGACGTCCGTGCTGAGGTACGGTACCCATGAAGAGAAAATGGTAACATCTCGTGCCAGTCTTTGTATGTCACTGTCATCTTCTGCACGATCTTCTTAATGTTCTTATTAGCTGCTTCGACAGCCCCATTCATCTTCGGCCGGTAGGGAGAAGAGTTATGATGCTGTATCTTGAATTGCTCACAGAGCTCGGTGATTATCTTGTTGTTGAGATTGGTACCATTGTCCGTAATGATCCTTTCTGGTACATCATATCGACAGATCAAATTGTGCCGAATGAACCGTTCCATGACGTTCTTGGTTACGGTAGCAAAGGAAGCTGCTTCAACCCACTTCGTAAAGTAATCGATCGCTACTAGGATGAAACGATGCCCGTTGGATATCGTAGGTCTGATCTCGCCGATCATATCAATGCCCCACATTGCAAAAGGCCAAGGTGCCGTCAAGACGTTCAGAGGGACTGGGGGTATGTGCACCTTATCAGCATAGACTTGGCACTTGTGACATGTCCGAGAATGCTGATAACAGTCGGCTTCCATTGTGGACCAATAATATCCTGCCCGTAGGATTTTCTTTGCCATGGTATGTCCAATGGAATGAGTTCCGAAATTACCTTCATGTAACTTCGCCATGATCCTTTCTGCTTCATTCTTATCCACACAACGCAGTAAGGCCGAATCATGGTTACGCTTGTACAGAATGCCATTGCTGATGAAGAACTTTGTCGCAAATCTTCTCAGAAACTTCTTATCATTAACAGATGCACCCTCGGGGTATTCCTGAGCTTCTAGATACCTCTTCACCTCATGATACCAGGGATTTTCTGTCACTTCTTCAGTCTCAAGATCACAGCAATGTGCAGGTTCGTCCAGTCTTTCAATGATAATCCGGGGAGCCTCATTATCCCAATTGACTTTGAATATAGAAGACATCGTAGCTAACGTGTCCGCCAACTGATTCTCCTCTATAGGGAAGTGTTCAAAGGTTATCTGCTTAAAATGGGGAAGCAACGTCAACACATACTCTTTATAAGGAATAAGATTTGGGTGTTTCGTATCCCACTCGCCTTTTATCTGACTGATCACGAGAGCAAAATCTCCGAAGACACTTAGAAACTTAATCCTTAAGTCAATTGTTACTCGAAGACCCATGATGCACGCTTCATACTCCGCCATGTTGTTGGTGTAGTTGAAACATAGTCGGGAGGTGAACGGAGTATGAGAGCCTTTAGGAGATATGATCACGGTGCCAATTCCATTACCTAAAGCGTTCGAAGCTCCATCAAAGTACATAGACCATCGGGATCCTTCCTCAGGTCCTTCATCCGGTCCAGGTGTCTCACAATCAGTTATCAACATGATATTCTCGTCCGGGAATTCAAAGTTCATAGACTGGTAATCATCCACTGCCTGATGTGCCAAATGGTCTGCCAATACACTTCCCTTGATTGCCTTTTGGGTCATATATTGGATGTCATACTCAGTCAAGATCATCTGCCATCTTGCTATTCTTCCGGACAAAACAGGCTTTTCGAAGATATACTTGATTGGATCCATCTTTGATATCAACAGAGTAGCGTGAGTCAACATATACTGTCTCAGCCGGCGAGCAGCCCATACCAAAGCGCATCAAGTTTTCTCGAGCAGTGAGTATCAGGTCTCACAGTCGGTAAACTTTTTGCTAAGGTAATAAATAGCATGCTCTTTTCGGCCAGACTCGTCATGCTGCCCCAACACACACCCCATTGAGTTATCGAGTACTGTCAAGTATAAGATCAGAGGTCTCCCTTCAACTGGTGGCATCAGAACAGGAGGCTCTTGGAGATACTCTTTGATTCTTTCAAAAGCGGCCTGGCATTCATCGTTCCAACGTACCACTTGATCTTTCTTCAGTAACTTGAAGATTGGCTCACAAGTAGCAGTCAGGTGCGAGATGAATCGGGCAATGTAATTCAGACATCCCAGAAAGCCTCTGACCTCCTTTTCTGTTCTGGGAGCTGGCATCTCCTGTATAGCTTTCACTTTCGCGGGATCCACTTGAATACCTTTGTCGCTTATGACGAAACCCACCAGCTTACCAGATCTCACCCCGAAGGTGCATTTGTTCAGGTTTAACCTTAGCTTGTACAACTTCAGCCGGTCAAACAGCTTCTGCAGATGGTCAAGGTGTTCCTCCTCAGTTTGGGATCTTGCAATCATATCGTCGATGTATACTTCAATTTCATGATGGATCATGTCATGAAACAAAGCAACCATGGCACGCTGATATGTTGCCCCAGCATTCTTCAGTCCAAAAGGCATAACCTTGTAGCAAAAGGTACCCCACTGAGTAACAAAGGTCGTCTTCTCCATGTCTTCGGGAGCCATATTGATCTGATTATAATCGGAGAAACCATCCATAAAGGAGAATACCTTGTGCTGAGCAGTGTTGTCAACTAGAACGTCAATATGAGGTAGAGGGAAATCATCCTTGGGGCTCGCCCTGTTCAAATCGCTGTAGTCGACACACATTCGAACCTTACCATCCTTCTTCGGCATAGGAACCGCGTTGGCAACCCACTGAGGGTAAGAAGTCACTGCTAGGAAACCGGTGTCAAATTGTTTCATAACCTCAGCCTTGACTTTCTCAGACATCTCTGGGCGCATTCGGCGGACCTTCTGTTTCACGGGAGAACAGTCTTCCTTGGTAGGCAGGCGGTGAACCACAATGTCAGTATCCAAACCAGGCATATCTTTGTAAGACCAGGCAAAAATCTCAACATAGTCATGTAACATCTGAATCAACCATTGTTTCGCACTAAGCTCCAGGTTTGCACCAATCTTGACTTCCTTCTTATCTGTCTCTGTACCCAGATTCACTGATTCTACCGGCTCTTCGTGTGGCTGAATAACCCTATCTTCTTGGAGTAATAGTCTTGCAAGTTCACCAGGCACTTCGCAATCATATTCACCTTCGTCTTCGGCTAAGTTGATCGAATTTTCAAAGTCATAACTGGCAGTAGCAGAGTCGTTACCAGTGAGATCCAGAGTGGATGTGGACCTGTATATGTGAATGTGTGTAAATAGCTGTTTTGCAATATATAATAAAGAAAAACAAGGAGCGCAAGATTTGAAATGCAAGAAACGTCCAATGCTTTTATTAATGACATATGAAAATGACACACAAAAGCCCTCACAAATGAAGCCACGGTGCCCCGGGTAAGACACCGGGCCATAAAGTTTAAAACATTGTCTGTTACATATTCAAAACAAAAAGTTTCATTACTGGGTGATAACTGAAATGAGCATAGAATCCTTCGATGTCCAATTGCTTAATCCACCGCTGGCAGTCGGGTAGATCCAACTGTTGATATCAAACTCTTCATCATTGTCATCCCTGATAGCATTCACCCCTGCATCTTGCTTAGGCTTTTCTGGTGCTCCGAACTCAATCTCCTTCACATCAATCAAGTCTTGTACCTTGTTCTTCAAAACCCAACAATCATCTGTATTATGCCCTGGGCTATCAGAGTGATAAGCACAGCGGGCATTAGGGTTATACTTTGGTGATGTTGTATTTAGATTCTTCGAAGCTTCCTTTAGAATCACCAGATTGGTCTTCAGCAACTGTGGCAGAATCTGAGACAAAGTCATGCTGAGACGGGTGAATTGCCTCTAAGGTCTCTCGTCCTTTTATTGATTGTTGTGCTGAGGAGCACCAGCAGGTTTTGAAATAACAACCGAATTAACAGCTTGGCGGTGTTCAGGTCTATTCTGTCTTCTCGCACTGTAGACAGCACTGGACTCTTTCTTAAACGACTTTTTCTTGGTGCTCGATGAGGAACCCTTCTGTATCTTACCAGCCTTAATACCAGCCTCAATCCTCTCACCGGTTAAAATAAGCTTTGTAAACCCAGATGAAGAGATTCCAATCAAGTGGTTGAAAAATGGACCAGACAGGGTCCCCAGAAACATGTTCACAAGCTCCCGATCAGCCAAAGGTGGTTGCACCCTTCTGGCGAGGTCTCTCCACTTCTGAGCATAATCCTTGAATCCTTCACCCGTTTACATTGACATACCCTGGAGTTGGGTACGCTTAGGAGCGAGGTCGGAGTTGTACTGATACTGCCTATAGAATGCAGTAGCCAAATCTTCCCAGTTGCGGATACTGGCTCCGTCCAACTGGTAGAACCACTCAAGCTGAGTCCCTGAGAGACTGTCTTGAAAGAAATGGATCCATAGGTTCTTATCAGCGGTGTACGGCTGAATCTTCCTCACATATGACCGGAGGTGCAGCTTCGGACAAGAAACTCCGTCATACTTAGCAAAGGCTGGTGCCTTGAATTTGTGGGGAATCACCACCCCATATGATAGACCTAGATCACCAAAGTCCAGACCAGGCACTTTCTGAACTTCCATAGCACTCAATCGGTCTTCCAGTTGCTTGTATCTATCCTCGGCAGGAGGATACTTTTCTTCATCGTAGTCCGTCTCGTTGTCAGAGACCATAGGGCTATGAGCCCTTCTTTCCTCTTGACTACCTTTCCCTCCTGATGAGGTGGTCAGATCAACTTCATTCTGTAGTCTGTTTCCAAACATGTGCCCCGTGTTAAACAATATTGTCCTCTTCTTCTTCTTTTTCTTCTTCTTCTTCTTCTCTTTCAGAATCAGGGTCTTCAGGTCTTGCTGACCCTTAGCTAGATTCATGAACATCTCTTGGAATTGGGCATTCTGGGCCTAAAGGGCCTTGATAGCTTGCTCAGTTGAAGGTTCAGCAGATATGATGAGTGCTGAAATAAACAGCGAAGAAGATAAGAGCCCTGTAATGGGTACCTGTTTATGAAGTGCATGAGATGAAATGCGTATGATTTATGATTTCAAATACAATCGAGATTCAAATTCGTAAACAAGAAACGAAACACACTTTATTAGATTAAACTTTGAATTTCAAATTGTTCAACAGATTTCCCTTAAGGCGTTTACAAGAATGGAAATACTGAAAAGTAAATAAAAATGAAAGGAAACAATCAAAGGTCAATCAATGCTCCCATGGTCTCTTCTTGTCAGTGTGGACATAGTCGTTGAGAATCCACTCGTTCTCTAACTGTCTAGTCAACCTCTGGATCTTCTGCTATTGCTCATTGAACTTCTCTCGGTAGGAATCCCGTTCTTCCCTCAGTTTCATCCAAGATCTCTTCAGTGCCCCAATGTCAGTGGGCATATAAGGATGGAGAATGGTTGGAAGAACTCCTTCTTCATTAGCAACTTCAAGAGTGACAGGCCGGACAACTTCATATGGCATACCTAGCTTTTGGGCACGGATGTGGATCCATCTGAGATATGGCTCCATCGGGAGTGAAGTTTTTGGGCCCACTTCATGTGGATCAGATTGGTGAACTCTATCCCAAGCCCTTATGAATCTGCGACGTTGCTCATCGCTATCCCCTTGAAAATCAAAGATGATACTAGGCATTAGCATCTCATGAGGTCCTTCTCTTTGGGCTCTCCCAAACTGACGTAAGGCTAAGCAAGGGTTGTAAGAAATTCCTCCATGGGTCCCTAACAGTGGAACATTGGGGTACTCCCCACATCGATCAATAATAGTCACCTCGTCCATACCCTTGAGAGTCTAGATAATGTCATCATGCGAGAGAGACATAACCCTATAGGCCCAGCCCATGCCTTCTTTGTTCTTCAGCACTGACTTGGGAAGGTGTGAAATAAACCACCTTGCCAATAAGAACACAACACATCAAGGTTCCCCTCTTTCAGGAAGTATGAGCATAGAGCTGATGAAGGATGTCACCCAAGAGAGTGGGTACCGGATTCCGAGAGATGAAGATCTTTATCGTATTCACATCAATAAAGGAGTTAGAGTTCGGAAACAATACCAAGCCATATATCAGAAGAGCCAGAATATCCTCGATTGCCTTGAAGTCTAGACTATCCCAGAAATAGTTAGCCTTACCAACCAAAAACTTAGTCAGAAAGCCCTTTGCTTCACTTCTAGTCTCCCAATTAGTCATTACCTCTTCCTTTGTCAAATGAAGGGTTGCAGCAACCTCTTCGGGCCTAAGAGTCTTCTCACAACCAGTAAACAGGGTCTGTTCTAGAACAGAGATACCGAGCAACTCATAGAATTCTTCTAGGGTGGGAACCACCTGATAGTCTTGAAAAGTGAAGCAATGGTACAACGGGTCATAGAATTGGACCAAAACACTCATCATCTGTTCGTCCAATTTAGAGGTGACCAAACTGAGAAGATAACCATGTCTTCTAATGAAAGAAGTAGTGTCAGGCATCTTTGCAACCAGATCTTTAAGCAAGGTGGGAACCTGAACAAAGTTAATCCAGATGGTATTCCTACGCATGGGCATCATGATGACCTACAAAACAGAACAAAGATGAATCCCTCCTGTCTTTGAAATAGGTTAGTCCAATGCGAGATGTATGCAATGTTATGATGTCATGATGTCATGATAGTAAGTACACCACAAGTATCCACAAATAGCAAACATGGCAAAGGCACACAAGTCACACAGAGATCCCTTAGATTTCAGGCTGGCAAGGAGCTTAGGTACTACCCTCTTTCAGTTCAGTTGGTTTAAAACTGTCCTAAAAATAGTAATCGGGTTCTAGAGGATCTCAATATCACTGACTACCCTCAATCGGTTATAATTCCAGTTTAGCAACCTTTTCTTGCAGCCGGAATCATCGCGAGAGTTTAGTCTCAATGAGTGTAGCATACTGCTACTGTTCTATGGCCAAGTTGGTCAATTAAAAGGTTCTAAGGTCAGTTGGTGCTTAATGACCCCTTAGAAGACCCATATTCTCCTTGTTCCAACACAAGGGATACGGTACAGACTAAAGTGCCACACCAACGTAGCTACTACTTCAACCGTGTCGGTCTACGCCGGACAGTTCCCTCACAATTTGTTGCTACTTACCTAAAGGGTATCCCCAGATCCGGGTTAGGATTTATAGAACTCTGATACAAGCCCACAAATATAAATCATACAAAGCATACAATTGAAAACACAATGATCTAATCCTAAGGTACACCTCACTTATATTATTCCCCAGCAGAGTTGCCAGTTCTGTGATCGGTGGGAAAGAGAACTTGACTGTTTTGGAAATGCTGGTTCGCATTTTGCGTTTGTGTTCGCAAAATGTCGCGGTAAGCAAGAGTCGCCACCATCTTTTATTTTATCCAACAAGGAAAGGAAAAAAGCACAGAAAAATTCCTTTTTCGAGATGTTTCTCGAGTCCGGGGGGTAGATTATAGAAAGGGGAGGTATTAGCACCCTTTCTATTCGTGGTTATCCACGGGCTCTTAGGTACTTTCTCAAAGTGTTTTCAAAATTTGCTTTTTCTTTGTGTTTGTGGGTTTGAAAGGAGTTTTTGTTTGAAAAGGTGTAAGTGCGAAAAGTTTTGTTTTGTTTTGAAGAAAGCAAGTACTTAAGAACCATCTACCTACTCATAAAGGGAATTAAACTGTGCTAATGTCCTTTAGACAATGCTAGCCCACTATGGATGAGTAGGTAGCACCGTCGTTGGAGTTTTAAGGGTCAATTCGATTAAGGGATGTGTGATCACTAAAGCAATGTTAGAATGCCTTAGCGGTAACCCTAATGTCTTAGATCATTTTTCTGAGGCAACCGTTTCGAGGCACCTATGATCTTTGGACAAGAGGGTGACCTCTAAAACTTCCTATACTCAATGACCACGTTCGAAGGCAACCAAGTGAGGTGTACCCTAAGAGTGTGCATGTGCGAGTGTGTTATTTCGGTTAATTTTATCTTTGTACATGTCATGGGTGAGCTATGTTGATTTTAAGTTCATACATTCGATCTTGTCATGCATTCCCTATTATCAAACATCTAGTAGTGTATAGTTTGCGGAATTTTAAATTGCGGAAATTAAATCTAAACTATTACAAGGCGTCGGGTATTTACATCGCCAAAAACAACCCTTTAAAATTAAAGTGCGGAAAGTAAAATAAAGCGATAAATAAAGTCCTAATTAAAGCTATTACATTCCAGGAAGCAATTACATCAATATGGAAATATGGATCGCGTGCGAGAAAATTAAATCGGCGCATTTTTTAGGGTTTTGACCCTTTTTTAGAAGAAATCATTTTTTTTGTTATTTTTTTAATTTATGGAAATTAAATCTAAGTTAATAATTAAATTAAATGAGCTAATTAATTAATTAATAAAAATAATATTTTTTTGGATTTTTTATATTTAAGGAAATAAAATAAATCTGGTAAAAATTAATAAAAACCTAATTCTACATTAATTTTAATTATTTTGCAAAAAAGATATTAAAATCATACCTAATTAAAGCTAAATCAATTAAATTAATTTATTTACAAAAATAAAAGTGAATTTAATCTTAATAAATAAAAATATATTTTTTTGTGTTTTCTGATTTTTATGAGGAAAATAAATTATTTGGTCAATGGCAATAAAAATAATTAATAAAACAATTAAATGAAAAGAAATATAAAAGAGAAAAGAAATAACCCAGGGGGTGTTGGGCCCAAGAGGAGGTAAGAATAACATGTTCAAGGCCCATTTACGTTCAAGCCTGTATGACTTTTTCAGCTTCCTTGTATGCCTGTTGACTAGAGACCATGGTGAACGTTCAATCTTGGCCATTGGACTTGGCCTGGAGGCCATCTGCCGCTTGGAGATTTGAGGCATATGGTGTGCTACACTTTGGGAGATCACATAGAATCACCTGAAGAAAAATTAAACAAATGTATTGAGGGACCTGGGATTCGAACCCAGGTCCCATTGGACAATCCACTAGCGCCTTTACCAATTGAGCCATTGCGTGTTTTTGTTAAATGTATGGACAATAATTATTATAAAGAACAAATAATTAATATGCTGGGATTAAATAAACAAAACGCGCGAAATATGAAACAGCGAATGGGGAGAGGGCACGTTGTCATCTTCCTCGTTTCAACCTGGTTTTCTTACCTGCGGATTTTTATCCGCAGCAAGATTCGTGGCTTTGTCCTAAAACAAACTATAGGCCATATAAATGCAAACGAAGACCATCACCATGCTCGTCTCTCCTCCCTGAACACAACCATGTCCATGGTTTGACCTAATTTTTCCTGAAATCAAAACGCCCAAAAATGCATACCAAGAACCCTAGAACCGGCTAGGGGGTTACGAGCTATAAAAATCAAATCAAATATTACAGAAAGTCTCTAAATGGACCGATTAGCATGATTGTGCAAAGATTTAGGCAAAAAGATGCAAGAATAAGAGCTTATGTTTTCGTGTACAGGGCCGTGTTCATGGATACTTACAGTACAATTTAGGGAGTCTCAGAGCTTGTGAATGGTTGCAATAGCTTTAGTGAATGTCAGGCAAGAACACCACGTTGAGTTTTGGCCTTGGAAACGCCCCTAGGATGGATTTCAGATTCCCACTTTTCAAGCTTTTTTCAAGTTTTTGTTCTTGTGAATTCTGCAGCCTCCTGGTCGTGTTCTTGGTATCTTTGCCTTGTGTGAGTATAATAGAAGCAATTAGGTTTAATTTTGGGCTTTGAGTCCATGTGAATTGATGATTGAAGATATGATTTGATCTTCCATGAACAAGCTTCCAAAAATGTCTCAAATCAAATATTTTGTTCATAACATGGCATGATTCGAGTTTGATCTTGTCCATAATGATATTAAAGACCTGTAATGATCAAAAAGATATCAATTGATTAAATTTTGGATTTTACTTGGATTTAAATTGATTTAAAATGAATTAAATCAATAAAAGTAAAAATAAAATAAAAAATTAATAATTGGACATAAAACTGAAGATAGGACACGTGTGTAGTGTGACAAGTTCAAATCAAGTGGAAAAAAGTGGGCCCATTTGTCAAAATTTGAAGTTTTGGGGATAGTTGACTTTTGGCAATTTTGGAAAAATGCCCGACTTCAACAATGCATAACTTCTTCAATTTTGAACTTTTGGAGGTGTTCTTGGACTTTTAAGAAACCTTGAGATATCCTCTAACCAACCCTTTTTGTCTCATCTCATTTTTATATTCCATGCTCAAGTTATAAGCTTTGTAAAGAAAGGTGTTTTTGTTGACTTTCAAAAATGACCTATAATGTCCAAATTTGTAACTTCTTGTGAGTGCATTTCTTGATCTTGTGGTGTGAAGATGGATTGTAGGAAATTGCATCCTCTTCAAAATTAGCTTTGTATGGGTCATTTCTCATAAAGTATGAGAAAGTTATGCTTGGTCAAAGTTTAGTTGACTTTTCCTACAAAACCCTAATTTAGCAACTTTTGAATCTTGATGAATCTTGAGCAATCCTTGATGAATCATGATCAACACTTGCTCAAATGATAAATTATCCTTCAAAATGATAATGTTGACAAAAAATCTTGAGGTTTGACTGTCCATAGGTCACAGTTTACTTTTGCCCTAGCATAGTCGATTTTTGGGCCTCTTGAGCAATTGACTGACCAAACTTCCTCTGCAAGGCTTGAAATTGGACATGGATGAACTTTAGAACATATTAAGACATTGGGTAGCACTTGAGGTCATTTGTATGTAAGGACCTTGATGCAACACAAAACCCTAATTTGAGGTTGACTGCCTTAGGAGGTGATTTGACTGTCCAACTCTTGAGCAATCTTGAACCATTTGGAGATTATTCTTGACATGTCTTGAGAAATATGGGAGGGCAAATTTTGGGGTACAACACCCGCTTCATCAAGCAGAATCTTATTTGCCGATACGGTATCCCCGAAAGGATCATCACTGACAACGGTACGAACCTTAACAATACTATGATCACCGCCCTGTGCGAGCAGTTCGAGATTCAACATCACAATTCACCCCCTATCAGCCAAAGATGAATGGTGTTGTCGAAGCTGCGAACAAAAACATCAAAAAGATCATACAGAAAATGAATGTCACCTACAAGGACTGGTATGAGATGCTACCATTTGCTCTCCATGGGTACCGTACCACGGCACGCACATCAACTAGGGCAACACCCTATTCTTTAGTTTATGGCATGGAGGCTGTTTTACCTATTGAGGTTCAAATCCGCTCTTTGAGAATCATGAAGAACACAGGTTTGAGTGAAGACGATCGGATTCAAACCCGACTTGATCAGTTGAACTTAATTGACGAAAATAGACTTACTGCTGTTTGCCATGGTCAGACGTATCAAAAGCGGATGATCAAGGCTTTCAACAAGAAAGTTAGACTCCAAGTGTATCAAGTTGGAGATCTAGTGATCAAGCGCATCATCTTGCCACAAAGTAATCCCAGGTGCAAATGGACTCCTACCTATGAAGGACCATTTGTAATCAAGAACATCTTTTCTGGTGGGCAATGATCTTAACCACCATGGACAGCGACGACCTGCCGCACCCTGCGAACGCAGACATAGTCAAAAGATACTACGCATAAATGACCTGCTAGGTTGACACACCTAGGAAAAACAAGGGCATCCCGTTGAATCGAAAACCCGAAAGGGCGATTCATGCAAAATGTACGGATAAAAATAAAAAATTTGTACACCTGGCAAGTTGAAAACTCGAAAGGGCGACTTGGGCAAAAAAGGGTTTCCCGGTGGATCGAAAACCCGAAAGGGCGGTCCAGGAAAAAGTTAGGGAATTAAAGCGTATGAATATGTCTCGTCGGATCACTTTAAGGATAATCTCTTCACAGAAAAACCTGGAGCTTTATTTCAATCCAATCATCTTCGGACAAAGCAACGAATGGACAAGATATTCAGAGATACGAAGGCTATAGCGGAATGGGAACCCCATGGGAATTTTTTACACATAGCTATCTTTCTTTGTATAAAATTTTCTCATTTTTTATGACGCCATCCTCTTACTAGGATGTCTGTCTCCTTTGTACAAAATACTTATTCAAAGTAAATACAAAGATACCTCTTTAAAGTGCATAAAACTATTTTCCTTTTTCTTCTTACATTTGTGTTTTATTTGCAAAAACGTCCAATGATTCATTAGTGAACATATGCATTTGAACATAATTACTGTTTATAAATAAACAGGATGAAAAAGAACAATTATTGACAGGTTGAGAGGATAGGAAAACATCTTTCAGCTATTCTAGGAGCAATCCCTACAGTACATCATCTAGATCCCCATTAGAGTTAAAACTTCAAACTCCCAATCCCCAGCGGAGCCAAAATTTCCAACTATCAATCCCCAGCGGAAACCATCCAGTTTCTCAAAATTCCCCAGCAAGTTGTCTTAAAGTCTGAAAAGCAACCAGATAACAGTTAACTTTTACTCCCTAACCTAGTTTGATTCACCAGTAGAGTGGCATACAACCAAAACCCCAGAACCTACTCTCCAGCAGTAAGCTTTCTTCCCCACAGAGTTTTTGCTCTTCAACAGAATGAAGATTCTCATTCTTAATTCCCCGCAGAAGTCATCAGAGTTTTCTTTATTTCCCAGCAGAACAAGGATTCCTCTTGTGTAATCCCCAGTAGATGTCATTAAAGTTCTCTGGAATCTCCAAACAGATTCCTCAGGCAGTACATGGCATTACTCTCACAACAGAATTTTTGTCAAATAATCCGACTTCAAGACATGAAGGATCCCTATATCCCCAAAGAAGTCAAGGATTTTTAATCCCCAACGGTCTCCAAGGATTTCTCATCCTCAGCAGTCAAGGATTTATTTTCCCCGGCGGCAGATAAAGATTTTTTTATCCCCAGCTGTCAAGGATTTATTTTCTTCGGCATTACAGCTAATCAGCTTACATGCACATATATTACATTCATATATCATAAACATTGATAAGGCACATATATTGCATCATACATTTCATGCAACATAACTTTGTGTTTTAGCTAACATTTTACCCTTTTCAGGATAAGATTAATAGTTATCATTAACAATGTTCAAAGATTTCAGATACAGTACAGATACGCTCCAGACACGGAAGTCATTCTGTTACTCATTCAGATTCAAGTTCAGATACACTCCAGACACGAAAGTCATTCTGCTCCTTATTCAGATCCCAGTCCAGATACGCTCCAGACACGGTTGCCATTCTGTCACTTACTCTAATTTTTCCCCAGCATAGATACGCTCCAGACGCGGATGCCATTCTATCGCTTATTCAGATTTCAGATTCAGATGCAATACAGATACACTCTAGACACGAAAGTTATTTTGTTACTCATTCAGATTCAAATACAAACACATCTTGGATACGCTCCAGACACGGACGCCATTCCATTGCTCGTACATATTCAGTCTCCAGATACAGTTCATATACGTTCCAGACACGGATACCATTCTGATACTTATTCTTATGATTTACAATTACAGTTCAACAAACATTCTTGGATGGTATCTACAAGCCCATCTCCGACAAGATTCCGTCATCTCTCCAAATGGCATCTTTAAGCCCATTCCCTCAATTACATTTCGTCGAGTGCAAATTTATGGGCACTCTAGTGTCCAATCATCTTTTACCTTCGAGTCACGAACGGAAAAACTCGCCAATCTAACTCTTCAGGTTCAAGAAGATTGAACAGGGGAAGATATTGTACCCCAAAATTTCCCCCCTCGTATTATCAAGATTTTCCTCATAAGACTTCTTGGACTCAAGACCAGATTAGGGTTTGCTCAGCTCAAGACATCCTCTTGCACTGATGACCTGAAATTAGGGTTTGAGTTTGCACAACGATTTTTGGACCATCAATGCTTCATGTGACCTTCATACACCATCTTGGATCCCTAAGATTTCTCATGTTCAGTTTCAAGCCTTGAATCACATTTTTGCCCAGTCAATTTGACAGTTGACCTAAAAATCAACTGTATTGGGGAAAAAGTCAACCATGGCCAATTTACAGTCATACTTCATAATTTTTGATCCAAAACAACATGATAGACTCATATGTATCATTTGATCAAGTTTGGATCACAACTCCTCAAGAAATTTGATCAGATCATCAAAAGGGCAAAATGGTCAAAATTAGGGTTTTGACTAAGAAAGGGCAATTTCTGATTTTTAACCTAGCCAATGACCAAGTGGGTTCTAACATGATTTCAAGGACTCAAGGGAATCATCTTGACCTAATCACATGGTTCAAAAGATCTCAAGTTCATAGGATTGACAAATGAATTTTCCAGTCAACTGATCAAAAGTCAACTATGTACTGAAAAGTCAAACTTTGACTTTTTGGTCAAAATCAAGGGCAAAGGGTCATAATTCATCAAGATATGTCAAAACATGAAACTTGTTGATCAAGAAAACTCAATTTGCAAATTAGGGTTTTAATTTGAACATTTTTCATAACTTAGAATTTTTCGAAGTATGGAAATTTTCTTATTTTCCCCCAAATTTTCATAACTTTTTCATCATGATGCAATTGGATTCAAAGAAAACTTACAACATGAAAGTTGTAGTACTCCATGAAATATAAAACTTTTATTCACAAAGTTTTCCCAAAATATGCTTGGATCTCAAGATATGAATTTGTGAATAGAGGTCCATGAACTAAAAGACTTAGTGAAAATTTGCCCTAATTTAGGCAGGTTTTTGACCCAACTTCATGGACATTTTTAACCTATTTCCAAGAGTTATCTAAAAATTAATTTCAAAGATGGATTTTAGAGCATGTTGCAAGCTTTCCAAAATGTCCAAGAAATCTCCAAGATCATTTGTGGTTAGGGAGAATCGAAGAAGAGAAAATGGCATTTTATCACTTTTGTTCAAGCCATTTTCACAATGCACCAAGTTGCAAATCTGATCAAGCATGTTTGTACCTTGCATTACAGGTCCTAAATCACTTCTACACTCCATAATTAAATGCTAACTCAATGTATAATGGCTTTATTTTGGCTTTTGAAGCATTGTACAAGGAATAAATCCATAAATGGCATAAAGGGCACAATGCCATTTTGATAAAGTAAGCTTTTTGCAACTTTGCTATCCTTGAGCCTTGGACCTGTTCTTTGGTCACAAGCAATGTCCACAGATATCAGGCAAATCATACCAACCCTCTGCAGCTAGCAAGCAAACAAGGACAAGCATGTTGGCATAAGTCTTGTCACTTTTCTTCAAAAGCAAGAAAAGTTGCAAAAGTCAAGAGAACTTGTACATCTGATAAAGGGTGAACTTGGCTTCATCCTAAACAACTACACAAAACTCATCTCAAGCTAGAACAAAATTGCTCATAATCTGAAACTCTCCCAAACACAAAAACACATTTTTTCTGCCCAAACTTGCAGCTTCTGCAAAACTCTTGCCAACTCAATATTTGCTCGTGCGTTTTGCTTTGTAACACTCCAAACACATTCCATACATCCTACAAAAGCTATCCAAGCCCTTGTCCTGGTTCTGTAAGCCCTATTTCAGACATCACCATTTTCATTTTGGAAGGTTGCAGCTTGACTTCTACAGGGAGTTTCAAGCATCCTCAAGGCAAGCTAAGCATTGGAACACCTTGAGGGAACTTTAAGGAAGCTCACACGATCCTCAAGCCTCACTCAAAGTCCCCACATTGCCATATCCAAATCCAGCTGAAGGAGGTATTTTTCAAAAGTTTATCTCTCTATTTAAGCATCATCAAGCCATGATTTGTGAAGCAAAAATGTAGTCTCTAGCATGGTGAAGCTGTACATATGCATAGTTGTCATTTATTTTAACTGAGCTAAGAGAATTTGAATGTTGAACATGCTGAAAAAATTAAGTCAGAAATTAGGGCTACTGAAATTCTCCCTGATCTTTGAGAGTTAGATTATGAATTTTATATCATTGGAATCGTCATATTCCAAGATACATTTTTTATGTTGCAAGTTTTTGTTTTTGTGTAAAGAATAGAGAGTTGCAGGTTTGTACATGGAACGTGCGCAAGCTGAAGGACAGAGACGAAGTGGCTGGCTTGGGCTTTTTGCATTTCTGGCCTTTTTTGGTTTTGCTTTTCACACCCCCCTGTTTACTTTTGCACCCTCTGCTTCATATTCTTTATTTTTGCATATTTTCTCATATTTTTTATATTTTTGACTTGCATTTATTTTTTCTGAATATTAAAAAGTCACAAAAATATTTTCCTAATTTTTTTTGCAATTTTTTTTCATATATAAAAATAGTTTTATACAAATAAATAGAATTTATTTTCTTATAAAAAATTGTAAATACATTAAAATACTATACATTTTTTTTATTATTTAACACATAAAAATAATTATTTTCACACATATTTAATTTTTAATATTTGTTAATAATATTATTTATTATTTCTTATACAAAAAAGGACAAAATAAAATAAATATAGAACATATATTTTCTTTAATCAAAAACTAGGGTTTTACCCCTTTCAAATAATAACAATATTTTTCTCTTATTTTTAAGACTTAAATAATTAATTCTCTCATACAAAAAATCAAATACAAAACATTTTTTGCATATTTACATTTTTATTGCATTTTTAATGTTTGTATATTTATTTAATTTGCAAATATTCAATTGGGTTGTAATAGTATTTTAGGGTTTTATTTTGTGCAAATATCCCCATTCAGAAAACTTGTATCCCCCCTCCCATAATAATTGTTGTAATAGTTTAATTTACTTTTACGCAATTTATCGTATTTATACCATGTTTAGTAAAACTAGGGTTTGCATGATAAGACAACAATCAAACAAATAGACAAGACCTAACACAAGACAAAATGCATGTAAAATGACACACATTACACATAAGCACCTCTAGGGTTTCACCCACTTGGTTGCCTTACAAAATGGCCATGGTATGCATGAAAAGTATCTTGGCAAAGCAAAACAAACAAATAAGATCATAGTCCCTCGATGAAGCTATCAAAAGGTTGCCTAAACAAATGATCTTGGTCCCTCAAAATGCTAAAGATACTTGGCAACATTGCTATCATGGTCATACGATGACCCACGCCTGTCCCGTTTAACATCCAAAGATAGGGTTGTTTACTAAAGCAATGGTAAATCAACAATGTCAAAGAAATAAAAATGCACAAGAAAGACAATTGAGTAGGTAGATAGTTCTAAGTTACTTGCTCTCTTCAAAACAATTCTTGCTATTTTCAAAAACTCACACACACATTTCAAAAACATTTTCTAAACACCTTTCAAAACATTGAAACATTTTTCAAAAGACAAACATCTTTGTATACATTCTTACGAACGAGAATCATTACAAAGATTGCCTAAACGAATGGCCTCTTTTCAAAATACTTTCAAAAACCACACCAAACATAAAGCACCATTTCAAACAATTGCAAAATCAAAGCAAGCGATCTAAGCAAGTAACTAAGAGCCCATGGAAAACCATGGATGAAAAGGGTGCTAGCACCTTCCCTTTTCATAATCTACCCCCCCGAACTCAAGAAAACATCTCCAAGGTCTTTCCTGTGCATTTTTACCTTTCCTTTTGGATAAAATAAAAGTCGGTGGCGACTCTTGCTAAACTGAAACATTTGAGACAAAACACAAAACCTCAAGTCAGTTCTCCCACCGTATCACACTTGGCAAACAATGAAGACCTAAGAATAAAATATTTCTCTAGTTCACTAACCAAAAATGCTTTTACATGGTTCACCACATTACCTCCTAGTTCCATAGATATGTTGTCATACTTAGAAAGACTGTTCCATGAACAGTTTTACGTGGGACAAACAAATATAAGTCTGAAGGAATTGGCAAGCGTAAAGAGGAAATTCACAGAACCCATAGATGACTACCTGAATAGGTTCCGTCTTCTAAAATCTAGAGGCTTTACTGTGGTTCCTGAGCATGACTTGGTCGAAATGGCTGCAGGTGGGTTGGACTATTCCATCAGAAAGAAGTTAGACACTCAACACTTGAGAGATATGGCCCAGTTGTCAGATAGAGTTCGACAGGTCGAACGACTAAAAGCTGAAAAGGCCAGGGCAAGTAAAAATCATAAAAAAGAAAGGGTAGCCTATGTCGAAGCCGAAAATGAAGAATATGAGCCACATAACAACCCTTATGGTGTTGAAGAAGTAGAAATAGATTTGGATGAATTAAAAGAGGCACCCCCTTACTCTTGTAAAATGTTAACGCCTCCGAATGGAAAGAACACCGCCGAAGAGGAAAAGAGTGATAAATATCCTAAAAGAACTTACACTTTTGATGTCACTAAATGTGAAGAAATATTTGATTTACTGGTAAAGGATGGCCAAATGATAGTGCCTCCTAACATTAAAGTTCCTCTGTTAGAACAACGGAAGAAAGAGTTAATTGCAAATACAATGGTTTTCTTGGCCATAAAACATCAGCTTGTTTTCTTTTCAGGGATTTGATTCAAAATGCTATCAAGGATGGACGTCTGAAATTCGCTGACAAAGGAAAAGGTCCTATGAAGGTGGATGTTGATCCTTTGAATGTGGCTGCCACCAACTACGCTGAACCTTTGGATATCAATATGGTGGACATAGTCAACACTGACCAAGCAAAGATCATGGAAGAAGGAAAGCAAGTTACTGATGGCCTAAACACCGGAGGATCTTTCGACACTGACGTTGAAGACCCCCAGGTTGGACAAATCAAGTTTGGGACTACTGAGGGTCCTTTGAAAGTTACTAATGATACTACTGAAGGTCTCAGAGTTAGATTTGAAGGAATGGAAATCTCTGAAGTACCCATGGGAGTCAAAATGGTCAATCTGGACCAACCCGCTTCAGAGATGGTGGAATTGGAAAACTGCCTGTTGAAGCAACAAAAGAGGAAGAGTTTTGGCTACCCAAAGGCAGATGAGAATCTGCGTGAATACTTATCGAGATGCCATGAGAGGAATGCCCACAAGACGTTGTTGTGCCCAAGGTGCTCCATTATGGTGAGTCGACGAGTGGCTGAAAATTATGAGAGGGTCCAACGCATCAACACCCAAGGAAATTGGCACCAAGAAAGTCAAGTGATAAGAGTATACCCAAGGCCAGGCGAAACGCTTTTGGTTTTCATACTCCGTTGTTACAAAGCAGAATCAGAAATCCTGATGTGCCCAAGATGTGGCGCAGTATATGACAAGGAGATTGCTGAAATGTTTGAACGGATCCCTTTCATTGGTAGTTGGGAGCCAAGTGAGGCAAACCCAAGGATGTACGTGTTTGACAAAAGGGGAACGTCGAAAAGGCCAGATATCCCACATACCAAGGCAAGAAGAGTCTCGTTCAAATTACCTGCTGAGATACCAACTGACCGATGGATGCATGTTAGTGATGAGAAATCGAAGTGGAGGAGTTTCGACAGGGGAGGCAGAACAGCTTTCTCCTATAGAAGGCAATTCCAGGCATCAATAAGGGAGGCTCACAGGCTAGACAATTACAAAGGAAAAACCCCATGTCAAGATCCCAGTGGCGTAGACACCAGAGAGCAAGGAAAACAGAGAGGGAATCAAAGCTGAAAGAGGTAGGTGAGTCAAACAATACCAAAGCAGTATTTGCAACATCGACATTCGTCAAACCACCGGTAGGACGAAGGTTGTTCACTGAGGAACAGTAGAAAACAAAAGAAGTGACTCAAGAAAATCCCATAAAATCTGAAGATATGTTGACAGACGATTTCGACTCTGATGGCGTGTCGTATCTGAACATGAATTGCAACGTGGTATCGATTATCCCCCATGAGTACTATCAGGAAACTGAAGTTAAAGACTACGAAGAAGCTAATGAAGAGGAGATGGCAAAACATAAACTAGTGTGTTACTACATCCTCAATAATGGAGCAGTCGAAGAGCAAAATTCCTTCTTCGAAAGGCCTGATGGAGCTATGAGAAATCATCTGAAACCTTTGTATATAAGGGCCAATATCGAAGACACTGGTATTAACAAAGTATTGGTGGATGGAGGGGCTGCAGTTAACTTGATGCCTCATTATATGTTGAAAAGAATATGGATGTTCGATACAGACATTAAACCTCACAATATGGTGTTGTCTAACTATGAAGGGAAAATAGGTCACACCCTAGGGGTAATTCAAGTAAATTTGACAGTTGGGTCTGTGACAAGACCAACTACGTTCATGGTAATTCCTGCAAAAGCGAATTATAATTTGCTGCTAGGAAGAGAGTGGATACACGGGGTGGGGGCAGTGCCATCGACCATGCATCAAAGATTAACCTTATGGAGAGAGGATGCAATTTTAGAAAACATTGAAGGGGATCAAGGTTACTACATGACGAAGGTAAACACGGTAGACATGACCAGCTTTGACAAAAATCTAGCAAACATTGGACCATGTGGAGTGGCAGGAGATTTCTATTTACCAAACAAGAATGCGTTGTATTATCTAACTTTGCTCCCAAATGGATTTCATTGGGACAGAGAAATTATGGGAGAACTGGATGACCAGGAGAATGTCGAAAGCAGTTCTCAAATACGGCCAACTGGCTGGGACACAGACAGTGACCATGTCTGAACCCTCTTTTTTTGAAAGAATTTCGGCTTATGTAGCCGAGTATAAAAGACAGGCGGCTGTTGAAGCTGCAACAACAAATGTGGCTGGCGAAGCCATTACCAAAGCGACCAAAGTGGCAGAATCTGGAGCAAACCTCAACTCATAACCAACTGATGAACAGGTTCAAGAGGAGAAGGTAAGTCAAAGATTATATGCCATCTATGACGAAGAACCCTTAGGGTTCGAAAAAGATCCGACAGCGTTAAGTCCTAAGATGTTGGCTCAAGACCCCCTTGAGGAGATTGATCTTGGAGATGGGAGTTCAAAAATAATCACTTACATTAACGCTAAACTGAAACCCAGTTTGAAGGAAAAAGTCATATCACTCCTTAAGGAAAATAAAGACTGTTTTGATTGGGATTATGACGAGATGCCTGGTTTGGAAAGGGAACTGGTCGAACTAAGACTTCCTATAAAGGATGGCAAGAAGCCCATCAAGCAGACTCCAAGAAGATTCTCCCCAGAAATCCTTTCAAAAATCAAGACAGAGGTCGAAAGACTCCTACGTTGCAAATTCATCAGGACCACAAGGTATGTCGAATGGATTGCTAATATAGTACCTGTTATTAATAAAAACGGTTCTTTGAGGGTATGCATAGATTTTTGTGATTTGAATGCTGCTACCCCTAAGGATGAATACTCGATGCCAGTGGCAGAAATGCTGGTTGATTTAGCCGCAGGCTTTGAATACCTTAGTATGTTAGATGGGTATTCAGGTTATAATCATATCTTTATTGCTAATGAAGATGTGCCTAAAACATCCTTTAGATGCCCTGGGGCAATTGGCACTTATGAATGGATTGTTATGCCTTTTGGTCTAAAGAATGTTGGGGCAACGTACCAAAGAGCAATGAAATCTATATTTCATGATTATATTGAAACATTTATGCAGGTGTATATAGATGACTTTGTAGTGAAGTCTGGATCAGACGAAAGCCATCTGAATCATCTTCACCAATCATTTGAAAGAATGAGAAAACATGGCTTGAAGATGAACCCTCTTAAGTGTGCTTTCTTTGTGCAGGCAGGATACTTTCTGGGATTTGTGGTCCATAAAAGGGGATAGAAATCAATCAGAATAAAACGAAGGCTATCATGGAAACAAAGGCACCTTCGACAAAAAAAGAATTGCAGTCACTAATGGGGAAAGTAAATTTCCTAAGAAGATTTATTTCTAATCTCAGTGGTCGAACGCAAGCTTCCCCCACCCCCCCCCCCCCTCTTGCGCCTGAAGCAAGGAAATTTTGAATGGAACAAGGAACATCAAGAAGCTTTTGACAAGATCAAGCAATACTTGGTGCAACCGCCCGTTTTGTCACCCCCAAATGGGAAGAAGTCTATGAGACTCTATATATCAGCCTCTGACACTACTTTAGGTAGTATGTTAGCCCAAGAGGACGAAAATGGCGTCAAAAGAGCCATCTATTATCTTAGTAGGGTTCTAAATGATGCAGAAACAAGATATACTGCAATAAAAAAAGTTATGTCTGTGTTTATATTTCTCCTGTACAAAGCTCAAGCATTATATAAAACCAGTAGATGTTTTCGTTTCGTCTCATTGTGATGTTATAAAACATATGCTGTCAAAGCCAATCTTGCATGGCAGAATTGGCAAACGGGCTTTGGCCCTCACAGAGTTTTCTTTAACTTTCATTCCTTTAAAGGCAATGAAAGGTAAAATAGTATCAGACTTTATAGTAGACCATGCAGTGGTCAAAAGCCAACTCTATGCTGATTTGAAACCTTGGAGATTATTCTTCAACGGTTCAACATACCGGAATGGTAGTAGAGTTGGAATACTTTTGATTTCTCCTGAAGGAATTCCAACAAAGCTTTAGTATAAGATTGAAGGCCCTCTTTGTTCAAACAATGAAGCTGAGTATGAAGCCTTGCTTTCTGGACTCGAAGCTTTATTGGAATTGGGGGAAACCAGAGTTGAAATCAAAGGTGACTCTGAATTAGTAATAAAGCAACTAACAAAAGAATACAAATGCATAAAGGAGAACTTGATTATGTATTTCGTCTTGGTTAATAGATTGCTCAAGAAATTTGAATATGTGGATATAAAACATGTCCCTAGAATAAAAAACCAAGAAGGAAATGACTTGGCACAAATAGCCTCAGGGTACAAAGTGTCAAAGGAAAGATTAGAAGGATTGATTTATAAGAGGGAAAGAATTGGTAACGAGGTTATCCCTAATTGACTTAGAAACTACTAGGCTAGGATTTGCCAACCCAGAAGAGTTTGAGGTACTAAATATAGGTACTCTGGCAGATACAGATTGGAGAAGCCCAATTATTAATTACCTAAAAGATCCTTCGACCAACACGGATAGAAAGGTTAAATACAGAGCTTTATCCTATTTCTTGATGGGAAACGAATTATTCAAAAAATCCCCTGAAGGAATTTCTTTAAAATGCTTGGGAGAAAACGAAGCATATCTGGCATTATCAAGCGTTCATAGTGGAGCCTGTGGGGCCCATCAAGCAGGACATAAGATGAAATGGTTATTGTTTTGATATGGAATGTATTGGCCAACTATGTTGAAGGACTGTATAGACTTCTCCAAGGGTTGTCAATAATGTCAGATGCATGCAAGCATTCAACATGCCCCTGCAAGTGAATTACATTCAATCATTAAGCCATGGCCATTTAGAGGATGGGCATTGGATTTAATAGGAGAGATTCGACCCACTTCGTCCAAAGGACAAAGGTATATATTGGTAGGAATAGATTATTTTACCAAATGGGTAGAAGCTATTCTTCTGGCGAATGTAGACCAAGAAACAGTCATTGAATTTATCCAAAAACATATACTATATATATTTGGAATCCCAGAAAGTATAACTACGGACCAAGGGTCAGTTTTTACCGGACGAAAGATGCAAGAATTCGTGAAAGAAACGGGGTTCAAATTGTTAACATCTACACCATATTATGCTCAAGCAAATGGTCAAGTCGAAGCAGCCAACAAAGTCATAATAAGCTTAATGAAGAAGCATGTCGGAAAGAAGCCTAAGAGCTGGCATAAAATGTTAGATCAAGCACTTTGGGCTTGTCGAACGTCACCTAAGGAAGCAAAAAATACTACACCATTCCAACTTACCTTTGGGCATGATGCAGTATTACCAGTCGAAATCTTTCTGCAGTCAGTTCGCATTCAAAAACAGGAAGAGATAGCTCCAAACCTTTATTGGGAAATGATGTTGAATGAATTGATAGATTTATACGAAGAAAGGTTGCACGCCTTAGAAGTGTTAATAAGGCAGAAGGAAAAAGTAGCTAGAGCCTACAACAAAAGGGTGAAAGGTAAAACTTTCGTTGCCAATGATTTAGTTTGGAAAGTTATTCTACCTATGGATAAAAAGAGCCAAGCTTTAGGCAAGTGGTCTCCCTATTGGGAAGGTCCTTTTCGAATCTTAAAAGTATTTTCGAATAATGCGTATGAGGTGGAAGAACTAACAGAAGATCGAAGGATCCTAAGGGTAAATGGGAAATACTTAAAGAAGTACAAACCATTTTTGCAGGAGATTAGAATAAGGAAACAGTAGTGACAAATAAGTAAAGCGAAGCCAAGATGGAAGTACTAAAATGGATATTGTAACGTATCATAGATTTCTAAAAAATTAATTAAAGGTGCCAGAGAATGGAATTTGTCTGAATATTACAATTGAAAGGGCAATGCAACAAGAAAAGTTAGACCTAGCAGCTAAAAGCTAGAAAGGAAGATTGCTCTTTATCCTTGCATATTTAATCTTCGACAAATTAAGTTTATATTGGATAGCCGCTTTGGACTCTTGAATGTTAGCTATTTCTTCGTCCAAATTGGTAGCCTCTTCCACATGAGAAACACTCTCCTTCGCCAAGAGGTCAGCCTGAGGGTCATTCAAGCCTTTAATGGCAGTCTGTTTCTCTTTCGCCTCAGCAATCCTCGCTTGTAACTCTGAAATCTAAGTTTCCCAAACTTGGATAGAAGATGCATAGTTATTGTATTCCTCTTGAGCCTTCTTCTTCGACTGCATGAGAGTTTCATAGGTAGTGTAGGTGTTGTAAGCTTTTTCATACTCAAGAGATTGTGCCTTTTCCGCCGCTTGAAGTTTCGTCTTGGCATTGAAGTCTCTATTGAACTCAGAACTCACTTGATCAATCAACTGCTGAATATCAACTAGAGCTTCGCCCACATCAGGTGGACACGCTGTGATGGGTATCTGAGAAATCAGTTTCTTTATCCGACAACTAGCGGCGCAATCCTCCTTTAGGGTGGTAAAGAGGTCAGCATCGAAGACAGCTTGCTTCACCTATTGCAAGAGGGCATCAAAAGAAGTTTCTTTGGTACCAACACCAGCTTGGGCAGAGGCACCATGAAATGTTTTAGCAGGAGATGAATCCTTTAAAGCCATCATTAGTTTGACATACTTTAAGGGATCCATTACTTTAAGGGAAGTTCTTTCCGCTTTTGAGAGAGTGGCAATGGTGGGCTGACTTGAAGAAGGCTGGGTGTGCGTCGAAGCAGGGTCAGACTCTCCAGTGGCGTGAGCGGAATCCAAGTCTTTATTACAGAGAGTTTGTTCTGACTCTTCTATGGTTCCTTCGTCATCTCCCATCCCTTTGTTACCTTCGAAGAATCCTTCTATGTCGGAAGAACATTTTTTGTCCTCACCCGTCTCAATTTCCTCAGATGTGCCAGTCCTAGGTGGAGTGCCACCTTTTTGAGCATCTGCCTCAGGAGAAGAATTCTCCTGATCTTCTGCGTCCTTCGACTCAGGTTGAGGATTTCCAGTCGCGGACCCTTTGTTTTGTGTAATTCCAGCATTGGGAGGGGGTGATGTAGTTCCTTCGACAATCAAATTTTTGAGAGGATCAAAAGGTTTGGGGGACTTGTCAGATTTTTCCTGCAAAAGTGAATGTCAATGTTTGTTCAGGAAATGTAATATGTCAAAGTGCAAGGAAATGAAAAGAAGATTCTAAAATAAATACCTTATCAGCAGTAGAGGTATTGCTTCCAATACGCTCCGAAATTTTGGCTCCAGAGGGTGGAGGCCCAACTTCTTTCACAGAAGTAGGGAGAATAGCAGTTTCGGTTTCCTTTTGGGCAGTACCCTGGGACGAAGTAACCTTCAACCCATTTTTCTTTTGCTTATTAAGAGGAGGATGAGAGTCATCAGCGCTGCTACCTTCGAGTGTAATCACTTCTTTTTCAGAAGCATTTTTTCTCTTCTTTGCCTTGGCGATTCGCGAACTCCCATTCTGCAGAAAACATCAAATTTTGATAAGTAAGCAAAACTAGAAGAAATTCCAGAAAGGAAAGTTTAGTATGAAGACCTAAGAAGCTTTGGCAGTATTTTTCGAAGAAATATTCCTCCCGGCATTGTCTAGTTTTGAAGTAGGCTTTGACGTTCCGGTTGGAGTGGTCTTTGAAGTGGGTTTCCCCTTTTTGGGGGTTTTTCTTTCGACAGCTGAAAATTCACAAAGTTAGAAGGAAACATGTTAAGATGGGAAATTTTAAAGTACATTTTTCAACATGGCACCTTGAAGTGTCGGAGAAATGATTTTCACAGCAGACAAGTCATAGTGTAGGAAACCGTCGAAATTGTCCAGAGTGAGCTTAGTCGGAACAACCCTTTTTGCACATTTTTGACTATCATTATGTAAGTCATGAAAAATTTTCCCACAGACGAACCAGTTTGGATAAGGTGTCGAAAATGCCAGAGCAAAGTCCGCTGTGGGTAATTTTGGAAATTTGGGTGGTTGCAGTTTGAAGGCTAAATCATACTTGAATTCAGGTTTTACAAATTTGGGAAGTTTTAATTTTGAAAGAGTTTTCTTAAATTTTTCTTTCAAAATAAGTGACGCTTGATAGACTGTTCAAATAAGCTGCGTAGGGTCATGGACAGTTTCAAAATAATCCTGAAAAGCTTTTATTTCTTTGAAATGAGTAGTTTTACCTTTGGGTCCATGATCCTGCAAAGATGAAAAGGCTTGGGTCAGTTGATCATTTATTTAAGTACTGTCGAACATGTTGTTAGAATAAAACTATGTCCACCAAGTGTAAAAGCCTTTAGTCATATAAGTTGCATGTTCGAAAGGGGAAAGTTTGAAGACAGAAAAATCGGCATGATACTCTTGATGCTTCGCCACGTCCCTCATAACATAATCTATTCCAGCATAGCAAATTTCCTTCTTAAGGTTAAAAAGAGATACGGGAACAAGTTGATTCAACCCAAATTGTTGAGAGACAGAGTTTGGTTGATAGGCTAACATGCATACATAGTTTTTCACAGGCAGAATCCTGGAAATAAGGAGTCTGGGTAGGAGGAATGCACACCAGACATCTTCAACTTCAGTAATGGCATCTTTTATGGCTTCTTCAATCGAAGCAGTAAACCATGAGGGGCCATGAGTTCGTTTGGAGAAGGGAGCCATGGCAGGAGTAAAGGCATGACGTTTCGAGAAAATCAGAATGTACTTGGTGAGGCTGGATTGAAGATTCATGTCTTCACTAGGAGTCAGTAGCAGAAGCCTAGTTCCTTCAATACTTCTTGCTACTATCATGAGGTCTTCTTCATTCATATTTCCAGAAGTTTGAAGGGATGGTCCGAAGGTGCCATTCAGCCACAGTTGGAGAAGCCAGTAAGGTCCGGCTAAAAGGAGGTTACTACCAGCTTCATGTTCTTTGATCTTGGTTACAGTAGAGCCTAGACTTTCGTACAAACTTACTAGTAATAATTCACTAAGGCAAACCTTTCGACCAGAATGCAGTTGGTTAGCCAAAGTTAAAAATCTTCTAGCTACTTGGAGGGATTTGCAACAGAAAACAACTTTGGACAACCATAAAGCTAAGAAAGCTATATGTTCGATGTCGGAAACATCTTCGTCGTCCGTGTGATAGAAATTCATATAAGCATTGAAAGAAGCAGTTTTTGTGTTGAAATCTATTGTGTTGCCAGAGTGGAGAAAAGGGTCAAATGTTTCTCCAATGGGAGAAAGTCCTGTAATGGCTGCTACGTCGAACAGTGTAGTGGTTATCATCCCACAAGGAAGATGGAAGGTGTTATAAGTGGTATCCAAAAAATAGTGAGACGCAAGAAGTGAAGGTTGGTAATAGCTAAAACCTAATTTCGACATCTGGATCAGGTCAAAAATACCTAAATCTTTCCAAAATTGGCTTTTATTTTTCTCTACTTTACCTAGCCAATTCAAATAAGACTTGTCCAAAGTGGGACAGGATCGGAAAGGTTGAAGTTCTTAGTAATATAGTTCATTTGGAAAGGTTCCCTATTCATTTCTTTAGGACTTTCTATAGATGTGTTTTTTGGGGATTTGGAAGAGTCATCAGAAGTATTTCCCTTATTAGATATGGGTTTAACAGCATGATAAGTTGGGAAAAAGTTTTTATAGTCTTCCAAATGTTCAGTAGAAACTAAAGGACCTAGGAATCCTAGGGTTTTACCAGATAATGAAGAAGAGATTAATACCTGAGAAGCATAAATGGCTTTTTGTTCTTTGGACAACTTCGGAGGTGTAATAAATTCCTTGTTCTCATGCGTGATTATTTTACTAATTGGAATGGATTGAGAAGTTGAAACTATGGAAGCTCCAGAGTTTTTGATTTTGATTTTCATTTGTTGTTTATTAGAGGCCATTGTTGAGATTCTTTTAGGTCTTTCTGGAGATTTTCTGAGTTTTCTGGAAAGGAAAGGGTTTTACGGAGACTGAAAGGGTTTTTGCTAAGAGAAGTTTGTAAAAGTAAGAGAGAGGAAAGAGAAAAACCCTTTTTTATAGTGAAGAGTGATTGTCCATCAAGAGACACGTGTTCGCATCCTGAAGGAGAAGGTGAGAAGTTTGTCAAGTCGCCTGGCATTGGGAATGGTTATTCATCATTATAACTGCTGCACGCACGTCTTGAAGAGATATTTTTCGGAAGAGATGTCATGATGATATCATTGAAATACGAAAAGGTCCTCTTTGCTGGTCGAAATAACGTAAATCACAAGAAATGTCTATTTCTGCACATATTCGAAACAGACATTTATTGGGGGCAATTTGTTAGCTGGGAATTTCGACCAGGTTAAGCAACCTTTACATTTAAAATTTCCATAAGATGGCTTGAAAAAGAGTTATAGTCGAAATGTATTATTACTGGATCTGAGTCGAAGATAGTTTGAAAAAGACAAGTATTTTTATTTGGTCAAAGGCGCGCGTTTTCGACGGCCACGTGAGAAAGTCGTTGCTGAAGGCTTGAGCGGGATTGTTTGAAATTCGAAAAATAGTTTCTTTGGATAAGAAGGACGCGTGGAAGCCTTAGAGTGTCGAAAGGCATGCAAGAAGCGATGTGGCTTTTCCTTAGAATAGTACCGTTATGGTTAGAACATTATAAATAGCTCCTTAGTGTTAGGGAAAAGAGGGTCATAATTCGTACAAAGTTACTCACAAAATACTCAAGTACCAAGTTACAGAGAAAGAGTTCATTGAGAATGTACGTATGACCTCACAGTTTTATCTTTGAAATGCAATTATCAATATAATTTTCTTTTGAATCATTCTTTATTTGTTCTTAATTTCTTTATGTTCTGTCGAATTGTTTCACTTTCCTGCAATGCTTTACAAATCAAATTTCTTTTAAAAGGTTTTTTCCATTACAATCAAGTCATTTAATTCCAGTCTTAAGTCTTTTTATTGTCAAGTATTTACATTCAAACCCTCACATTTGAATTTAATTTCAGAAGTCTTTTGTATTTCAAGCCCTTACACAAACACATGCACAAGAGTTACGTCATAAACCTTCAAGGAAGTATTACAATTAACGTTAAGACAATGTCCTAGGATCAATCTAGTTGATCCTGCAAGTAACCATACATATCAAATTTGTATGGAAGACTAGCGGTTGTTTCTCCAGAAATCAATGCGAACAGGTATTACGTAATATATATATATATATATATATATATATATATATATATATATATATATATATATATATATATATATATATATATATATATATATATATATATATATATATATATATATATATATATATATATTCATTATGCATCATTATTTGTAGTTAACAAGAACTAGAGAAAGATGCACATAATGCTCATCATCTTCATCCTCTCTTCTCAAAAATCAACATCTACACATAATCATGGTTGTTGATTCAAGAAATTTGTTGTGGTGATAACGTTAAAATCAATGATTCAATTCAAATTTGGGTTGAGCAATTGTTGGTTGTTCTTGAATAAATTCATTGGGATTTTCTCCTCCAAGATTCCAATTGGTGTGGGGGTTTTCTCACAAGTTTTTGCTTCATTGAATTTAGCCGAGTTAAAGGATTAAGAAACTGTGGGTTTGCTTAATCAAGTAGCAGTAACCATAGGATTGTGAAGATAGATTTGGGGTCAAATTTCTTGCGATTGAAACCAGCCGAATGAAAGAATTAAGAAATGGTGGGTTTGCTTAATCAAGTAGCGGTAACCAGAGGTTTGTTCGAAGAATTTGGCACTTGGTTTTGGTAAAACCAAGGAAAGGGAAGAATACTGTTACATCAACAACATTGGTTTGTTTGTATTGTGAACTTTCACTTCTCTTGTATCATTTGATACTTAATATCAAATATCTCTATTCCAGATTCTAGAATTGGGGGAAAACGTACACTACGCGAGGACGACATGGGGAACTTCCTTAACAAATCGTGTGTTCTTCTGCTTTTTCTTCATCACTATACTTGATTACTAAACTGTGCAAAATTAATTTTTCAAATCTGCACTTACTGAAATTGTAGTGTCTTGAGTTCATTTCCAAACATTGGTAACAATCCTTTTGATTTATACCTAAGAAACCTTACCACTACAATTTTGTAAAACCAAACCTAAGGTGCTTTGCTCACAAGGTGTTTGACAAATTGATTAATCCACAAAATTATTGAATATGCTTATCCTTATCTCATTCAACTCATTGGTAGTAATTAGTAATCATTGAGAGTGTATAAGTAATTAATTAATTGATTAAAACACATGGATTCTTATTTTGTCATTATATCCTATACGGTTTCGCTTATCCGATCTTTTCAATAGAGGATCATTTAGACGATTGGAGATTCCAGGAAGCTTTCTCATATTTTTCTAAAAACAAATTTAAAAAAGGCACAAATTAATTTAAACGATATATTCAAATCCCCTTCTAGATTGATCACATCGTCTAACATTCAAAATGTCCAAGAACTCAATGAGATCATTCTTGAGCTAGGAGAATCAAAGAGATAAATTTAGGGTTTCAAACTTTAATTACAAGTCAATCTTATGATGAACACATGACCAAATCCATAAGTCATGCTGCATAATCTTGCTTTGTAGGCTTCTAACTTGCAAATCACTCCTTAATTTAATTATTACACAACTGATTGATCAATTGTCTAATTGATTCAAGCATTGTCCAAAGCAATTTTCCATTTTAGGGAGAAAGTTACCATTCCATTCTTGTAAAGCAAAGCTTTATGCAATGTCAACCCTTCTTGAGCCTCTCAATGGCTCCTTCTGCACACACTCAACCTAGCATCTCAGAAGAGGCATGTTTAAAGTGATTCAACCACCCTACAAGCCTTGTACTTTGCCTTGAAATCATATTTGTCAAGCTTTCTTCAAAAACAAGTTAAATGAACACAACATGTGGTTTTTGAACTCTGACCACCTCAAGCTCTCAAACCTTTTCCTATAAATTAAGACACTCTTATGCAACTTAGGACACAAATTCACAAGCCCCCAAGCACTCTCACTCTCTCAAACCATAAATTGCAACACAAGTACAAAAACTTGTCATTTATGACTTTGAAACTCAATCTTCAAAACTACTCGTGCGTTTTCACTTCTAATCCATCACAAAGCTTATAATACACATATAGAGGCTATCCCAATCCATGTCTTCCAACTGCAACACCTTCTTCTTCATTTTCCATAACCAAAAACATAGTATTGCAGTTGGACTTCTCTAGACCATTTTAGCCACTCTCAACTCAATCTAAGCATTGCATTAGCTTCCTAGAGACTCAAGGAAGCTAACCTGATCATTGCAACACTTGGAATCAAGCTCATTTGCAAAACACGAAATCCATTTTTGAGGTAAGTTTTCCGAATTTTGAAATCTTCATATAGGCATTGTTAGCTTTCCATTTTCAAAGATAAAATGTAGATATTATAGCCTTGAAACAGACCATGTCCTTAGAATTCATTTATGTTGCATGAGTAGAGAGAATTTTATAGTTGAACTTTCTGAAAAAAGCTAGGTCAAATTTGGTACCATTAGAAATTCTCATTCATCTTTGATTTATAGCTTATGATATTTATATGGTTGAATTCGTATGGAAAAATGGAGCAACTTTCATGTTTTCATTTTTCATTTTGGTTGAGAGATGAAGAAGTTACAGGATTTAAAATCATGTTGAAATTTATGGCACAAGGTTGAAGATGATACAACCATGGGCTTGTTTTGTAATATAATGCGTTGGTTTTGTTTTAATAAAGGGATGTATCACCACCCTAGTGGTTAAAGCGCGCGCCTGTCACCTTTAGGACCTGGGTTCGAGCCCCAACGTCTATTTTGTTATTTTTCATATTTTCTTTTTCTTTTTCTGTTTGCAGTCAGCGCGCTTGGGCTTCAGCATTGGGCTTTCTCCTTTTTGCTCCTCTCACCCCCATTCCACTACATAACACGCAGCCCATTGTTTTTTTTATTTAATTTTTTTCTGATTTACAAAAACCAATTATGGGCCTAAACCAAGTCTGTTTTTTTACTGTCAAACCACTCTACTCATTTTCACACCCCGTGACTTAATTTCATATTTTAATTTTAAATTTATATTTTACTTTCCCTTTTTTATTATTATTATTTTATTTATTATTAGTTTTAACATTATTATTTTTATTAATCTAAAACACCAAAAAATATTTTTATTTATTATTTACATATTTAATATTTCTTTTTTTTAATTTCTTTTAGACAAAAAGACCAAAAACATTTCTTTAACAAATTCTTTTTTTTTAAATTAATTCAATATAAACTTAGTTTTTATTTTAATCTTCTTTTTCAATTGAATTAACCTATAATTTAGGAATTTTAATTAATTAATTTCTTTCTTTATATTAGTTTAATTAAGTCAAAACCTTTTCATAAAAAACCTAAAAATTGTTTTCTTAATCAATCTGATTTCTTTCCTTAAATTAATTTAGGTTTAGTTTCATTAAATCAACTTAGACTAATTAATTATTTTCTTTCTATTTATTAGCTTGATTAGGTTAATAGTAAACCTTTTATGCAAAAACTCAAAACAAAACAATTTCCTTTCTTTGTACATTATTTTCATATTCTTGTATATTTAATTCTTGCAATATTCAATATGGTTGTAATAATAAGCTAGGGTTTATTTGCTTTCATTTACCATTTGTAAATTGTACCCCTCATCTCCAAATGATATAATAGCATAGAACTTTACATTTCCGCAAATTTATCGCTTTCAATATAAATGCTAATAATTAGGGTTTTTATGGCAAGATAAAGTCAATCTTTTAAAACCCTAATTTCAAAGATAAAAATGCATAAAAACAAACACTTTGTACGCTTGCGCCTCTAGGGTAACCCACACTTGTTTCCTTCATATAAAACAGTCATGTCCCTCGAACGTGGGATACTTTAGCAATGACCCTCGAATACAAGATCATAGTCCTTCGATGACCCTTCAATGTTGCCTTTGGTAAACGATCTTAGACCCTTAAGATAAATTTCTAAGGCATCCTACAATGTTGCCTTCTCTGACTGTAAGATGACCCACACCCGTCCCTTCACATCCAATGATAAGGCTTCTTATCAATCAATTTTAAGATAGCAATATCTAAAGGAGGAGGAAATGAACAAAGACTTTTTGAGTAGGTAGAACATTCGTAGTTGCTTTCTCACAATCATTCTCTAAACATCTTTCAAACACACCAACACTTTTCCATGAAATATTTACAAAATTCAACACTTTGTACACATTCTTATAGAGACGAGAATCATTACAAAGTTCTCCTAAACAAAGGCACTTTTCAAAAATACTTTAAAACAAACACAAACACATTTTGCAAAGCATTTCAAAGTGAGCTAGCAACTAAGAGCCCGTAGATAACTACGGATAAAAAGGGTGCTAATACCTTCCCTTTTCATAACCTACCCCCCGAACTCAAGAAAAAATCTCAAAAGGTCTTTCCTTTTCTTTTCACCCTTTCCTTTATTGGATAAAAGAAAAGTCAGTGGCGACTCTTGCTATCCGCAATAATTGCGATAAAACACACAACACCCAAGTCAGTTCTCCCACCATATTAGAGTATTCTTTCGGAAAAAAACCCTACTGATGATGTGCATGCATTATTTAAAATTCCCAAACATCGGAAATATAAGGAATATAATCCCTTGCTAACCCCTTTTGAGCCTTGAAGTAGGAGTTTCTTTTTATACAAAAACCCTTTACATTTAACCTGGGGAACGGTAGTTTTCAGTTAATTTGACTGAGTGTTCAAAATTCAAAAAGGAATGTACTTCTGAAAAAGCCCCAATGGTTATCTTTCACGCATCAAGAGGTCGAAAAGATGCAAAACCTCAATGATAACCCCTCATCCATCAAGGAACAAGGCAGTCGATGCTCCCTCAACAGACCAATATAAATCAATGTCACACGATTTTTTCAAATCAAGAAAAATAAAGTAAAAGAAAAAGCACGCTAAGTCAATAACTTGAAGACAAGTGACTTATGCAAAAATCATGGCATTCCGGTAGACTATCAATTCAAAAGAATTAATTCGCGAAACATTTAGGGACAATAAAATAAAAATGAATGAAAAGGAAGAGCAAGAACATTACAAATAAAGGACTACAAAGAAAAGTCCTCAGTAAAGAACAAATATGTGTGACTACAAACACGAAGACAAAAAGGATGATTGTTACTCCAAAAGCCACTTTAGTTTCCTAACCATTACAAAATCCTTCCTGAGAGATGAATACTCATGTCGAATTAATTGAACATAGGACTGGAGAATATCATGAAGAATGGGTGGGCACCAATAAACTTTGAGCCTTAAAGTATTTAAAAAAAAAAGTGAACCAGACCACGTTATAACCCTCAAAATTCCTAATTGAAGTAAGGTTTGTTTTGAATGCATATTTCAACGAGACAGTGTTCCTGACTCCCATGAGTTTTGCTAAATATTTGTGTTGGTATCATATTGCTTTTGTTATGTTTCATTCAAAAAAATCAATGTCACGTCCTAGCTAGTGATTTACTCACTAGTTTTTACGACTTCTTTTAAATAAAATTTTTAAGATTTACATAACAGTTGCATTAGAATTTTCATTCTCAGAGTAAATTTCTTCTGCTTGAAAATATTTGCTTGACATAAAAGAAGCTTGTATATAAACATCAGTGATAAGCTTAATCATTTTGAGGCCTGAATCTCTGTTGGGTAATTGGAAAATTATTTCAAAGAATAATCATATCCAGGGGAATGTCACCTGAAGACCTTAAGCATGGACAAATTGCTTTCCTAGTTGATGCTTTCACAGTTTGTTTACCCTTATGGGAAAAATTTGGGGACCCTGTTGCACCATGTACCGCCGATCTGGGGCAGTTACATCGAGATTCGATGAATCTCTCCAAGAGTTTGAAGATCTTGGGGCAGATTATTTCAACTCTTTATGGTGTAAAGACTCCTTTTTAAATTCTTTCGTTAACCATGTGGTTTGTGGGAAAAGTTTGAAGACTTTGTTATGCTAAGTACAGTCAAAATCTTGAGATAATTTCTTCTCATAAACCATGTAACTTGGGTCATTTAATAACTGACTTATTCGCAAGAACTGTTGTCCATTTATGACATGTATCATGCAGTTTATCAGCAGTAAACTTGGGACATCCAAAATTAGTTCGAAGGACAATCCAGATTCGTCAAGATATGTGATTCACTTTACAAATATTATCAGATGGTCATGTTACCCCGGTGATCCCATCTAATCCTTGATTCAGGTATCTCCAACCGAGCATGATTCTTCTCTCCCAATAGATTTTTCCCTCAAAAAAGAGTTCATATCATTGTCCCCTCAATGGACTATTGATGTTAGAAGGTTCAATTTTGGGTTTTCTTCCCAAGAAGTATCCTCCTCTCCCAAGAGATATTTAAGCCTTGTAGTAGGACTTTGCTCTATCAAGTGGATTTTTCTTTATCTCCAGTGATGATTCTATCTTATTGAGTTTGGCCGAGTGCTTGGTTATACCCTGGTGTTACTTTGTCATCCCCGACATTATCATTTAGCTCTTTTGTCTGTTTGGTCAGTGTATACATGACATTAATTCATTGATTCATACTTACATCATTCATGCACATTCATATTTATCGATGATCTTGAGTCCACTTACTATCAGTTGCATTTACCCCCCAAGTAATGTACTTCCCTTCCCCGATGATGTCTTTACTCCCCCCAATATAATGTAAGCTATAGGCAGAAAGGTGTATATTCCTTTTGATTCCCCACTGAGTTTATTCCTCGTGGAAAGGTTTTGCTTTAGATTTCCCGTCCATATCTGGATAGGATAAATCCTCAATTTCATTTATTCCTCATTCAAAAGAGTCTGGTTTGACTGTCTCTCTCCAGCGTATTCTTGGATTGAACCTTGTCTCTGACAAAAATGTTTGTTTAGATCTCTCTAGGCGGTGAACCCTAGATTGAGAGTGCATTTATTTTGCACATTTGAAGACTTTCTCTTTATTTGAAGGTATTTATTCCTCAAGATTGATGACTTTCACTTATTTTGAAGACCCCAATGCAAAGATTTTGTCTCCTCAGTGTTGTACCCCAATTTTTGCCCCTAAGATCCCTTCACCATACCATTTTGAGTCATTCACAATAAGATCATATTAGAATTCTTGGTTCCCCTCCATATATTTAGCTTTGCTCTTTTAGGAATCACCAAGCACCTTGACTTGTGTTCTTTTGTGATCATGAATATTTTTGTCTTAGTTTCTCCTCTTAATTAATAAAATGCAATGTTGGTTTGTCTTGCTTGTTACTCATGTAGGTAAAGGCAATAAGATTCAGCAAGTTGCTCCATGGGTTCATGAGTTTATTTCCATGCCCTAGTCAACAAAGCTTGAGAGGTTCAAACCTAACCATTGGATTTGTTTTGGAATAAATGGCATGGCAAGGTTATTTTGGTTCACCACATTTCAAGGTTATCAAATTTTATTCAAAAGTACAAGGGGTTGATTGAAGAAGTTGTCATGTTTGGGCAAAGCTTTGTTCCCATTGGTCACAAGTGCATATTTCTCTAAACTCTAAAGATATGGAAGTGGTTTTGGTGGCCATGAATTATAATTTTCATCATCAATAACTTCTATTTACAAAGCATTTGTGTTGGTACAAGAAGTTTGTTCAAAATTGTCAAAGTTCCTCAAGGCATGTTTCTTGATCTAGGAGCTATGGTTTTAAACTTCAAAGAAGAATATCTTGCTCATCTTTTGGTATTTTTGCGTGATTCCAAATACATCCTTATCCTCAAAGGGTTATCAACAAATCACTTCAAAATTTCCAAGGAGTTTTAATGTGGAAGAAACTTGATGAAGAAGAAAGATTACAAGTCCTCCAGATGAATCCCTAATTTTCCATGTGTGACTTCAAATGATCATAACTTGGTCAATTTTTATCACCTTGATTCCATTCATTTTCCAAAATGATCTTGAGTATGTGAAATTTATGCCTTATTTTATGTGCAAAGTGAGAAAATGGATGGAAGTTGCCTTAAGGATACTAAAGATTATAGGTCATTTTATGAAATTTTGCCAACTTCAACAATTCATAAATCTCTCAATTTTTGGAGATTTTGAATGGTTCAAGTCACAAAATGTCATTCAAGATATCTACTTCATTCCATATTTTTTGGTTAAGAGTAAATTCCAAGTGGAAGGCTATGTTTGGATGCAAGACATTATAAGTTATTTTTGAAGAAAAATTTGAAATATTTCTAAGTATGGAAAGTCAACATTTTTTTCCTACTTCGACTCGTTATAACTTTCAGCTCAAGCATCCATTTGTCTCTACTATTTTCCCATTGCAAAGCTTGTAACCTCATCTTTCTAAAGCATCAAGAATCATGCCCTAAGACCCCTTGAGCTAAGAATGCCATTGGTCAGAAGTTGGCAATTTGAAACTGAATTTTTCACCAAGTCAGATGTTTGAAATCCTTTATTAGGCTTCTAAACACTTTGTTTCTGCATGTTTTTGCTTCTGAACATGTTTAGTGAACTTCTAGAAGTGATTAGCGTAGCAAAACGCGCGTTTTGGATGAGTTTTGATCAAATTAGAAGTCACACTTTTCTTGTTTGCAACTTCACGTGATTTCCCTCCAAACTTCATCATTTCACACGCTTGGACATTCCATTTGATTCCCTATAAATAGAGGGTCATTCCCCACTCATTTCCTCAAGCTTGGATAGCCAGAATCACCCTGCCAAAATTGTTCCATAACTCAAAATTCAGCAACTTCGAAATCCATATACAAGCCTTTTTCAATCCAATTTTTCCATCAATTCACCTTCCTTGATCTTCCCTGAAGCTAACCATATAATTACATTCAAGAATCATGCCCTATATTGCTCCATAGAAGTCCAGTTTCAGAGCTCTGCAACTCAACTTCAATAGGTAGATTCCTTCATCAATTCTTCTAAACTTTGATATCATTATGATGCTCTCATTTCCCCGGTTCTAGTTGCAGCACTTGCTTTTTACTGGAAACACGTTTTGACCATGAAAATTCAAATCCCTTTTCAAAACTTTCCTTCTAAATTGCTTGAGCTACAGTTTATATAAATTTGTCGCGAGGGTGTGGTTGTCTTCGTCTTGAAAAGACGAAACGAATGGCATAGGTCTCGTGCTTTAATTTTACAGATTGCGCAACCTGGTTTTGGGACTGGTTGGAGGTTGAAGATGACCAACGTATCATCCTTCAACCAATAAAACAACGCCATTTGGATTTTATTTTGAATTTCTGATTTACATTTGATTCAGTGCTTTATTCACTAATGACCATGATATGCACAGCGTGCCAGATCCCTTGTATATGATTACTAACGTGTTTTGACTCTCATCCAATGGTCCACTTTTTTTTTATTTTCTTTTCTAACTTTTATATTTAATTGTTTTAAATTTCAAAAAATCATAGAAAATTCATTTTAAGTCCAAAAAATTTGAAAAAATTAGGAAAAACATTTTTGATTATTCTCTTTCTGATTTTTATTTTTTCACAATTTAATTTTGTGTTTTGGTATTTTTTTAAATAAATTTTCACTTTATTTGAATTGTCTTAAATGTTTAAAAATACTTTTATGCATCTTTAAATTCTAAAAAAATTATGGAATGATCCAATGATATTGTGACAAATATTGGTGACCTCACTTATTTTTTATTTCTAACTTTGGTATTTTTTTTAATCATTTTTGGTTTATTTTACTCATTTCTTTTAATTTTAAAAATAGTTTCTGACTTTAAAAAATTACCAAAAAATTTATAAAATCATTTGAGTTCTTTTCTGATTTTTCTATGGTCTTACTTTTTATTTTTTGATCAATTTGAACATAGTTGATATTTTTCTCTTTTATTTCTATTTTAAAACATTTTTTTAAACCTTTTTTGTATATATTAAATGTAATATTATTTTGTGACTATTTTCTGGCTGATCTTGGGTTAAATTTTTTATCATGAACTTTATTAACATCATTGGATCCATGGTGTTGAGTCTAACTCCACAAAAATGGATGAATTATTTCAATAATAGCTTGATTAAGTTTAATTGAAAAGTGCTTTGTATATTCTCTCCCACCCCTCTTCATCTCATCCCTTTCTTATTGCATTAAGTGTTATTGGAGCATGATCTCTATATCATGTCTCAAAAAAATGGTGAATAGATTGCTATTGACCGGCCTCAAAATAGGTGCGACTTCTATATAAGTCCACTTATGATTGTTTAACATAACGCTAAATTTTGTCCTGATTCGAATAAATGATCATTCGTGGCCCAAACTTCTATTTGCAAGCCCAAGTATGTTAATTTGATCTCTTTGATCCAATAACCTTGAGATTCATTATGTGGAGGCTTTGGTTCTACCAATCCCCTAATGGATCTACAACACTTTTGGTCAACACGGATCACTTAAACATCTTTGATCATTAAATGGTACTTATGAGGATTTCAAATGGATGATATACTTGAAAAAAAGCAAATGCAACTTGTTGTGTGGAGGTTTTGGTTCTACCAATCCTCTAATGAGTTCCAAATGCAAGTTTCAAGATGATCATCCAACTAACCACTAATCACTACTAATTGACTTTATCCTTTATTTTCATTATATGTCTCTTTTATTTTTATGCACTTTTTATTTTTAGCATTTACATTTCATGTCATTTTCATCTTTGCTCATTTGAGTATTTACTTTCTTGTCATTTTTATTTTTGCTCACTTGAGCTTTACTTTTCTTTTTTCAAAACACCTAATAATCAACATAAAACCTAAAAATCTTTAATGATACTTGGACTATTTGGTTACTATCCTTGGCATTATAGAGCATTGGACTTTTTGGACTTAGGATTAGGAACCTTGGCTTATGATTGGAGACCTTGTGATCTTATCTGATTATTTTGTATGGAGCTCTTGAGGTTTACCTCAAGGCATTGGGTTGTTTGTTTGTTTTGTGTGCAGGTTATTGTGATTACACTCTTTGTTGGTAATCTGGAATTCACCCGTATACAGCCGTTACTCTGCCCAATTTTTGTGAAGACTTAATACACTTAAAGTTTGGTTCTTTCAAGAGGTCTAGTATCATTGCTTGCTTGGTTTTAATCCAAAGAATGGGAATTCTATCTTGGCTCATAGTGTCAAGTATTGGATTCTTGTTGGTTAGATGGTTCTTATCCCTAACTTTTATCGTATGCTTTAGGATAGTCTCTTCTTCTCCTCCCATCTTCTTTAATTTCAAAAATCTTCTCTCTCTTTTTGAAAACTCTTCTTGTTTTTTTAAAACTTGAACCACTTTCGTAATAAACTTAGACTTAGGTCCATGCATTTTCAAAATATTTTCATAAATAAACTTAATAATACATTGACATTTTTTGTGAGAAGGCTAAAAGTCAATCAATCTCATTTCAAACTATTTTTCCACTTTGGCTTTTATCTTTAAACTTTTCTCAAAAGATTGAACTCTTGTCAATCCTTGTAGTGATGCAAACAACTTTACTTCTACAATATGTAGTGAAGAGAGATATTTTCCACTTAGGTGTTGAGCGAGGCATTGTTGATTTTAAGATCCAAGCCATATCCTGCACTATGAGATGATTCAAATTCTCCTTTCTCATGATTGTGGGTAGTAAGTATGTTTTCCACACGGACAATGACGATGATGTTTTATCTCATAAAAATTAAACCAACACACTTGTATTTTAGAAATTTTTTAAAAGAGGAACTACGTGTAACCTGATCCCCTATTACACGGAAGGTGGTATGTAGGCACTAAAGGTTCTCAACCGCGGCGGGTGCAAAAACCATAAAAATATATTTCTTTTCTCATCTCCACCATCCATTTTTTATAAAACATTTTTATAGCCAAAATATACAGATTTTACAAAGAGGTTCCTGCGTAATACCATAGATGTTTAGGGTGCTAATACCCTCCCTTTGCATAACCAACCCCCTTACCTTGAATCTTTCCCCCTTTTTTTAGGTTATTCTCTCTTTTCCCATTCCTTTGGAAACAATAAAGCACGGTAGCGATTTCTATTTTGATTTGTAAAAGTCTAGTCAATACCATTGCTTAGTCTTAAACATTTCTACCGCTACACTCAGTAGGGATTTGTTTGAAGTTCCCTAAGAAGTTGAATTTATCTCCCAGCAGCATTATTGCAATACTCTTAAAATTATTATCTGACAACAAAAAGTGGTATCTTTATTTGAGAAACTTGTGTGTCCCCAAATTTCCTTTTGGATAAAAAATGGCAGTCTCTTTTGAGGAGTCCGTCAATTCCCAGAGAAGTTATCCCCAAATATCAAGGTTGTTATTTACTTCAATGGATGGTTAATCTCTTCGATATGATAAAGATAGTTTGTTGAGAATATTTTGTTTACTTCAAAGTATGGTTAATATCTTCAATATGATAGTTTTGGACCCCAAAATTTGCCCTCCCATATCTCTCAAGACATGTCAAGAATAATCTCCAAGTGATTCAAGTTAGCTCAAGAGTTGGACAGTCAAATCACCTCATAAAGCAGTCAATTTAAAATTAGGGTTTTGTGTTGCATCAAGGTCCTTAGATCCAAATGACCTCAAGTGTTTCCCAATGTCCTAGTATGCTCTCAAGTTCATCCATACCAAATTTAAAGCCTTGCAGAGAAAGTTTGGTCAGTCAATTGCTCAAGAGGTCCAAAAATCGACTGTGTTAGGGAAAAAGTCAACTGTGGCCTACAAATGGTCAAAACTCAAGATTTTTTGTCAACATTCTCATTTTGAAGTATAATTCATCATTTGATCAAGGGTTGACCATGATTCATCAAGGATTGCTCAAGATTCATTAAGATTCAAAAGTTGCTAAATTAGGGTTTTGTAGGAAAAGTCAACTCAACTTTGACCAAGCATAACTTTCTCATACTTTATGAGAAATTACCCATACAAATCTCATTTTGAATAGGATGCAATTTCATACAATCCATATTCACACCCCAAAATCAAGAAATACACTCACAAGAAATTACAAATTTGGACATAATAGGTCATTTTTGAAAGTCAACAAAAACACCTTTTTTGCCAAAGCATATAACTTGAGCATGGAATATCAAAATGAGATGATACCAAATGTTTTGGTTAGAGGACATCTCAAGGTTTCTAAAAAGTCCAAGAACACCTCTAAAAGTTTAAAATTGAAGAAGTTATGCATTGTTGAAGTTGGACATTTTTCCAAAATTGCCAAAAGTCAACTATCCCCAAAACTCCAATTTTTGACAAAAGGTCCCACTTTTTTCCACTTGATTTGATCTTGTCACACGACACACGTGTCCTATATTCAATTTCATGACCAATTATTAATTTTTCTATTTTATTTGATTTTTATTGATTTAATTCATTTTTAATCAATTTAAATCAAAATAAAATCTCAATATTAATAACTTGTGATCTTTTTGATTGATACATCTATCAATTAACATCATGAACACAATCAAATTCGTGCCAAGCCATATCATGCATAAAATCTTGGATTTGGAAAGAATTTGAAGACCTTTAATGGAGGAATCATATCATATCCAAAGTCATCAATTCACAAGGATTCAAGGCCCAATTTTAAACCTAATTGCTTCTAATATACACACACAAGCTAGAGCACACAAGAACACGACCATAAGGCTGCAGAATTGGCAATACAAAACTTGAGAAAATTGCAAAAAAAGTGGGGGATCGAATTTGTTCTTAGAGGCACTTTCAGGACCAAATAAGGATTCCAATCGCTTCCTTGCACTTCTCTGAAGCAGAACCAATCACAATCACGCGTTCTCCTTCCTCCAAAAGCCCTGTAAGTGTCCCTTGAATCCGCCATGTCCATGGATTCCTAAAGCTCTATTCTTGCATTCATTCTCAGAAACAATGACATATTTGGATTCCTCACATCATTTGTGAACTTTCTGCATTAGCCAATTTCATTATTATGCTATATATCGCGAAATGCCATTGTAGATTTTTCTAGGGTTTTTTCAGGGATTTTCATTGCAGGAAGAATTGGCCAATAAAAGGACCATGATTAGAACCGAGATGAAGAGGCGAGTAAAACCATGCCTCTAGATTGCATTTTTGTAACTCGTGGTGGATTTTGGAGATGGCAAAACATATAGCCACAGATGGGTGTCCGTTGGTATAGGTGGAAAAACCTTTAGCCATGGTCCCACCGACAGGGACGATGGCGTGGCGTGGCCGGATTGGTTTGTTTGAATAGTGTGCCATATTTTTTATTTTTCCAGCATATTACTTGTTTATCACATATAATAATCAATGCTTATTTCATTAACAATAAAACATCATAGATCAGTTGGTGGAGGCGTTAGTGGAAAGTCCTATGGGACCTGGGTTCGAATCCCAGGTCCCCCAATACATTTGTTTAATTTTTCTTCAGGCAATTGCATGTGATTTCCAAAGCGTGGTCCACCATACTCCTCATCCCATCAGGCGCCAGATGGCCTCCAGGCCAAATCCAATGGCCAAGATTGAAGGCCTACCATGAACTCTAGTCAACAGGCGCGCGTGAGATCCTGGAAAGTCAAACAAGGCTTGTATGAATTGGGCCAAACAATTGCTCTTCACACCCTGATCCAGGCCCAAACCCCCTTTGGTTTATTTCTTTACTTTTCTATATTTCTTTTATTTAAATTGTTTTATTATTTTTATTGTTAATTAACCAATTAATATTTATTCTCATAAAATCAGAAAACATAAAAAATATTATTTTTATTTATTTTATTATTTTATTTTTGTAAATAAATATTAATCAATTAATTTAGTTTTTAATTAGGTACAATTTTAATCTTTTTTGCAATAAATTAAAATCAATGTAGAATATTAGGTTTTACTAACTTTTAACCATTTTATTTTATTTCCTTAAACATAAAAAAATTAAAAAATATTTAATTAATTAATTAATTAATTTTGACCTAATTTAATTTCTTTCTAAATTCAAAAATAACAAAAAAAACATGCTTTCTTTCAAAAAGGGTCAAAACCCTAAAAAATATGCCGATTTAATTTTCTCGCACGCGATCAATTTTTATCTTATTATTGTATTTGCTTCCGGTATGTAATAGCTTTTAATTAGGACTTTAATTATTTATCGCTTTGTTTTACTTTCCGCAATTTAAATTAAAGGGTTTGTTTTTGGCGATGTAAATACCTGACGCCTTGTAATAGTTTAGATTTAATTGCCGCAATTTAAATTCCGCAACAATTAACTGTTAGATGTTTGATAAATAGGGAATGCATGACAAGATCCAATGTATGAACTTAAAATCAACATAGCTCACCCATAACATGTACAAAGATAATATAACCGAACTAACACACTCACACATGCGCACTCTTAGGGTACACCTCACTTGGTTGCCTTCGAAAGTGGTCATTGAGTATAGGAATTTTTAGAGGTCGCCCTCTTGTCCAAAGATCATAGTTTCCTCGAAACGGTTGCTTCAGATGAAATGATCTAAGACATTAGGGTTACCGCTAAGGCGTCCTAACATTGCTTTAGTGACCACACGTCCCTTGATCGAATTGACCCTCAAACTCCAACGACGATGCTACCTACTCATCAATAGTGGGATAGCATTGTCTAAAGGACATTAGAACAGTTTAATTCCCTTTTCGAGTAGGTAGATGGTTCTTAAGTACTTGCTCCTTTTAAAACAAAATAAAACTTTTCACACTTACACCCCTTTCAAACAAAAACTCTTTTCAAACCCACAAACACAAAGAAAAGCAATTTTGAAAACACAATGAGCAAGTACCTAAGAGCCCGTGGATAACCACTGATAGAAAGGGTGCTAACACCTTCCCTTTCTATAATCTATCTTCCGAACCCGAGAAACATCTCGAAAATGGAATTTTTCTGTGCTTTTTTCCTTTCCTTGTTGGATAAAATAAAAGACGGTGGCGACTCTTGCTTACCGCGACATTTTGCAAACACAAACGCAAAATGCGAACCAGCATTCCAAAAAAGTCAGTTCTATTCCCACCGATCACAGAACTGGCGACTCTGCTGGGGAATATTATTATAAGTGGGGTGTACCTTAGGATTAGATCATTGGGTTTTCAATTGTATGCTTTGTATGATTTATATTTGTGGGCTTGTATCGGAGTTCTATAGATCCTAACCCAGATCTGGGGATATCCTTTAGGTAAGTAGCAATAAACTGTGAGGGAACTATCCGGCGTAGACCGACACGGTTGAAGCAGTAGCTACGTTGGTGTGGAACTTTAGTCTGTACCGATATCCCTTGTGTTGGAACGAGGAGAATATGGGTCTTCTAAGGGGTCATTAGGCACCAACTGACCTTAGAACCTTAAATTGACCAACTTGGCCATAGAACAGTAGCAGTATGCTACACTCATTGAGACTAAACTCTCGCGATGATTCCGGCCGCAAGAAAAGGTTGCTAAACTGGAATTATGACCGATTAAGGGTAGTCAGTGATATTGAGATCCTCTAGAACCCGGTTACTATTTTTAGGACAGGTTTAAACCAACTGAACTGAAAGAGGGTAGTGCCTAAGCTCCTTGCTAGCCTGAAATCTAAGGGCTCTTCTGTGTGACTTGTGTGCCTTTACCATGTTTTCTATTTGTGGATACTTGTGGTGTGCCTACTATCATGACATCATGACATCATAACATTGCATACATCTCGCATAGGACTAACCTATTTCAAAGATAGGAGGGATTCATCGTTGTTCTGTTTTGTAGGTCATCATGATGCCCATGCGTAAGAATACCATCCGGATCAACTTTGTCCAAGTCCCTACCTTGCTTAAAGAGTTGGTTGCCAAGATGCCTGACACTACTTCCTTCATCAGGAGGCATGGTTCTCTTCTTAGTTTGGTCACCTCCAAATTGGACGAGCAGATGATGAGTGTCCTGGTTCAGTTCTATGATCCGCTGTATCATTGTTTTACTTTTCAAGACTATCAGCTGGTTCCCACCCTAGAAGAGTTCTCTTAGCTGCTCGGTATCTCTGTTCTGGAGCAGACCCCGTTTACTAGTTGGGAGAAGACCCTTAGGCCCGAAGAAATTGTTGCAGCCCTTCATTTGACTAAAGAGGAGGTAATGGCTAATTGGGAGACTAGAAGTGGAGCAAAGGGCTTTATGACTAAGTTTTTGGTTGGCAAGGCTAACTATTTTTGGGATGGTTTAGACTTTAAGGCCTTCGAGGATATTCTGGCTCTTCTGATTTATGGCTTCGTATTGTTTCTGAATCCTGACACTTTTGTTGATGTGAATGCGATAAAGATCTTCATCTCTCAGAATCTTGTACCCACTCTCTTGGGTGACATTCTTCACCAGCTCTATGCTCGTACTGCCCGAAAGCGGGGAACCTTGATGTGTTGTGCTCCTTTATTGTCGAGGTGGTTTATTTCGCACCTCCCTAAGTCAGTACTGAAGAACAAATAAGGAATGGGTTGGGCTTATAGAGTGATGTCTCTCTCGCATAATGACATTATCTGGACTCTCAAAGGTATGGATGAGGTGACTATCATTGATCGCTGTGGAGAGTATCCTAATGTTCCATTGATAGGAACCCATGGAGGAATTTCTTACAACCCATGCTTAGCTCTACGCCAGTTCGGGCGTGCTAGAAGAGAAGGACCTCATGAGATGCTAATGCCTAGTATCATCTTTGATTTTCAAGGGGATAGCGACGAGCAACGTCACAGATTCATAAGGGCTTGGGATAGAGTTCACCAATCTGATCCACATGAGCTGGGCCCAAAGACTTCTCTGCCAATGGAGCCATATCTCAGATGGGTCCACATCCGTGCCCAGAAGCTAGGTATGCCATATGAAGTTGTCCGGCCTGTCACTCTTGAAGTTGCTAATGAAGAAGGGGTTCTTCCAACCATCCTCCATCCTTATATGCCCACTGACATTGGGGCACTGAAGAGATCTTGGATGCAACTGCGGGAAGAACGGGATTCTTATCGGGAGAAGTTCAATGAGCAGGAGCAGAAGATCCAGAGGTTGACTAGACAGTTAGAGAATGAGCGGATTCTCAGCGACTATGTCCGCACTAAGAAGAAGAGACCATGGGAGCATTGATGGGCCTTTGATGATTTCCTTTCCAGTTTTATTTTTACTTTTCGGTATTTCCATTTTTGTAATGCCCTGAGGGCATCAGTTGAACAATTTAAATTTTGAAGTTTAAATCTAATAAAGTGTGTTTCCTTTCTTGTTTACAAATTTGAATCTCCTGATTGTCTTTGAAATCATAATCATACACATTTCATCTCATGCACGTCATAAACAGGTACCCTTTACAGGTCTCTTATCTTCTTCGCTGTTTATTTCAGCAATCATCATGTCTACTGAACCTTCAACTGAGCAAGCTATCAAGGCCCTCCAGGCCCAAAATGCCCAATTTCAAGAGCTGTTCATGAATCTAGCTAAGGGTCAGCAGGACCTGAAGACCCTAATTCTGAAAGAGAAGAAGAAGAAGAAGAAGAAGAAGAAGAAGAGGACCATCCTGTTTAACACAGGGCACAGGTTTGGAAACAGGCTACAGAATGAAGTTGATCTGACCACCTCATCTGGAGGGAAAGATAGTCCACAAGGAAGGAGGGATCGTAGCCATGTGGTCTCCGACAACGAGACAAACTATGATGAAGAACAGTATCCTCCGGCTGAGGATAGATACAAGCAACTGGAGGACCGGTTGAGTGCTATGGAAATTCAGAAGGTGCCTGGTCTGGACTTTGGAGATCTAGGTCTATCATCTGGGGTGGTGATTCCCCATAAGTTAAAGGCACCAGCCTTTGCTAAGTATGACAGAGTTTCTTGTTCGAAGCTACACCTCCGGTCGTATGTAAGGAAGATTCAGCCGTACACTGCTGATAAGAACTTATGGATCCATTTCTTTCAAGACAGTCTCTCGGGGACTCAGCTTGAGTGGTTCTATCAGTTGGACGGAGCCAGTATCCGCAGTTAGGAAGATTTGGCTACTGCATTCTATAAGCAGTATCAGTACAACTCCGACCTCGCTCCTACGCGTACCCAACTCTAGGGTATGTCAATGGGAACGGGTGAAGGATTCAAGGATTATGCTCAAAATTGGAGAGACCTCGCCGGAAGGGTGCAACCACCTTTGGCTGATCGGGAGCTTGTGGACATGTTTCTGGGGACCCTGTCTGGTCCATTTTTCAACCATCTAATTGGAAGCTCTTCGTCTGGGTTTACAGAGCTTATTTTGACCGGTGAGAGGATTAAGGCTGGTATTAAGGCTGGTAAGATACAGAAGGGTGCTTCATCAAGCACCGAGAAGAAGCCGTTTAAGAAAGAGACCAGTGTTGTCTACAGTACGAGAAGACAGAATAGACCTGAACACCGCCAAGCTGCGAATGCGGTTGTTATTTCAAAACCTGCTGGTGCTTCTCAGCATACCAATCAACAGAAGGATGAGAGACCTCAAAGGAAATTCACCCGTCTCAGCATGACCTTATCCCAGATTCTGCCATAATTGCTGAAGACCAATCTGGTGATTCTAAAGGAAGCCCCGAAGAATCCAAATACCACATCACCGAAGTATAACCCTAATGCCCGTTGCGCTTATCACTCTGATAGCCCGGGGCATAATACGGATGATTGTTGGGTTTTGAAGAATAAGGTACAAGACTTGATTGATGCGAAAGAGATCGAGTTTGGAGCACCAGAGAAGCCTACACAAGATGCAGGGGTGAATGCTATCGGGGGTGAGGATGATGAAGAGTTTGATATCGACAGTTGGATCTTCCCGACTGCCAATGGTGGATTAAGCAACTGGACATCGAAGGATTCCATGCCCGTTTCTGTTATCATCCAGTAATGAAACTTTTTGTTTTGAATTTGTAACAGACAATGTTTTAAACTTTATGGCCCGGTGTCTTACCTAGGGCACTGTGGCTTCATTTGTGAGGGCTTTTGTGTGTCATTTTCATATATCATTAATAAAAGCATTGGACGTTCTTGCATTTCAAATCTTGCGCTCCTTGTTTTTCTTTATTATATATTGCAAAAAAGCTATTTTACACACACTCACATATACAGGTCCACATCCACTCTGGATCTCACTGGTAACGACACTGCTACTGCCAGTTATGACTTTGAATATCCGATCAACTTAGCCGAAGACGAAGGTGAAGATGATTGCGAGGTGCCTGGTGAACTTGCAAGACTGCTACTCCAAGAAGAGAGGGCTATTCAACCACATGAAGAGCCGGTAGAATCAGTGAATCTGGGTACAGAGACAGATAAGAAGGAAGTCAAGATCGGTGCAAATCTGGAGCTTAGTATGAAACAACGGTTGATTCAGATGCTGCGTGACTACGTTGAGATCTTTGCCTGGTCTTACGAAGATATGCCTGGTTTGGATACTGATATTGTGGTTCATTGCCTGCCTACCAAGGAAGACTTCCCTCCAGTAAAACAGAAGGTCCGCCGAATGCGCCCAGAGATGTCTAAGAAAATCAAGGCTGAAGTTATGAAACAGTTTGACGCCGGTTTTCTAGCAGTTACTTCTTACCCTCAGTGGGTGGCCAATGTGGTTCCTGTGCTGAAGAAGGATGGCAAGGTCCGAATGTGTGTTGATTACAGGGATTTGAACAGGGCAAGCCCCAAGGATGATTTCCCTTTACCTCACATTGACGTTCTGGTTGACAACACCACTCAGCACAAGGTATTCTCCTTTATGGGTGCTTTCTCCGGTTATAATCAGATCAAAATGGCTCCCGAAGACATGGAGAAGACGACCTTTGTTACTCAGTGGGGTACCTTTTGCTACAAGGTCATGCCTTTTGGACTGAAGAATGTTGGGGCAACATATCAGCGTGCCATGGTTGCTTTGTTTCATGACATGATCCATCATGAGATTGAAGTATATGTCGACGATATGATTGCAAGGTCCCAGACTAAGGAGGAACACCTTGACCATCTGCAGAAGTTGTTTGACAGGTTGAAGTTGTACAAGCTGAGGTTGAACCCGAACAAGTGCACCTTCGGGGTAAGGTCTGGTAAGCTATTGGGTTTTGTTGTGAGCGACAAAGGTATTCAAGTGGACCCTGCCAAAGTGAAAGCGATACAGAGGATGCCAGCTACCAAAACAGAGAAATAAGTCAGAGGCTTTTTGGGACGATTGAACTATATTGCCCGATTCATCGCACACCTAACCGCTACTTGTGAGCCAATCTTCAAGCTGCTGAAGAAAGATCAAGTAGTACGTTAGAATGATGAATGCCAGGCCGCTTTTGAAAAGATCAAAGAGTATCTCCAAGAGCCACCTATCCTGATGCCACCAGTTGAAGGGAGACCTCTGATCCTATACTTGACAGTACTCGACAACTCAATGGGGTGTGTGCTGGGGCAGCATGACGAGTCTGGTCGAAAAGAGCATGCTATTTATTACCTTAGAAAAAAGTTTACCGACTGTGAGACCCAATACTCACTGCTTGAGAAAACTTGCTGCGCTTTGGTATGGGCTGCTCGCTGGCTGAGACAGTATATGTTGACTCACACTACTCTGTTAATATCAAAGATGGATCCAATCAAGTATATCTTCGAGAAGCCTGCCTTGTCCGGAAGAATAGCAAGATGGCAGATGATCTTGACTGAGTATGACATCCAATACACAAATCAGAAGGCAATCAAAGGAAGTGTGTTGGCAGACCATTTGGCACATCAGGCAGTGGATGATTACCAGTCTATGAAGTTTGAATTTCCGGACGAGAATATCATGCTGATAACTGATTGTGAGACACTTAGACCGGATGAAGGACCTGAGGAAGGATCCCGATGGTCTATGTACTTTGATGGAGCTTCGAACGCTTTGGGTAATGGCATTGGCGCCATGATCATATCTCCTAAAGGCTCTCATACCTCGTTCATTGCCTGACTATGTTTCAACTGCACCAACAACATGGCGGAGTATGAAGCATGCATCATGGGTCTTCGAGCGGCAATTGACCTAAGGATTAAGTTTCTGAGTGTCTTCGGATATTCCGCTCTCGTGATCAGTCAGATCAAAGGCGAGTGGGATATGAAACACCTAACTCTCATCCCTTACAAGGAGTATGTATTAACGTTGCTTCCCCATTTCGAGGAGATAACCTTTGAACACTTCCCTAGAGAGGAGAATCAGTTGGCGGACGCGCTGGCTACAATGTCTTCTATGTTCAAAGTCAATTGGGACAACGAGGATCCCCGGATTATCATTGAAATATTGGACGAACCTGCACATTGTTGTGATATTGAGACTGAAGAAATAACAGAAAAACCCTGGTTTCATGAAGTAAAGAGGTATCTTGAAGCTCAGGAATACCCCGAGGGTGCATCTGTTAATGACAAGAAGTTTCTGAGAAGGTTCGCGGCGAAGTTCTTCATCAGCAATAACATCCTTTACAAGCGTAACCATGATTCGACCTTACTGCGTTGTGTGGATAAGAATGAAGCAGAAAGGATCATGGCAGATCTACATGAAGGTACTTTCGGAACTCATTCCAGTGGACACACCATGGCAAAGAAAATCCTTCGGGCAGGATATTATTGGTCCACAATGGAAGCCGACTGTTATCAGCATTCTCGGACATGTCACAAGTGCCAAGTCTATGCTGATAAGGTGCACATACCTCCAGTACCTCTGAACATCTTGACAGCTCCTTGGCCTTTTGCAATGTGGGGCATTGATATGATCGGCGAGATCAGACCTACAGCATCTAACGGGCATCGTTTCATCTTGGTAGCTATCGATTACTTTACAAAGTGGGTTGAAGTAGCTTCCTTGGCTACTGTAACCAAGAACGTCGTGGCACGGTTTATTCGGCACAATCTGATTTGTCGATATGGTGTACCAGAGAGGATCATTACGGACAATGGTACCAATCTTAACAACAAGATGATCACTGAGCTCTGCAAGCAATTCAAGATACAACATCACAACTCTTCTCCCTACCGGCTGAAGATGAATGGGGCTGTAGAAGAGGCTAATAAGAACATTAAGAAGATTGTGCAGAAGATGACAGTGTCATACAAAGATTGGCATGAGATGTTACCATTTACTCTTCATGGGTACCGTACCTCAACATGGACGTCAACAGGGGAAACACCCTATTCCTTGGTTTATGGCATGGAGGCAGTCTTGCCTATTGAAGTTCAGATACCCTCTCTTCGAATCATGAAGGATGCAGGTTTGAGTGAAGATGATTGGATTCAGACCCGGCTTGATCAGCTGAACATAATTGACGAAAAGAGACTTACTGCTATTTGTCATGTTTAAACGTACCAAAAACGGATGATCAAGGCATTTAACAAGAAAGTTAGACGACAAGAGTATCAAGTTGGGGATCTGGTAATCAAGCGTATTATCCTACCTCAAGGTGATCCCAGGGGCAAATGGACCCCTACTTACAAAGGGCCATTCGTGGTTAAGAACATTTTCTCAGGCGGAGCTATGATTCTAACCACCATGGATGATGACGACCTTCCTCACCCCGCCAATGCAGACATAGTGAAAAGATACTACGCATAATCAAAGACCCGCTAGTTTGACTGGCCTAGGCAAAAATAAGGGCTTCCCGACGAACCAAAAGGGTTCGGGAAAAAATAAGGGATGAAAATGAAAAAAATTTGTACACCCGGCAAGTCGAAAACCTGAAAAGGCCGCTTGGGCAAAAAAGGGTATCCCGATGGACTGAAAACCCGAAAGGGCGGTCCATGCAAAAATTAGGGATTAAAGCGTAACACTATGTCTCATTGGATCACCTTGCATCCGGACTCCGGTATCGACTATCAAGCTCAGACGACACTAATCAATCTGATCTACCTTCAACCAGTAGCAAAGTGATGAGATGCTCGAAGACATAAAGGCAATAGCAGAGTTGGAACCCAGTGGGATTATTCACATAGCTGTTTTGTTTTCTTTTTACAAATTGTATAAATTCTATTTGTTCGGTGGCGTTCTCTTACTAGGATGTCAGCCTCTTGTACAAAAACGCCTATTTACAGGCCAAACTTCAAAATCAATACAAATTCATTTTCAAAGAAATTTCAAACTGTTTTTCCTTTATCTGTTTTGTCTTGCAAACAACGTCCAATGTTCATTTTTGATATATGCATTTGACATTAATTACTGCTCATAAATATCTACATGCGAAACGAAAGATGAATTACTGGTAATATCAGAAGCAGGGGCAATAAGAATTGTCCGAACTGAAAGTTGCTCTGTCCACCAGGACCAAGGTATATTCCGCTGAAGAATATGGCTAAAATACTTTCACTCCCCGCAGAATAAGGCAGTGATGGTATCTCTCCCAGCTGAGACTTGTAGCTATGTACAAATCATCAATACTCTCCCCAAGTAGAGTTAGTCTACCATCATACCTAAAAAGGCTTGGTATCCCCAGAAGGTCTTAATATTCCCCAGCGGAGTATAAGAATATTCTCCAGCAAGTATCAGAGTATCCCCGACAGTCTTAATATTCCTCAACGGAGTATAAGAATGTTCCCGGGAAGAATACAAGATACCCTAGTGGAGTCAATTTTCCCAGCACAGTCTAAAAAGCTTCCCCAACGGAGTTGAATCATTATCCCCAGTAGACTCTGGAAGCTTATCCCCTGCAGAGCACAAATAAATCATCCCCAACCAAATTCAGAGGGTTACCCCCATAAGAGTCTAACAGGGTTATCCCCAGCAAGTTGCAACTGAAAGATCATCCCCAACGAAGTTCTTTCCTTTTACAAACAGGAATTCAATCCTCAACAGATTCAATATCACCAGCAACGGTAATCCATCCCCATCGAAGTTTATTGTTGAAATCCCCAGCGGAGCTTATCAGCGGAATCCCCAGTGGAGTTTATCCTTAAAATCCTCATCAGAACATCTCTCCCCCACAGAGTAATCCCCCTCGGAGTAATCTCTTCATCAGTTTATTCCCCAACGGAGTTCTTTTCCCTGCAGGTTTATTCTCACAATCATCTTCATTCATCATCCCCAGCGGAAATGAAGAACTCAACTCTATTCTCCAGCAGCTCCGGGATTTATTTTCCCCAGCTAAAACATTATATTCCCATACATCATGATACATGCATATATGCATCATACGAATACAATCTCATTTATTTTGAGAACATCATTTCCTGATCCATATCATGCATTGCATATGACTGACCTTTACCTTTCAGGAAAGATATAATTAAAGTTCTCAGTTACGTCGAAGACCTGACCGGTTCTTAAATCTCAATTGAATTATCCTCGGTTGAATTTCAGATAAGGTTCTCAATCTCGACAGTTTCCATACGTCAAAGTGTGGACGAGTGCTATAACCTCGACGGTATACTACGTTGAGCACTAGTCAGTTCCTAGATCTTTATGTTTTCCTCTGTCATAGTGTGGACGAGTTCTGTAATTTCAACGGTATACTACGTTGAAGACCAGACAGTTCCTAGATCTTGATGAAGATGTTTCCCTACGTCACAGTGTGGACGACTGCTATAACCTCAACGGTATACTACGTTGAGCACTAGTCAGTTCCTAGATCTTGATGTTTTCCTCCGTCATAGTGTGGACGAGTTCTCTAATTTCAACGATATACTACATTGAAGACCAGACATTTCCTAGATCTTGATGAAGATGTTTCCCTATGTCATAGTGTGGACGAGTGCTATAACCTCAATGGTATACTACGTTGAGCACTAGTCAGTTCCTAGATCTTGATGTTTTCCTCCGTCATAGTGTGGACGAGTTCTCTAATTTCAACAGTATACTACGTTGAAGACCAGACAGTTCCTAGATCTTGATGAAGATGTTTCCCTACGTCATAGTGTGGGCGAGTGTTATAACCTCAATGGTATACTATGTTGAGCATTAGTCAGTTCCTAGATCTTGATGTTTTCCTCCGTCATAGTGTGGACGAGTTCTCTAATTTCAACGGTATACTACGTTTAAAACCATACAGTTCCTAGATCTTGATGAAGATGTTCCCCTACGTCATAGTGCGGACGAGTGCTATAACCTCAACGATATACTACGTAGAGCACTAGTCAGTTCCTAGATCTTGATGTTTTCCTCCGTCATAGTGCAGACGAGTTCTCTAATTTCAACGGTATACTACGTTGAAGACTAGACGGTTCCTAGATCTTGATGAAGATGTTTCCCCCCAATTGAATTATGGACAGGTTCTTAAGACTCAGTCGAGGCATTCTCTCAGTTGAAGTACAGGCAAGTTCCTAAATCTAAACAAAAGTTAGACTTCCCCAGCGGAATCTTCTACAACAACAGGTATGCAAGTTCTCGCTAAGGAATCTCTTATGCGATCAACTCTCTTGCAGATGGAATCTGTAAGCCCATTCCCAACATCCCAATGCTGATACTACACCATGCGAGTGCAAATTTCTGGGCACTCTAGTGTTCAATTATCTTCCACCTTCGGATCATGAAAGGATCGAAAGCCAATCTATATCCTCAGGTTTAAGAAAATTGAATAGGGTCAACTGTTGTACCCCAAAATTTTCCCTCCCATATCTCTCAAGACATGTCAAGAATAATCTCCAAGTGATTCAAGTTAGCTCAAGAGTTGGACAGTCAAATCACCTCCTAAAGCAGTCAATTCAAAATTAGGGTTTTGTGTTGCATCAAGGTCCTTACATACAGATGACCTCAAGTGCTTCCCAATGTACTAATAAGCTCTCAATTTCATCCATACCAAATTTCAAGCCTTGTAGAGAAAGTTTGGTCAGTCAATTGCTCAAGAGGTCCAAAAATCGACTGTGCTAGGGCAATAGTCAACTGTGGCCTACAAATGGTCAAACCTCAAGATTTTTTGTCAACATTCTCATTTTTAAGGATAATTCATCATTTTATCAAGGGTTGATCATTATTCATCAAGGGTTGCTCAAGATTCATCAAGATTCAAAAGTTGCTAAATTAGGGTTTTATTGGAAAAGTCAACTCAACTTTGACCAAGCATAACTTTCTCATACTTTATGAGAAATGACCCATCCAAATCTAATTTTTAAGAGGATGCAATTTTCTACAATCCATCTTCACACCCCAAGATCAAGAAATGCACTCACAAGAAGTTACAAATTTGGACATTATAGGTCATTTTTGAAAGTCAACAAAAATACCTTTTTTTCCAAAGCTTATAACTTGAGCATGTAGTATTAAAATGAGATGAGACCAAAAGTGTTGGTTAGAGGACATCTCAAGGTTTCTAAAAAGTCTATGAACACCTCCAAAAGTTCATAATTGAAGAAGTTATGCATTGTTGAAGTTTGGCATTTTTCCAAAATTGCCAAAAGTCAACTATCCCAAAAACTCCAATTTTTGACAAAAGGGCCCACTTTTTTCCACTTGATTTGATCTTGTCACACCACACACGTGTCTTATCTTCAATTTCATGACCAATTATTAATTTTTCTATTTTATTTGATTTTTATTGATTTAATTCATTTTTAATCAATTTAAATCAAAATAAAATCTCAATATTAATAACTTGTGATCTTTTTTATTGATACAGCTTTCAATTAACATCATGAACACAATCAAATTCGTGCCAAGCAATTTCATGCACAAAATCTTGGATTTGGAATGAATTTGAAGGCCTTTAATGGAGGAATCATATCATATCCAAAGTCATCAATTCACAAGGATTCAAGGCCCAATTTTTAACCTAATTGCTTCTAATACACACACACAAGCTAGAGCATACAAGAACATGACCAGAAGGCTGCAGAATTGGCAATACAAAACTTGAGAAAATTGCAAAAAAGTGGGGGATCGAATTTGTTCTTAGAGGCACTTTCAGGACCAAATAAGGATTCCAATCACTTCCTTGCACTTCTCTGAAGCAGAACCAATCACAATCACGCGTTCTCCTGCCTCCAAAAAGCCCTGTAAGTTTCCCTCGAATCCGCCATGTCCATGGATTCCTAAAGCTCTATTCTTGCATTCATTCTCAGAAACGATGACATATTTGGATTCCTCACATCATTTGTGAACTTTCTGCATTAGCCAATTTCATTATTATGCTATATATCGCGAAATGCCATTGTAGATTTTTCTAGGGTTTTTTCAGGGGTTTTCATTGCAGGAAGAATTGGCCAATAAAAGGACCATGATTAGAACCGAGATGAAGAGGCGAGTAAAACCATGCCTCTAGATTGCATTTTTGTGACTCATGGTGGATTTTGGAGATGGCACAACATATAGCCACGGACGGGTGTTCGTCGGTATAGGTGGAAAAACCTTTAGCCACGGTCCCAACGATAGGGACAATGGCGTGGCGTGGCCGGATTGATTTGTTTGAATAGCGCGCCATATTTTTTATTTTTCCAGCATATTACTTGTTTATCACATATAATAATCAGTGCTTATTTCATTAACAATAAAACATCATAGCTCAGTTGGTGGAGGCGTTAGTGGAAAGTCCTATGGGACCTGGGTTCGAATCCCAGGTCCCCCAGTACATTTGTTTAATTTTTCTTCAGGCAATTGCATGTGATTTCCAAAGAGTGGTCCACCATACTCCTCATCCCATCAGGCGCCAGATGGCCTCCAGGCCAAATCCAATGGCCAAGATTGAAGGCCTACCATGAACTCTAGTCAACAAGCACGCGTGAGATCCTGGAAAGTCAAATAAGGCTTGTATGACTTGGGCCAAACAATTTCTCTTCACACCCTGATCCAGGCCCAAACCCCCTTTGGTTTATTTCTTTACTTTTCTATATTTCTTTTATTTAAATTGTTTTATTATTTTTATTTTTAATTAACCAATTAAAATTTTTTTCTCATAAAATCAGAAAACATAAAAAATATTATTTTTATTAATTTCATTATTTTATTTTTGTAAATAAATATTAATCAATTAATTTAGTTTTTAATTAGGTACAATTTTAATCTTTTTTGCAATAAATTAAAATCAATGTAGAATATTAGGTTTTACTAACTTTTAACCATTTTATTTTATTTCCTTAAACATAAAAAAATCAAAAAAATATTTTATTAATTAATTAATTAATTTTGACCTAATTTAATTTCTTTCTAAATTCAAAAATAACAAAAAAAATATGCTTTCTTTCAAAAAGGGTCAAAACCCTAAAAAATATGCCGATTTAATTTTCTCGCACGCGATCAATTTTTATCTTATTATTGTAATTGCTTCCGGTATGTAATGGATTTTAATTAGGACTTTAATTATTTATCGCTTTGTTTTACTTTCCGCAATTTAAATTAAAGGGTTTGTTTTTGGCGATGTAAATACCCGACGCCTTGTAATAGTTTAGATTTAATTTCCACAATTTAAATTCTGCAACAATTAACTGTTAGATGTTTGATAAATAGGGAATGCATGACAAGATCCAATGTATGAACTTAAAATAAACATAGCTCACTCATAACATGTACAAAGATAATATAACTGAACTAACACACTCGCACATGCGCACTCTTAGGGTACACCTCACTTGGTTGCCTTCGAAAGTGGTCATTGAGTATAGGAAGTTTTAGAGGTCGCCCTCTTGTCCAAAGATCATAGTTTCCTCGAAACAGTTGCCTCGGATGAAATGATCTAAGACATTAGGGTTACCGCTAAGGCGTCCTAAAATTGCTTTAGTGACCACACGTCCCTTGATCGAATTGACCCTTAAACTCCAACGACGATGCTACCTACTCAGCGATAGTGGGATAGCATTGTCTAAAGGACATTAGCACAGTTTAATTCCTTTTTCGAGTAGGTAGATGGTTCTTAAGTACTTGCTCCTTTTAAAACAAAATAAAACTTTTCACACTTACACCCCTTTCAAACAAAAACTCTTTTCAAACCCACAAACACAAAGAAAAGCAATTTTGAAAACACAATGAGCAAGTACCTAAGAGCCTGTGGATAACCACGGATAGAAAGGGTGCTAACACCTTCCCTTTCTATAATCTACCTCCCGAACCCGAGAAACATCTCGAAAAAGGAATTTTTCTGTGCTTTTTTCCTTTCCTTGTTGGATAAAATAAAAGACGGTGGCGACTCTTTCTTACCGCGATATTTTGCAAACACAAACGCAAAACGCGAACCAGCATTCCAAAACAGTCAGTTCTATTCCCACCGATCACAGATAGAGATAGTTGTTGTGAATATTTTTTTTACTTCAATGAATGGTTAATCTCTTTGATATGATATAGATAGGTTTTTGCAAAGATTTTATTTAATTCAAAGGATGGTTAATCTCTTCGATATGATAGAGATAGTTTGTTGCAAAGATTTTGTTTACTTCAAAGGATGGTTAATCTCTTAGATATGTTAGAGATTTTTTTTTCAAAGACTTTGTTTACTTCAATGGATGTTTAATCTCTTCGATATGATAGAGATAGTTTGTTGCAAAGATTTTGTTTACTTTAACAAATGGTTAATCTCTTCGATATGATGGAGATAGTTCGTTGCAATGATTTTTGTTTACTCCAATGGATGGTTGATCACTTCAATATGACAGAGATAATTTATTGTAGAAACCTTTTCAAGTGGAAGACTTAATTAAATAATAAGTGGAGACCCGTTCGTCATGGGGAAGCTTGTTGTTATCCTTTTCAAGTGGAATACTTGATTAAAGAAGAATCGGAGACCTATTCTTTATGGGGAAGCTTATTGTTATCCTTTTTTAAGTGGGAGACTTTATTAAAGAAGAAGGGGAGACCCGTTCATCACGGGGAAGCTTAATGTTGTCATTTTTAAGTGGAATACTTGATTAAAGAAGAAGTGGGGACCTGTTCATCGTAGGGAAGGTTATTGTTATACTTTTCAAGTAGATGACTTGATTAAAGAAGAAGCGGAGACCCGTTTGTCATGGGGAAGCTTATTGTTGTCATTTTTAATTGGAAGACTTGATTAAAAGAAGAAGTTGAAATCCATTTTGGAAGCTTATTACCTTTTCTACCTTCATCCATTGAGTTGGTAGATTACCGTCATCTATGAGTCGGTATCTTATTATCTTTTCTACCTTCATCTATTGAGATGGTAGATTACCATCATCTCTAAGTCGATATCTTATTACCTTTTATACCTTCATCCATTGAGTTGGTAGATTACCATCATCTGAGAGTCGATATCTTATTACCTTTTCTATCTTCATCCATTGAGTTGTTATATTTCCATTATTTGTAAGTAGGTATCTTATTACCTTTTCTACCTTCACCCATTGAGTTGGTAGATTACCTTCATTTGAGAGTTGATATCTTATTACCTTTTCCTACCTTCATCCATTGAGTTGGTAGTTTAACCTCATCTGTGAGTCGGTGTTATCCTTCTCCCATATTGAAATCGTGTTATCCTGTTTTCTTTTTTCCTCTTTGGTTTTTTCCCCGATAGAGTTGAGTTCTCTTTTCTCCAGCAAAGCTGAGTTAATCTTTCTCCAATGGAGTTGGACCCCTTCTTCTAAAATCAACTAGTGTGTTTCTGTTATTTATCCCCTAATTAGTTTAGTCGTGTTGTTATTCCCTGTAGAAGTCGGAGTCTTGCATTCATATCATAAAACATTATTTGTGGCATCTTAGGGCCAACGATTGTGCATTTTGTACTTAAGTAACTTCCAGTGCATCGAGACGAAGACTTCAATCTTCATATCTCTGGATAGAATAAACTTAAATTAGGGCATCTGTTGTACCCTAATTTTTGACCAAAGATACCACCTCATATGCATCATTGCATCTCTAGCAAAATACAAAAATTGATTGTGTATTTGCTTCTTGTGTCAAGTAGGATTTTGAATCAAGAGATCTTCATCAATGCAAGTCTTGATCAAATTAGGGTTTTGATTGAAGAAAGTGGATTATTGACTTTTTTCTTAATGAATGACCTAATGGCTTGAAGCATGATTCAAACAACTCAAGTGCAACATCTTGACCTAATTATGGGTCTCAAGGAATTCTCAAAGATACAATTGGCTGATGGTGAAAGAATTAGAATCAAATGATGAAAAGTAGATTGTCACACCAAAGTCAAACTTTGAATTATTTATCCACTTTGGACTTCAAGGATCAAGGGTCATCAAAACATTCAAAGTTTTCAAACATTTACATCGAGAATCAATAGAATCAAGAAAAATCAACAAAATTCAATGATTGAATATTTTTGGGCAAGGATTTCCTTTGTATTTTTCAAAGTCAGGCACTTTGAATTTTGCGGGTATTTTCACATTCGGCACTAGACATAAGTTATAAGAATTCTTTCCAAATAGGTATTTCCCACAGAGGGCCTTAAGTTCTTTCTGCATTTCTTGAAAATGATTTTGAAAGTCATCCATCCTTTCCTTAACACCTAAACATTTAGACAGTTCGGCATGGTAGACTTGTTCATTTCCAAATGGGACAACATGTACCACTGGAGGAGGAATAAACATTGCAGGAGGAGGAATAGAAATCCCATGAGAGGGAGCAGACATTACACATTGCATTATGGGAACTTCAAGAGCTGGTTGGTATCCCTCAGGCATCTGACACTGTGGAACATTGACCGGAGTTACAGAAATAGGAGCAGTAACAATTTTAGAAATCACTGCATATTGGAACTGTGCTTGAGTTTAACGGGGAGATAGGGGAGTCGGTGACTGATTCTGAGCAGTCACCATGTTCTCCCCCACAGTTTTCAATCTATCCATTCCGGGCTGAAGGGAAATCACTTCTTCACGAAGCTCGTAGTTCTCTTGCTCTAGTGTGATGTCCATCTTCTCAATGATTAACCCGAGTGCGATTTGACTCTATTGGAGAAAAAAGGTTCCAGTAATACTCTATAATGTGAATACTGAACGATGAATTATATGAGACACAAAAATTTAGAATGATGCATGAGTATGACATGTTCAGTTCATTTTTAAGGACCCCAAATTTTGATTCATGTTTCAAGCGAAAGATAATTGACAATAAAAGGTGACAAACGAGTTTAGTACAAAGTCTAGAGCCTAAAGGCTACAAAATACAAACCCAAGATATCCCAATTAACAGGCCTGGTGGTAATCATAAAAAAAATACAAAACAGAAACCCTGAGATTTTTTTTCAAACTGTACATTAGCAAGGGTACCCCAACCTAGATTCTCATTACTCCACTCTTGGGCTTCTTTGAAGAGATCATTTGTTGCTTCTCTTTTTGGCATCTCAATTAGCTCTTTGATGAGCAAATCCATTCTATTTATAATGCTTTTCAGATTATCAAATATCTTCTTGAAGCTGAAGGTTGTAAAAATCTTCTTCCTGATCTTCAGACTTTGTGACCTCAGCTTAAACTGGAATCCGAACATTGTAGTTGATGGTATTCTTCTTTCTAGTGTTTATCTTTGAGGAATGAGCTTGATACGAGAATCAAAGATAAGTTTCCTTAGAAATGAAATGACCATGTATGTTACAAGCATGTCATGATATTTATCAATGCATGAATGAATGGTTATGAAATGGTTTTAAGGTTTCAAACTCACGAGAATGGATCCAAAGGTAAGAATCACCTTAAAAGGTATGTATTATGGGTTCATTTTTACCTTTAGAACAAGGTTCTAAAAGTACCTTTAGAGTCATGATTCTTCTTTCGAACATTACTGATTTACACAACTACTTGTGAGTACCAATAATATTCTCAAGAAAAACTCGTCCAAGCGTAGTATCACGTAACGACTAATTCAATACGACTTTTGAATTTCCACCGCATTACCTCCTAAAGGCCAAGATGGGTAAAGGAGTTCTACGGCTTCTCAGCTTCATGGGATCTCAGGTTGAAAGTAGTAATTCTTTAACAACTGAGTTGTTTTAACATTACCACCCCCAAGGAGGCCTCTATTGAGTGGGGTTATATCATATGCTACTTATGTCTAGGATTACTCCATCCATGTAACTTTTGATTATACCACCATCCTAATTCTTAAGTGTTACTTTAATCTGGGTGTAGGATTTGTCCTTTGCAATAAACACCAATACCCAAAGAACCACAAAAAAACATATATAAACAAATAATAATAACAAAAACAGATAAAATAAGCTAGGTTTAAACCTCTTGAGGATACATGTCCTCAGTGAAGTCGTCATTTCTATCACGGTGAAAAATCAAGGAGACCAAGCTATTGAGAAATTTGATTCACAAAGACTTTAAGAAAGTCACCACCGAACTTTATTGTTTTCAAGGAAAATGGAAAAGATCGAAACCTTGTTGTTTAACATGCAATGCAATGAGTAAAGACTAAAAGCAAGGAATAAGGAAGAGACCCAAGGTACGGGGGTTGTTTATAAAAAGGGAAGGTATTAGCACCCTATGTATCTATAGTACACTATAGGAACCACTTATAATATCAGTTTTTGGTTTAAAAGTATTTGTTTGTTAAATGAGTGTGGAGATGGGAAAAGAAATATATTTTAGGATATTTTTGTTTGGAAAGACATAGTCTTATTATACCTACATACCAATTAAGGATCAAAACCTCGTAGTTCGTGGTAAAAATAACAAAAGGGTTTGTTGTGGTGGTTTTTAGGAGAAGAGATATTTCATCATCATTTAGAGAGAAAGCTCAACTAATACAACCACAAGTATGAGAAGATGAATCTTGCATCATCATGAAGGAAGGGCTACTAACTTGGATATAAAGATCAACAAGTTGCCAACTAACGTTTTCACGTGGAAAGAATCACATTTACTTCAACAATTACCATGAGGATAAGAGAATAATCTCTCTACTATAAAGAGGACTTATTTCTAATATTTTTTAGAAAATTTTTAAATTGAAAATCCAAGTTGAAAAAAAGGTTTGGGTGAGGTTAAGTTATTTTAGTCTTTTGAAAGAGTTTTAATATTCGTAAGTATATTGAAGCGTTTGATTAAAAGGAAAGTTTGAAAAATACAATGACACAAAGTCAAGGTTTTTATATGAAAAAGGTGATAGTTTAAAAATTGAGATTTTAGGGTTTAAGTACAAAAGGTTTTAGAGTACATGAGTATACATAGAGTGATTATTCACAAGAGTTTTTATACAAAGGGGAATGCATATGCTTATGACTATAAAGTCAACAATATTATTACTTTCGTTGGATTTTGGGGGCACAAGTATGTAACATTTAATTACTAACACAATAGAAAACACACATCACAAGGGTTGAGCATAAAGGGGAGTTTAGCATGTTTATCAAGTAAAAGTTGTGACAAAAGATAAGATAAATAACAAGTGAGAAAACAAGTATGGTATTACTTTGAGTTAGTAGGAGTTTACGAAGGAAACATATCCTTAAAGGGTGAGACAAACTTGTGAAAATATAAATGAGTTTGATGTTTGAATCAATGTATGCATCACAATCAAGATGAAAGTCATGGAGCATAGTTTTGATTTATGAACATGTTTTAAGGTTTCTTTTGAATTTTGAGTGGGAAAACCCTAAAATAAACTTAAGCTATCATGAAATACTTACTCAAAGTCAATATATTAAGTGAGGATCAAGATCTATCATGGTGAGATCAAGCCTTATGAGAAAAGTTGAAAATTTAATTAAAAGATAAAAGGAAGGTCCTTAAAAACCCTAAAAAAGACTATTTTTATTTAATTGAAAAATGATGAAATAAATAATATTTTTGTGATATTTTTTATATTCATAAAATAGAGGTAATAAATTAGGAGTGTGCAAAAAATTGGCTTAAAAATAATTATTTTGATTAGTGAAAAAATAAATGAAAATTGCAAAATGAAGTTGAAAAAATGTTGAAGAAAACAAGTTGCAAAAATAGGGTTGGGCACCAGCAGGTTCAAACCCACTCCCTATAGGTCACATGCACGTGCTTCTTGCCACAAGGGTTGCTATTTCATTCATTTATAAAAAACCATGTATTAAATATATTATCAACTTAATTAAAAAAAAAAGAATTTCTCACACTTCATCTTCTTCATTGACGTTGTTGCTGTAATAACAACAAATATGGAAAAAAATCCCAACTTCTTTGTTTCTCAACCATTTTTAAAGATATAAAAATCAAACTTGCTTAGAATTTCATTAGGATTTTAAAAATGTAATTAGTTTTTATTTATTTTTACTATAACTCACGAATTTATATTTGTACCAAACTGAAACCCTAACCGTTCAGAGACAAAATTCTCAACACACAAACTATATAAATGAAAAGTAAGCACATAATTAGTTTTAAGACATTGATATCTACATTTTATCTTTTGAAATCAAACTCAAATGATGCATGTATATGGATATCACAGTTTGAAAATTTTACCAAATTGGAGAAAGTCTAATGCTTCTTCTATGGCCTTTTAGTGTGATGTGATGATTGATTAAGCTTCCTTGGACTGCCAAGAACCTATCCCAATTTTTACTTTATGCTGAAAGTGGCTGGACCACTCTAACCAAGTCAAGTTGCAATGGTGAAAAGTGAAATGGTGTATGATGATGGAGTGATTACAGAGGTGTAACAGGAGTTTGGATGAGTTCTAAATGATGTATGTAAGTTGTATAGATGGTTGGTTTGCACAGATATTGCAAGGGTGATGAGTTTCGAAGTTAAGGACTTCCTAGCTCAACAATGGAGTTTTTGAGCAATTTGAGAGATATTGAGGGTGCTTGAGAGATGTGAATTGGTGGTTCTAACAATGAGAGGTGGTCTCTATTTATAGGGAAAGGTTGGAGGTAATGAATTGATCAGTTTTGAAATTGAAGCGTTAAGGTTTGGTTGAAATGCAAATATCAAGTTATGTTAAGTTTTCCATGGTTCCACGATGAAGTACCAAAGTTATTGATATAGAGAGGTTACTTTCCATGATTTACGATGGAGTATGATCAGAATCAAGCAAGGTATGGACTCAAGACAAACTTTGTACCAAAAAGCTTGCTTTTCAAGAATAGAAATGGTAACTTTTTACCTAAATTGACAATTTATTTGGATAATGGCTTGCCTCTCTTGGGTAAAGGCTTGAAAGCTTGTGTACTTTTTTGAATTTGGATAGATTTGGAAGTACTATGGCCTGAAATAAGGGATTTCATAGCATGGCTTGAAGATTTGGTCATTAAGTTATCTCAAAAATGACTTGTAATGCAACTTTGATCACCCAACTTCATAAATTCGAAACTTCTAACTCAAGTAAGTTAATTTAATGCTTTTGGATTTTTTTAAAGCTTGAAACATTATCTACAATTTTCATGTTGGACACTTTTCTTGAATCCACCTGAATCATAGTGAAAATTGGCCATGAAGTTGAGATAAAAATCTGACCAAAACTGTTTGATATTTTTTCCAAGTGTTGGCAGAAGCTCACATGCCCATAACTCTTGATTTTAATATTTTTTGTAGATCAACCCTCACTGGAAAAGTTGCATAACTTTCCATTCCCTGCAACTTTCATGTTGTAAGTTTTTCTTGAATCAACTTGGATCTTGGTGAAACTTGTCCATAAAGTTAGGGTTTTTTAAGTGTAAAACACTTGAATTTTTCTAAGTGTTTAAAAGTTTTCATCTTTGACTTTTGTTGACTTTCTTGATTCTCTTGATTATTGATTATCAATGTTGATAAATTTGAATGCTTTAGTGATTCTTGACTTTTGAAGTTTAATGTTGATCAAAAAGTCCAAGTTTGACTTTTGTGTGATAGTTGACTTTTTATCAGTTGATTCCAATTCTTTCACTATCAGTCAATTGTATCTTTGAAAGTGTCTTGATCCATGTAATTAGGTCAAGATGAGGCATTTGAGTTCTTTGAAACATGCTTCAAGCCATTAGGTCATGCATTGAGCCAAAAGTCAATGATCCACTTTCTTCAGTCAAAAACCCTAATTTGATCAAGGCTTGTATTGATAGATATTTCTTTATTCAAAAACCTGCTTGCCACAAGGAGCAAACACAAGCTATTTTGTATATTGTTAAGGATGCAATGATGTATATGAAGTGAGATCTTGGGTCAAAAATTAGGGTACAACACTATGTCAGTAATTGAGTTCACTTATGAGAAGAGTTGGCACAACGTTTAGTTGGAAACAGATTCGACGAATATGGTCAAATCTTTAAAACCTCTCTATAAAGGGCCCTGGCAAATTAAAAATAAATAAATTAATTGTATAAACTTAGTCTCTAATTAAAATTTTATTGTTTCTCACATCTTTAGATAAAAGAATAGTTGTGTAAATGCACTCATTAATCTCGGACTGAATGTTACTGATTTTACTCATTTTACTTCTATATCTTTATTTATAAGAGCAAATTTTATAAAGAATATGTTTGAATTGCCTTTCTTTAAATTTGTTTCTACTTCAGACAATTTCAGTTACATTTCATCCTTCTTTTATATTTATTTAAGACGGCAGATGGATACCCAACTTAGTTTCAAATAGACACTAAGTAAATTGTTTAAATATTGATTATGACAAAATATTGATTTATTCATAATTTAAAATATTAATTATATAATTTTTGTCCTTGCTAACATGTGTTATAAAAACAGGAGTTCAAGTATAAAATTATGTTTTAATTTTGAAAAAAAAAACTCTAAACAAAAAAAATGCATATGTTTCTTCGACAATTTATTTATATAGTTTCTTAACAAAACTCCTGATTTTCTTTATCGTTTTCCCTTTTTTAACAATTAGTTTTATAAATAGATTGAGTGTTAGCCCACTTGTGTACTAATTATAATTAGACATTTTCTATAATCACCGACAAATAATTGTCAAAACGTGGAATTAGAAAGTTAAATTTTGTCTGATAGTACTCAGAAGTTTTTTTCGGCAATGTTCTCCAAAATTAATAATATTATATTCTAAATCTATGCTAGTCATGTTACAATTTAATTTCCCGTCAAAAAAATGTTACTACAATTTAATTTGAGTGGCCACTTAATTATATTATGTTTTAAGTTTTTTGAGATAAAAAAGTTTAAGAAATATATAAAATATTTTTTTAAAGCAATTTTTGATTAATATCCATACTTTTTTTAATAAGATAAGTGGTCATATATTCATTTAAATGGTGAGAAATATGCATTTTTTCCATATTTATCCTTATTTATTAATTTAGAATTTAATTAATAATTTTTTTATAACCATTTAATTATTGGTCCTTTTGTTTCTATCGGTGCATCTATAATGCAACTAATAAATGTCCACTTTTAAACTCTTAAACTTTCTCACTCCACATACTCTCATTGCAACCAATAAACTCCCACCTTAAAAATGTAGTAAAATTTTAAGTTTTCATATAAAACTGTCCCGCCTGAAAAGTTTGCCAAAATTTTCATACTCCAAAATACATTCCCGCCTTGTACTACAAAGTTGAGCTCTATAAATACTAAAGCTTATTTTTTCTGTATCATTGTCATTTGGTTTTAATAAAAATGCCTCTTAATATTGATCTAAACTCTCCATATGTTGATCATGAAATGATGGAATGCAACATAGCACCTTCCATTAATCTAAATGATCCTTCTTCAAGTAATGATAATGAAGTTGAACATGGATTTCCTAACCATGATGAAGACATTGATGTAGATGCTCTCTATTCAAATGAAGTTTATGTCATGGAAGAAGGTAATATGCTCTTTCATGTTGGATAACCATTAAACAACTTAATTAATTATTTTTACTTTCAATTTTGTTTTATAAAGTTGCAGAGAGTGAATTTAATCCAAATGAAGATGATAGAGAGGAGACTGACTTTAATCAATATGAAGATGGATTTAGTAAGCAATACTGTAATCAATTTATTTTAAACATTTTGTTTATATCATTAATTTTGGTTTGTTTATATCATTACTTTTGGTTTGTTTATTACTGTGTCATCATACTTTTTCTATTCACTTTTTTATGATAAACATAAGACATGCATAAACACTTAGTAACAACATGCAGTAACATTTTTTCTCATTATATTCACTTTTTTACATGCAGTGTCAACCATGGTTCAACATGAGACACAAACTGTTAAGAAAAAAAGATCATTCTTGAACAATGACCAGCGGAAAATAATTTCCCAATTATTGATAAAGAATAGTTATGGTGGAAAATTGGAATCCGGAATTGTTATATGGTTGGCATCCAAATACTCGGTATCCATCTATGTTATTTATCGCATTTGGAAGCAAGTATGTCAAACAGGTGACGCGTCTCATAAAAGAACAAAAAATTATGGTCGAAAAAGAGTTACGGTAGATATTGAAAAAGTGCGGGATATTCCGTTAGCTAAACGTAGCACTCTTCAGAGCCTCACATTTGTCTTGGGCATTAGCAAAACATCATTGTTAAAGTTTGTAAAAGATGGGACTTTGCGTCGGCATTCAAATGCTCTAAAGCCACACATGAAAGATAGTAATATGAAAGATCCTCTTAGATTTTGCTTGTCAATGCTTGAAGAAACTAGTCTTCCTCATGATCCAGAGTTTAAGTTTATGCATAATATCATCCACATAGATGAAAAGTGGTTCTACATGACCAAAAAATCGGCAAACTACTACCTTCTTGAAAATGAGGATGAGCCATATCGCACATGCAAAAATAAAAATTTTATTGGCAAGGTCATGTTTTTAGTAGCAGTCGCTAGGCCTAGATTTGATGACGATGATAAAGAGATATTTTCAGGAAAATTTGGCGTCTTTCCTCTGGTTCAGAAAGTAGCAGCAAAAAGGTCAAGTGTCAATAGAGCTTCGGGTACACTTGAAACTAAGCCAATTACTTCTATCACTAAAGAAGTTAGTCGAAATTTTCTAATCAATAAAGTGTTACCTGCAATTAAAGAAAAATGGCCCAGAGAACATGCAATGGAAACAATTTATATACAACAAGATAATGCTCCATGTCATGTTTCTATTGACGACGAAGAATTTTGTAAACCAGCTTCTGAAGGTGGATTTGACATTCGTTTATCTTGTCAACCACCAAATTCTCCTGATTTAAATGTCTTAGATCTGGGTTTTTTTAATGCCATTCAGTCATTACAACATAAGGAAGCTTCAAAATCGGTTGATGAGCTCATTGAAGTTGTGCAAAAGTCATATGATAATTTTTCTAGCAAACAATCTGACAAAATTTTTCTCACACTCCAATCTTGTATGATTGAAATCATGAAAGTTAAAGGAACTAATAATTACCGAATTCCCCATATGAAGAAAGATGTGATGCTTACTCGAGGTATACTACCTAGTCAACTAAAATGTGACCGAGAGTTAGTTGAAAATACTTTTAACTATTTAAGCAATGATAATTAAGGTATGAACTTGTTGGTTTATATAATCATATTTTCTATAAATGTTTCAATAAAATAGTGTATGCTAATTTTTGTCAAATTTAATTTATTCATTTTTCAGGAGGTTGGTCAAATAGATCATGGAATTTGCATGGAGAAGGAAATATCAAGAATGCAAATTGCAGTAGACTTTTTCTTCTTTTTAAGATGCTTATTAACTTATGCATGCAAGTTTCTTACCAGTATTGTACGTTACAATTTTAGTTATGCAAATTGCTTATTCCACTATTATAGTTATGCATATTATTTACACTATTCCATATTACTCGTACTGTACGTTACAAAATAAAATGGACAATGAAAGCATAATAGTAGAAAATGATTAGAAAAAGAAAACCAAATAAGAAACATAATGATAAAAAAACCAGAAACATTAAACCTCACAAAAATCCAAATAAGAACACCTAGTTCAAATAATCTAAATAAATTTTTATCATGTCTTTAACCTCTTCTTGCTTGACACCGAAGTCCAATGCCGGTAATTTGTTCAGATCAAAATCACTCATATCTAGTAATTCAACAATGGTGCTTTCATTTGTTGGAGTTAGAGCATCTTCACTTTCATTCTTTGGAGTGAGATTTTCTGCACTTTCATTTGTTGGAGTTAGAGCATCTTCACTTTCATTCTTTGGAGTGAGATTTTCTGCACTTTCATTTGTTGGAGTTAGAACTACTTCAGGAACTTTGTTCAAATCCAGAGAGTCTTCAACAATGAGATTTGATAAATTCTCAGAGTCTTCAATGCCTAAATCAAAAGATGGAAATTCATTAGCTATTTGATGTGGGTTTGCCATGTTTAGAGTATAAAAAAAATAGAAGAACAAGACTCATGGTAGACAAAATACTGGATATGAAACATTTATAATAGGATATGAGATTTCAAAAGGCAATGATAACAAATACAACGTAAAAGTAAAAATAAATGCTCATTTGGAAACTATAAAAAGTGAAGTTATTAGAGGAATATTTTTATTTTTGGAAAACTACAATATGAGGGTAAAATTGGAATGAAGAATTTAATTATATCAATGGTAATTAATTTTTGCTTATAATTGAGACTAGTAAATTTTTTTTTGTTCCTTACATATAAGACCGGAGGGAGTATATATATATATATATATATATATATATATATATATATATATATATATATATATATATATATATATATATATATATATATATATATATATATATATATATATATATATATATATATATATATAGGAAAAAGAAGCGGTACAAAAGAAAAAGAGTATAGAATAGGCCAAAACCCTTTTAATGAGTCAAAAACTTAAAGAATGGTAAGCATAATATATTCTTAATAAAATCAGTTCTCAATCACAAGGGTAAGGAATCAAAATAGATAAAATCATCAACAGTAAAACTTACGTTAGCTAGGGAAACAACAAAAGTATGTTCTTCTCTAAAAATATGATAAATCACAAAAACATTTTAGAAATTAGATTGACACAATTTACCCATCTATTACAAATCTGTCAAAAAACTTTATAGGACGACTTAAAAGTCTGAACAACTGCAACATAATCAGATTCCAACCATAAATTAATCCAACCCTTCTCATAGGCGAACTCAATGGCTGACAAAGCTCTCAAGAGTTCGACAATGAGATGAAGGTTAGAGAAAACACAAGAAAGGGGGGGGGGGGGGGGGGTGAATTGGGTTTTCTAAAATTTCTTTTTAAAAAAATTTGTTTTATCACTAGCACACAATGATAAGTAGTTATTAAAGCTACCTCTTGTCCATGCACCAAGGTGATTTCGCCTTCAACAAGGACTTAACTCACTAATCTCAAAAGATTACACAATAACCTCTTAGCCCTCTCAAGTATACAGACTAGAAAGTCACTTGAGAAAATGTACAAACTTAGACGTAGAACATTGTTTTGTGTTTACAAAAAATATGCTTCTATAAAGCTGATAAACACAAAATTTTCTATCTAATGAAGTTACACTTTTGAGCAACAACTCAGGGTAAACGATTTTTGTAACTGATTGAGAATTTGAGCGTGTGTGTGAATGTTGTAGCACGTTTTTTTTGTTGTTGTATCTTTCAAATAGCGTGCAGATCCTTTTATAGTCATTGTGAAAAGTGTCGTTGGGCTAGCTAGGCACGTTGAGACCATTCCTCAAAACATGTTTCCTCATAAATGTAATGATTTTTACTTTTGGGGGCGTGTTTACTTCTTTCCAAGTTTCCAAGATACTGTTTGAGATAAGAAATCAATGTGTTTGCCTCAATAATAATGTTGCACCCCAAAATTTTCCCTCTCATTTTATTCAAAACATACTCCTAGAGGTCCTCAATTGCTCAAGTTGGCTAAGGATTGACCAGGCAAATCCTCCTCCTAAGACAATGAGCCTCAAACTAGAGTTTCACTCCTCATCAAGATGTTTGAGTTCCAAGGGTCCTAAATGGTTTTCATTGCCATAATATATCCTCAAGATCATCCATTCCAAGTTTCATGCCTTGCATTAGAAGTTTGCTCAGTCAACTGCTCAAATGCCTGAAAATCAATTGTATTAGGTTAAAAGTCAACTGTGACTCACATACAGTCAAACTTCAAGATTTTTGGTCAACATCAACATTTTGAAGTGATATCCATCATTTGATCAAGGGTTGATCATGATTCCTCGAGGAATACTCCTAATTCATCAAAACTCAAAAGTTGCTTAATTAGGGTTCTTATAAGAAAAGTCAACCAAACTTTGACCAGACATAACTTCCTCATACTTTATCAGAAATTTCTCATCCAAGGCTCATTTTGAAGAGAAACCAATTCCTACAACTCATCTTCATCCCTCAAGGTCAAGAAATATTTCAATCAAAAGATACAAGTTCCTACATTATAGGTCATTTCAAAAAGTCAACAAAAACACCTTTTGGGTCAAATCTTCTTACATGAACATGGAAGATCCAATGGAGATGAAACACAAAGGGTTGTTTAGAGGATATCCTAAGCTTTCTAAAAAGTCTAAGAACATCCTCTTAGGGTCAAAATTGAGAGAGATATGAATTGTCAAAGTTGGCCATTTTTGTAAATTTGCACAAAGTCAACAATGCCCAAAATTGCATTTTTTTTCCACATGGGTCCATCTTTTCAAGATTGAATCTCAGTGCTAGCATGGTCCACGATCTATGGGACCCTCCATGCCTTATTCACTTACTTATTTATTTTATTTATTTTATTTATTTAAAATTCAAATAAAATAAAATAAAATAAAAAATAAATCAAATAAATGGGATAAGATTTGTTTTGGCATTGATTGAATATCTCATGAGCTGTCAAGTAAGGAACAAAATCGTGCAAGCTCAAAACAAGAAGAAATCTCCAAATATGGAAAGATTGGAATCAAAATTCAAGACCATAACATCTTTTGATTCTTTCCAATTCTATTACCATATATTGATTCACTACTTATACCAGGACAATCAAGACCTAGAGGACAAGAGAACGAGTGCGCAGCCTACCTCGAGAGAACTCATATCAAGCTTCCAAAAATTCAAGAAAAACTCAACTCGGATTCCATATTGCAGTCCTCCTCAAGGGGATTTGAAGATTGCAATACATTCCTTGGTACTCCCAAAGGCTCTTCCAATCGTTTCCCAGCATCAAAGAGCCCAGAATCGTACCATCCACACCCGCGGTTTGCTTTCTTTTTCTCAAATTCGAATTCATTGATTCATGTACCATAAACTTGTTTTGACCATGTATTATTGTTCATATGAATGTGTGCAAACTTTCTGTATAGTAGAATTCATGTTTAGATGTAGGATGTGTGATATTCCATTGCTAGGGTTTTGAGGTCCCAAATTGGGAACTCTGTACAAAGGCCAAATTGGGCCATGATAAGGATGCCATCACGTTCATGGACTAGTTTCGAGTGGAACCATGTTTTTGGTTTGGATTTATTATGTATATGTTGTGTTTTAGAGTTTTGCAGGTTTGTAGATACAATCAAAAACCGTCACTATAGCCTATAGTGACGAATCGGACTGTAGGTAAAAGTTCTTTCTAAACCAACAGTCCCAGCGCGGAAGATGATGGCGTGTCCAAGCCTGGTTGGACAGCTTGAATCACGCGTGTTTTTTTTTGGACATGCTAATTTGTTTGGCTTATATTTTATTTGTTTATTATATGGACAAACAAGATTTCCAACACAGTTGGTTAAGGCGTTGCCCTTTGAGAGGAAGGACCTGGGTTCGATCTCAGGTCTCAACATTTTCCCATTTTCTGAGTTGTTTCTTGCAGATCCCATGCGCCTCACCATCAAATGCCCAACATGCGCCCCTGATCTCAACCATCAGATCCATCACGTGATCTGATCTAAACGTCCAGCAAAAGCAACGCATGGTGAACCCTCAGATGAGAGCCTCACTGAATCACACTCCAGGCAGATGGGCCAGCTATTCTGGGCCTAACAGATTCAATTTTGCACCCCCAGAATCACTTCCAGCATCAGGCCCATTTTAATTTTTGTTTTAATTTATTTAACCTTTTTATTGTTTTATTTATTTTTAATTGTTTTAAAAATATTTTTTTAATTAAATCTTAAAATCATAAAAACACAAAAAAAATAGAATTAGGTTTATTTCATAAGATGTTTAATTTCATTATTTAATTAGGTTAATTAGGATGATTTAAATTCTTTTTTCATAATTAAAATTAATTAGAAATTAGGTTAATTTGAAAAATTAATTACTTTCTCAAAAATACAAAAAATATTTTTTCTTTATTCACTAATTAAATGTATTTGAATTTAATTGTTAATTCCCCGTATTAAATTTTGTCGCGCGTTTTCTTTTTCCATTATTTTTTAAATTAATGTAATTGTTCCGAGGTTTGTAATAGTTAATTAGGTTTATTACCATTTTCATTTACTGTTTTCCCCAAGTTTTTGATTATGTAACCCCCCTCCCCAAAGCCTTGTAATAGCTAGGTTTAAACTTCTCGCACTTTTACTTTCCGTCATTATGTTTTGTTTAGATGTATGGATAATAGGATTGTATGCAAAAGATAAATAATTTAAAACAGTAGAAAACCCTAACTGTGCAAAGATTAAATAAACTAAAATCAAACACTTGCACATGCCCACTCCTAGGGTTTTTCTCCACTTCGGTTGCCTTCGAAAAACAGTCACTATTCTCGAAACGTGAGAATTTTTAGTGGTTGTACTCTAATTCGAAAGATCACTAGTCCCTCGATGACCCTTTCGACGTTGCCTCGATAAAAAAAGGTGATCTTAGAGTTTTAGGAAAGTTACTAAGAGATCTCTCCCTGTTTCCTTAAGTGACCGTAACAGTCCCTTACGATTGTACCTCAAACTCCAACGATGGAGCTACGTATTCCTTAATAGTAGGATAGTGCTGTCTAAAGGAAATAAGAAAACGAACAGTCTTTTTCGAGTAGGTAGAAACTCTTAAGTACTTGCTCAAAATAATCTTTTACACCATACACTTTCAAACATACTTTTCAAACAAAAGTTTTCAAAAACACTTTATCACACCCTTGAGGACTGATACAAGGTTTACCATAAAGTGAAACGCTGCACTAAGGCAATTTCAAATGTTTTTTAAAAGCACACAAACACATAAAAGAAATTAAAAAATGAGCAAGTACCTAAGAGCCCGTGGAAAACAACGGATAGAACGGGTGCTAACACCTTCCCTTTCTATAATCTACTCCCCGTACTCAGAAACATCTTGAAAAAGATTTTTTCTGTTCTTTTTCCCTTTTCCTTTGTTGGAAAAAATAAAAGACGGCGGCGACTTTTGCTTACCGTACATTTGTGAACAAAAAACGAAAAACCAGTAGTAACAAAAAAAAATAGTCAGTTCTACCACCGTATCACAGAACTGGCGACTCTGCTGGGAACAATAAAAAGTGGGGTTTACCTTAGGATCTAGGTCATTCTTAATTGCTTCTTTGGATTGTCTTGTTTGATTTACTTTTAAGTGTATCTGTTTTGGGTTATTTGGATCCTAAACCCGGATCAGGGAATTCCTTTTAGGTAAGTAGCAATAAACTGTGAGGGAGCTGTGCGGGGTATACCAACACGGTTAAAACAATAGCTATGTTGATGCGATACTTTGGTGTGTGCCGGTAGCTCTTGAGTAATCAAGGAGAATACGGGGCCGTTGCGTGGTATCATAGATTGTCAACTGACCTTAGCACCTTAATTGACCAACTTGGCTTTTAGGACATAGTGAGATAGGCGTCTTTGGTGTAAACCCAAAGTCGGTTGATACTCGATGCTACACTCATTGAGGTTTGACTCTTGAGTTTTGTTTGGTGGCAAGTCAATTGTCTATCGGAACAAAATTTGGGGGAAAGATCGGTGATATTGAGATCCCTTAGAACCCGGTTACTATATTTAGGACAGCTTGAACCAACCCAACTTCAAGAGGGTATTACCTTAAAATTCATGCAAGCCTTAAACCTAAGGTCTCTGTGTGATTTGCATGTGTTTTTTATATTTGCTATATCTGAGCATAATCATGACATCATAACATAGCATATCATATTAACCATTTCAAGGATTCTTAGGGTTTATTTTTGTCTTGTTTTATAGGACATGGCCCTCGCCCGCAAATTCACTATCCAAGTCAGTCTGGTAAAGGTACCTCCTCAACTTAAGGAGTTGGTATCAAGGGTTCCTGAAATCTCTCCCTTCACTGAAAGGCATGGTCGAATTCTCAGCTTGGTCACCTCAAACCCTAATTGAGAAATGTTAAAAGTTCTCTTTCAGTTCTTTGACCCTCTACATCACTGCTTCACTTTTCCGGATTACCAGTTAGTGCCTACTATAGAGGAATTTTCTCTGTTACTGGGGGTGCCTATCCTTAACAAGGTAACTTTCAATGGTATGGAAAGAGACCCTAAACCTGAAGATATTGCCAAAGCTCTATCCTTACAACGGTCCGACGTAGTAGAAAATCAGGAAACTAGGAGAGGTGTCAAGGTTTTTTTTTGGCTAAGTTCTTGTTTGAGAAAGCTCATCATTTTTGGGATACCCTGGACTTAAAAGCTTTTGAAGATGTGTTATCCCTTCCCATCTATGGATTGGTACTTTTTCCTAATCCAGACCATCTTATAGACGTGAATACGGTTAAGGTTTTCCTGTCATGCAATCCGGTACCTACTCTGCTTGGAGATATCCTACATTATCTGCATACTCGCACTATAAAGAGAAGAGAGACCCTTCTATGTTGCACTCCTCTTTTGGCTATGTGGTTTATTTCGCACCTACCCCGATCCGTCTTGAATAATGAACAGGGTTTGAGATGGTCTCATAGACTAATGACTCTTACACATTCAGGTATTCATTGGTGTCCTCGATCCTCAGTGAATGTTACCATCATTGATCGATGCAGAGAATTCCCTAATGTCACTCTCTTAGGCATTAGGGGAGGAATCACTTACAATCCTTGTTTGGCACTCTGACAGTTTGGATATGTGAGAAGGGATTGTCCTCATGATACCCTTATCCAAGGAATCGTCTTCAACTACGAGAATTATGCTCAGGGTTAACATAAAAGGTTCATGCGAGCTTGGGGCATGGTACATAGGGTTGATAGCAAGACACTGGGGCACAAGAATTAAATCCCTCTTGAGCCTTATCTCAAATGGGTACGAGCCCGTGCTCAAAGCCTTATGATACCTTACCCTGCAATCCTACCTATGATTATGGAACCAGTTGCTAAAGGAGACACTCCCTATCTTGTTCTGCATCTTGACATGCCAACTGATCATGAGGAGTTACAAAAATCCTGAGATCAACTTAAGGAGGAGCGGGATACGTTTGAAGCTCAATTCTATGCCAGCGAGAAGAAAGTCCTGGAACTCACCAAGCTACTTCATGAAGATAGGAATATAAACGCCTACGTTGCACCAAAGAGGATGCGTTTATGGGAAACCTAATTTTCTTTTTTAAGTTTTATTTTGTTCGACTGTATGCCTAAAGGGCACTCTTTGTAACAATTTGAACTTATTAATACAATTAACATGTGTTTCTTTTGGTTAAGCAAATTTGAGCCTTTAAGAATCCTTGAAATCATTGCATACGCATATCATCCATGACATTGCATAAATAGGTTTCATAATAGGTTTCTCATCTTTTACGCTGTTTATTTCAGCAATAATGACTTCTGAACAAAGTATCAAGGATCTCCAGGCACAAAATGTCCAATTTTAGAAAATGTTCGTAGCTTTGGATAAAGGGCAGGAAGATCTGAAGGCCCTTATTCTGAAAAATAGAAAGAAGAAGGCGAAGAAGACCGCTGGTGTCCTGAATCTGGGCAGAAGATTCAGGGGAACGTTGAAGCAACCGGTTGATCTGACCTCTTCATCCAAAGAAGGGGAGAATCAAGAGGGTGAGATAAGGGAGGAAGACCCTAGCCAAGGGTTTCTGAGGATGAATCTGATTATAATGATGAACAATATCCTCCTAATGAGGATAGATACAAATAGTTAGAGGATCGTCTGAATGCAATGGAGATCCAAAGAGTACCAGGGCTGGATTTTGAAGAGCTGGGTTTGGTATCTGGGGTTGTCATCCCACAGAAGTTCAAGGATCCAATATTTGCAAAGTATGATGGGGTTTCTTATCCCAAGCTTCATCTTCGTTCTTATGTGAGGAAGATTCAGCTTCACACTGCTGATAGGAACTTGTGGGTCCATTTCTTTCAAGACAGTCTGTCTGGGACTCAACTTGAGTGGTTCTATCAGCTAGAGGGAATCAATGTCCGCAACTGGGAAGATCTGGCTGCTGCTTTTTATAAGTAGTATCAATATAACACTGACCTTGCTCCTACCCGTACTCAACTCCAGAGTATGTATGGGTGCAAGCGAAGGTTTTAAGGACTACGCACAGAAATGGAGAGATTTGGCAGGGAGAGTCCAACCCCCTTTGTCTGATAGGGAGTTGGTGGACATGTTTCTTGGTACGCTATTTGGTCCGTTCTTTAATCACTTGATTGGTAACTCCACAACTGGTTTTACTGAGCTGATATTGATTGGAGAAAGGGTAGAAGTTGGGATCCGAAGTGGCAAGATCCAGAAAGACACTTCTTCAAGTACAGTGAAAAAGCCATTCATGGGTAAGAAGGAGGTCAATGCTATTTACAATCCAAGAAGTCAGAATAGAACTGAGCACCGTCCAACGGTAGGGGCTGTGATGATACCTAGTTCCGTGGCTACTCAACAACGAAACAATCAGCCAAGGGTAGAAAGACCTCAAAAGCAATTCACCTGGATCAATATGACATTGTCTGAGGTTTTACCCCATCTGTTAAAATCTAACTTGGAAACCTTAAAGGAGGCTCCCAAGAACCCCAACACGACATCTCGTTGTTACAATCCAAATGCTCAGTGTGCTTACCATTATGAGAGTCTAGGCCATGATACAAACGACTGTTGGACTCTGAAGAATAAGATACAGGATCTGATCGAAGCAAATGAGATTGAGTTTGATGCTCATGAGACCCCCAACTTAATAACTACACCCATGCCCAAGCATGGCTCGGGAATCAATTCTATTGAGGTTTTCTCCGCCACGGAAGATGCTGACAATGAGGATGACATGGATAGCTGGATCTACCCTACTACCAACCGTGGACCTAGTAACTGGACGACCGAAGATTTTGTGCCGTTTACTTTTGTTCAGCAGTAATTTTCTTACTTGTTTTTTGAATTTGTAATAAACAATATAAACTCTATGGCCTTGTGTCTTACCCGAGGCACAATGGTTTATTTGTGAGGGTTATTATATGTCATTATCATATGTCCTCAATAAAACACTGGACGTTCTTGCATACAAATTTTGCGCTCTCTGTTTTTTCTTTTCTGCTTTTCACTCTATCAATATAGCTATGCTCTTACACACACTCACATATCAAACTGCAGATCCATATCCACTCTGGATCCAATTGATAACAATTCTGCTATTGCCAGTTATAACTTCGAAAATCCGATCAACCAAGCCGAGGAAGATTGTGAGGTACCTAGAGAACTTGCTAGACTATTACAGCAGGAAGAGAGGGCTATACATCCCCATGAAGAGCCAGTTGAGACAATAAACTTGGGCACAGAGATAGACAAAAAAGAAGTCAATATTGACGCAAATATGGAGATTAGTGTCAAACAACGGTTGATATAAATGTTGCATGACTATGTCAAGATCTTCTCCTGGTCATATGAAGACATGCCAGGACTAGAAACACACATAGTGGTTCATCGTCTGCCAACTAAAGAAGATTGCCCCCCGGTTAAACAGAAGGTCCGTCGTATGCGCCCTGAAATGTCAGAGAAGATCAAAGCAGAGGTTATGAAACAGTTCAACGCTTCATTCTTAGCTGCCATTTCTTACCCCCAGTGGGTTTCTAATGTGGTATCGGTACCTAACAAATACGGTAAGGTACAAATGTGTGTGGATTACAGAGATCTGAACAGGGCAAGCCCCAAGGATGACTTCCCGCTTTCCCATATAGATGTTCTGGTTGATAACACCGCGCATCATAAAATATTTTCCTTCATGGATGGTTTCTCTTGCTATAACCAGATCAAGATAGAACCCAAAGACATAGAGAAGAAAACCTTTGTCACACAGTGGGGTAACTTCTGTTACAAGGTGATGCCTTTTGGGTTGAAGAATGATAGGACAAATTATAAGCAAGACATGGTAGCTTTGTTCCACGATATGATTCACCGTGCGATAGAGGTTTATGTGGATGACATGATATCCAGGTCTCAAACCGAGGAAGAACACCTTGATTATCTACAAAAGCTGTTTGATAGGTTGAAGACATACAAGCTGAGGTTGAATCCGAACAAGTGCACCTTCGGGGTAAGGTCTGGTAAACTTTTGGGGTTCATCATCAGTGAAAAAGGTATCCAGGTAGACCCTGCAAAGGTAAAGGCCATACAAGAGATGTCGGCTCCCCATAATGAGAAGGAAGTTAGAGGTTTCTTGGGACGCCTAAATTATATCGCCAGGTTCATTTCACATCTAACTTCTACTTATGAGCCGATCTTCAAACTCTTGAAGATAGATAAAGTAGTAAAATGGAATGACGAGTTCCAGACTACCTTCGAAAGAATCAAGGAATACCTTCAAGAACCACCAATTCTGATGTCTCTGATTGGAGGAAGACCTTTGATAATGTACTTAACATTATTATGCAATTCAATGGGGTGTGTATAGGGGCAGCATGACGAGTCTGGTCAAAAAGAGCATGCAATATACTACCTTAGCAAAAAGTTTACCGACTGTGAAACACAATATTCACTGCTCAAGAAAACTTGCTACACTTTGGCATGGGCTGCTCGCCGATTAAGACAATATATGTTGACTCATACTACTTTGTTGATATCTAAGATGGATCCAATCAAGTACATCTTTGAGAAGCCCGCTCTCTCTGGAAGAATAGCAAGATGGCAGATGATCTTAACCGAATATGATATCCAATATACAACCCAGAAAGTAATCAAAGGAAGTGTATTGGCTGATCATTTGGCTCATCAGGCCGTGGATGACTACCAGTCCATGATTTTTGAGTTCCCGGGCGAGAATATTATGCTAGTGACTGACTATGAAGAACCTGAACCAGATGAAGGACCTGAAGAAGGATCTCAATGGACTATGGTTTTGACGGAGCTTCAAACGCAGTTGGTAATGGCATTGGTGATGTAATCATATCCCCTAAGGGCTGCCATACTCCTTTCAATACCCGACTATACTTCAACTGTACCAACAACATGGCAGAGTATGAAGCATGCATCATGGGTCTCAAAGTTGCTATCGACCTGGGGATCAAGTTCTTAAACGTTTTCAGGGATTTATCCTTGGTGATAAGTCAAATCAAAGGAGAGTGGGATACGAAGCACCCGAATCTCATCCCGTACAAAGAGCACGTGCTGGCATTGCTCCCACATTTTGAAGAGGTCACCTTTGAAAATTTCCCACGAGAAGAGAATCAGTTAGGGGACGCTCTAGCTACTATGTCATCTATGTTCAAGGTCAGGTGGGACAACGAAGCTCCCCAAATCACTATCGAGAGGTTAGATGAACCAACGTACTGCTGTGAAATTGATACTGAAGAGGTAGCAGACAAATCTTGGTTCTATGAAGTAAAGAGATATCTCGTGGCTCAAGAGTATTCCGAGGGGGCGTCTGTCAATGACAAAAAGTTTCTGAGAAGGTTCGCCGCCAAATTTTTCTTCAGTAATGGAATCCTCTACAAGCGCAACCATGACTCTACCTTACTGTGGTGTGTAGACAAGAGCGAAGTAGAGAGGATTATGGCAGATTTACATGAAGGTACCTTTGGAACTCATTCCAGTGGACATACCATGGCTAAGAAGATCCTATGGGCAGGATACTATTGGTCCATTATGGAAGCAGATTGTTATCAGCACTCCCGAACTTGCCACAAGTGCAAAATCTACGCTGATAAAGTACATGTACCTCTGGTTCCCTTGAATATCTCTTACGGATCCTTGGCCCTTTGCAATGTGGGGCATTGACATGATTAGAGATATTAGACCTACGACTTCCAATGGGCATCACTTCATCCTTGTGGCCATTAATTACTTCATGAAGTGGGTTGAAGCTGCCTCTTTTCCTACTGTTACCAAGAATGCAGTGGTGCAGTTTATCACGCATAACCTGATCTATCAGTATGGTGCCAGAGTGAATCATCATTGACAATGGTACAAATCTCAATAATACGATGATCACTGAACTCTGTAAACAGTTCAAGATCCAACACCATAATTCTTCCCCTTATCGGCCGAAGATGAATGGCATTGTGGAGGCTGCTAATAAGAACATCAAAAAGATCATACAGAAGATGACGGTGACATACAAAGACTGGCATGAGATGTTACCATTTTCTCTTCATGGGTATCGCACCTTCGCACGAGCATTGACAGGGGTAACACCCTATTCTCTAGTATACGGCATGGAGGATGTCCTGCCTATTGAGGTCCAGATCCCTTCTCTGAGGATTATGAAGGATGCGGGTTTGAACGAAGACGACTAGATCCAGACTCAACTTGATCAACTGAATCTGATCGATGAGAAGAGACTTACTACTGTCTGTCATGGTCAAATGTATCAAAAAAGAATGATCAAGGCTTTCAACAAAAAAGTCAGACGCGAAGAATATCAAGTCGGGGATCTAGTGATCAAGCACATCATACTGCCGCAAGGTGATCCCAGGGGAAAATGGACTCCCATATAATAAGGGCCATTTGTGATTGAAAACATTTTCTCGGGTGGAGCCATGATTCTGACTACCATGGACGATGACAACCTTCCTCACCCTATCAATACTGACATAATGAAAAGATACTACGCGTGATTAAAGACCCATTAGATTGACTGTCCTAGGCAAAAATAAGGGCTTCCCGACGAACCAAAAGGGTTCGGGAAAAAATTAGGGATGAAAACAAAAAAATTTGTATACCCGGCAAATCGAAAACCTGAAAAGGCGGCTTAGAAAAAAGGGTATCCCGGTGGACTGAAAACCCGAAAGGGCGGTCCAGGAAAAAGTTAGGGATTTAAAGCGTATCACTATATCCCATTGGATCACCTTGCGGCCAGACTTCAGTATCAACTATTAAGTTCAAAAGGCACCAATTAACCTAGTCAGCTTCGGACAAGCAGCAAAGTGATGAGACGCTCAAAAACAAAGCGGAAATAGCATAATTGAAACTCAATTGGATTATTACACATAGCTGTTTTTCTTCTCTTTGTACATAATATTGTATAACTTTCATTTTCACGACGGTGTTCTCTTACTTGAGCGTCTGCTTCATTGTACAAAAACGCCTGTTATAGGCCAACTTCAGAAATTAATACAAGTCATTTTTACAAAACTATTTGTTTTTCTTTTTCTGTTTTATTTTGCAAAAACGTCCAATGATTTATTCTTGACATATGAATTTGAATATAATTGCTATTCACAAATATTGGCATAGGAAATGGAAAGACAATTACTTATAACTTAAGAAACAGGGGCAGTGACAGCTTTGAAACAAAGTCACCATTACATGCGACCATGTGGCGTCTACACTTCCCATAGAGTAGAGGAAACCAAAGCTTTGACATCGGCTTCCCCAAATAGGAGTTACTTTCCCCGGCAAAGTTCCTTCAGAGAGCCGATGTATATATTCCCCAAACGAATTTTATAATCCAAGCGGCTCATAAAGTTTTCTCCCGAGCAGAGTTTATTTCTATGAATGCAGAAGCTCAATCATCAACAGAGTTTATTCCTCCAGCTACTGAAGTTCATCCTCTAATGGAGTTTATTTCTCCGAATTGGAAAAATCTTCCCACAAAGCATATCCTCTCTCAAACAGAGTTAGTCCCCCGCAAAGTTATTCTCAAGCAGAGTCTCTCCCCGGCAGAATATTCACAAATAGAAAAGGAGAAAATACACGGCATAGTCATCTCCGTTCACCATCCCCAGCGGAATTAGAAGAACCACTTTTTCTATAATGGTCAGGAATTCAATTTCTAGTACTCTCCAGCAGCAGCCAGGGATTTATTTTCCCAGACTCGGATATGTCACAATAGCATTTGATGTTCATACATCATGACGTGCACAAACATATTGCATACAACATAATATCATTTATTTTGAGAAAATCATCACACAATGCATTTCATGCACCGCATATAATTAATCTTGTACCTTTTCAGGAAATATGGTTATCATCAACAATTCCAACAATTCAAGATTAAATTCATGAAGCCATACATGTCATATCTACAGACAACTAATGGAAAATCAGTTCCCGAAACCAAATGGGTCAACTAATCTACATGATTAAATAAGGCAGCCCTACTACCCAGGCTTTATTCCTAAGTAACCCTACTATCCAGGTTCCTTATCACAGCCCTACCACCCAGTATTTTATGCCGAAATAGCCCTACTATCCAGGCTTTTTATTTCGAAGCAACCATACTACCTAGGTTCCTTCTCATAGCCCTACTACCCAGGCTTTATTCCGAAGTAACCCTACTACCCAGGTTCCTTCTCATAGCCCTACTATCCAGGCTTTCATTTTGAAGTAACCCTACTAACCAGGTTCTTTCTCATAGCCCTACTATCCAGGATTTCATTTCGAAGTAACCCTGCTATCCAGGTTCCTTCTCATAGCCCTACTACCCATGTTTCTTCTCATAGCCCTACTATCCAGGCTTTCATTTCGAAGTAATCCTACTACCCAGGTTCCTTCTCATAGCCCTACTATCCAGGCTTTCATTTCGAAGTAACCCTGCTATCCAGGTTCCTTCTCATAGCCCTGCTATCCAGGCTCCTTTTCATGAATTATTTGATGCAGTTTTGCATGGACTTATCCCGAGAAATCCCTATACATGTTCCTTCTCTTTTATCTCTGGACAACATTTTACAACACCGTAAAACCAGGACCCGACCAGATACGGTCGATTTCATATTCCCCCAGTAAGTCGCTGTGGAGCCTGTAATACGACCAGATAGCAGTCAGCCTTATCATCCTTAACTAGTCACTGTGAAGCCTGAACCCGACCAACTAACAACCCAATTTTTTCTCATCAATCAAGTGTTAATTCCCCAGTAGATTAATGGACAACCAAAGGTCATAGACTCTATTTCCCAGGACATAAATCAACATTCCCCGACAAAGTCCTCCCCAACGGTAGGTACAAGAATTCTCGCAAAGGAATCTCTTATACAACCGTTATCTTTTCTGGATGGCATATTTAAGGCCATCTCCAACAATTCTCTGTCTCCTTCCAAATGGCATATGTAAGCCTATTCTTGATATTATCGATCGACATCCACTTCATGCGAGTGCAAATTTCTAGGCACTCTAGTGTTCAATCATCTTCCACCTTCTGATCACGAAATGCAGACAAGCCAATCTAAATCCTCAGGTTTAAGAAGATTGAACAGGGGCAGTTGTTGCACCCCAAAATTTTCCCTCTCATTATATTCAAAACATACTCCTAGAGGTCCTCAATTGCTCAAATTGACTAAGGATTGACCAGACAAATCCTCCTCCTAAGACAATGAGCCTCAAACTAGGGTTTCACTCCTCATTAAGATGTTTGAGTTCCAAGGGTCCTAAATGGTTTTCGTTGCCCTAATATGTCCTCAAGATCATCCATGCCAAGTTTCATGCCTTGCATAAGAAGTTTGCTCAGTTAACTGCTCAGATGCCTGAAAATCAACTATACTAGGTCAAAACTCAACTGTGACCCACACACAGTCAAACTTCAATATTTTTGGTCAAAATCAACATTTTGAAGTGATATCCATCATTTGATCAAGGTTTGATCATGATTCCTCAAGGAATACTCCTAATTCATCAAAACTCAAAAGTTGCTAAATTAGGGTTCCTATAGGTAAAGTCAACCAAACTTTGACTAGGCATAACTTCCTCATAATTTATCATAAATTTCTCATCCAAGGCTCATTTTGAAGAGAAAACAATTCCATACAACCCATCTTCAGCCCTCAAGGTCAAGAAATATTTCAATCAAAAGATACAAGTTCCTACATTATAGGTCATTTCAAAAGTAAAAAAAAAACACCTTTTGGGTCAAAGCTTCTTACATGAACATGGAAGAACCAATGGAGATGAAACCAAAAGGGTAGTTTAGAAGACATCCTAAGCTTTCTAAAAAGTCCAATAACATCCTCTTAGGGTCAAAATTGAGAGAGATATGAATTGTCAAAGTTGGACATTTTTGGAAATTTGCACAAAGTCAACAATGCCCAAAATTGCTTTTTTTTTCCACATGGGTCCATCTTTTCAAGATTGAATCTTAGTCCTAGCATGGTCCACGACCTATGTGACCCTCCATGCCTTATTCACTTACTTATTTATTTTTTTTTTTGATTTTATTTATTTAAAATTCAAATTAAAGAAAATTAAATAAAAAATAAATCAAATAAATGGGATAAGATTTGTTTTGGCATTGATTGAATATCTCATGAGCTATCAAGTAAGGAACAAAATCGTGCAAGCTCAAAACAAGAAGAAATCTCCAAATATGGAAAGATTGGAATCAAAATTCAAGACCATAACATCTTTTGATTCTTTCCAATTCTATTACCCTAGACTGATTCAATACTTATACCAGGACAATCAAGACCTAGAGGATAAGAGAATAAGTGCGCAGCCTGCCTCAAGAGAACTCATATCAAGCTTCCAAAAATTCAAGAAAAAGTCAACTCGGATTCCATATTGCAGCCCTCCTCAATTTGAAGATTGCAATACATTCCTTGGTACTCCCAGAGGCTCTTCCAATCGTTTCCCAGCATCAAAACGCCCAAAATCGTACCATCCACACCCGCAATTTGCTTTCTTTTTCTCAAATTCGAATTCATCGATTCATGTACCATAAACTTGTTTTGACCACGTATTATTGTTCATATGAATGTATGAAAACTTTCTGTATAGTTGAATTCATGTTTAGATGCAGGATGTATGATATGCCATTGCTAGGGTTTTGAGGTCCCAAATTGGGAACTTTGTACACATGCCAAATTGGGCCATGATAAGGATGCCATCACGTTCATGAACTAGTTTCGAGTGGAACCATGTTTTTGGTTTGGATTTATTGTGTATATATTGTGTTTTAGAGTTTTGCAGGTTTGTAGCTACAATAAAAACCGTCACTATGGCCTATATTGAAGAATTGGACTGTAGGTAAAAGTCCTTTCTAAAACAACAGTCCCAGCGAGGAAGGTGATGGTGTGTCCAAACCTGGTTGGAGAGTTTGAATCACACGCATTTTTTTTTGGACATGCTACTTTGTTTGGCTTATATTTTATTTGTTTATTATATGGCAAACAATCTTTCCAGCACAGTTGGTCCAAGCGTTGCTCTTTGAGAAGAAGGACCTTGGTTCGATCCCAGGTCTCAACATTTTCCCATTTTCTGAGTTGTTTCTTGCAGATCCCATGGGCCTCACCATAAAATGCCCAACATGCACCCCTGATCTCAACCATCAGATCCATCACGTGATCAGATCTAAATGTCCAACAAAAGCAGCGCATGGGGAACCCTCAGATGAGAGCCTCACTGAATCACGCCCCAGGCAGATGGGCCAGCTATTCTAGGCCTAACAAATTCAATTCTGCACCCCTAGATTCACTTCCAGCATCAGGCCCATTTTAATTTTTGTTTTAATTTCTTTAACCTTTTTATTTTTTATTTATTTTTAATTGTTTTAAAAATATTTTTTTTAATTAAATCTTAAAATCATAAAAACACAAAAAAATTAGAATTAGGTTTTTTCATAAGATATTTAATTTCATTAATTAATTAGGTTAATTAGGATGACTTAAATTCCTTTTTCATAATTAAAATTAATTAGAAATTAGGTTAATTTGAAAAATTAATTACTTTCTCAAAAATCCAAAAAATATTTTTTTATTCACTAATTAAATGTCTTTGAATTTAATTGTTAATTCCCCGTATTTAACTTTGTCGCGCGTTTTCTTTTTCCATTATTTTTTAAATTAATGTAATTGTTCCGAGGTTCGTAATAGTTAATTAGGTTTATTACTATTTTCATTTACTGTGTTCCCCAAGTTTTTGATTATGTAACCCCCTCCCCAAAGCCTTGTAATAGCTAGGTTTAAACTTCTCGCACTTTTACTTTTCATCATTATAATTTGTTTAGATGTATAGATAATAGGATTGTGTGCAAAAGATAAATAATTTAAAACAGTAGAAAACCCTAACTGTGCAAAGATTAAATAAACCGAAATCAAACACTTGCACATGCTCACTCCTAGGGTTTTCCCCCGCTTCGGTTGCCTTTGGAAAATGGTAACTATTATCAAAACGTGAGAATTTTTAGTGGTTGTCCTCTAATTCGAAAGATCACTAGTCCCTCAATGACCCTTTCGATGTTGCCTCGATAAAAAAGGTGATCTTAGAGTTTTAGGACAATTACTAAGAGATCTTGCCCTGTTGCCTTAAGTGACCGTAACCGTCCCTTTCGATTGTCCCTCAAACTCCAACGATGGAGCTACCTATTCCTTAATAGTAGGATAGCGCTGTCTAAAGGAAATAAGAAAACCAACCGTATTTTTTGAGTAGGTAGAAACTCTTAAGTACTTGCTCAAAATAATCTTTTACACCATACACTTTCAAACATACTTTTCAAACAAAAGTTTTCAAAAACACTTTATCACACCCTTGAAGACTGATACAAGGGTTACCGTAAAGTGAAACGCCGCACTAAGGCAATTTCAAAACTTTTTTAAAAGCACACAAACACACAAAAGCAATTTAAAAAATGAGCAAGTACCTAAGAGCCCATGGAAAACCACTGATAGACAGGGTGTTAACACCTTCCCTTTATATAATCTACCACCCGTACTCAGAAACATCTCGAAAAATGTTTTTCTGTTCCTTTTCCCTTTTCCTTTATTGGATAAAATAAAAGACGGTGGAGACTCTTTCTTACCGTACATTTGCGAACAAAAAACACAAAACCAGTAGCAACAAAAAAAAAAACAGTCAGTTCTGCCACCGTATCACAAATAGTGATTTCTCATCTGATGCTTATGAATGTATCTTTTGAATGTGTTTCTGATCACATGATTTTATATATTGATAGTTTTCTGCAGAACTAGAGTTTTTGGTCAACGTTGCTTTTGATGATAAGCTTTCTTTAACTTTGCTAGAATGCTCCTGATTTGGTCCGTGTGGAACTTTTGATGTTTTATTAGATACACCTTCATTTTATAATACTTGACATGCACACATATAATTTCACATATAACTGTTATCATCAAAACATAGAAATGGTTAGAAGCTTTCTTGATCTAGTATTCTCCCCCTTTTGATGATGACGAAATAATACATTATGATTTGAAATTATATTTAGAGAACTCCCTTAAGATTACAGATTCCCCTGAGTCTAATATTTGCTTCTTTCTGAGAGTGATTTCTCTTTTACATAATTTGGGTTTGAGATTTCTTCGCTTTTCTTGCAATATTTTTAGAAACACTTTTTGGCAGAAAAGATTAGATAAAATGCGAGCATAGAGTTATGCGAGAATAGGTATATATAAAAAATTATCTGTTACTCCCCATTTTTGTCATAATAAAAAAAAGTTAAATTTTCAATGAAAAGGTAAAAGGTACGACATAAAAGAGATAAGACTAAAAACAAGAGAAGATTTAAGGAGTTTTTGTTAAGGCGCTTTTGGTAACCTGTGCAAGTAGATTTTGGAGATTAGCATTAAATTCATCTTGCTTATCAAGTCTTTCCTTGACTTCCTCCCGATCTTTCTGAATATCCTTCTGATCCTTCCTTAGTTCATCCATAGAACTTAGAAGCTGACGTAAAACCACAGAACTATATGAGGGTGCGTTGGCTTCTTCCAACCTCTTCCTTGACTGCTCTTCAAGAGATTTCTGAGCTGCTTCTTCAGTTGCCTTTAGAGCTGTTTTTTGAGCTACTATTGCTGCAAATTTCTGGGCTTCAACTTCTTGATAGCGCTGAAGGGCTTCAGCGGCATATTTGGTTTGAAGGTCAATAGAAGCATTCTTAATTTTAAGAAAAATCTTATCCAGAAAGTTCTGGAACATATCCCATCTAGTTTTGACTTCATCTGTGTTAAGACTTAAGCTTGAGTCATCATGAAGTTTTATCAGTTTCTGTGTGGCTTTAGCGGAGAGCTTAGAGAGAAGTTCTTCCAGACTTTTTGGAGAAGTAGATTGGGACTGAGTTGGTGGAGATTCAATTGAGTGAGTGGATTCAGAATGAGAGTGAGCTTCAGCAGATCGCCCTTGATTCATGGGATCATGCTCCGAAAGATCTGAAAAGTTGGTGCCTTATAGATTGGATAAGGTGATTTGAGAAGAGGAAACTTCTAGGGCTTAAGTGTTTAAGGAGGTCGGTGGTGAAAGATATGTAAAGGGTGTTGGTGTAGTAGAAAGGATATCTTAAATGATGGATAGAAGGGGCGATGGTTGTGATTGAGTTTTAGGAGAAGTTTGAGGTTGTTGTTGTGGTGGAGGTGAAGATTATTGAGTTTGAGTTACCTTGGAAAATCTTAAGGTATTCAAGTACGTGTAGTAAATGAAGGTATCCTCATAATCTAAGAGTCATCCTCCAAATTAAGGTTTTTCTTTGAAATGGGAGCCAGTGTTTGAAAATCTGGTTCTGTTAAGTTAGCATTAATGCTTAAAAGGAGTCACACTGAAACTGTCGAAACTGAACTACGTCGACTAGAAAGAAATAAAATAACATATGTCAAGAGGTCGAAATTGGTTTAGTCGACCAAAGGGTGAAAGACAAGGATTTGGTCGAAAATGGTTTTAGTCGACAAAAAAGGGTTTCTTGGACTTAGAGGAAGTATGGTTATTCTTTGCCAGAAAGAAAGTGTCGAAGCAAGGCAGAAGCGGTTTACGTTCAAGAGGTTTAGAGGAATCATCGGCAGTTACCAACAATCCACGATGTATTTAAGCGCCTAATAGGTGGAACTTCAAAATCATGAGCAGTTACCAACAATCCACGATGTGTTTGAGAGCCAAATAAGTGGCAGCATCTAGTGAAGCACTTACCTCGAGATGTTAATATTAGCCGTATATTTTATCTAGGTAGTTACATTGTAAACACTATAAATAAGCAGATTTAGTATAGTTTGTGGTGTGTTCACTTGTACTCTCAAATCACTTTTCAAACTCTATCATTCCGAGCATTAGGAAATCAAGAGTGAAGAGTGCTTGATATACGTGACTCACGGTTTTTATTTCAATGCAAATCCTTTATCTTTCAATTATATCTTTTGAGTATTTTATCTGCTTTCCCTTTACTATCAAGCAAGATCTATACATTTTCTTCTATTTCACATAAATAATTTGACATTATATGTTGGTCACGAGTCACCAGTCAGTTAGTTTATTAAGTCTCTCTTTCGTATGAATGTCTTCTTTCGGTCACGAGTCACCAGTCAGTCGAACAAATCATAGTGTGGAACACCATTACACCTGTTCCCCCAGTCAAAAGAAAACCATCTCTCTTGACTAGTATTTTAACGGAATAGGTGTGATACCAAAGCTCTTAGAACGTGTCTTGAGATCAACTGGTCGATCTTGTAAGTTACCCTCAGTTTAGGACTTTGGGAGGACCACCAGTTGTTTACCATTTTCCACAGTAAACAAATCGGTACACCTGGTGGGACCCAGTGCTAAGAATTTGTCTTAAGTATTTATAAGTGGATGCAACTTAGAAATATGAAGTTAACCAAAGAGTATAATAAACCATTATCTAGGAAGCAGATACCAAGAATGACAATTCCTGATAATCCCAATGTAGACGAAATACCGTTACAAACTTTAATCACTACTGATCTAGTAGTTTCTCAAGTAGCACCTTTTCCTCCAGTACGATCGATGACTGCAGTTTCCGTACAAATGTATCAGGCTCCACCGGGAAGCCTAAGACCAGTAATGACTACGACTACCATACCTAATGTTCCTCGTTTTGGTAATGTAGATCCGACTTATGGAATGTCGTATTCCATGATGCCAGGATACCAGTCAACATCGAATACAACAGTGGTTTCAGATAATGTTCAAAATTTGAACTCTCCTTTACAAGGATCTGCGCCAGGATGGAATAATAGAGGCAACCAAAATAGGGTAGCGCCTTCTCAAACTATAGTACCACCTCTTACTAATACTTCAGTAGCAGCATTAAGGCAACAAATGGATGATAGCAACCACGAGTTGGTTAATATGTTAACTAACCAGATGGGTAATGTATTTAATCCTATAGTACAAGAGTTGATTGAGACTAATAGGCAGTCCGCTGAAACAAATCGACAGGTAATTTCCTAATTAACACGTTTGTGTAATTTTTTAAGTGCTTCTCTAGCGCCTATTCGACAGGCACCACCTGTTCGACTAGATGCCCCTGGTCAAATAGACATGGGGGAAATACAGGACAAAACTGTCCATAAGGGGAAATGCTAGTGCCTCTAAGGAATTTGATTGTCAATCTACCTAGGGTATTAGTACATCGACATCAAGAGGCTGATCAAATTATTGATCAAATTCGACAAGAGGATTTAGCCGTAGAAAATAATTTAACCACCATTGTCGAAAGAATTATGGCTAGAAATGTTATGAATACCGTACTTCAGAGGCCAACATATTCCTCCCCTTTGTCTGAATATATTTTACAGACTGAAAACCCTAACGGATGGAAAATCCCTAAGTATACAAAATTTGGGGGAGAATCTGGAGAGTCGACAGTGGAACATATTGCTAGATATTTAACTGAATCTGGGGATATGTTAAATAATGAAAAATTAAGGGTAAAGCACTTTCCTTCTTCCCTTGCCAAGGAAGCTTTCACGTGGTTTACCACTTTACCCCCAAATTTGATTGACTCATGGACGAAGTTTGAGAAACTTTTTCATGAGCAGTTTTATGAGGGTCATTCGAAAATTAGTTTGGTCGAATTATCAAACATTAAAAGAAGGTTTGCTGAAATCATTGATGATTATCTAAACAGATTTAGATCATTAAAAGCAAGATGCTTTACTCTAGTTCCAGAACATGGGCTTGTTCAAATGGCTGCTGGAGGTTTAGATTATTCCATTAGGAAGAAAATAGGTCCAACCTTCGTGAAAAGTATGTCACAATTAGCTGATAAAGTTCGACATATAGAGCGTCTGTGACTAGAAAAGGACAGACACCATAAGGCTAAGACTAGAAAACAAAAAGTAGCCTTCATAGATTATGATGACACATATCCCATTTGTGAGGCCGACTATACCTCACCAACAGAGGCAGAGGTCGACTTGGTTGAAATGAAGCCAAGGCCAGTCTACAAGTGTTAATCATTATTTCCTGCTAAAGGAAAGAATACGGTCGAAAATAATCCAAAATTTCCAGCAAAAACTTATACGTTTGATGTCACTAAGTGTGAAGAAATTTTTTACTTACTGGTTAAAGATGGTCAAATTTTAGTACCCCTAAGTGCTAAATTACTACCATTAGAACAATGACAAAAAAGAGGTTTTTGTAAATTTCATAATTATCTTGGTCATACAACCTCTCAATGTTACCTTTCCAGGGATCTCGTGCAAAAGTCGCTGCAAGAGGGTAGGCTGAAATTTGCTGCAAGAAAACTGAAGATTAATACTGATCCTCTTAGGCAAGAGGAAGCTTTGTTTCTCGACCCAATTGACACCAACATGGTAGAGATTACTCAATTCCCTGAGGATAACATGGTCGAAGAGGGCACTGGAGAAAGTCCTGATGTCGGCCTAGCAGATGTGTACCCAAGGCCCTAGGAAGACTTGCTAGACTTCCTTTACCACTATAAGAATAAAGGTTCACAAGCTTGCTTATGTCCTAGATGTGGCGTTTTGATTGAAAAAATAGCTGCTGAAAACTTCCAGAAGCTACAGTTAGAAGAGAACAGAGGCAAGCCATACAATCAAAGGTTCCCTACACCAAGGGATCCAAGGAGAGGTATGGGAAACTCTCATGCTAAACCTAGGAGTTATATTCCCTCAGCAAAAGCTCCTAACGGTACTTGGAATAAACTCAAAGGGAGAAAGGGCGCACCGATTGATGGGGAACCAAACAAAGGGAAGTCGGCTATTGACTACCGACACGAGTTCAAGTTAGAAAAGAAAAGCCACATTTCTGAAAACTACATGGCGAAGAATCTGATGACTCGAACCCAATGGAGACGCTTCCAATGTCGAAAGCAGGCAGAGAGGAAAGCAGCTGCTGGCCAGATTGCTGAAAACAAAGGTGGCAATCAGAGGCAGTATAAGGTGAAAGTCAACTCCTCTGCGAAAGAACGAATCAAAGAATTCGTGAATCGACCAGCTGCCAAATGTTCTGAAGAAGCCACTAACGATTTTGATTCCGACTCTGAAGAGAGTTTGAATATCTTAGTCAATGTAGTATTAATTCTGCCAGCAGAATATGATTTCTTAATTGAAGTAGAAGATCCAGCAGACATAGATTCTGAGGAGATGGCTTTACACAAGACAACGTGTTACTTTGTCATGAACAATGGTTCCATTGAGAACCAAGATGCTTTCTTTGAAAAACCAGATATGGACATGATGATGCACTTGAAGCCTTTTTAATAATGGCTAAGGTCGAAGGGGTGGCTATCAACAAGGTGTTGGTAGACTTTGGTGCTACGGTGAAAATTATGCCACACCACCTATTGTAGAAAATCAGTAAATATGACACCGGTGTTAGATCTCATAATCTGGTCTTATCAGACTACGAAGGAAGAACTAGAAACACCATAGGTGTGATCCAAGTGGACATTATTGTCGGCTCAGTTAATAGGCCGACTATTTTCATGGTGATTCAAGGTAAGCCAAGTTACAACCTCTTAGTAAGGAGAGAATGGCTACACGGAGTAGGGGCTGTGCCATCTTCTATGCACCCGCGTTTGGTGAACTGGAGGGAAGATGGCATAGTCGAGAGTATTGAAGCTGGTCAAGGGTATTTTATGGCAGACGTGAACAATTTCGAAAAGAAGCAGTTCGACAGGAAATTAGCTAATATTTCCCCATGTCAACCTGCTGAAGATGTATATGCCAACCTTGATGAAGCATTTGTTTCATTGAATTTACATGAAACCCATGGTTTTATGTGGGATGTCAAACCTCTTGAGGATCCATACTGTACCAACCGATCGACAGGCTGGGGAGACATCAGTGATGATGTCTTAGCTAGATGCTCTAAACAGGATTTCGGCATATATCGCCGAAAGTAAAATAAATTCGGCATTGGAAGCTGAAGAAAATATGGCTGTCGAAGCCAATAAAACACAAGTTCTAGATGAAGGAGCTACTTTGGCTATTGAGCCAAAGCCACCAGATATAATAGAGACGGTCGAAGAAAACATTGATAAGCAGCGTCTGGACTGCATATATGACGAAGAACCCTTATGCTTCGAAAAGGATCCAATGGAACCATAAAAGATGCAGCCACAAGACCCTTTAGAAGAAATAGATCTTATCAAAAAGGGGGATAAAAGACCAACTTATATCAGCGCCAACATCGACCCAAAGTTGAAATTTGAGGTGATATCTTTATTAAAAGAATTTAAATATTTTTTTGCTTGGGACTATAATGAAATGCCAGGATTAAGCAGGGATTTGGTAGAACTAAAATTACTAATAAAAGCTGGAAAGGAACCAATAAAGCATACTCCCAGATGATTCACTTCAGCCATAATGTCAAAAATGAAAGAGGAGGTAGAAAGACTCCTCAAAAGCAGATTCATAAGAACTGCAAGGTATGTCGATTGGTTGGAAAACATAGTTCCAGTAATTAAGAAAAATGGAAAATTAAGGGTGTTGTACCCCAAAATTTTCCCTCTCATTTTTTATTCAAGATAGTATTCTAGGTCTTCTCGAATACTCAATTTGGCTCAGAAGTTTGATCAGACAGATTCTCTTCCTAGGCAGTAAGTCAACAATTAGGGTTTGACGTTTCTCAAAGAAAATTGATTCTTCAAGATTTCAAATGGTCTTCATAGATCTTCATGTCTCCTCAAGGATGTTCATGCCGAGTTTCAAATCTCACGTCACAAGTTTGCTCAGTCAACGGTTCAGTCGACTGAAAATGACTCCATTAACCCAAAAGTTGACCTTTTATGAGACCAAGTCCAAGCGACTATAAATTCTTCATTATTCGATATTTTTGAGCGGTTCTTCTTGCGTATGACTCTCCCAGATGTTATCTCCAATTTCTCTTCACAAATCAAGAGCTGATTATATGCGAAAGATCATCAGAAAATTCGAATACTTTAGAGGTCATTTTGAAAATTTGACCTAATCACGAGAAATTCTTGTCCAATTTTCAAGGTTTACAAATTATTCAATATTCAATGTTCTGAAGCGATTCCTTTTGCAGAGCATCATAAATAGCATTGTTTACAGGATTACTTCAACGATCGAAGTCAGAGTGCATTTGGAAGGCCATGAAATATCTTGAAACATTATAGGTCATTTCTCGATTTAGAATGTTCTTAACTTCTAACTTCAAGTCATGCCATAATTATTTTTGAGACATTGACTCTTATGTTAACATCGTTTGTGGTACAAAATGTCGAGTTTGAGAATTCTTTGAATGTTTGTTACTTCTTCAAGTTACTTATGTCTGAGCATTTGGTGATTAATGGACGAAAGTGGATTTTGGGCCAAAGACTCGAATTGAGGTCTAGTCAGAAATGATTTGGAAATTTACTCGAGAAATAACATTAGGTTCAATTTGATTCAAGGTTTCAAATATGTTCGTACTTTCTCAAGATTCATTCAAAGAATTTCTTTTGATTCAAATGAATCAAAATGATTATAGCTTGTGAAATTTAAAGAGACATATATTTGGCTTGCTCGGGATTGAAGCTACAAGACATTTATGGGGCATGTTCATACATTTACCATCAAAATTCATTCATGAGAATTGTTTCAAATTTAATTCAAGGTATCCATCAACTTCATTCAAACTTCCAATTTTTCTACAAGTGCAACATCAATTACAAATCCAAGTTCGAGACATCCATTTCAAGTTTTCAAGAATTCAAGATTTACAACAAAGCCATCATTGTTATTTAAAAGTGAATTTGAATATATTCTATAAGACACCAAGTCTTAAAATTCAAATCACAAATTAAAATTCAAATCACAAATCGCAAAGTTACAAAAGGTCGCAATAATACAAAAATTCCTAAAGAATGTAATTTTCTTCATCTTCAATTCTTCATCAAGTACTTCAAGCCGTTCTTCATCATTCTTCTCCATCGTCGATTTTCTCGTACATGTAACAAAGGAAAAAGATATGGTTTGCAAACAATTCATGTTTGAAACAAGAAAAAAGAATTTTCAAAGATTTTTTTCTTCTCATCATTAGGGATTGGTAAGAAGAATCATAAATAAAGGGGCAATGTTTTGTCCGTGTTTCGTCCATTGCAAATCACAGTTTTAATTGGTTCACAAAGGACAATATAAGAATTAAAAATTAAGAATTCATCATGTTTCACACTAAAAAAAAGAAAAAAAAGTTTGTATCACAAGTGAAAGGACAAAGTGCTGTCAAAAACAGACTGTATTACAACCCTGCATTGCTGTCCAAAATCTGTCCAAAGTAGCTGCATTATACAACCAAAAATTGCACACAAATGGACCAAGTCAAAGCTGCATAATAAAGACAGTAAAACAACATATCCGAATTGTTCAAAACCTCTCATCACCCCCCCCCCCCCCCCCATTCTTTGATTCTTATTCAACATAAGAGAGACAAAAGGGAGAAAGGTAGGCATCCGTTTTTAAGCAGAGCCAAGAGAAAAAAATATAACAGCATTACCCATAAAGAAAAAGAAACAGAGCATCGTTGTTATAAAAAAACAGAGATAGCAGAATCACAAAGAAACAGAAAAAAGGATCCCTATTTTCTCATCATTTTTCCTCTTCCAACCCTTCAGAAATTAAAGAGAATAAAATACAGAAAGAAGAAAGAATCCAATCTCCCTTTCAAACAAAAAACCTAGCAACAAGCAAAAGTAAAGTAGAAAGAAGTTACTAGGGAGGACATTCACCTCTGAGAACATTCAGAGTATGTAATACTTATGATTTTTTCAACTCTATTTGTTTTCATATGCATATCTATGTTCAATCTTGTTGTTAGCATCAGTGATTTCACTCCGAATCATCTGCTGTTTTGTGTATTTTCGTTCGCCTTGTTAAAAAATATATTCAAACTAAACCAGATCAGTGTAAAAACCAAAAACAATCCTCATAAAATCTTGGCTTAAATCCATATTCATACCGTAACAACCAAATTTCTACAACCACTTCTCTTCATTGTCACTTTTCCATATTTGCTAGCCATCCGTCTCATACAGACTTCCATCTTCCTCAACACATCTCGTCTTCCACCAACAAATTCCCTCAACCCACTTTAGACCACCGAACAACACAACCCACCACGTTCAGCTTCAACAACAACTTCATCACCATAACATCAATATTTATCACCTTATAAACTTCTTAAATCATCACTACACCAACACAGAATCACTACAAACTTGTGAACACAAACCTGATCGAAGAGAAGAGGAAGAAAATATAATACTAAAGTACAAACCTGAAACGCGTTGGACCACAACGCGATTTAAGAAAATACGAGATGTTTAGAACCAAAGTGAAATCCGAGAGTCGGTGATGTGAACGGAAGCAGAACGAAGTAGAAGAGACGAAGACGAGAGGAAGACCGAAACTGAAATATGGTGGATCGTTTCAGTAAAGGTCGATATCGACAGAGTGGGAAAAGGGGAAACGATCGATGGAAACTAAATGGAAGAGTGGAGAGTTGGTTTTGTTCGCCGCATATTTGATCAAGGAAGAAAAAGCACCGTCGCGGTTTTGAAGGGAAGAAGGAGCCATTTGTTGCGTTGTTTTCAACCCTAATTTCTTATGTCCACTGAACCATTTTTTTTTTCTGTTAATTTATTCTTGGTTAATAAAGAAAAATAATATGCAAATAACTTAATTTTAAATTGGATCGGACCGAAGCGCCACCCCCCCCCCCCCCCCCCCCCCCCCCTCAGTCAGTTACATTTCTTTTTTTGGTACTAGATCCTCATAAACAAAAATTAATTTATGGACTCTTGTAAAAGGCCCATTGCGCCCAGGCTTCTACTTACAACACACCCTGTCCAGGATTTCACACCCCCATGAACCAACCCGACCCATTCTTTATCTTTTTTCTTTCTTTTACTAAATTTTGTTTAATTCTGGGCCTTTAATCATTCAAAGCCCAATCTGTTTTGGTTTCTAAACCACCTAATTTAATTTCACACCTACCTAATTTTCTTTTTGTTTTCCTTTTTATTATTATTATTATTATTATTATTATTATTATTATGATTATTATTATTATTATTATTATTATTTTCGTTAATCAAAAACCCAAAAATATTTTATGTTATTTTATATATTTTCTTTTTATTTCATTCCTTTAAAACAAAAAGACCAAAAATATTTTACTAACAAATTTAGTTTCGTTTCTTAAATTTAAATTAAGATTAGACTTAGATTTATTTTATTTTTTAATTAAAATTAACTTAGAATTTAGGATTTTAATTAACTTATACTAGTTAAATTAAAATAAAACCTTTTCATAAAACCCTAAAGAAATTTTTTTCTTAATTAAATCTAATTAGGTTTAGCTTTCTTAAATTAACTTAATCAATTAACCTTTTCTTTTAGTTTAAAAGCTTTTTCATGACAAAAACTTAAACAAAAAACAAAATCAATTTTCTTTTCCATTTACTTTATCTTCATATTCTTGTATATTTCTTTGTTATTGTACATGATTTTTTCATATTCCTTATGGTTATAATAATAAATTAGGGTTTTTACTTGTTTCTCCCATTTGTGAAGTGTACCCACCATTTCCGAAACTCTCTAATAGGGTAGAATTTTAATTTCCGCAATTTACTATTTTCCTTTATACTGTATAGTAATTAGGCGTGTATGATAAGACATAAAATAAAAGATAGATAACCATAAACTTCAAAGACAATATAATCGAAAACAAATCACTTTTCGTACACGTGCACCTCTAGGATTAACCTCACTTGTTGCCTTCAAAAAAATACAGTCATGTCCCTCGAATATGGGACGCTTTAGCAAAGACCCTTCGATAAAAAGATCATAGTCCCTCGAAGTTGCCTTCGATAAAACGATCTAGTCCCTTACAAAAAATTGCTAAAACGTCTCATAAGTTGCCTTCTATGACTGTACAAATGTCCCGCGCCTATCCTTTCACATCCAACGATGGGGCTTCTTACCAAAAAAATGGTAAGATAGCAGCATCTAAAGGAGGAAAAGAACATTTAAGACCTTTCGAGTAGGTAGGTTCACTCTTAGTTTCTCGCTTGCTCGCTTTCTCACAACCAAACCTTTTACACCAACACTTTCACATTAAAACCTTTTCTAAAAGATAAAATCTTTTTTATATACGTTCTTATAGAGACGAGAACCATTACAAAAACATCTTTTCAAAATCACCTTAAAAAAACATACTACACAAAACATCTCTTTGAACTATTTTTCGAAACAACATTTTTGTATGCGTTCTTATAGAGATGAGAACCATTACAAAGACATTTTCAAAATACTTTCAAAACTCACAATACAAAAGCATAACTTTCAAACGAAGCAAGTGATCTAGCGAGCATCTAAGAGCCCATGGAAAACCATGGATGAAAGGGGTGCTAACACCTTCCCTTTTCATAATCTACCCCCTGAACTCAAGAAAACATCTCTAAAGGTCTTTCCTGTCCTTTTTTACCTTTCCTTTTGGATAAAAGAAAAGTCAGTGGCGACTCTTTCTATCCGCACAATTGTGATCAAACACAAACGATCCAAGTCAGTTCTCCCACCATATCACAGAACTGGCGATTCTGTTGGGGAGTATTCTAAAAGTGGGGTTACCTTAGTGCTAAGATCACATTTACTTGCTTTCTTTGTTTGACTTATATGCTTTACATTATGGTTCTTTGTTTGGGTTTGAATCCTCTACCCGGATTTGGGATACCTTATAGGTAAGTAGCAATACGTTGTGGAAGCTATGAGGGGTATACTGACACGGTCTAAGCAATAGCTACGTTAGTGTGACATATTTGTTGGTACTGGTAGCCCTTGAGTAGTCAAGGAGAATACGGGGCCGCTGAGTGATGTCATAAAGCACTAATGAACTTTTAGAATCTTTACTTGACCAACTTGGCCATTAGGACGTAGTGAGAAGACCGACTTTGATGCAGTCTGAAGTTGGTAGATACTCGATACTACACTCGTTGAAGTTTGGTTCTTTAGGATATTTCGGTCGCCATTAAAGAGGCATGCGCTGAAACAATGACTAAAGAAACAAACCCGTGATATTGAGCTCCTTAGAACCCGGTTACTATTACTAGGATAGGTTTTAAGCCAACTAAACTTCAAGAGGGTACTTACCTATGAGACTCCATACGAGCCTAAACCTAAGGACTTGTTTGTGTATATTTTATTTGTACATAACATCATGAACATCATAACATCATACTCATACTCACTAACCATTTCAAGGAGTTCTGGGATTTATCTTTGTTACTGTTTTGTAGGACATGGATTCTATCCGCGGGAACCCCATTCAAGTCAACCTCGTAAGGATCCCTCCTCAACTCAAAGAGTTAGCATCAAGAATTCCTGAGAATTCTCCGTTCACCGAAAGACATGGTCGTCTCCTAAACTTGGTTACCTCCAAAACTGATGAAGATATGTTGAAGGTGCTCTTCCAATTATTTGATCCTCTACACCATTGCTTCACGTTCCCCGATTATCAACTTGTGCCAACTTTGGAAGAATTATCCAAACTCCTAAGGATTGCCATTTTCAATCAACTACCTTTCAACGGTACGGAAAGAGATCCAAAACCAGAAGAGATTGCTCAAGCTCTACACTTGCAACCATCTGATGTCACAACTAATTGAGAAACAAGGAGTGGTGTCAAAGGCTTCTTAGCTAAGTTCTTGTTTGAGAAAGCCCAAATCTGTTGGAATTCCTTGGACTTACAAGCTTTTGAAGAGATTGTAGCTCTCCTCATCTATGGGATGGTTTTGTTTCCAAATCCTGACCAACTCATAGATGTGAACGCCGCCAAAATCTTCATATCTCGCAACCTGGTGTCTACTTTGCTAGGGGACATCCTACATTCTTTTCACACTCGCACTTTGAGGAAAAGAGGTATCCTTATGTGTTGCACTCCTCTCTTGGAAATATGGTTTATTTCGCATCTTCCCCAATCTATATTAAAAAACGAGCAAGGTTCAAGGTGGTCACAAAGGTTGATGACGCTCAAACATTCAGACATACATTGGTGTTCCCGATTTATAGAGAATGTTATCATTGTCGACCATTATGGAGAGTTCCCTAATGTCCCACTACTTGGAATTAGGGGAGGTATCACCTACAACCCCTCCTTAGCCTTAAGACAGTTTGGTTATGCCCGAAGGGATGGTCCACATGAGATGCTAATTCAAGGGTTAGTATTCGACTACAAAAGTGACAATCAAGGTCACCGCCAGAGGTTTATCCGAGCTTGGAGGATGTTGAACAAGGTAGATATAAAAACATTGGGGCACAAGAATTCCATCCCTCTTGAGCCTTACCTCAAATGGGTACAAGCTCGCGCTCAAAGTCTTACGATGCCTTATCCCTCCATTCTCCCAGTGATCATAGAGCCTGTTGTGGAAGGAGATGATCCTTACACCATCCTGCATCCTGACATGCCCACCTCTCTTGAAGACTTACAAAGAGATTGGATACAACTCAAGGGAGAGCAAGACACTTTTGAGGCCCAATTCTATGCTAGTGAGAAGAAGGTTTTAGAACTCACTAAGCAACTTCATGAGGAGCAGAGCCTGAATGCCTATATCGCACCAAAAAGGATGCGTACAACTTTTTTATCTTAGAGTTTTTATATTCCCGTGTAAGCCTAAAGAGGAATTTATGTACTCAAGCTTTAAATTATTAATATAACGTGTGTTTCCTTTTTGTCTAAAAATGAATTTGAATCCCTAAGTTCCTTGAAATCATTGCATATGCATTTACCATTCATCATAACATAAGCAGGTTTCTTGCAACAAGTCTCCTCATCTTTCTACTGTGTATTTCAGTAAGATGGATCTCGATCAGACGGTGAAGGACCTCCAAGCACAAAATGCTCAGTTTTAACATATGTTTCTAACTCTAGCCAAAGGACAAGAAGAGTTGAAGACATTGCTGGTTGAAAAGAAAAAGAAGAAAACAAAGAAAATAACTGGAGTTCTGAATATGGGAAGAAGATTCCAAGGACAAGCAAGATGGACCATAGACTTTGCAACATCATCTGGTGAGAAAGACAATCAAGATGGGAAAGGCAAGGAAGCAGTTGCCCATCCAGATTCATAAGAGGAAGAGGAAGAAAAAGATTATTCTGAAGAACAATATCCTCCGGCCGACAATAAGTATAAGTATCTGGAATAAAGTTTAAGTGCAATGGAAATCCAAAAAGTGCCTGGATTGGACTTTGAGGAGTTGGGGTTAGTATCCGGGATTGTCATTCCTCCAAAATTCAAAGCACCGGTGTTCACCAAATATGACAGAGTTTCATGTCCCAAAATGCATCTTCGGTCCTATGTGAGGAAAATCCAGCCTCATACCGTTGACAAGGATTTATGGGTACACTTTTTCTAAGATAGTCTGTTTGGAACTCAACTTGATTGGTTTTATCAGTTAGAAAGAGCCAATGTTCATAACTGGGAAGATCTGGCCGCTGCCTTTTACAAACAATACCAATACAATGCAGACCTTACGCCCACCTGTACTCAACTTCAGATTATGGCCATGGTTTCAAGTGAAGGCTTTAAGGACTACACGCAAAAATGAAGGGGCTTAGAAGAAAGAGTCCAACCTCCCCTATATGAAAGAGAATTAGTAGACATGTTCTTGGGCACCTTGTTCGGTTCTTTCTTCAATCACTTAATTGGGAGTTCATCGACAGGTTTTACCAAATTGATATTGACCGGAGAAAGGTGGAAGCCGGGATAAAGAATGGGAAAATTCAAAAAGATGCATCCCCTGCTGCTGTAAGGAAACTATTCATTCGAAAGAAAGAAGTTGTTGCTGTATATCCTCGGAGAAATAAAGATAGGGCTGAACGTTGTCTAATGATGGGGGCTGTCATGATTCCTAAATCTGCGCCTGCTCAGCAAAGAAGCAACCAACCAAGAATGGAAAGACCATTCAGGCAGTTCACCCGAATTAATATGACACTATTTAAAGTATTGTTGCATTTGTTAAAATCCAATCTAGTGACTTTGAAAGAAGCTCCAAAGAATCCTAACACAACCTCTCATCATTATCACCCTAATGCCCGTTGTGCATACCATTCTGAGAGTCCCGGTATCAAGCAAGATTGGCCAGTTGCTGAAAATTCAAGTTCTGAGAAAGTTGATTCTGATATTAGTAACATCACAGGGACTAGCAAGATAACCTGAAGTGGAAGGGTATTCTCTCCAGAAATTTCTCCTCCAAAAGTTATTCCCAGACCTGTAATCATTCTTGTTTTTGTTGCTCCTCCAAACGCTATCACTATTCCTACAATCATCTCTGCTAATATTCCTGTTGACAAAACCACTTCAGTCCCTGTTATCACCCCTACTGACATTCCTACTGACGAGTCGACCAAGACTCGAGGAAAAGGTATTCTGTTTGAGCCTGTCCGGATGAAGGCATAATCAGTAGCTATCCCTGAGGCCTCCCGAAAGGAGATGGAGGAGATTCTAAATATTATAAAAAGAAGCGACTACAACGTAGTCGAGCAACTGGGGAAAACTCCATAAAAATTTCCATGCTGGCTTTATTGTTATGTTCCGAGGCTCATGCAAAGGCCTTGGTAAAATTCCTTAAAAATGCCCATGTACCCCAAGAAACATCTGCCGATCAGTTCCAAGACTGCGTAGCCAGCTTGATCGCAGATAATGGTTTAGGCTTTTCAGATGCTGATTTAACGCCAAGGGGAGGAAGCATAATGAGGCATTACATGTCTCAGTCGAATGCAAGGGCATGACTTTGGCTCATGTCTTGGTTGATACCGGTTCGTTTCTGAATGTGTTGCCTAAAAAGGCTCTTGATAGGCTTGACTGTGAAGGATTGACCTTGAAACCTAGCAACATAATAGTGAGGGCCTTCGACGGCTCAAAAAGGATGGTGCATGGGGAAGTGGACATCCCCATAAAGGTTAGGACCCAAACATTTGATTCAACTTTTTATGTAATGGATATTCGCCCTTCATATTCCTGCTTGTTAGGCCGACCATGGATTCACAATGCTGGTGTCGTTACCTCGACGTTGCATCAAATGCTGAAATATCCAATTCAAGGAAAAATCATCACCGTTCATGGAGAAGAAGAATATATGGTCAGCCATCTAAATTCCTTCAGATATATGGAATTAGATGGTGAATTTATTGAAACTCCATTCCAAAACTTTGAGGAAGTCCCGAAGACTGTGGAAGTAACCAAGGCTGTGTCTCAAATCTCCAAGATTACAAGGCCTCCACTCAAGATGTCGTCTTTGAAGGATGCCAAGGAAGTGATAGAAGAAGATGGGTGCACTATTTGGGGCCAACTCCCAGATATCCCATACAAATCTGACAAGTTTGGTTTGGGTTTCACTTCAGGTGCCCAGAAAGTTGTACACCGCACTCGTGCCAGAGGACCACCCTTGAAGATCAGCAACCACCAAGTCAGTACCGTGGAGGATGATGAAGACAACTATGATCTGGAGGATTGGTTTTTTCAAAATGTTAGTGGAGGGCTCAGCAATTGGGAGGCTAGAGATTTCGTCCCGATCACGTTTTATCCAACAGTAATTTGTCTTTAAATTTTGTGGGACCTGTAATATTAAAACAATTCAGACTCTTAAAACCTTGTGTCTTACCCGAGGCACAATGGTCCATTTGTTAGGGTTATTATCTCATTTCCATATGACATCAATGAATCATGGACGTTTTTGCATACAAAATTTGTGCTCATTGTTTTTCTTTTTACATTTTCATTTCTTTCAAAGATAGTTATACTCTTACACACACTCACATTCAAAATGCAGATCTACATCCATTCGGGATCCCATGGGTAACGATTCTGCTATGGCCTTCTGTGACTCTGAAAATCTAATCTACCAAGACGAAGATAAAGGTGAGGAATATTGTGAAGTGCCAGGGAAACTAGCAAGGTTATTACAGCAAGAAGATAGGACCATTCAGCCCCGCGAAGAACTAGTGGACACAGTTAACCTGGGCACCGAATAAGACAATAGAGAAGTTAAGGTGGGTGCCAATCTGGAACCCAGTGTCAAAGAGCGTCTGATTCAGTTGCTACATGATTATGTTGAGGTTTTTTCCTGGTCGTACGAAGATATGCCAAGACTTGATGCAGATATCATAGTACATCGTCTACCTACAAAAGAAGACTGTCCTCCGGTAAAACAAAAAGTCCATCGCATGAGGCCAGACATGTCAGAGAAGATTAAAACTGAAGTCATGAAACAATTCAACGCCGGATTCTTGGCAGTCACCTCTTATCCACAATGGATCGCCAATGTTGTTCCCGTGCCCAAAAAGGATGGAAAGGTACGAATGTGCATGGACTATAGAGATTTGAATAGGGAGAGCCCTAAGGATAATTTCCCACTTCCTCACATCGATATTCTAGTTGACAATACATCACAGCATAAGGTGTTTTCCTTCATGGACGGCTTCTCAGGCTACAACCAAAACAAAATGGCGACTGAAGACATGGAGAAAACAACCTTTGTCACACAGTGGGGGACTTTCTGCTACAAGGTTATGCCATTCGGGTTGAAGAACGCTGGGGCAACCTATCAGCGTGCCATGGTAGATCTATTTCACGACATGATACATCATGAAATAGAGGTCTATATGGACGACATGATAGCCAGATCTCAAACAGAAGAAGAACATCTTGACCGTTTACAAAAATTATTCGAGAGGCTAAAGAAATACAAGCTAAGGTTGAACCCGAATAAATGCACAGTTGGGATGAGGTCTGGTAAAATCCTAGGCTTTGTCGTCAGCGGTAGAGGTATTGAAGTAGATCCTGCCAAGGTGAAAGCAATACAAGAAATGCTTGATCCTCGTACCGAGAAGGAAGTCAGAGGATTCTTGGGACAATTAAACTACATTTCCAGATTCATTTCTCACCTGACAGCTACTTGTGAACCAATCTTCAAATTAATGAAGAAAGATCAAGTAGTCAAATGGAATGATGAGTGCCAAACTGCCTTCAACAAGATCAAAGAATACTTACAAGAGCCTCCTGTTTTGATGCCACCAGTCGAGGGAAGACCATTGATCATGTATCTAATCATTTTGGAAAATTCAATGGTGTGTGTGCTGGGGCAGCATGACGAGTCTGGCCGAAAAGAGCATGCTATTTATTACCTGAGAAAAAAGTTTACCGACTGTGAAACCAGATATTCACTACTCGAGAAAAGTTGTTGTGCTCTGGCATGGGCTGCTCGCTGACTAAGACAGTATATGCTGACCCATACTACCTTATTGATATCCAAGATGGATCCAATAAAATACATCTTCGAGAAGCATGTCCTCTATGGGAGGATAGCAAGATGACTGATGATCCTGACGGAATATGACATCCAGTAAACTACCCAAAAAGAAATAAAGGGAAGTGTCTAGCTGATCACCTTGCTTACCAAGTTGTGGATGACTACCAGTCCATGAAGTTCGAATTCCCAGATGAAGACATCATGATGGTAAACAATTGTGATGAATTCAGGCCATATGACGGACCTGAACAAGGATCCCTATGGACTCTGGTCTTTAATGGGGCATCCAACGCACTCGACAATGGTATTGGTGCTGTACTTATATCCCCTGAAGGATGTCATACTCCCTTTACTGCAAGACTCTGCTTTAACTTTACAAATAACATGGCGGAATACGAAGCATGCATTTTTGGTTTCAAAGCTTCCATAAATTTGGGGATCAAATCCTTAAGTGTATTTGGAGATTCAGCTTTGGTCATCAGCCAGATCAATGAAGAATGGGACACCAAGCACCCAAACCTCATCCCCTACAAAGAACATGTGTTGACATTAATCCCATATTTTGAGAAGATTACCTTCGAGCATTTCACGCGAAAAGAAAATAAACTAGCAGATGTGCTATCCACAATGTCATCCATGTTTAAACCTTAATGGGATAATGAGGCTCCCCAGATCACCATTGAATGGATGAAAGAACCAACTCACTGTCACGAGATCAATACTGAAGAAATAGTGGACCAGCCTTGGTTCCCCAAATTCAAAATGTATCTCGAGGCACAAGAATATCTGGAAGGAGTTTAGTCAATGATAAGAAGTTATTAAGGAGGTTCTCTGCTAAGTTCTTCCTTAGTAATGACATTCTTTACAAATGCAACCACGACTCTATACTACTTCGGTGCGTAGACAAGGTTGAAGCGGAAAAGATCATGGATGAGTTACATGAAGGCAGTTTTGGCACCCATTCCAGTGGGCATACGATGGCAAAGAAGATCCTACGGGCAGGCTATTACTGGCCTACCACAGAAGCAAATTGCTATCAATAGTCTCGAACTTGTCATAAGTGTCAGATCTACGCTGACAAGGTGCACATACTTCCGGTTCCTCCGAATGTCTTGACGGATCCTTGGCCCTTTTCTATGTGGGGCATCGACATGATTGGGGAAATCAAGCCAACAACCTCTAATGGACACCGTTTCATCTTGGTGGCCATTAACCATTTTACAAAGTGGGTTGAGGCAGCTTATTTCTCTTCCGTTACCAAGAATGTTGTAGCCCGGTTCATTAAACAAAATCTCATCTGTCGGTATGGTATCCCGGAGAGGATCATCACAGACAATGGTACAAATCTAAACAATACTATGACCACCTCCCTGTGCGAGCAATTCAAGATCCAGCATCACAATTCTTCCCCTTACCAGCCAAATATGAATGGTGCTATCGAAGCCGCAAATAAAAACATAAAAAATATCATACAGAAAATGACCGTCACATACAAAGACTGGCATGAAATGCTACCATTGGCTCTCCACGGTTATCGTACCACGATGCATACATCAACCGGGGAAACACCTTACTCTCTGGTTTACAGCATGGAAGATGTCTTGCCTATTGAGGTCCATATCCCTTCTCTAAGAATCATGAAGGATGTAGGTCTGAACAAAGATGATTGGATCCAGACTCGACTTTATCAACTGAACTTAATTGATGAGAAAAGGCTTACTGCTGTCTGTCATGGTCAAATGTATCAAAAATGGATGATCAAGGCTTTCAACAAAAGGGCCAAACGCCATGTGTATCAAGTCGGGGATCTGGTGATCAAACGTATCATACTACCGCAGGGCAATCCCAGGGGTAAATGGACTCCTACATACGAAGGACCATTTGTAATCAAAAGCATATTCTCTAGAGGAGCCATGATCTTAACCACTATGGATGGTGACGACTTGCCACATCCTATGAACACTGACATATTCAAAAGATACTACGCATAAGAGACCCGATAGGTTGACACACCTAGACAAAAAAAGGGCATCCTGGCGAACCAAAAAGGTTCAGGCAAAAATTAGGAATAAAACAAAAAAATCTATACACCCGGCAACTTGAAAACCCGAAAGGGAGACTTGGGAAAAAAAGGGTATTCCGGTGGACTGAAAACCCGAAAGGGTGATCCAGGAAAAAGTTAGGGAATTAAAGCGTATGTCTATGTCCCGTTAGATTACCTTACAGACAACCTGCAAACTCAACGATTCTGATCAATACAATTAGCTTTAGACAAGGCAACAAATAGAGGAGATGCTCAGAAACACGAGGGCTATAGCAGAATGGGAACCCCATGGGATTATTTCACATAGCTATCTTTTCTTTGTATCAAATTTTTATTTTTTAGAACGGCATTATCTTACTAGAATGTCTGTCTCTTTGTACAAAAATACTTATTCAAAGTCAATACAAATATATCTCTTTGAAAGTGCAAAACTATCTGTTTTTTTTCTTTACTCTTGTGTTTTGTTTACAAGAACGTCCAATGATTTATTTTTGAACATATGAATTTGAACATAATTACCATTTAGAAATGAACAAAATAGAATGACAATCACTGATGGCTTTAGGAGATAGGGAAATCTCTCTAAGTTATTTCCATAAAGTCCCCCGCAGTGTGCAGTTTAATCCCCTAGCGGAATAAAACTTCTAGTTATCACTCCCCTGTAGAAGTCGCCAAATTTCTCAGAATTCCCCAAACAGGATTTTAAAAGCAGTACACGGTGTTTCCCTTACAACATAGTTTATCTCTCTAAGAGGAAATTGATCAACACTTCAACTTTGCAACATGAAGACTTGCACTCTGTATCCTCAGCAATAGTAGGGGATTTATTTTCCCCAATCCAGCGACAGTGCAGCAGATTAGCTCACATACACATACATCACATCCATATATCATAAACATCGATAACACGAATGCATATATCACAATCTCATTGTACCATTCCTTTCATACATCATGACATTGCATATAGCTAATGTGTTACCCTTTTCAGGATAGGATTAATCAATAGGATATCATCAACAAATTACAAAGGTCAGAGATTGATACCTAAGACAAGCTAGGACAATTATCTACATGACCAACTTAACCAATCCAACATGAATTCTTTAGTTTCAACTTTTGATACAGTTCAGATACGCTCCAGATACGGATGCCATCCTGATACTCATTCAGATTCAGCTTTCAGATACAGTTCGAATACGCTCCAGATACGGGTGCCATCCTGATACTCATTCAGATTCATCTTTCAGATACAGTTCAGATACGCTCCAGATATGGATGCCATCTTGATACTCATTCAGATTCAGCTTTCAGATACAGTTCAGATACACTCCAGATACGGATGCCATCCTGATACTCATTTAGATTCGGCTTTTAGATATAGTTCAGATACGCTTCAAATACATATTCCATCCTGATACTCATTCAGATTCGGGCCTTCCTTTTGAAGTAACCCTGCTATCTAGGTTCCTTCTCCCTTATCTCTAGACAACAGTTTACAACCCTATAAGACCTGGACCCGACCAGATACGGTCGATTTCACATTTCCCCAATTGAAGTCAAACATAGATTTGGTCTGATTTCTGTCAACAATCACCTTCGAATGGCATTTTAAGCCTATTTCCATCAACTTTCCGTTATCTCTCCAAATGGCATCTTTAAGCCCATTCCTTACACGATCAACCAACACATCACCGAGTGCAAATTTCTAGGCACTCTAGGGTTCAATCATCTTCCACTTTCAAGCTACGAACGACAAACATGCCGATCTCACTTTTCAAGTTTAAGAAGATTGAACAGGGGAAGCTGTTGTACCCCAAAATTTGCCCTCTCATTTTTTATTCAAGATACTATCCTAGGTCTTCTCGAATACTCAATTTGGCTCAGAAGTTTGATCAGACAGATTCTCTTCCTAGGCAGTAAGTCAACAATTATGGTTTGATGTTTCTAAAAGAAAATTAATCCTTCAAGGTTTCAAATGGTCTTAATAGATCTTCATGTCTCCTCAAGGATGTTCATGCCGAGTTTCAAACCTCGCGTCACAAGTTTGCTCAGTCAACAGTTCAGACGACTGAAAATGACTCCATTAACCCAAAAGATTACCTTTTGGGAGACCAAGTCCAAGCGACTGTAACTTCTTCATTATTAGATATTGTTGAGCGGTTCTTCTTGCGTATGACTCTCCTCGATGTTATCTCCAATTTCTCTTCACAAATCAAGAGTTGATTACGTGCGAAAGATCACCAGAAAATTCAAATACTTTAGAGGTCATTTTGCAAATTTGACCTCATCACGAGAAATTCTTGTCCAATTTTCGAGGTTCATAAATTCTTCAATATACAATGTTCCGAAGTGATTCCTTTTTCAGAGAATCACAAATAGCATTGTTTACAAGATTTCTTCAATGATCAAAGTCAAAGTGCATTTGGAAGGCCATGAAATATCTTGAAACATTATAGGACATTTTCTCGATTTAGAATGTTCTTAACTTCTAACTTCAAGTCATGCCATAATTATTTTCGAGACATTGACTCTTATGTTAACATCGTTCATGGTACAAAATGTCGAGTTCTAGAATTCTTTGAATGTTTGTTGCTTCTTCAAGTTACTTATGTTTGAGCATTTGGTGATTAGTGGACGAAAGTGGATTTTGGGCCAAAGTTCTTAAGGTGTCATCGTTCTATCAAGTACCATTGGATCAAATTGAAAGTTACCATGAATTAAAGACTCGAATTAAGGTCTAGTCAGAAATGATTTGGAAATTCACTCGAGAAATAACATTAGTTTCAATTTGATTCAAGGTTTCAAATACGTTCGTCCTTTCTCAAGATTCATTTAAATAATTTCTTTTGATTCAAATGAATCAAAATGTTTATAGCTTGTGTAATTGAAAGAGACATATATTTGGCTTGCTCGTGATTGAAGCTACAAGACATTTGTAGGGCATGTTCATACATTTACCATCAAAATTCATTCGTGAGAATTGTTTCAAATTCAATTCAAGGTACCCATCAACTTCATTCATCTTCATTCAAACTTCCAATTTTTCTACAAGTGCAACATCAATTACAAATCCAAGTTCGAGACATCCATTTCAAGTTTTCAAGAATTCAAGATTTACAACAAAGTCATCATTGTTATTTAAAAGTGAATTTGAATATATTCTACAAGACTCCAAGTCTTAAAATTCAAATCACAAATCGCAATGTTACAAAAGGTCTCAATAATACAAAAATTCCTAAAGAATGTAATTTTCTTCATCTTCAATTCTTCATCAAGTACTTCAAGCCGCTCTTCATCATTCTTCTCCATCGTCAATATACTTGTACATGTAACAAAGGAAAAAGATATGGTTAGTAAACAATTCATGTTTGAAACAAGAAACAAGAATTTTCAAAGATTTTTTTCTTCTCATCATTAGGGATTGGTAAGAAGAATAAAAAATAAAGGGGGAATGTTTCATCCGCATTTCGTCCATTACAAATCACAGTTTTTAATTGGTTCACAAAGGACAATATGAGAAGAATTAAAAATTCAGAATTCATCATGCTGCACACAAAAAAAAAGAAAAAAAAACAGTTTGTATCACAAGTGAAAGGCCAAAGTGCTATAAAAAAAGATTGTATTACAACCTTGCATTGTTGTCCAAAATCTGTCCAAAGTAGCTGCAATATACAACCAAAAATTACACACAAATGGACCAAGTCAAAGCTGCAAAATGAAGACAGTAAAACAGCATATCCGAATTGTTCAAAACCTCTCATCCCCCCCTCCCCCCCATTCTTTGATTCTCATTTAACATAAGAGAGACAAAATGGATAAGGGTAGGCATCGGTTTTTAAGTAGAGCCAAGAGAAAAAATATAACAACATCATCCATAAATAAAAAGAAATAGAGCAGCGTTGTTATAAAAAACCCAGAGACAACATCATCACAAAGAAACATAAAAATGATCCCCATTTTCTCATCATTTTTCCTCTTCCAACCCTTCATAAATTAAAGATAATAAAATACAGAAAGAAGAAAGAATCCAATCTCCCTATCAAATAAAAAACCAGAAACAAGCTGAAGTAAAGTAGAAAGAAGTTACCAGGGAGGACCTTCACCTCTGAGAACATTAAGAGTATGTAATACTTCTGATTTCTTCAACTCTATTTGCTTTCATATGTGTATCTATGTTCAATCTTGTTGTTAGCATCAATGATTTCACTCCGAATCATCTGCTGTTTTGTGTATTTTCGTTCGCCTTGTTAAAAAATATATTCAAACTAAACCAGATCAGTGTAAAAACCAAAAATCATCCTCATAAAATCTCGGCTTAAATCCATCTTCATACCGTAACAACCAAATTTCTACAACCACTTCTATTCATCGTCACTTTTCCATATTTGCTATCCATCCATCTCATACAGACTTCCATCTTCCTCAACACATATCGTCTTCCACCAAAGAATTCCCTCAACCCACTTTAGACCACCGAAAAACACAACCCACCGCCGTTCAACTTCAACAACAACTTCATCACCATAACATCAATATTCATCACCTTATAAACTTCTTCAATCATCACTACACCAACACAGAATCACAACAAACTTGTGAACACAAACATGATCGAAGAGAAGAGGAAGAAAAGATAACACTAAAGTACAAACCTGAAATGCGTTGGACCACAACGCGATTGAAGCAAAGATGAGATGTTGAGAACCAAAGTGAAATCTAAGAGTCAGGGATGTGAACGGAAGTAGAACGGAGTACAAGAGACGAAGACGAGAGGAAGACCACAACTAAAATATGGAGGATTGTTTCAGTAAAGGTCGAGATCGACAGAGCCGGCAAAGGGGAAACGATCAATGGAAACGAAACGGAAGATTGGAGAGTTGGTTTTGTTCGCCACATATTTGATCGAGGAAGAAGAAGCACTGTCGCGGTTTTGAAGCGAAGTAGGAGCCATTTCTTGCGTTATTTTCAACCCTAATTTCTTATGTCCACTGAACCACTTTTCTTTCTTTTTCCTGTTAATTTCTTCTTGGTTAATAATGAAAAATAATATGCAAATAACTTAATTTGAAATTGGATCAGACCGAAGCGCCCTCCCCTCAGTCTGTTTCACTTCTTTTTTTTTGTACTAGAGCCTGATAAACAAAAATTAATTTATGGGCTCTTGTCATAGGCCCATTGCGCCCACGCTTCTAGTTACAGCACGCCATGTCCAGGATTTCACACCCCCATGAACCAACCCGGCCCATTCTTTTTCTTTTTTTTTCTCTTTCTTTTACTAAATTTTGTTTTATTCTGGGCCTTTAATCATTCAAAGTCCAATCTGTTTTGGTTTCTAAACCACCCAATTTAATTTCGCACCTCCCTAATTTTCTTTTTGTTTTCCTTTTTGTTTATATTATTATTATTATTATTATTATTTTCATTAATAAAAAATCCAAAAATATTTTATGTTATTTTATATATTTTCTTTTTATTTCATTCCTTTAAAACAAAAAGACCAAAAATATTTTACTAACAAATTTAGTTTCTTTTCTTAAATTTAAATTAAGATTAGACTTATATTTATTTTATTTTTTAATTAAAATTAACTTAGAATTTAATATTTTTAATTAACTTCTTATACTAGATAAATTAAGATAAAACCTTTTCATAAAACCCTAAAAAAAAATTCTTAATTAAATCTAATTAGGTTTAGCTTTCTTAAATTAACTTAATCAATTAACCATTTTATTTTAGTTTAAAAGCTTTTTCACGACAAAAACGTAAACAAAAAACAAAATCAATTTTCTTTTCCATTTACTTTATCTTCATATTCTTGTATATTTCTTTGTTCTTGTACATGATTTGTTCATATTCAATATGGTTGTAATAATAAATTTGGGTTTTTACTTGTTTCTCCCATTTGTGAATTGTACCCACCATCCCGAAAAGCTCTGTAATAGGGTAGAATTTTAATTTCCGCAATTTACTATTTTCCTTTATACTGTATAGTAATTAGGCGTGTATGATAAGACATAAAATAAAAGATAGATAACCATAAACTTCAAAGAGAATATAATCGAGAACAAATCACTTTTTGCACACGTGCACCTCTAGGGTTAACCTCACTTGTTGCCTTCGAAAAAATACAGTAATGTCCCTCGAATATGGGACGCTTTAGAAAATACCCTTTGATAAAAAAGATCGTAGTCCCTCGATGTCCCTCGATGTTGCCTTTGATAAAACGATCTAGTCCCTTACGAAAAATTGCTAAAGCGTCTCATAAGTTGCCTTATATGACTGTACAAACGTCCCACATCTATCCTTTCACATCCAACGACGGGGCTTCTTACCAAATCAATGGTAAGATAGCAACATCTAAAGGAGGAAAAGAACATTTAAGACCTTTAGAGTAGGTAGGTCCACTCTTAGTTGCTCGCTTGCTCACAACCAAACATTTTACACCAACACTTTCACATTAAAACCTTTTTTAAAAGACAAAATCTTTTTTATATACGTTCTTATAGAGACGAGGACCATTACAAAAACATATTTTCAAAATCACCTTAAAAAAAACATACTACACAAACACCTCTTTGAACTATTTTTTGAAATAACATTTATGTAATGGTTCTTATAGAGACGAGAACCATTACAAAGACATTTTCAAAATACTTTCAAAACTCATAATACAAAAGCACAACTTTCAAACGAAGCAAGTGATCTAGCGAGCGACTAAGAGCCCATGGAAAATCACGGATGAAAGGGGTGCTAACACCTTCCCTTTTCATAATCTACCCCCCGAACTCAAGAAAACATCTCTAAAGGTCTTTCCTGTTTTTTTTTACCTTTCCTTTTGGATAAAAGAAAATTCGGTGGCGACTCTTTCTATCCACAAAATTGCGATCAAACACAAATGACCCAAGTCAGTTCTCCCACCGTATCAGAAAGGGTATGCATAGATTTTAGAGATTTAAATGCTGCCACCCCAAAAGATGAGTATGCTATGCCTGTGGCAGAAATTTTGGTCGACTCGGTTGCTGGTTTTGAATATCTAAGTATGCTTGATGGTTATTCTGGTTATAACCAAATTTTTATTGCAGATGAAGATGTGTCGAAGACGGAGTTTCGCTGCCCTAGGGCACTGGGAACCTATTAATGGGTTATCATGCCATTCGGTTTAAAAAATGTCGGAGCGACATATCAGAGGGTAATGAATTCTATGTTCCATGATTTTATTGAAGATTTCATGCAAGTTTACATTGATGATATTGTGATAAAGTCGAATAGTAAACCAACTCATCTATAACACCTTCAAAAATCTTTCAAAAGGATGAGAAAACATGGATTAGAAATGAATCCATTAAAATGTGCTTTTTTTGTGCAAGAAAGTGATTTTCTTGGCTTTGTGGTGCATAAAAAAGGCATAGAAGTAAATCAAAGTAAGACCAAAGCCATCATGGACATCAAACCACCATCGACCAAAAAGGAACTTTAGTCTTTGTTGGGAAATATAAATTTCCTAAGGAGGTTCATATCCAACTTAAGTGGAAAAACCAAAGTATTTTCACCACTACTTCGACTAAAAAATGAAGATTTCGTTTGGCAAGGGGAGCATCAAGAGGCTTTCGACAACATCAAAGACTACTTAGTAAAGCCTCCAATATAGGCACCTCCTGTTAGACATAGGCCTATGCGGTTATATATTGCAGCCTCAGATGCGACTATAGGTGGTATGTTAGTCCAACAGGACGAAAAAGGTGTCGAGAGACCTGTGTATTATCTTAGTCGAATGCTAAATAATCCTGAGACTATGTATAGTGATATAGAAAAACTATGCCTTTGCTTGTATTTATCTTGTATTAAACTAAAGCAATATATAAAGCCTGTTGATGTGTATGTATCTTCTCATTTCGATATTATTAAGCACATGTTATCCAAATCAATTTTACATAGTCAAATTGGTAAATGGGATTTAGCATTAATAGAGTATTCTCTGACTTACATGCCCTTAAAAGCAATGAAATGACAAGTAGTGGCAGGTTTTTTGGTCGACCATTCAATGGTTTCTATACCTCAAAATTATGTAGATTTAGTGCCATGGAAATTATACTTGGATGGTTCTAGCCATAATAATGGAGTTGGAATAGGAGGAATTATAATTTCTCCCAGTGGAATTCTAGCAGAGTTCAAGTATAAAATCCACGGTATGTGCAAAAATAATGAACCAGAATACGAGTCTTTAATAACAGGACTTGAACTACTACTAGATTTGGGGGCAAGGAACATTGAAATTATGGGAGACTATGAATTAGTGATTAAACAAGTATCAAAGGAGTACAAATGTGTTAAAGAAAATTTAATCATGTATTTTGTGATTACCATCAGATTGTTAAAACAATTTGAGCAAGTAAGTATTCGACACATACCTCAAAGAGAGAACGAAAAGGAAAAGACCTAGCACAAGAAGCCTCGAGATACAAGAGAGACCAGAATGAAGAACTTACCCAAGTAAGAGATAAAGTTCGAGCAACTTTGTTATCCCCCTCATATTTGTCGATTATAAAGTTAGGGGCTATAAATGTCAAAAAAATTCAAATTTTAACCATTGACGATGGACAAGAGAATGACTGGCGAAAGCCATTGGCTGACTATCTACACATCCCCACGGGGTTGACAGATCATAAGATCAAGTATCACGCTCTCAGTTACATTTTGATAGAGAACGGATTATTTAAGAAAAGTGCTGAAGGAGTTTTGTTAAAATGCCTTGGAGAAAGTGAGGCATACGTGGCAGTGTCAAGTGTTCATAATAGAGCATGTGGTTCACATCAAGAAAGACACAAAATGAAATGGCTTTTGGTGTGCTCATGCGTCTATTGGCCTTCAATGCTAAAATATTGCATCGAATTTGCTAAAGGTTGCCGAGAATACCAAATGCATGGGGGCATACAACATATCCCCGCAAGTGAATTACATGCAGTTATAAAACCCTGGCCATTTAGAGGATGGGCTTTAGATGTGATTGGAGAAACAAAACCAGCATCATCAAAACAACAAAGATATATTTTAGTCGGTATTGATTACTTTACAAAATGGGTCGAGGTAGTAGCTTTAACTAATGTCGACCAAGAAGCTGTTATTGATTTTATACAAAATCACATCATCTGTCGGTTTGGAATTCTATAAACAATTACGACCGACCAAGGATCAGTGTTTACTGGATGTAAAATGCAAGAATTTACGCAAGAAGTTGGAATTAAATTGTTAACTTCTGCTCCTTACTATGCTCAAGCAAATGGCCAAGTCGAAGCTGCCAATAAAGTGATAATTAGCCTAATTAAGAAGCATGTAGGAAAGAAGCCAAGGAATTGGCATAAAACACTGGATCAAGCCTTATGGACGTGTAGAACTTCCCCTAAGGAAGCAACATGAACTACTCCATTTCTACTTGCATATGGGCATGATGCAATGTTACCAGTGGAGATACACATTCAATCGATAAGATCCAAAGACAACATGAAATACCATCTGAGGATTACTGGAATATGATGGAAGACGAGCTTGTCGACATAGATGATGAAAAGATGTTGGCCCTTGATTCATTAATAAGACAGAAATAAAGAGTTGCCAGAGCTTATAAAAAAAAGTAACGGATAAAGTATTTGCTGTCGAGGATCTAGTATGGAAAGTGGTATTACCTATGGATAAAAATGATAGAGTCTTAGGGAAATGCACCCCAAATTGGGAAGGACCTTTTAAGGTGATACAAGTTTTTTAAAATAATGCCTATGAGCTTGAGGAGTTAGCCCCAGATCGACGGATCTTAAGGGTAAATGGCAAGTACTTAAAAAAGTATAAGCCCATTCTTCAAGAAATCAAAATCTCGACGGAATGATTATTCGTCGAACCAACAAGCTGGTAAAATTTGGTTGAGACCAGCAAATTCAAGACACGCATAAAACGTGAAAGATACATATAAAACAAACAGATAAAGGTTTCGTTAAAAAATTGGCTTAAAGCCATAAATAAATTACAAGATTGTTGGTACAATGATTAAAAATGCTTAAATTTGGCATGGAATGACCACAATTCACCATGGAGGTTTGTGGCCTGATATTCAAAACCTTCTGCCTGAGTCTTAAGTGTTTCAAGCTCTGTTTCGATAGAAGAAATCGCGTCACATACAACCACGGCGTCCATAGCCATTTGCTCAACTTTTGTTTGGGTTGGATTAATCACATTATTGATCTCTTCTTCTTTCTTGGCAATAAATTCTAATTCCTTGTTGAGAGCAGAAATCTGGTCACGTATTTCAACAACTCTGTTTCGTTTGGGAACCAATTCCTGTTTCTTCTTTTCAATCATTGCTAACAAATCATTAATTTCTTCAGTGACTTGCACCACCATATCCAAATTCTCTTTCACGAAGGCTTTCTTCGACTCAACCACTTCCTCATTTTCCCGAATACTTTCAACATTTTGGCATAAAGGAATGAAAAATTTCTCAAATTCCATTATCATCAACCTGGTTGATTCAGACATATTGAGCTCTTTCATTTGAGTAAGAGTATATGAGAGTTTTGGGCCAAGAGTTGGATCAGAATGGAGCAGATGAGGCAGATCAGGATTCAAAGCATGAGTTCGAATTTTAGTCATCAGATTTTTGGCTTTAACTGCTTCAGGATTCATCTTGTCATTATGTGCTTAAGGTGGGATGGAGTCAGAAGAAAGAGTGCGATAACTCACAAAGCGACGCAACCTAGAAATTGCTTCTAGACCAGAAGGATTGACTCCCATGTGTTTTAGTTTAGTGGGTGAGTCGACCATTGCTCTACCATAAGAAACGAGAGGCGGGCCTTGCGTGCTTTCAGGAGGGGGCAGAATTCGGGAGGTGGTGACATTTTTATTTGCTTCTGAACCCTGCAGGGAATCTGAAAGGCTAAAATCAAAAATAGTCGAACTATAACCCTCATGTTTGGCAGGACTAGTGACTGAGTCAGAGTCACTAAGAGTAGCCGGAATAGTCAGGTCGATAAACTCACCATCAGCAATGTCAAGATTCTCATGATGGTGAGGGGAAGAAGCTTTTGAAAAAGGGGTATAGTCAGGTACATGTTGTTGTTAACCGAAGATATTAACCTAAAGAAAGCAAGTAAAGGTATTAGCCAAAACAAATTCAACGAACAAAAAACGAAAGAAACTAGAAAATAACCAGCTAGTACCTATGTCGACAGATTAAGATCGACAAACTCATCCTTAGCTAAAATATTAGTAGTGTCTCTCATTGGGTTTTGAACTTCATCAACCATATGAGCACGAGTCAGAGTAACTAGGGTTGTGTCGACCACAATGGTGTCAGCACCTAAATCCAAGGTGGCTTCAGGATCTTCGACCAAGATCACGTTACTTCTTCTTCTTGTAACAAGAGGAATTTTGACATCAGTTGGCTCCTCTATTTCATCAACAAGTTTCAAGCCAACTGTTGCTTCAGCACCCTAGGATACAAGTACCTTTGTCTTCTTCTTCTTTTTCACCACCTCGCCTTCAATAGTGGAATCTTTTTTCCTCTGATGGCTTTTGGATTTGTGGGAATGTTGAGAGCATTGAACATCAGTAGATGGCTAAGTATCAGAAAAAGATATAAGTTGAAGCAATTGTGTTAGTCGATAATGGAAGTTTTGAATAGATAGAATATACATGAGCCCTCTCAGAAGTATGCTCTTTGTCCTTCTTGGACCTTTTTGATTTTTCAGAGGGAGCAGCCAAATCCGCTGCGCGTTTTTGACTCTGGCAAATAAGGAAACTATTAATACAAGTTTAGGGCATAAACGACATAGAAACAAGAAGTATATAAATACACCCACCGGAGAAGCCTTCTTCAGTGAAGAAGAAATGGGTTCATCGTCGGAGTGTGTATGGTCAGGAATGATCTACAAAAATTATGCTAAGTCAGATATGCCAAATCAAGAATAATAGCTGGCAGAAGGTTGAAGTTAAAATCTGATGCGTCGAAGGTTTTTGTTTGCCGACAGATAAGCAACTAGATAAGCAACCAAATTAAAATAAGCAGGGGGGTAAGCTTTCTAGAAATAGTTACCGATTTGTGTAGTCAAAAGTACTCTAACATATCAGAGATCATAATGAAGATGCTCTGAATAGTTAGGTAGATAATACTTCATCGGTACCACTCTGTCGGCCTTTGTCTTATAGGCATTTTGCATATCCTCTATAGAGCAATAACACCAATCAGGAATAGGTGGGCCAAAGGGCTGGATGGCAAATGAGGAAATTGGATGTTTCCAAAATGAAGAACATAAAGATATTTGTCTTTCGCATAATCAGGGATTTTTAGTGTCGAGATCCTATCAGTTATCTTCTCCTTTAATTCGAAAGCGGCCTCATAGATGGCCCGACGAAGATTATTAGGTCGATACACAATTCAGAAGTAATTCTGGAAAGCTCAAATTTGTTTAATATGAGTAATCTTACACTTGGTCGCTTTTTCCTGCAAATTTGAGAAAGTTGTAGTTAGTTCAGCTAGCTTGGCATTAGAATCACCAATGAATGTAATAAAATATGACTTCCACCAAGTTTAAAATTCTTTGGTGCAGTAGAAAGACGGTTGGAAAGGAGTGAGAGTGAGTGTGGGTCTTCGTGCCCATATATTACCTATATCATCCTTGATCATTTCAAAGGGTTGGTCAGTTATGATGTCTACCAGCAGCTCGTGAGAATTGAAAAAAGACTTAGGAACAAGTTGACAGAGTCTAAATTGTCGAGCCACCAAGTTAGGCTTATAAGCGACCAAACCAGAGTTCACACCGATAATTATAGTAGACAGGAATTGGGGAGTTAAGTAACACCTACAGAGGATTAAGGAATTTTTCTTGCACGTGGAAAAGCCCTAGTAAACCACTCTGGGCCATCTTGTCTATCATGAAATGGGGCCATAGAGGGTGTGAAATCAAATCTTGTCAACATAATGGTAAACAACAGTCTGAAGAATTCAGGATTTGGGGAACCCTTGTCGATAGGAGTTAGAGGGAGAAGGCATTTCCAAACAATATAGATTTAAGATGGAGGTAATGCTACCTTTCTATTTCTAAAGGGCTTAATCTCCTCAGAAAAGGTGGCATTCAACCATAGCTGTAAGAGCCAAAAAGGGCCATGGATTAAGACGTTCTTTTTCTTTGGATTATTATAGTCAAAACGCTTTATTTGATTAGCAACATCAGTCAAAGCTGCATAAAGAGAGGCCAAAATCAACTAGCCTAAAGCAAAATTCTCACCCATATGCAATTGGGTAACCAAATCAGGAAATTGTTTGGCCACCTACATCGACCTGGAACAAAAAACAAAGCGAGACAACCATAAGGTTAAAAACGCCACATGCTCTTCATCGGTTACAGGACCAGATTTTTGAGCATGATGGTCGATGAAATTATTATATGTTGGTTTTCCAGCTTCACCCACATCAAACCTTAGTGGCACAGGTTCAACATCTCTATAGTTGAAAACTGTGCCAGATGGTTTTAGCCTTGTGATTGCAACAACGTCGAACAGGGTAGGAGTGATCACACCACATTTAATATGAAAGGTGTTGGTCGATCCCTCCCAGAAATGTATGGAAACTAGGAGCATGCCCCTAGAATAAGGTTGACCAAATCAAGAAAGTTCTAGCAGCATATAAATACCCATCCTTTTCCATTGGTCTCCTTTGACAGTTTCTAAATGTGCCATCCAAGCACAAAATTTAGGGCAACACAGAGGTGGAGCGATTATAAAGTTCCTGTCAATATATTTAAGCGATATAGGGTTTGGAGAAGAAATGATGGGTATCGTAGTAGTACTAGTAGGAAAAAATGCCTCCTTATCATCTACATAGATTTCAGAGGGTGCATCAGTAGGAAGTGGCCCTAAAAAGGCTAAGGGCTTCTCTTCAAGAGAGAAAGGGATAAGTACCTGAGATTTCCAGATTTTGGCTTTCTCTTCAGCAAATGGAGGTTCCAGCACATAAGGTTTGTCATCGACAAGGCGCAGTTGAAGAGCGATTGCTGGAGAGGAAGTTTGATTTTTAACATTCGCCATTGTAAAAGGTTTGAAGGAGGATGAAGATGAAGAATAACGATGAAGTGTGTAGTTTCTGGGTTTTTTCTAAAATCAAGGGTTGAAGAAGTGAAGAAAAATAGAAAAAAATGAGAAATAAGGGTATTTATAGACCCATAGGAAGGAGGAAATACTGGGAAAAATCTTTAGTGATTTCCCAAGCTCAAATCACGTCAGTTTGTGGGACGCGTGTTGCAAGATCAATGTGAGTTAGTGGACCATGTTTCCCACTAAAAGTGCAATGATGGCAAAAATTAATGTCACACGTCTCGAAACTGAAAAGTGTGATACGCTACCATGATTACATGACGTCACAGAAAAGACAAAACAGTAATATTCACTTTTAGAGAAATGGAAACGACTTGGTCGAATGGGGAAACCGACGCTTCAGAGATGCCATTATCTTATATTTGTCGAAATTTGAAAATGGCATCTCTGGGGGGAATTTTGTTACCTTAGAAAATCTTAAGTTATTCAAGTACGTGTAGTAAATGAAAATATCCTCATAAGCTAAGAGTCATCCTCCAAAGTAAGGGTTTTCTGGGAAACGGGAGCAAGTGTTTGAAATGCTGGTTCTATTAAGTTAGAGTTAATACTTAAAAGGAGTCACACTGAAACTGTCAAAACTGAACTATGTCAACTAGAAAGAAATAAAAGAACATATGTCAAGAGGTCGAAATTGGTTTAGTCGACCAAAGGGTGAAAGACAAGGATTTGGTCTAAAATGGTTTTAGTCGACAAAAAAGGGTTTCTTGGACTTAGAGGAAGTATAATTATTCTTTTCCAGAAAGAAAGTGTCGAAGTAAGGCAGAATCGGTTTATGTTCAAGAGGTTTATAAGAATCATGGGCGATTACCAGCAATCCACGATGTATTTAAGCGCCAAATAGGTGGAACTTCAAAATCATGAGCATTTACCAGCAATCCACGATGTGTTTGAGCGCCAAATAGGTGGAAACATCTAGTGAAGCAGTTACCTCAAGATGTTAATATTAGCCGTAGATTTTATCTAGGTAGTTACATTGTAAACACTATAAATAAGCATATTTATTATAGTTTGTGGTGTGTTCACTTGTACTCTCAAATAACTTGTCAAACTCTATCATTCTGAGCGTTAGCAAATCAAGAGTGAAGAGTACTTGATGTACGTGAATCACCATTTTTATTTCAATGCAAATACTTTATCTTTAAATTATATATTTTGAGTATTTTATATGCTTTCTCTTTACTATCGAGCAAGATCTATACGTTATCTTTTATTTCACATAAACAATTCGACAATATATGTTGGTCACGAGTCATCAGTCAGTTAGTTTAATAAGTCTTGCTTTCATATGAATGTCTTCTGTCGGTCACGAGTCACCAGTCATTCGAACAAATCATAGTGTGGAAAACCATTACACCTGTTCCCCAAGTCAAAAGAAAACCATCTCCCTTGACTAGTATTTCGACTGAATAGGTGTGATACCAAAGCTCTTAGCACGTGTCTTGAGATCAATTGGTCGATCTCCCAAGTTACCCTCAGTTTAGGACTCTGGGAGGACCAACGGTTGTTTACGATTTTCCATAGTAAACAGTTTTTAATTGAGGTAATTTGGATTTTTCGGTGGGAGCGGACGTGTCTATAAAGGATGGTGGATTGGATGAAGTTATCACTGTGGTTGAAGTTTGTGGAGGTGGAGTAGGAAGAATGCATTTTGCAGTTTCAACAGAAGGAGCTAGAATTTTAGATGCAGGAGACTTACTTGGAGTTTTAGAGATTGAGGTTTGGTTCTATGTGGAAGATGTTTCAGAAATATTCAGGACATTCTGAGTGGTAGGATTTCTCTTTAACTTGTATTTTCTCTTCTTTTAAGTGACATCGGGTGGAGCATCCATGAGACATTTGTAATCGAACTCAGCTGGATCAACGCCTTCTGCTTCAAGAAAATAATTTATTATCTAGGGAGGATCAAGCTAGGTAAAAAGTGGAAACTCATCAGCAGGCGAACGAGTGTTTATCTGTTTCTGCTTCTTGGTGTCAAGAGAGGGCTTAACCTGAATCTTCTGAATGATACCCATATGTAGAAGATTTTTAGCATTGAAGAATTTTCCAGTCTGGTAGGAATGATTATTATCTACAATATACAATGAATGAAGGTGTGCAACTAAGCCGCTTTCAACCAGAATGTCTGTGATTAATCTGCCAGAGGGACGTAGGTTTTGATTTTTCCCAAATTTCTCTCTATGATTGTGTCTCGAAGGTAGTGAAAAAGAAGACACGGCATATTGACTCCGTAACCTTTCAAGATGCAGAAAAAATCACTTTCTAATGTGTTCACATAGTATGAAGAGCTCATGGACCTTCTATGATGAATGCAACCCAGAAGCAATCTGAACCAAACTGTTAGTTTTGGAGAAAGTTCTTGAGTTTTTCCAGAAATCTTATTACCAGCTTCAATGAAAATTGCTGGTTGAATTGTATCATTGAGATATCTAGATTTTGGAGGGGCATTGTACACTCTTCTTCCAGGGTTGTGTGTCCAATCCAGTAGCGTAGCGATTATTTTCTTAGTAATTACCATTTTTGCACCTTTGATATGAGAGACAATGTATTTTTAATTTGCATTTGCATGAACCCAGAATCCCTTTACAAGATCAACATAATTTGGTCCGTAGAGTCAAAAGAAGAAATATCCCCAGTCTTGCTTAGATAGTTCGTTAAGAAGATCAACGCCATTTTCCGTGATGTTGTCAAAATCTACCATGAGTTTGCTCAAGACTTCAACATGATCTAGAGGGGTATCAAGATTAGTTATGACAGGGCCATTGAGAATTCTTTCTAGAGTTTTAACGGATTTTTCTGGGTTTTGAGAGGCTATAGTAAGAGGTTGTGAATATGATTGTGATTGAGAAGAGGAATCTCCTTTTTCCAGTTGGTCCATTTCTTGAGAGAATTATACCAGTTCACGCTCAATGTGATGATTCATGGAAGAGAGAGAGAGAGAGAGGGAGAGAGAGAGAGGATAAAAATAAAGAATACAAAGCATACTGAAAGTGACGTTTAGAGAAGATTGTGTAAAAGGGGGTTTTTAAAAAGGTATTTATAGAGAATTTCGAAAACAATTGTTGGAACTAGGAAAAAGAAACGTACATGAAAAGTAAATAGGAGTAATGATTATTTTTAACCTAATATCATACTATCCCATTGCCCAAGGTGACGTTTCTAGTGCTTTACATTAATTGAAATTGACGGGTGTTAGGTTCCTTTCTTGCTTAAGCTAAAAACAAACACGTCTTTACTATGTGTCAAAGTGTTTGAGAGCATTATTTCTAACTCGTAGAAATAACAAAGTCAGAAAACTAATTTACAATTCACATTTGGTTAAGCAATTTACCATAAACCTATTCATGGCATAAGGTCATATGTAGATTATCCAGAATGAATCTGAATCTATATTCAGATAACGTTTTGTGAAGATGTCAGCCTACTGATGGTTTGTATCTATAAATTTTAAAATAAGAGTCCCTTTCTAAACATAGTCTCAGTGATGCTTAATTTCCATGTTCTCTGCTCTAGAATGAATGGTGGGATTCTTACTTAGACAAATTGTTGTTGTATTGTCGCAGAAGATTGGTATGTTGTCTTGATAAATCTGGAAGTCCTCAAGATGACTTTTCACCCAGAGCATCTAGGTGCTATATAGTGATGCTGAGATATATTCAGCTTCTGTAGTTGAGAGTGCAATGGTTGATTGTCTCTTGGTTGACCAAGAAAATGAGGTTTCTTGATAGAAATTAACAGTTTCCATAAGTACTCTTATGCTCTATCATGTCGCCTGCATAATCTGCATCACAGAATCCAGACATGTTTTGCTCTGATGTTTTTACATACATAAGGCCATGGTTAGATGTACCCCTCAGATATTTGAGGATTCTCTTAACTGCAGTTAGGTGAGTCTCCTTTGGATCTGACCGAAAGCGAGCACATAAGAAAACACTAAATAGAATATCTAGTCGTGAGGCTGTAAGATAGAGAAGAAAGCCAATCATACAACCATATAGTTTCTGAAAAACCTTTTTACCTTTTTCATCTTTTTCTAGAATGCATGTAGGATGCATAAGGGTCTTAGCAGGTTTACTTTCTGACATATCAAACTTTTATTAGAATTTACTTGGTGTATTTTCCTTGATGAATATATGTAGCTTCTGGTGCTTGAATAATTTGAATCCCCAGAAAGTACTTTAGTTCTCCCATTAAGCTCATTTCAAATTCTGGATGCATTAACTTACAAAATTCTCGACAGGCAGATGGACTAGCAGAACCAAATATAATGTCATCGACATATATTTGACATATTATAAGATTGTTTCCATTATTTTTACAAAAGAGTGTTGTGTCCACATGTCCTCTTGAGAATCCATTATCAAGCAAGGAGGAACTTAATCTTTCATACCATGCTCTAGGAGCTTGTTTGAGTCCATATAAATATTTCTTTAATTTAAAGATATGTGTTGGAGATGTTAGGCTTTCAAAACCAGGAGGTTGATGAACATAGACTTCTTCAGAAATATACCCGTTTAGAAATGAACTTTTAACATCCATTTGATATAACGTGATATTGTTATGAATAATAAACGAAATGAGTAGACGGGTAGATTATAACCTGGAGATGGAGCAAAGGTTTCATTATAGTCAATACCTTTTGTTGACTATACCTTTGAGAAACTAGTCGTGCCTTGTTTCTGACAACTTCACCTTTCTCATTTATCTTGTTTTTGAAAACCCACTTTGTGCCTATAATGTGAACTCCTTTGGGTTTGAGTACCAGATCCCAGACATCATTTATGGAGAATTTATTAAGTTCTTATTGAATTTCCAGGATCCACTCATTATCCTAAAGTTCTTCTGTAATTGATATTGGTTCAATTAAAGAAACTAATCCTAGAATGGTTTCCTCAGGTTACTTGAAGGTGGGTCTTATTTTGGCAGGTTTTGTCTTGTTTCCCAGAATAAGTTCTTCAAAGTGATCTTGTCTCTGTTTATGTCGTTTCTGAATAGTTTAGTTTTCAGATGGATCAGATGGTTCATCATCCTTGTTACTTGTATCTGTTCTTTCTTCAGAACCTATAAGTCTTATTTCTACATCTGCAGTTTGTTCACTTAGCTTTGACTTTTTAGGGTCAAGCTTATCATCAAATCTAACATGTATGGGTTCCACTACGACACATGTTCTTGTATTATATACTCTATACCCTTTTGAGCATTCAGAGTACCCTAACATAATACACTTATGTACTTTAGAATCGAACTTATTCAGATTTTATTTAGTGTTCAAGATAAAGAAATCACATCCAAAAGGATGAAAGTAGGAAATGTTTGGTTTTCTTCTGTTGTACCCCAAAATTTTCCCTCTCACGTTTTCCAAGGTCTTCCCCTACATGGTTGGTCACAAACCCTTGCCTAAGGAAAAATAAAATCTTTGAGTGATGTTTTAAGCACCTTTCGATTGCCGTTTTGAAAGACCCTTCATTTGGCATTTTGAAAAATCCCTTCGATTGACATGAGCAATCCCCATCGATTGGAATGGACACAAGGCATTTCGATTGGCATTGTGACAAGGCCTTCGATTGGCATTGTGTCAAGGCCTTCGATTGGAATTCTGAAAGACCCTTCGTTTGGCATCCTGGGCCAAGCCTTTCAATTTGCATGGCAAGGAATCCTTCGATTTAGAATCTCAAACAAGGCAGCTTCAACAGACATGTTAACCAAGTACCCTTCGATTGGCCTTTTGACAAGGCCATTCGATTGGCATTTCAACAAATACCCTTCGATTGGTATTAGGCAGGGGATTTTCAGATGACAAGAGGGCCATTCGAAGGAGTTAGTTTCGTGCAAAATGTGTCCAGGTTCATGTACTATGCAAAGATGGCAACAATCACACAAAAATGGATAATTTTCAAATTATGATTTTTGTCTTAAAACCATAAGTTAATGTTTGATTCTTTCCATTCAAGCTTGTCCCCTCCACCTCCTATATATATACATCACGCTTGTAAGCTTAAAGGGAGGATACATACAGTATAGAAGCGGGGACGCTGTACCAAAAGCTCTACTATATTTGCAAAAAGTTGTCCACATCGAAAAACCTCAAAAACTCAATTCCATCTCTCCTCAAGCCAAACCAAGGATTCAAACATCCCCTTGAGGATTCCAGGGACTCAATCATACCCTCCAACATACAGTTTCAAGCCCAGATCAGAGGTATTATCATCACCCGTTTTGGTAAAATTTCTAAAATTCAAATCCTCATGTTTGCATTTTTGAATGCTTTGACGTGTATGTATGAGTTGCTAGGCATCATTAGAACAGGTCAAAAGCTTAGCATGAAGCCCATGACGCTTGAATCGTAATATGCCATTTTCAAACCATGTTAGGGTGTTCTGGCCATAACTTCAAAGCAATCGGGCTGTCGAATCCGGGACCAGCTTCGATTCAAGCCTAGGATTTTGTTTTATTTTCTTTTTTTCTCTCACATGATATTTGCAGATCCAGCACCCCAGATTGAAGGAGACACCTTCTCTGGATCGAAGCTGCCCATTGTCCTCCTGGATCAAATAAGGCAGCTCCCTTCTGGATCAAAAGAGCCAAAACCTTCCTGGATCGAAAGACGTTTCCTTCCTAAATCAAAAGACATAGCCTTCCTGGATCGAAAGATGTAGCCTTCTTGATCGAAGGAGCCCTAGCCTTATGGATCGAAGAAGACATCTCCTTCCTAGATCGAAGAGCATTCTGTTTCCCCAGGATCGAAGGGAAATCCCCTTCCCTGGATCAAAGGATTTTCTTTGTGTATTTTACTTTTCGTTTTGTTTATTTTCTCTTAATGTTTTTCTACCTTAAAAAATAAACAGCAAATCAAAAGATCACAAGAATTAGGATTAGATTTTTTTAATATTATTACTAAATAATTAACTTCTTAAATTAATTAATAATTATTTTAACCTTTTTTTTAAATTAAAACTAAATCAGAACATAGGATTTAATTAGATTTAATTATTTTCTTTTCATAACAACAAAACCAAAAAAACAAAAAAGGGCTTTCATTCTTAGGATTTTAGACGTATATTCAATTCATGCGCGCGTTTATTTATTTTGACATTTTTAGATTATTGTAATTATCTACTGGTTGTAATAGTTTAGGATTTAAATTTCCATACTTTTAATTCCACACTTTATTTTGCACCTCTTTTATGTAATTGCCCCAAAGCCCTATAATAGCGTAGGAACCTTTACTTCTCGCTTTGCATTTTCTTATATGCTTGTATATAAATTGCTAATAACCTAGGCGTGTATGCTTAATCAATCAATCAGTAGATCACTAAACTGCAAGATAAAATATCTGAAATAGCACACTATTTCACACTTGCACCCCTAAGGTATTCCCACTTTGGTTGCCTTCGAAAATGGTCATGTCCCTCGAACGTAGGGAGACTCTTAGCAAAGAACCTTAGTTTAAAGTCATCATAAAGATCATAGTCCCTAAATGTACCTCGAGTTGCCTACGAGAAATGATCTTATGATGATAGTCCCTTCGAAATGCTAAGGTATCCTTACATGTTGCCTTCAATGACCATTAATTCCCTTTCGATAGTGCCTCAACATCCAACGACTAGGGTTACCTACTCACTAATAGTAGGATAACACAGTCTAAAGGATAGGAGGAAAAGAACAATCTTTTTCGAGTGGGTAGATAACTGTTAGGTACTACTCTGGTGTCATTTGTGGGTGATGCAATAGCCTCAATCCATTTGGACACGTAGTCCACAGCTACCAATATGTATTTATTTCCCATGGAGGACGTAAATGGTCCCATAAAATCTATACCCCATACATCAAAAAGTCCCACTTCTTGGATATACCTTAAGGGAATTTCATCATGTCTTGAGATGTTCCCAGTGCGTTGGCATCGGTTTCATTTTACAATGTAGGTATGAACATTGTTCCATAAAGTTATCCAGTAGAGGCCTGCTTGAAGGATTTTAGCACATGTTTTGGACGCGCTTGCATGTCCATCATATGGTGCAGAGTGACAGTGTTTGATGATATGTTCCACTTCCTCTTCTGGGACACAACATCTAAAGATATTGTTTATGCCTCTCTTAAATAGGAGTGGTTCATCCCAATAAAAATGTTTAACATTGTTGAAGAACTTCTTTTTCTGTTGGTAGTTAAAATCAGGGAGTATGATATCGACAACTAGATAATTTACAAAATTAGCATACCAAGGTACACTTCTCATTATTGAAACTTTCTCAACGTTCATCTATGTAAGGCTCAAATTTTTCTATCTTAGCTACAACTCTATCATAGGTGAAATCATCATTTATAGGCAATAAGTCATATTTCAAATATCCTAACCTAGAGAGATGGTAAACGACTACATTCTTTGTGCCTTTTTTATCTCTAATGTTCAGATCAAACTCTTGGAGTAAAAGGATCCATCTAAGTAATCTAGGTTTAGTATCCTTTTTGTTTAGCAGGTAACGAATAGCAGCATGATCTGTGTAAACTATGATCTTAGCTCCAACCAAATAGGATCTAAACTTATCAATTGCAAAAATCACGGCTAGCAATTCTTTCTTTGTTGTTGCATAATTAAGTTGGGCAACATCTAGGATTATACTAGCATAATATATGACATGTAATTTCTTATCTTTTCTCTGCCCTAGAACATCACCAACTTCATAATCACTAGAATTGCACATGATTTCGAAAGGTTTTCTCCAATCTGGAGGTTCCATGATTGGAGATGAAATCAGTGCTTGTTTCAAAAGGTTGAAGGCTTCAATACATTTCTCATCAAAAACAAATTCGACATCCTTCATCATAAGATTAGTTAAAGGCTCTGTTATTTTGGAGACGTCTTTGATAAAATGCTGGTAGAAACGAGCATGTCCAAGAAAACTTCTGACTACCCTAATAGTTTTAGGTGGCTTGAGGTTCTCTATTACTTCTATTTTGGCTCTATCGACTTCAATGCCTTTTTCATAGACAACGTGTCCTAATACTATACCTTCATTAACCATAAAATGACACTTCTCCCAATTTAATACAAGGTTTACCTCAACGCATATTTCTAGCATTTTCTCAAGGTTACAGAGACAGTCTTTAAAATCAAATCCACATACCGAGAAATCATCCATGAATACTTCCATAATTCTGTCAAGATAGTCTGCAAAAATTGACATCATATAATGCTGGAAAGTGGCTGGCGCATTACAGAGCCCAAAGGGCATTTGTCTATAGGCAAATGTTCCATAAGTACATGTAAAGGTCGTTTTTTCTTTATCCTCAGGGTGAATAGGGATTTGGAAAATCCCGAGTACCTATCTAGATAACAAAAATACGAGTGTCTAGCTAGACGCTCAAGCATTTGATCTATAAATGGAAGAGGGAAATGATTTTTCCTAGCCACTTTGTTTAACTTTGTTTAATCTATACACATACACCAACCTCCTTCTTTTTGCTTGGCAACATGTTCACCTTTCTCATTTTTTGTGACTATGATGACTCCTTTCTTAGGTACCACATGTACATGACTTACCCATTTACTATCTGAAATTTGATAAATTATACCAGCCTCTTGTAACTTAAGAACTTTTGTGTTAACAACATCACTCATTATAGGGTTTATCCTCCTTTGATGTTCTCTAGAGGGTTTAGAATCTTCCTCCAACATAATCTGGTGCATGCACACAGATGGGCTTATTCCTTTTAAATCAGAGATGTTATACCCTAAGGTTGAGGGATATTTTTGTAAGATATCTAAGTGTTGTTTTGTCTTATCTTGATTTAAGGTAGCACTGACTATAACATGACGATTCATTTCTTCATCTAAGAACTCGTATCTCAGATTCTTGGGTAGTTCTTTAAGTTCTAAAGATGGTTTCTTAAGGTAAGGCATAAGATCTGGAGTAAGGGCTAAACATTCGTAGAGGTTTTCATCAAATTAGGGTCCCAGTCTTTCAAATCCATCGTCCTCCCAAATGGGGGTTGAAGGTAACTTGATAGTTTCGACAGGTTCTTCTTGATCCAGTTCCAATATACACTCATCAATGACACCAATGGCATAGAATGCATCTCCTATAACTGGTCCCATTAAGAACTTCGAAAGCATAAATTCTATCTTTTCATCACCTACCTCAAAAGTCAATTTTACTTTCTTAACATCTATTATGGCTCTTGCGGTTGATAGGAATGGACTACCTAGAAGGATTGGGATTTTTTCGCCTTCTTTAATATCCAAGACTACAAAATCGGTTGGGATATATAGCTAACCTATTTTAACTGGTATGTCTTCTAGTATGCCCATAGGATATTTAACTGATCTATCGGCCAATTGAAGAGATATTTTAGTCGGCTGCAATTCTACTAAGTTTAGCCTCTTACAAACTGCCAAAGGAATTAGACTGATGCTAGCTCCTAGGTCTAAAAAGGCTTTGTCAACCATGTGATTTCCTAGGATACAAGGTATGGAAAAACTTCCTGGTTCCTTTTCTTTCTTGGAAAGTATATTTTCGGAAATGAAATTACACTCTAAAGGTTTAGGATCGTCAAATCTATGCTTGTTAGTCAGGATGTCTTTTAGGAATTTTGCATAAGATGGTATCTGAGTGATAGCTTCGGTAAAAGGAATCTCTACATGGATTTTCTCTATAACCTTTATGAATTTTTGATATTGATTATCAATATTGTCTTGTTTAAGTCTTTGCGGAAATGGGATCAGAGGTTTATATGGGGGTGGCGGTGTATAAGTTTTATCTTTAGTTTCCATTCTTGGATCTTTTTACTTTACAGGTTCCACTGGTTCCTCTACTTGGTTTGAAGGCACTACAATTTGAAGAAGTGAAAAACACAAGAAGGGGGGTTGAATTGTAAAACTTGAAATCAAATGCAGATAACACGTTATTTTTATCCTGGTTCGTTTGATCTCAAACTACTCCAATCCACCAGTTAATGTGATTTCGCCTCTCTCCAACGAGGTCTTAATCCACTATATTCAACTGAATATTACAACTGCTTTAACAACTGCTAAAGCCTTCTTGAGTCAAAACCACAAACCGGTTTCTCAAGGAATTACTTTCTTACAGATAAATGAAATCTAAGTGTGTTGAATGTTTTCTACAAAACTGTTTATCACAACTGTGATACTACACAAATTAAGCTTATGAGAACTGGAATGCTAAAACAATAGAGTAAGTAATTTGAGAGCTTTGGAAAACTGGAAATGAGGATGAAGATGAATCGCTTTAGGCGTGTAGAGAGTTGTAGAGCATTAGCAGTTTCATTCTTCACTGACTTGATTATATAGCATATGGAAAAGATAAGTTGGAGTCAGTTATTCCGTTTCAATGCCAATTACATTCTTTCCATATTGAGCAGATCTTTGTCTGGAATAATGCCGTTGATAATAAAGTATCTTGAATGCACAGTACCGTTGCCAATTAAGCGTGTTCTGGCTTTGCCTTATTCTGACGCTGCTAGGTGCTGATGAATTGTTGTGGTCTTGATCAGAGTTTAAATTGTTACGCGCAGACCTGTTCATCAAGCTTCAGTGTAAGCACATGCTTTGATCTTCTGATTCTGGCATCTGATATAACATCTTCTGATGCTGATGTTGATGTTTCATCTTCTGATGCTGATGATGATATTCTTATGCTGATACTCATCAGAGTTTCTGTAAAACACAATATAATTTTTAGGTAGCATATATGTCTTACATGAATCATACAATTTATATAATCTTGCATTTTGTTATCATCAAAACTTTAACTTAGGGTAGTAGATTTAGACTTTGTTCTAACAATCTCCCCCTTTTTGATGATGACAAAAACTGGATATTTTCAATTTGAAATCTAAGGAAAAATATTAGAGATAACCAAATAATAGATTGTATTAGAGATAGACAGGTAGGTATCAAAGATAAGGATGAATAAAAGGTATCAGAGTTTAAGAAGATGAGAGAAAATTATCAGAGTTATGATCAGAAAAACTCCCCCTAAGTTTATTACTTCCCTTTTAACTCCATGAGTCCTTTAGCATCAGATCTTTCTTGAACTTTCTTTGAGCATAAGATCTTTCTGGAGCAGAGCTTCAGTGTATCAGAGATAATTAAATTCTTGTACCTGTAAGCTTATGCAGAACAAGGAAACATTCAAGTATATCAGATTTTTAGAATGTTTGAGACTTTTGTCTCAGTAATCCGTTATTGAAAAATATCATTCTTTTTCTCCCCCTTTTTGTCAGCAATCAAAAAGTGCAAGTAAGTGAAGTTAAAACGATCAGTGCAGAAAAACCATTGTATTTAGTTCAAAGCTTAGAAGATAGTACAGAAGATATGTAAAGAAAACAATGAAAATATTAAGAAACGAAATCTAAGGTTGGGGTGGAAGGCGTGTGAACAGAGCTTCTAGCATGTTCTTAATCTGATCAGCAGTTTCCTTCTGCTGATGCACCATGCTGGCTACTGAATCAATTTTACTATCTTGCACATCCATCCTTTCCTTCATTCGTTGATCATTCTCATCCATTCGTTTCTGTAGACGAATATCATTTTGCTTCAGCTCTTCAAGAGTATGCCTGTCCAAGGCAGCTTGAGAGATGTCAGAGTCTGGGTGCTTCTGAGAGCTTTCTGCAACATATTCTGCTTGACTAAAGTCTTCAGCTAGAATCGTCTGATTTTCTACTGGTTGAACAGTTGAAGCTGGATGCTTTTCAGACCATGGCTCACTGTCCAGAAGAAGCACTTCCTCCTTCAGCAGCTGACTCATGACTGGACCTTCAACTTCTTTCAGCAGATTGCTGAAGTTCTGTTGAGCCTGTTCATAGTTTATGTCTTGCAGCTTGAAGGCTTCAGCGCGTACCCACTTTCTGAATTGTGTCCAGAGTTAGTCTGAAGCAGCAAGATCAATCATTCCAGGACACACCTGCTTTAGAGAAGTAATCCAATTCTGCATGCCTGTTTCAAAATTCAAGATGCGAGAACCAACATCTAGTTGTTTGGGTTTGGGAACAACAATTTTATTTTTAAGGGCAGCAAGGCGATCAAGGACTGTTAGATCAATGAAGGTCTTACTGTGGTCATCTGTATTTTGTTTGGGTGAGGGATTAGGAGAGTCAGAAATGATTATTGGACTGTTTGGAGTGTTAGGTGGAGTAGTTTCTGGTGAGGATGGTAGTTGCGGTATGTTTACAGTTGTACCACATGGCAGTTGAATTGCTAAGGGTTGTGGTTCAGAGGATTGAGGTGATTGAGGTTCAGGGGTTTGAGCCTCAGAGTGTTGAGGTGAAGGTGGATTAAGTTCTGGTTATGGAGAGGGAGGTGGAGGAGTTTCTGGTTCTGGTGATTATGGATTTTCTGGTATTGGTGAGAGTGTATATTCTGGTTGAGGTGAATGGGCAGTTTCTGGTTGAGTGTTTGGATTTTCTGAGAGGGGAGCGGAAGAATGTTGATCAATTTCAGAAAGAACTTTATCAAGTTCTGATTCTGTTGATGTTGTGGGTTTTGGATTTTGAGGTTTGGTGCGGGATCTCCTGAGAGTTAGTGACTCAGAAGGGTCAAACTCTGGTTCGGTATCATCAATGGTTGGTATGGGAATTGGGAGTTCATATGAAGCTGGGGTTGGAATCAATGTTGGAACAACAGATGAATTTAAACCATTAACAGCAGATAAATTACCTCTCTTCTTTGGGGTCTGCTGAGACGGTCCTTCTGATGCATCCTTTCTCTTCTTAGTCTTCTTCAAAGTGACCTCTGGTGCTTGCTAGTGCAGATCTTTGATGCTCAGATCAGGATCTGTGCCATCAGCTTTACACGCATCCAAGTATCTGAGAACGATGACTGGTTTAGAGTCAATCTCAGAGAACATAGGAAAGTCGTCCAGATGGACTCTTCTACTGGTGATGTCAGCAAGAGGAGTGATGCTGGGCTCCTTTCTGATATTCTCTATCAGTTTCATCTTCTTCAGATTCTTGGCGTTCAGCTGCTTGCCAACAGCTGGTTCCAGAGAGCTTATTTCCTGTGCCTCTATCAGGTGTTCTATCAGCCTATTCTCAGTTAGAATATCTGATATTAATCTGCCGAAGGGTATCCAGTCCCTTTTAGTCTTTTCTTCTTCTCTTGTCTCCTTGACGCTGGTCTTCAGATGATTGAACAGAAGATGAGCAAGGTTGATCTTGGTCTTCTTTGCAATAAAATAGAGCAGAAATTGCTGATCTATGTTGATGTAGTTAGGAGAGCTTGTGGGCTTCCTGTGGTTGAAGCAGCCCAAGATGATCTTTGCCCAGATTCTGTGCTGATCCATCAAATCTCTGATCTTGCTGGATGGAACCCCATGCGTGAAAATCTGTCTAGCAACTATGCCAGTGTTTCTAGCTCTTTCTGCCATGTCAATACAGCGGATGCCACCACCGTTGTATCCAATCAGCCTAGCAATGTGATCCTCAGTAATCACTATCTTCTTTCCCATGATGTACGATGTAACCTGATGAGTTGAAGCAGACGCATGAATCCATAACTCTTTAACCAGGATTGGGAACGTTGGACACACCAACCTATCAAAGTACCTCTCCCATCCTTGTGCCCTAATTTCTTCAGTCAAATCGAAGCCATTTTCTTTCAAACTGTTGAAATCAACGATCTGTTCAGACAGAACTTCCAGGTCCTTCACCGGAGTAAGGAGCGTTCTGAACGGAATCTGATATTGTTCAGATGAAGCCTCTTGCTGGGAACCTGCAGAAACAGTGCTAGAAGTTGCCACGTTCACACTAGGGTTTCTTTGAGGAAAAGCTTGAAAAAGGGTTTCTTTGGAAAAAGATGAACACACAAGTAAGAATGCAGAAAGTATTTAGATGATTGCAAGAGACGGTAAAAGGTGAATGAATGGAGTGATGGTGTTTAAATAAGTTTCAAAAAGTGTTTTGAAAGCATAAACGTTTTTAAGAGAGAGAATTAACTCATGATTATGCGCATTTAATGTTGGCTGATTTTGGGGGATTTGAGAAAGATATTTGGAACGGTTACCAGTGACATGTGTCTCAATGCATCCAATCAGCGTTTTGTCTTCTCAGAAGCGTGCACGCGTGTTCTGCTTCAGAGATTAGCTGATGACTAGATAACACTTGTTTGATTTGGTGAACAACACATCTATCCTTGAAATGAGACGCTCAGATCTTTATGGATAGACTCTGATACAATCTGCATGTCTAACTTTCTAAAAGAAGATTGATCAGAAGTTCACAGTAAAATAAAACACATTCTGAAGGTTAATATATAAAATTAAAACATTTTCACTCTGGGCAGAGCTTCATGCTGAGATGTTTCAGAATGAAGTTGAACCTATCTTCAGAAAGTGGTTTAGTGAAGATATCAGCCCATTGATGGTCTGTATCAATAAATTTTAAGTTCAAAATTCCTTTTTGAATATAGTCCCTAATGAAATGGTGTTTTATTTCTATATGCTTAGCCCTAGAATGCAAAATTGGATTTTTACTTAAGCAAATGGAAGAAGTATTGTCACAGAGTATAAGGATGTTACTCTCAAAAATCTGGAAGTCTTCAAGCTGACTTTTCATCCAGAGCATTTGTGTGCTGCATCCAGCTGCTGCTATGTACTCAGCTTCTGTTGTTGATAGCGCAATTGTGGATTGCCTTTTGCTGCACCAAGAGATCAGATTTTCTCCCAGAAACTGGCAGCTTCCAGAAGTACTTTTACGCTCTACTCTGTCTCCAGCAAAGTCAGCATCACAATAACCTACTAAGCTGTAATCACTAGATTTTCTATAAAATAAACCCAGATTAGTAGTACCTTTCAGATACTTGAAAATTCGCTTAACAACTGTTAAGTGAGATTCTCAAGGATCTGATTGGAATCTTGCACAAATACATACGCTGAATAAAATATCAGGCCTTGAAGCCGTCAGATAAAGAAGAGAACCAATCATACCTCTGTAGACCTTCTGTTCTACCTTTTTGCTTACCTCTTCTCTTTCCAGAATGCACGTGGGATGCATTGTAATATTTGATGACTTACATTCTGAAAGATCAAATTTCTTCAGAAGTTCTCTGACATATTTGCTCTGATGAATGTAAGTTCCCTCTGGATTTTGATTGATCTGAATTCCCAGAAAGAATTTCAGTTCTACCATGAGGCTCATCTCAAATTCTGCCTGCATACACTTAGCAAATTTTCTTCCAAGAGAAGGATTAGTAGATCCAAAAATAATATCGTCAACATAAATTTGACAAACTAAGATGTCATTCTTAACTGACTTACATAATAAGGTAGTGTCCACCTTCCCTCTGGTGAATTCTTTTTCTAACAGAAAGTTACTTAGTCTTTCATACCAAGCTCTGGGAGCTTGTTTCAGGCCATATAGTGACTTCTTTAGTTTGAAAACATATTCTGGATTTTTTGTACTTTCAAAGCCAGGGGGTTGGTGCACATAAACCTCTTCTTCTATATATCCATTTAAGAATGCACTCTTGACATCCATCTGATACAGAGTGATGCCTTTATTAACAGCAAACGAAATTAAAAGTCTGATAGATTCTAACCTGGCGATTGGGGCAAAGGTTTCTGTATAGTCTATCCCCTCTTGCTGACGATAACCTTGTGCTACTAGTCGTGCTTTGTTTCTGATAACTTCACCTTATTCGTTCAGCTTGTTTCTGAACACCCATTTTGTTCCAATGACGTTGAATCCTTTTGGTCTGGGAACAAGATCCCATACGTCATTTCTGGTGAATTGATTCAGCTCTTCTTGCATTGCTAGAATCCAGTCGTTGTCCAGAAGTGCTTCATCAATTGAGGAAGGTTCAATCAAAGAAACAAGTCCCATGAGGGATTCTTCAGAGTTTCTGAAGCTGGCTCTTGTTCTGATTGGATCTTCCTTTCTTCCTAAGATAGTTTCTTCTGGGTGATCCAAGCTGCTTCTGGGTAGTATTTTCTGAGGTTGGTCAACAGATGTTGCTGGATTGCTAGCAGTGCCTCTTTCTGATGTTGAAGGAGTGTCTTTATTTAGAGCTTTTGATGACTGGTCTTCGGAACCTGTAAATTCAACTTCCATACCTGCAAAAACTTCATTCTGCTTTGACTTTTCAGAGTCAAGCTTATCATCAAAACAAACACTGATTGATTCTTCCACAATCTGTGTTTCTGTATTATATACTTTGTACCCTCTTGAGCGTTCAGAGTATCCTAACATAATACATTTCTGTGCTTTAGAGTCAAACTTGTTCAAATAATTTTTTGTATTTAACATAAAGCAAGTACATCCAAATGGATGAAAATATGAAATGTTGGGCTTTCTGTTCTTCCACAATTCATATGGAGTCTTTTCCAGAATAGGTCTTATGGAGATTCTATTCTGAATGTAGCACGCTGTGTTTATTGCCTCTGCCCAGAAGATCTTAGCAACGTTTGTCTCATTGATCATGGTTCTGGCCATTTCTTGCAATGTTCTGTTCTTTCGTTCTACAACTCCATTTTACTGGGGAGTTCTAGGACAAGAGAAATCATGCAGAATGCCTTTTTCATTAAAGAATGACTCAAAATCTTTGTTTTCAAACTCTCCACCATGATCACTTCTGACTTTAACGATTCTAAGATCCTTTTCATTCTGTACTTGGTTACAGAAGGTGACAAACACAGAGTGTGACTCGTCCTTGTGTCTTAAGAACTTTACCCATGTCCATCAGCTATAGTCATCTACGATTACTAACCCATACTTCTTGCCACTGATTGAAGCAGTTTTAACTGGTCCAAATAAGTCAATGTGCAGAAGTTCTTATGGCTTAGAGGTAGAAACAACATTTTTAGATTTGAAAGAAGGTTTTGCAAACTTGCCTTTCTGACATGCTTCACACAGAGCATCTGAATTGAACTTCAGATTAGGAAGTCCTCTGACCAGATTGAGTTTGTTAATCTGAGATATTCTTCTCATACTAACATGCTCCAATCTTCTGTGCCAGATCCATTGCTCGTTGTTAACAGACAGAAGACACTTTACATTCTGAATTTTCAGTTCAGAAAGTTTGATTTTATAAATGTTGTTTTTCCTCTTTCCATTAAATAGGATAGTCGCATTTTTCTGACTAATAACTTTACATGATTTTTGATTAAAGATTATATCATAACCGTTATCACTTAATTGACTATTGGATAACAGATTATGCATTAATCCATCTACTAACAAAACATTGTTTATAGAGGGAAGATTTCCATTACCTATAGTTCCAGAGCCAATGATCTTTCCCCTCTGATTGCCTCCAAAGCCTACGTGGCCTCCAGGCTTAAGTTCCAGGCTTTGGAACATATGCCTTCTTCCCGTCATGTGTCGTGAGCAGCCAGAGTCCAGGTACCATGACTGGTGTTTCTGATTTGCTGCTAAAGATATCTGCAACATGTATTATTTTATCCTTAGGTACCCATATTTTCTTGGGTCCTGATTTGTTAGCTTTTCCAAAACTCTGGTTGAATTTTGGTTTCACAGAATAATTACTACTAGTATATTTAATGTCATGTGTGTGACCATACACAAAGTGTGAATTCAGAGGAGTGTGTTTAATAGTTAAATCCATGGCATTCTTTGGTGTAGGAACCTTACCTTGGTATCCTATTCCCTTTCTGCCGTTTCTGCTAACTCCATAGATCATTGAAGCCATTTTTCTTCTATCAATGCTTTTAGCAAGGAACTTCTTAAAGCTATGATCATACTCCTTGATGATCTCATCAGCGCTGCTGGGAGTTTCAGAAATTGTTTCCTTCTGAGAGTTTTGTAAAACATTTTCTAATTTTGAAAATTTATTTTTCAACTCAGAATTTTCCAATTTGAGACTCTCAGTTTTGTCAGAGTCAGAATCAAGATTCCTTTTCAGGTTTCTAAATTTAACTCTGATCTGCTGGTACCTTTCCAGAATTTCGTTAAGGCTTTCAGCAAGTTCAGCCTTAGTAAAATTAATTGCAAAGTCAGGAAATACCTCTTCGGTGTCTGATTCTGAGTCTGATTCAGAAGCTTCACTATCTTCTGATATGTTGGCCATGAGAGCTATGTTTGCTCTCTCATCATCTGATTCTGAGTCAGCTTCAGACGAGTCAGAGTCATCCCATGTAGCCATGAGAGTTTTCTTCTTTTCTCTTCCAAACTTCTTTTTGGGCTTTTCCCTCTGAAGCTTTGGACAATCACTCTTATAGTATCCTTGCTCATTGCATTCATAGCAAGTGATGTCCTTGGTGTTTGGCTTTCTGCTTCCTGAAGAGCCTTCAGATCTTCTGTATCCAGAGGAAGAGTCTGACCTTCTGTATCTGGAAGAGGACTCATTCTGATCAGATCTTCTGGGATTCCTGAACTTCCTTTGCCTCTGCTTCCATAGTTGGTTCACTCTTCTGGAGAGGAGGGAAAGTTCGTCTTCTTCCGATGAGGACCCATCAGATGTTTCTTCAACTGCCTGCAAAACTTTAGAGTCAAATTTTCTGTTAGATTTTAATGCTAAAGGCTTACCTTGCTTCTGAGGTTCATCAGCTTCTAGCTCTATCTCGTGACTTTTGAGGGAGCTGATAAGTTCCTCCAGAGAAATTTTGTTGAGATCTTTAGCTAGCTTCAGCGCTGTAACCATTGGCCTCCACTGTTTTGGCAAGCTTCTGATGATCTTCTTGACATGATCAGTAGTAGAGTATCATTTGTCCAGAACCTTGAGACTAGCCACTAGAATTTGGAATCTTGAGAACATTGTTTCAATGGATTCACTTTCTTCCATTTTGAATGCCTCATACTTCTGAATGAGCGCAAGCGCTTTAGTTTCTTTGACCTGAATGTTGCCTTCATGCGTCATTCTGAGTGAGTCAAACATGTTCTTTGTTGTGTCTCTGTTAGATATCTTTTCATACTCAGCGTAAGAGATGGCGCTGAGAAGAATGGTTCTGGCCTTGTGGTGATTTTTGAAGTCACGCTTTTGTTGATCAGACATTGCTTTCCTGTCAATCTTCTGACCGCTTGCATTCTCTGGGTGCGTGTATCCATCTGTCACCATGTCCCACAAATCAGCATCATGTGCCAGAAAGAAGCTTTCAATTCTGTCTTTCTAGTAATCAAAAATCTCTCCATCAAAGACTGGAGGTTTGCCGCTGAATCTGTCTCTATCTTCATTGTTGTCATTGCTGGTGTGTTGATATGTTCATGCCATTGTGTTTTTTTGACGCTGGATCTTGTACTGACACGGTTAAGTGTTTTAGCTCAGAACCAGGCGCTCTGATGCCAATTGAAGAAGTGAAAAACACAAGAAGGGGGGTTGAATTGTAAAACTTGAAATCAAATGCAGATAACACGTTATTTTAATCCTGATTCGTTTGATCTCAAACTACTCCAGTCCACCCGTCAAGGTGATTTTGCCTCTCTCCAACAAGGTCTTAATCCACTATATTCAACTGAATATTACAACTGCTTTAACAACTGCTAAAGCCTTCTTGGGTCAAAACCACAAACCGGTTTCTCAAGGAATTACTTTCTTACAGATAAATGAAATCTAAGTGTGTTTAATGTTTTCTACAAAACTGTTTATCACAACTGTGATACTACACAAATTAAGCTTATAAGAACTGGAATGCTAAAACAATAGAGTAAGTAATTTGAGAGCTTTAGCAAATTGGGAATGAGGATGAAGATGAATCGCTTTAGGCGTGTAGAGAGTTGTAGAGCATTAGCCGTTTCATTCTTCACTGACTTGATTATATAGCATATGGAAAAGATACGTTGGAGTCAGTTATTCTGTTTCAATGCCAATTACATTCTTTCCATATTGAGCAGATCTTTGTCTGGAATAATGCCGTTGATAATAAAGTATCTTGAATGCACAGTACCGTTGCCAATTAAGCGTGTTCTGGCTTTGGCTTATTCTGACGCTGCTAGGTGTTGATGAATTGTTGTGGTCTTGATCAGAGTTTAAATTGTTACGCGCAGATCTGTTCATCAAGCTTCAGCGTAAGCACATGCTTTGACCTTCTGATTCTGGCATCTGATATAACATCTTTTGATGCTGATGTTGATGTTTCATCTTCTGATGTTGATGATGATATTCTTATGCTGATACTCATCAGAGTTTCTGTAAAACACAATATAATTTTTAGGTAGCATATATGTCTTACATGAATCATACAATTTATATAATCTTGCATTTTGTTATCATCAAAACTTTAACTTAGGGTAGTAGATTCAAACTTTGTTCTAACACAATTTCCTTAGGTTGTTCGGGCACACTTAATGTTGGGTTTGTTGGTCCATTGTAAACAGTCCCACTTTGTAAGGTAATGGCATTAGCTTGCCCTTTGGGATTTGGTTGAGGTTGTCAAGGGAATTTTCCTCCAGGTGTAGTTTGAGGAGCTTGTGTCTGGTCTACCTTAGAGATTGGGTTTCAAGCATCTTGTTATGAGTAACTATCTGGTCAAGCTTAGTTCCTAATTGTGCGATTAGTTCATTTATATGAATGTTTTGATTCAGGAACTCTTTATTTTGCCGAGTCTGGGCCGAAATGAAATTGTCCATGATTTTCTCAAGGTTTGGTTTCGGTGGTACAACTTGCATAGGTTGATTTCGTTTTGGGCTCGGAAACCTTGAGGTCTCGGAGGTGCAGAATTCTGAATCGGGTTGTTATTCTTATAGGAAATGTTTGGGTGATTCCTCCATCCGGGATTGTAAGTGTTTGAGAATGGGTTCCCTTGGGTATAGTTGACTTGGTCTGTGCTAGATCCATTTAACAGGTTATAGTCTGAAGATTGATGTCCTTGGGTCCCACAGAGTTCACATTCTGAGTGTACTGCAACTACAATGTTCGGGCTCTGAGACATGTTTTCAAATTTTAAGGCAAGAGCGGCCATTTTGGATTGCACCATGTCAAGGAAACTTTTCTCATGTACTACTCCTTGGGCCTCCTTTTTCTCTGCTGTTGCTCATTCTGCTCCCCATTGGTAATGGTTTTGGGACATATCTTCTATGAGAGCACAAGCTTCAGGGTAAGGTTTGTTCACCAGTGCGCCACCGGCGGTAGCATCGATAAACATCTTCATATTATAATGGAGTCCATTATAGAAGGTGTGGATGATTAACCATTGCTCCAGGCCATGGTGTGAACAAGCTCTTAACAGTTCTTTATATCTCTCCCATGCTTCAAAAATTTATTCTCCTTGGTTTTGAGTAAATCTAGTGATCAGGTTTCTAAGGACTACGGTTTTGCTTGGCGGGAAATATCTAGCAAGAAACACTATTCTAAGGTATTCCCAAGTCGTTATTGAATTGGCTGGAAGGTAATCTAACCAATCACGTGCTTTATCTCTGAGGGAGAAAGGGAATAGTATTATACGAATCACTTCAGGTGAAGCACCATTGGTCTTTAAAGTGTCCGCTAATTGGATACAAACTTTCAAGTGTTGATTCGGTTTCTCTGAGGCGAGACTAGTGAATTAATTTGTTGCACTAATTGAAATAATGAGGGCTTTAGTTCAAAATTATTCATGGTGATGGGAGGGTTTACTATACTTGAACTAGGCTCCTCATCTGATGGTTTGGCAAATTCCTTAAAGGGTCTTCGATTACGATCTTCAGCCATAGTTCTCTTTATCCTACGGAGAAAAAGACATGCTCGAGTGTAACGTTCGAGTTCCACTAAAGGATATACTAAGTTTCCGGTACTGCGATTCTTGCGCATTTACCGACTAATAAAGCCTTAGTCTAAACGGGATAACAATAAGGTACGAAATTTGATGAAGTTTTGTCCCCAGTATCGACGCCAAAAACTTGTTCGGTATGTTTATAGAGTCTAAAATCTAACCGCAAGTGCACATCCTATCGAAGTAATATAAAAGATTGTCGAACCACAGAGACCAATCGTCAATCTATCAACTCTATTATTAAGTTGCTTATCTAAGGAGGATCAATTCAGTTGAGGAAGTATAATGTTAGAACATAGTTTGATTCTACAACCCTTAATTAGAGTTCTGATGATAACAAACACAAAGAACAAATATGCACTCTAAATTTGTGTTATTTTGTATGCAGAAGTTTTGGCTGAAACAACATCAAAAATTAAGCTTTAGAAGCTTTCAAGCTGAGGTAATCAGAATCTACGCTGAAGAATGATGATCAGAACCTGCACTGAAGTGAATAATACCCTGATTTTGAACAGAAGGTTCATATACCATCAGATCCTCACATCTCGGAGTCATCAATATTCTGAAGTAATTGCAGCATGCAAGATTCTAAGTTCTAAAGCGTTACTATTCAATCAAGACATCATCATATGCAACGTCTTCATTCAGACAAGAATCTTTTCAATATGGAAACAACATTAAATGTCCATTATCACGCTTTATGTTGGACAAGATTTTCATGCCTATATAAACAAGCTTAGAGGACAAATCGTTTACGATTTTGATACTACTGCAACATACCTCTAAAATGCTGCAATCTTACATATTCATATATACGCTCAAAATTGTGTAAAATATCATAGTTGTGATACATTTTTGTAAGGAAAAACAACAATATACAGTATAGTCTTTTATCTTAATTAAGCTAGTTTTCCTTGAGACTAACCAGGTTGTAGTTGTACTCAAGAAGACTTTGGCAGTTGTCAAAGTAGCGTTGTAATCAGTATTTGATTAGTGAATTAAGTCCTCGTTGGAGAGAGACGAAATCACCTTGGCAGGTGGACTGGAGTAGTTTGAGATCAAACGAACCAGGATAAAAATATCGTGCCTACTGCGATTTTGATTTTAAGTTTCAATTCAACCCCCCTTCTTGTGTTTTTCACTTCTTCAATTGGCATCAGAGCGCCTGGTTCTGAATTCATACACTTAACTTTGTCAGTACAAGATCCAAGCTTTAGAAAACCACTATGGTGGGACCAAGCCAAAACATCCGCAATGACTATCATGAGGACAAGGACAAAATCAACGAAAAACCTCCAGTCTTTGATGGAGAAAATTTTGACTACTGGAAAGACAGAATTGAGAGCTTCTTTCTGGCTCATGATGCTGATCTATGGGACATGGTAATTGATGGATACACACATCCAGTGGATGAAAGTGGTCAGAAGATAGACAGAAAAAGGATGTATGACCAGTAAAAATGTGATTTCAGAAACCATCATAAAGCCAGAACAATACTTCTCAGTGCTTTCTCACACTCAGAATATGAGAAAATCTCAAATAGAGAGACAACCAAAAACATGTTTGACTCTCTGAGAATGACGCATGAAGGCAACATACAAGTCAAAGAAACCAAGGCCCTTGCGCTCAATCAGAAATATGAAGCATTCAAGATGAAAGACAATGAATCCATAGAAGCAATGTTCTCAAGATTCCATATTCTTGTAGATGGGCTGATGGTTCTTGACAAAGGATATTCTACTGCTGATCACGTAAAGAAGATCATCCGAAGTCTACCCAAGCAATGGAGGCCAATGGTCACTACACTTAAGCTAACTAAAGATCTCAACAAGATATCTCTGGAGGAACTTATCAGCTCCCTCAGAAGTCACGAGATAGAGCTAGAAGAAGATGAGCCTCAAAAGCAAGGTAAGCCTCTAGCATTAAAATCTAACAAAAAATCTGATTCTAAGGTTTTGTAGGCTATGGAAGAAACCTCTGATGGATCTTCATCAAAAGAAGATGAATAGTATCTTCTCTCCATAAGGGTCAATCAACTGTGGAAGAAGAGACAAAGGAAATTCAGAAACCCGAGAAGATCAGAGAATCAAAATGAATCCTCCTCCAGATACAGAAAGTCTGAGTACTCCTCTAGACACAGAAGATCTGAAGGTTCCTCGGGACACATAAAGTCAAATAACAAGGACATCATCTTCTATGAGTGCAATGAGCAAGGGCACTACAAAAGTGATTGTCCAAGGCTTCAGAAGGAGAAGCCCAAAAAGAAGTTTTTCAAGGAGAAGAAGAAAAGCCTCATGGAAACATGGGACGATTCAGACACCTCTGATGCTAACTCAAAGTCAGATGATGAAAGATCCAACATAACTCTCATGGAAAATGTGGCAGAAGACAGTGAAGCTTCTGGATCAGACTCAGAATAAGACACAAGAAAGATATTCCCTGATTTCACTGTTAATTTTACTAAGGCTGAACTTGCAGAATGTATGAATGAAATTCTGGAAAGGTATCAACAAATCATAGTCAAATTCAAGAACCTGAAAAGGGATCTTGTCTCTGGCTCTGAAAATACTGAGAGTCTTAGATTAGAGAATTCTGAGTTAAAAGAAAAGATTTCAAAATTATAAAACGATTTACAAAAATTTCAGAAAGAAATAATCTCAGAGACTCCCAGTAATGCTGATAAGATCATCAAAGAGTATGATCACAACTTTCAGAAGTTTCTGGCTAAAAACATAGATATAAGCAAGATGACTTTAATGATCTATGGAGTTAGCAGGAATGGCAGAAAAGGAATAGGATACCAGGGTAAGGTATCTCCACCTAATAAAGTCATGGACCTTTTCATAAAACGCACACCACTAAAATCACACTTCACATATGGGCACACACACGACCTAAAATACACTAGTAATGATTACTCTGTCAAACCAAAATTTAACCAGAATTTTGGTAAAACTAACAAACCAGGACCCAAAAAGATATGGGTACCTAAGGACAAAAGTATATATTTAAAAGATATCTTTAGCAGCAAGGCTAAAACACCAGTCATGGTACCTGGACTCTGGATGCTCTCGACACATGACTGGAAGATAGCATATGTTCCAAAGCCTGGAACTTAAACCTAGAGGCTACATGGATTTTGGAGGCAACCAAAGAGGGAAGATCATTGGCTCAGGAACAGTAGTTAATGGTAATCTTCCTTCTACAAATAATGTGCTTTTAGTTTATGGATTAATGCATAACCTGTTATCCATAAGTCAATCAAGTGATAATGGTTATGATATATTCTTTAATCAAAATTCGTGCAAAGCTATTAGTCAGAAAGATGGAACTATCCTTTTTAATGGAAAGAGGAAAAACAACATTTATAAGATAAAACTTTATCAACTAAAGAGTCAGAATTTAAAATGTCTTCTCTCTGTTAACAACGAGCAATGGGTCTGGCACAGAAGATTGGGGCATGTTAGTATGAGAAGAATATCTCAGATTAACAAACTCAATATGGTCAGAGGACTTCCTAATCTGAAGTTCAGCTCAGATGCTTTGTGTGAAGCATGTCAGAAAGGAAAATTTGCAAAACCTGCTTTTAAATCTAAAAATGTTGTTTCCACCTCTAAACCATTAGAACTTCTGCACATAGATTTATTTGGACCAACAAAAACTGCATCTGTTAGTGGCAAGAAGTATGGGTTAGTGATCATAGATGACTATAGCAGATGGACATGGGTAAAGTTCTTAAGACACAAGGACGAGTCACATTCTGTGTTTGTTGCATTCTGTAACCAAGTTCATAATGAAAAGGATCTTAGAATTTGACAAAGTCAGAAGTGATCATGGTGGAGAATTTGAAAATAAAAAATTTGAAACATTTTTTAATGAGAAAGGCATCTTCCATGACTTCTCTTGTCCTAGAACTCCTCTAACAAAATGGAGTTGTAGAACGAAAGAACATAACACTGCAATAAATGGCCAGAACCATGATCAATGAGACTAACATTGCTAAGATCTTCTAGGCAGAAGCAATTAACACATCGTGTTACATTCAGAATAGAATCTCTATAAGACCTATTCTGGAAAAGACTCCATATGAATTGTGGAAGAACAAAAAGCCCAACATTTCTTATTTCTATCCTTTTGGATGCATCTGTTTTATTCTGAATACTAAAGATCATCTGAACATGTTTGACTCTAAAGCACAAAAGTGTATTATGTTAGGATACTCTGAACGCTCAAGAGGGTACAGAGTATACAATACAGAAACACAAATTGTTGAAGGGTCAATCAGTTTTATATTTGATGATAAGCTTGACCCTTAAAAGTCAAAGCAGAATGAATCTTTTGTAGATATAGAAGTTGAATTCACAGGTACTGAAGACAACCCATCAGAAGTTCCCAATAGAGACGCTCCAACAACTTCAGCAAGAAATATTACAAGTGATCCTGTACCTTCTATTGATCAACTCTAGAAAAGGTTATCCAGAAGCAGCATAGCTCACCTAGAAGATAAGATCCTGGGAAAGAAGGATGATCCAATCAGAACAAGATCAACATTTAGAAACTCTGAAGAATCCCTCATGGGACTGGTCTCTCTAATTGAACCAACAACAATTAATGAAGCTCTTCTGGACAATGACTGGATTCTGGCAATGGAGGAAGAATTAAATCAGTTCACCAGAAATGACGTATGGGATCTGGTTCCCAAACCAAAAGGATTCAACGTCATTGGAACAAAGTGGGTGTTCAGAAACAAACTAAATAAGCAAGGAGAAGTCATCATAAACAAAGTATGACTGGTGGCATAAGGTTATAATCAGCAAGAGGGGATAGACTATACAGAAACCTTTGCTCCAGTCGCCAGGTTAGAATCTATCAGACTCTTAATCTCATTTGCTGTACACAATGGCATCACTCTGTATCAGATGGATGTCAAAAGTGCATTCCTAAATGGCTACATATATGAAGAGGTATATGTGCACTAACCCCCTGGGTTTGAAAATTACAAACACCCAGAACATGTTTTCAAACTAAAGAAGTCACTCTATGGTCTGAAACAAGCTCCCAGAGCTTGGTATGAAAGACTAAGTAACTTCCTGTTAGAAAAGGAATTCACCAGAGGGAAAGTGGACACAACCTTGTTCTGTAAGACATTTAAGAATGACATTTTAGTTTGTCAGATTTATGTAGATGATATCATTTTTGGATCCACTAAACCTTCTATGGGAAGAGAATTTGCTAAGTGCATGCAGGCAGAGTTTGAGATGAGCTTAATGGGGGAACTCAAATTCTTTCTGGGCATTCAGATAAACCAAACTTCAGAAGGAACTTACATTCATCAGAGCAAATATGTCATAGAACTTTTAAAGAAATTTGACCTCTCAGAATGAAAGCCCTCAAAGACTCCAATGCACCCCACGTGCATTCTGGAAAAGGAAGAGGTAACTGAAAAGGTAGAGAAGAAAATCTACAGAGGTATGATTGGCTCTATCCTTTATCTGACGACTTCAAGGCCTGATATTTTATTTAGTGTTTGCTTATATGCTAGATTCCAATCACATCCTAGAGAATCTCACTTAACGGCAATTAAGCGAATTTTCAAGTATCTGAAAGGTACTACTAATCTGGGTTTGTTTTATAGAAAATCCAATGAATACAACTTAGTAGGATACTGTGATGCTGACTTTGCTGGAGACAGAGTAGAGCATAAAAGAACTTCTGGAAGCTGCCAGTTTCTGGGAGACAATATGATCTCATGGACCAGCAAGAGACAGTCCATAATAGCATTGTCAACAGAAGAAGCTAAATACATAAGAGCTGCTGGATGTAGCACTCAAAATGCTCTGGATGAAAACTCAACTTGAAGACTTCAACATATTTAAGAGTAACATTCCTATCTTCTGTAATAACACTTCTGCCATATGTCTCTCTATAAATCCCATTTTTCATTCTAGGGCTAAGCATATAGAAATAAAACATCACTTTATTAGGGACTATATTCAGAAAGGAATTCTTACGTTAAAATTTATTGACACAGACCATCAATGTGATGATGTATTTACAAAACCCCTTTCTGAAGATAGATTCAATTTCATTATGAAACTTCTCAGCATGAAATTATATCCAGAATAAATTTTTTTATTTTCATATCCTAACCCTCCGAACTTTATTGTTTTCTGTGAACATCTGATTAACTTGTCTTCAGAAGTTAGAAGTACAGTTGTCTCAGAATCTATCTATGAAGATATGAACGTTTCATTTCAAGGATAGAGGCGTGCAGTTCACATCATCAAAAATATGTCATCCTCTCACAAGCTACCTTCCGAGGCTGAACACGCGTTCAAATTCTGAAGGGTCCAAGGCTCTGATTGGATGCATTGAGACACTTGTCAGTGGTAACTGTTAAATATCTCTCTAAATCCCCTAATTTCAGGTTTCATTAATGCATATAATCATTAGTTATTTTATTTCTTACTGATTACGTTTTCAAAAAACCTATATAAACTCAATTTACTATTTCATTCATTCACGTTTTACCCTCTTCTATATTCTCTCTTGTTCTAGTTTCTTTTTCAAAAAACCTTTCCATTAATTTTATTCAAAGAATCCGTGTGAACAATGGCATCATCATCAAGTCTCAAGAATCTCAGTGCTCTTGAATCTTCATCAACGGAACAATATGAAGAGCCCATTAGAATGCTACTCACCCCGGTTGACAACCTTGAAGTTCTCTATGAATTGATCGTTGATTTTGAAAGCTTACAAGAAAATGGGTTTAATCTGTATTAAGATGTAACTGCACAGGGATGGAACAGATACTTTAATCGTCTGTTGGGTCCAACTTTTCCCATTTTTGTAAAAGAGTTCTGGATTCATGCTACCTCATCCAACCACTAGGTCACATCATATGTTATGAGGAAGAAGATAGTGATAATAGAAGATTTTATTGGGAAACTCATTGGATACAATGGCGGTGGAGTCAGGTGCATTGATATGGCTGATAGGTGATCTGACCTAAAATCTATTGCTAGGGAAATCTTCACTTCTGGATAGTCATCCAGCAAGATCAGAGACTTGAAGGATCATTACAGAATCTGGGCTAGTATAATTCTGGGATGTATCAATCACAGGAAGCCTACAAGCTCTCCTGATTACATCAATATTGATCAGCAGTTTCTGATTTACTTCATTGCAAAGAAGACCAAGATAAACCTTCCACACTTGCTCTTCAACCATCTCAGAACAAGTGTGAAAGAGACAAGAGAAGAAGAAATAACTAAGAGGGATTGGATTCCTCTAGGAAGATTGATTTTAGATATTCTAACAGAAAATAGGATGATAGAACATCTGACAGGCTCAAGAAATCAGCACTCTAGAAGCAACCGCTGGGAAACCATTGAATGCCAAGAATCTGAAGAAAATGAAGATTATTGAGAACATTAAGAAGGAACCAACAATTGCTTCTCATGAGACCATCACTTCTAGGAGAATCCCTCTGAAGGATTTTCCACTATTTTCTGAGATAGATGCCTCTCTAGAAATCATAGTCAGATATCTTGAAGCTTGCAAGGCTGATGGGACTATTCCAGAAATCAACATCCAAGATCTGCACAAGCGAGCTCCAAAGGTTGTGCTAAAGAAATCCAAAAAGAGGAAGGCAGCAGGAGAAGGATCCTCTCAGAGGACACCTAAAGCTGCGAAAAAGAAAGGTAACCCATCTTCTGTTTCTGTTGTAGAATCAATAGGTATTCCAAAATCTGAAACCATTCCCCCTCAACCAACAGAAAATCCTTCACCTCAAACATTTGAAGATTTTGACATAGAGTTTTACCCATCTGTAACTCTTGGAAACTTCTTGAATGAACCTCACTCCCCCAATCCAAATCCAAATCCAGAACAACATCAACCAGAAAATCTAAACCAGAAAATTCACCACTCCCAGAAAATCTAAACACTCAACCTCAACAACCAGAAAATCCACAACCACACTCTTCTCAACCAGAAAATTCACAACCACACTCTCCTCAACCAAAACATCTGAACCTCAAATCACCTCAACCAGAGAATGAAAACCCTCTCACTCCTCCTTATAAAAACCCATCTTCTGAAATTCCTGAACCATAAATTCAACACGCTACCGCAAACCAATCAGAAGACTCCCCTTCAGATTCTGATACCACTACCCCAATTCTTCGGATAACAGAACCTCTTACAGTTTGTTTACCTATCACTATTCATGATATTCCAGAAATCCCTTCACCATATGAATCTACACCACCAAACACCCCTAACTCACCAATCCTGATTTCTGACTCTTCCACTCCATCACCCATCAACCGTTCAACTGACAACCTCAGACTTGTCATTGATCCATAAGTGTTGGACCAACTAGCTTCCACCTCAAACAAAATTTCCACTCCCAAACCTAACCAACCTCAACCAAATAAGATGTTTGTAAGAATATGTTGATTTTTGAAACAAAAATGCAGGAATGGATTACTTCTTTGAAGCAAGCAAGTCAAGAGATTTCTAATCCTGCTGCTTCTAATTCTCTGTGGGAAAGATTCAAAAAATGGCTCAACTCTGAAACCCAGAAGCTGAAGGAATTGAGCTATGAAAGGGCTCAACAGAACTTCAGTGATCAGCTGAAAGCCTTCCAAGATCAAGTTCTGAGCCAATGGTACAAGAAATAAATTCTTCCACTGGATAATGCTCCCTAGAAAGAGCACTATCCTCCAAAAGTATCTGAACCAGATTCTGATAGTCACCCTCTGACTACTGCTCTAGAAAACATGATTACAACAGAAGAAGTGGTTCAATCAGAAGAGGCTGCAGAATGTTCTGAACAACATGCAACCCCTGAAGATACACCAGCTTCGTCTCTAGTCATGCAAACTCTTGAAGAGTTGAAGAAGGAGAATGCCTTAATCCATGCTAGACTGGATAAGCAAGAGGATACAAACAAAGAGATCAAGGGTATTTTGGATAAAGAAGAAGATACAACAAAAGAAATCAAAGACTTCTGGGAAAGCAGGAAGAATCAAGCACTCGGGTTAAGAGCTTGTTGGAAGGGTTGTTCACACGTCTTCCCCCTCCTTCTTAGATTTTCTTTAAACTGTTTATCTGTAATTTTTTTATCTTATCCTCCTTGTTTTCGGAAAATTGTCATTGCATTCTGTTTTCAATATAATTCATCTTTTTGACTCTGATTATATTGCTTTTTGATACCTGACAAAAAGGGGGAGAAAGTAAGATATTTTCAATAACAGTATACCGGGACAAAGTCTCAAACATTCTGAATATCTTAACCTCTATATTTTCTGAAAACCTTGAACAGGAATACATTCTGATAAGGACAGAAGGAGATGCATCAAAAGCTATGACGAGAAGGAACTTCATGGAAGTAATCAACTCAGGGGGAGTCTCTCTTAAGCCTCTTAAGCTTTTTGTTCTATATTTTTTCATTGAAAATCCTAGTTTTTGTCATCATCAAAAAGGGGGAGATTGTTAGAACATAGTTTGATTCTACAACCCTTAATTAGAGTTTTGATGATAACAAACACAAAGAACAAATATGCACTCTAAATTTGTGTTATTTTGTATGCAGAAGTTTTGACTAAAACAAAATCATAAATTAAGCTACAGAAGCTTTTAAGTTGAGGTAATCAGAATCTGCACTGAAGAATGATGATCAGAACCTGCGCTGTATTGAAGAATACTCTGATTCTGAACAGAAGGTTCATATATAATCAGATCCTCACATCTCTGAGTAATCGCTTTTCTGAAGCAATTGCAGCATGAAAGATTCTAAGTTCTGAAGCGTTACTATTCAATCAAGACAACATCATATGCAACGACTTCATTCAGACAAGAATCTTCTCAATATGGAAACATCATTGAATGTCCATTATCACTCTTTATGTTGGACATGATTTTTATGCCTATATAAACAAGCTTAGAGGACAAATCATTTACGATTTTGATACTACTGCAACGTACCTCTAAAACGCTGCAATCTTACATATTCATATATACGCTCAAAATTGTGTAAAATATCACAGTTGTGATACAGTTTTTGTAAGGAAAAACAACAATACAATATAGTTTTTTATCTTAATTAAGCTAGTTTTCCTTGAGATTATCCGGGTTGTGGTTTTACTCAAGAAGACTTTGGCAGTTGTCAAAGTAGTGTTGTAATTAGTTTTTGATTAGTGAATTAAGTCCTCATTGGAGAGAGGCGAAATCACCTTGGCGGGTGGACTGGAGTAGTTTGAGATCAAACGAACCAGGATAAAAATATCGTGTCTACTGCGCTTTTGATTTTAAGTTTCAATTCAAGCCCCCCCTCCCCCCCCCCCCTTTCTTGTGTTTTTCACTTCTTTATATATTGCAAAGGAAATAAATAGATAAAGTAAATTCATACAAAAAACAGGATAAAATGTAAATCACATTGGTCAAATAACATTTCAATTTCTATTTAATAGAACTACTCATGGGGCAATATTTTCCACACTTGTAAAGGAACAATTTGATGGGAACTTGTCGCTTTTGCTAACTAAGAACTGAGTTTACTCTCTAATCAAATCCTTCTATTGTCACTTATAAAAGGGCGCTTAAAGCGTTAAAGTAGCAAACCTATTTTTAATAAATTAGTTTCTTAACTTAGTAAAAAAATGGTTTCAGCTCGGAATGATTGACATAAAGAGATTCTTGGCTTTCGCTCGAGAATCGGATTATAAATCTATAAACACGTTCAAAAATAGTTTCAAAGTCGTTTTCTAAAAGTTTTAAAGATCCCTAATTAACCAGTCAAAATGCTTTTGCTCTTTTTGAACGGTTAAAAACTAACCAAGTTTACTCTTTGAAATGGACGACTTTCGATCTTATCCAAAAAATATTAAGTACGAAAAACTTGTGTTCAAATTTAAAACATCCCCTAAAGTGTTTCTACTGATACGGTGTTGAAATGCTATTATGACAATGATCCTTACATTCCAAACTTAAAATATCTAGCCAGATATGGAAGTAAAAGCAAGCATATTAAATTTGATCGAAATAAACATAGTAATAAAGGCAATGAAAGGTAATAAAATAAGGAATGCAAGTGCGAGACAAAGCGTTTGAATAAAAAAACTTAAATAGAAACCTTCTCCAAATCAGAGCCTTTAAATCTTGGTACAACTGGAAAGTAAACGCTTAAAGTAAAATGGCGGCAGGATTGTAAATAAAAGAGATGATCCAACCTAATCAAGACAATGGTGCAATAATTCTCCGTTGTGGCAAATTATTGCTTTTTCACAAGTGAGTATAGACTTAGCATTACAAGACTAAGTTGGATGATGGAAAATGAAATGAAAACTACTATTTATAGAAGCTCTCCAGGTTATGCTTTGACAGAAATTCCCCCCAACTCCGTTTGGGCGGGAAGAAACTTAACAAAGACTGCGGCCATCGAGGCCCCTCCCCGGGCGTTGAGTTAGCAGATAGAGAGGTCGTGGGGGACGTGGCAGTTATCCCCTGGGTGGAGTGGGACACATCACGACGCCCCCTATAGTGGCTGCTGAGCTGAACCCCATGTGTAGGATTTCACTAAAAATCTAGATTTCTTGTCCTTTTCGCTTGGTTTCTTCAAGAAGAGCTCCAAATAGGCATGTTTCCTGAAAACAAGACAAATATAAGCATAACGCAAGAAAACAGTACTAAAAATTATAAAAATACATGTGTTATTTGAGTCAAATATGCAATTCGATAAGGTGTTATCAATACTTTGATGGGGATCTCCGACTTTTGATTAGGGATAGAAGCATTCCAGTAAAGTCAGTAGTTCGTCGTTATTTTACATGGGAATTTGATTTTTATATACCCTGACTGGGGATAAAAGAGATGGATAATTATCTGATGTATTATCTAACCATATTTTAGATACGGGTGTCGAATCTTCTAGGGATAGCCACCTTGAATAAACCGTGTTGGAGAAGAGAATTCTATCAGGAATTTTATGGTGTTGGAGAATTAAATTCCTGTAAACTGTGTTGAGGGAATAAAACTCTGATGGGGAACAAATGTCCATAGACTACACTAAGGAAGTTTCTGCAAGATGCTGGGGAAATGATCACATTCCTATCTGTCGGGCAGTCTACTGGAGGAAATGATCATGTCAATCTATCCATTGGGGATATGGAGATGAACTGTTGGAGAATGCCCCAATTTCTGCTCGAGGGCATATTAGACATGCTGGGAAGTGTACCTTTGTTGGGGGTAACTTCATGAGGATTTCTTTGTGGGGATTTGAGAATTGCTGAAACTTTATCCCAACTCCTAGGGTCTTTAGTAATTGATATTCCTGTTTTTATGCAAATATTTGTAACCAGTAATCATGTTCAAATGCATATGTTCATTCAATGTAATCATTGGACATATTTGGAAACAAAACAGAGGGAGTAAAACAATTTCGAAATTTGAAAAGGACTTGTATTGATTTAGAAAGTTTGCCTATAAATAGGCAGTTTTATACAAAGAGACAGACATCCTAGTAAGAGGAAATCTTCGTAAAATCTGAAAAGTAAAAAGTGGTAAACAAATAAAAATATTTATATGGAAATGATCCCATCGAGTTTCAACTCTGTTATTTCCCCTATGTTTTCAAGCATCTCATCACTTACCGTCAGAAGAAGATGATTGGATTGATTTGTACCATCTGAACTTGTCATTGGTAATAACGTTTGTTATATGTAGATGATCAAATGGGACATAGTCGTACACTTTAATCCCTAACTTTTTCCTGGACTGCCCTTTCAGATTTTTAGTCCTTCGGGATACCCTTTTTTCCCCAAGCCGCCTTCTCAGGTTTTCGACTTGCCAGGTGTATAATTTTTATTTATATGTCCCTAATTTTTTCTCAAACCCTTTTAGTTCGTCGGGATGTCCTTATTTTTTACTAGGCCTGTCAACCTAGTGGGTCTCTTTTTCGAGTAGTATTTTTTGACTATGTCCGCGTTCACAGGGTGCGGAAAATCTTCACCATCTATGGTGGCAAGTACCATAACACCGCCAGAAAATATCTTCTTGATTACTATTGTACCCCAAAATTTACCCTCTTTATTTTCATTATTACATACACGCATATCATTGGTTGTATGGTTATTGATTCAAGGTATATTTATCAAGCTTCGTCAGGTTACAAGTGACGTTTATTTCGCCAATGGATATTCTCAGAGTATTTTCCATGCTGAAGACCGGTTCGCTGTTTCGCAATGATTCAGGGTTCAAAGATTCACAAGTCCAACCCGGCGCTTCATATTCAGGTGTTCTTTCTCCAAGATATCCCTGTAACATATTCTCAAATTCAGGTTTGACTCGAGAGCCTATTCTTTAAATAAGGTCTCTGAATGTGCGATTTTTTCTCGAAGAAATATGGTGAAAAGGTGTGCTGAAAGTGCAGTTTTTACGCACTAAAAAATTCATAACTTGAAGATTGTGGCTTGTTTTGAACCTGTTTTGATGGCCAAAATTCCGTCTTGACGTCATCTACGTTTTCATCTCTTACGGCTGGAAGCCAATTTCGATCAGAAGGTCTTCAAAAATGAGGATTTATCAAGTATTTTCGTACAGAAAATTTGTGACAGAAGTTTATTTGCGTCATGTTCAGAAAATAATAACTTGGTTGATTTTCATCGTATTAAACTGGTTCTGGTCCCAACATTTCACAAATTGAGTTGGCTACGTTTTCATAGGAGGTATCGAGTTCAAACAATATCCAAAAGGCCTTCGTTTTTTTCCCAGAGTGCGCGTGACGCACTGAAAATCCTGAATGCTGAATATTATTTCATCTGGGTCGAAACTTCAAAGATTCATAACTCGGTCAATTTTTATCGGATCAGGCCCATCTTTTTACACAAGGTCACTGACTCAGAGATCTACAACTTAGTTCTGAAGTAGAGACTGAGTTATGCTCCGATCAATACCAGTTTTTTTATTGAAGAACGTGTCAAAGTTGACACTGGAGCCCAAAATAAGTTTGTCCGAGGCGAAACTTCAAAATATCATAACTAATTTATCGTTTATCTGATTGAGCCCATTATCGGACAATAGTTTTTTCTCGATATCAGCTACATTTTGTTTCACATTTTAACTTCAAATATTACACTTAAGTACCTACGATTTAGCCTGGAACGTATCAGACTCAAGTGAATAAAAATCTGCACTATTGCTTGTGGTTATTGGAGGCCCAATTGTACATTTAAAGCCCATATCTTTCCTCTAATATCCATTATATAATCTCATTTTTTTTACACAAACAGGACACGACAAAAAAACCTTTGCCACAACCTTGTCAAAATATCAAATTCTTTCAAGAACCCTAGAAATCTTGGAATCCTTGTTACAAACCCTCATCTCACTACAAACAAGCCATCCTTGTTACAAACCCCCATCTCACTACAAACAAGTCATCTCATTCTCTTTAAGGGTAAGGCTAGTTTGATCTTCATGATCAAAATGGTGTAGAAGCATTCATACATACCATATCAGTTTTAATATTACAAAATTTCATATATTTGCTTTCTTTGTATTTTATGATATAGTAATTTATTTAATGTGTTCATGAGATTCGACGCTGCAGATTTAGACCATCTAATGGTCACATGCAGGTTTATTACAAAATGCTGAGGCCAAAACAGAATAACAACTAATGCATGGCTCATGGAAAGGCAGACATCCTGAGCTGAGGAGGCTAAGGGCGTGGGTTCAACATCCATCCTTATTGGTTTTGGTTTTCTTCCATTCTATTTATCCTTTTACCTATTTCCATTCTTTCTATTTAAAACATTTTTCATAAAATCTAACATTTTTCACAAACCTTTGATTTTTCATAATAAATTCAAATAATAAATTTTAGGTTTTTTAAATTTAATTTTAGGTTTTAAATTAATTTTTTGTTCAACACCCACCCCTGACATTTGCATTATTTGTATTTTCTAACCCTATTTTCCATTGATGCTTCTTCCTCTATCTATTTTTTTTGGCAAACTTAATCCTTTTTTGTTAATCATTAAACATAAGTTTTTTTTTTATAATTTTTTTTTAATTAAAATTAATTAGGTTTTAGGTTTTTTAATTAACATTTTTTATTATTAATTAAAATTAATTAGGTTTTAGGTATTTTAATTAATTTTTTTCAAAATTAACATTTTTTATTAATTAAAATTAATTAGGTTTTTAGGTTTATTTAATTAATTATCATAAATCATTTTTTTTCATAAAAAATCACCAAAACATTTTCTTTGCTATTTTCATTTTATTATTATTTTCCTAGATAAAGTGTATAGGGTGCGTTCAACTGTAATAGCGTAGCTTTATTTTTCTCGCATTTTTTTATCATTATCATGTAATTGCTTCTGGGATGTATTAGTTTTAGGATTTCTTTTCTGCACTCTTCACTATTATGTAACTACCCCAAAGCTCTATAATAACCTAGGTTTACATTTCCGCCTTTACCTTCAGCTACTATATTTTATGCAATGCTTAGATTAATAGGATTGTATGGAAAGATAAAAATGAACGATAGAAAACCCTAATTTCAAGATAAATAACCAAACTGAATCATTTGCACACTCGCACCTCTAGGATAACCTCACTTGTTGCCTTCGGAAAAACAATGGTCATGTCCCTCTAACATAGGGATACCCTTAGCAAAGACCCTTGGTTAAAGTCATCATAAAGAACATAGTCCCTCAATGTCCCTCGTGTTTCCTACGAGAAATGATCTTGTCCCTCGATGTTGCATATGAATATATGATGACAGTCCCTTCGAACTGCTAAGGTATCCCTATATGTTACCTTCTATGACCATAACAATGACTCGCGCTTTTCCCTCACACATCCAACGATAGGGCTACCTACTCACTAATAGTAGGATAACACTGTCTAAAGGTTAGGAGGTAAAGAATGACCTTTTCGAGTATAAGTATATAAGTTCTTAGATGCTTTCTCAAAACAACTTTTTGCACCTACACAAAAACATTTCAAAACACTTTCAAAAACATTCGCCTTGTCAACACTCTTGAGGACTGATACAAGAGTTATCACAAATAGAATCCCCGCACCAAGGCATTTTCAAAATAATTTTCAAAACACAGAAAGCACAAACAATTTTCAAAATATGAGCTAAGCATCTAAGAGCCCGTAGAAAACTACGGATGGAAAGGGTGCCAACACCTTCCCTTTCCATAATCTACCCCCTACTCAGAAAACTCTCGAAAGGTCTTTTTTCTGTTATTTTGACCCTTTCCTTTGTTGTATAAAATAAAAGTCGATGGCGAATCTTTCATACCGCACATTTGCGAATACAAACGCAAAACCAGTATTAACAGTCAGTTTTGGCACCGTATCACAATTACGAATGACCCTTCGTAAGTGGAAGTTCATTTTCCCCTGGGATCACTTTGTTGTAGGATGATACGCTTTATTACCAAATCAACAGCTTAGTACACCTGATGTTTGACTTTCTTCTTAAAGGCCTTGATTATGTGTTTCTGATACATCTGACCCTGACAAACAGCCACAATCCTTTTTTCATCAATCAAATTTATTTGGTCAAGTCGAGTCTGAATCCATTCGTCTTCATATAAATCTGCGTCTTTCATGATTCTTAGGGAAGGAATCTAGATTTCAACAGGTAAGATAACCTCCACACCGTAGACTAGAGAGAACATGGTTACTCCAGTTGATGTACGTACTAAAGTGAGATAACCATGAAGAGAAAATGGTAGCATCTCATGCCAATCCTTATATGTCACTGTCATCTTCTATATAATATTCTTAATATTTTTCTTAGCTTCCTATATAATATTCTTCATCTTTGTCACCTTCATTCATATCTTCCATAATTTTCTCAGCTTCCTTCTGGCCTACACAATGAAGCAAAGTTGAATCGTGGTTGCTCTTGTATAAGATTATGTTACTTAGAAAGAACTTTATGGAGAACCTCCTTAGAAACTTCTTATCATTGATAAACGCCCCCTCGGGGTGCTTTTGAGTCTCGAGGTATCTTTTCACTTCATGAAACCAAGGTTTTTCCTCTACCCCATCAGTATCAACTTCGTAGCAATGTGTCGGTTTTTCTAGCCTTTCAATAGTAATTTTAGGAGCTTCATCATCTCATCTGACTTTGAACATAGATGACATGGTAGGTAGTGCGTCTGCCAATTGATTCTCTTCTTGGGGAATATGTTCAAAAGTGATTTCTTTGAAGCATGGAATCATATTTGGATACTTCATGTCCAATTCTCCCTTAATCTAACTGATCACCAGAGCTGAGTCCCTATACACATCCAAGAACTTGATTCTCATATCAATGGCAACTTAGATACCCATGATGCATGCTTCATACTCGGCCATATTGTTGATACAGTCAAAACAAAGTCTAGTGGTAAATGGTGTATGGCAACCTTTGGGAGAGACAATCACAACACCAAATCCATTACCAAGTGCGTTGGAAGTTGTAATACTATGGGAGAACTGACTTGTTTAGTGTTTTATCGCAAATATTGTGGATAGCAAGAGCCACTATCGACTTTTATTTTATCCAAAGAGGAAAGGTGAAAAGGACAGGAAATACCTTTGATAGATTTTGAGTTCAGCGGGTAAGTTATGAAAAGGGAAGGTGTTAGCACCCTTTTTGTCTGTAGTTATCTATGGGCTCTTAATTGCTTAGCTCAATTTAAACTTGCTTTGTGTGTGTGTGATTCAAAAATATTTTGAATGCCAATTGTGAGGCAGACTTTATAATAATTCTTGTATATGTCCTCAAGAATGTATACAAAGTGTTTTTTGAAAATATTTTTCTTGAAACGTGAGGTGTAAAAATGAATTTGTTAGTTTGAAGCTGCTATAAGCAAGCAATTTGTTGAGTCTTACCCACTAAAGACCATTCTTGTTATCTTCCTTCTCCGTTAGAGATAATACTATCTGTACCATTAGTTGGTAGGTAGCCCTATCTGTTGGATGTGAAGGAGCATATGTAGGGTCATTGTATGGCTATAGAAGACAACATGTAAGGATACTTTAGCAATTTTATCAAAGGGACTATCATCATTTTCCTCGTAGGTTCATCAAAGGGACTAGATTATTTTGTAGGAAACTCAAAGGTTCATCGAGGGATTATGATCTTTATTCGAAAGGGACCATGATGATATTGTTGAATCGAGGGTCTTTTGCTAAGGTATCCATATGTTCGAGGGACATGACCAATTGTTTCTGAAGGCAACAATAGAGTTACCCTAGAGGTGCAAAGTGCGCAAAGGTGATTCAGTTCAATTATATTATATTGAGTTAAGGTTTTGTAACGTTTGTTTTTGTCTTTCCATACAAAACCTATTAGCATACATCTAACGGTTATGTACACGGGTATATAAAATATAAGTGCGAAAAGTAAAACCCTAGGACTATTACATGGCTTCGGGACAGTTACAATATTTAATAAAACCTTGCGAGGAATTAAACACTAAGCTATTATAACTTTTATACAACCTATACACTTGTCTAGAAATAAATAGTAAATAAATGAAAACACATGTTAAAAAATACTTTTTATTTAAAAACACCTAAAAATGTCACATTTTATTTTTTGTATTTTGGGTTAATTTTAAGCATTTAGGAAATAATTAGTTATCTAATTCTAAATTAATTACAAAGGTTAATTAATTAAAAAAAACTAAGTCTAATAAAATTGAATTAAAAAAATGTCCAAAATTATATTAATTAGTTAAGACCCTAAGACTATATTTTTTATGGATTAAAACGATTAGTATAAAATTAAATAAGAAAATAAGTAAAAATAATGGAAAGTGGAAAAGATTAGAAAACGAATAAAAGATGGTTGCAAGCGCCCAGGCTCGAACTCACGCCCTCTCCTTTGCCAAGTAATAACATTACCACTACGCCATGAAACAAACAGAATTGTATGCCCTAACGATGGCATCTCGTATTCCTCATGTTAAAACTTGCATGTAAGGCTTCAAACTTGTTCTAAACAATCATGCTAAGTGATCTGAATTATTAAAATCAGTTAATAATGCGTATACGAATAATAATAAATAATGCAAACTGGACATGACATGTATGTAAGTGATTTGAGGTGGTGGTTTGGACTGAATCAAGCTGGAACTTGAGATTCAATGGTGCACTTTCTTTGAAAATTTGTGATTTTTGAGACTTTTCTTGAGGCAAAATTTTGTGTCATTGTAGTGTGAGGGCTTGAGTATTTATAGAGGAGGAGATTTAAGTCACCAAAGAAGGAAATAATCAAGTGATCATGGTGTTACCAAAAATCATTGAAACATATTTTCTAACTTGCCATTTTTGAAGATCCTTGTCTCAAACACGTCTCTCACGGTTTTGACAAGCTTTTATGAGTTCTTGGGCCTTCTAGAAGATGTCCAAATGATCATAGTCCAATATTAATCCAACTATTTGTTATTTTTAATTTAATTCTTTTACAAAAATTAAATAAAAATTTAAATAAATAGGATAAAAAAATATGACCATGTACCAATAGACTTAGAGGTCTTCTATCATGTCATAAACATGTTTGATCCTCAAAATTTAGGCCCATTAGTCCAAAAATTCAAAATTGCTCAATTGAGGTTTCATGCATTTCTAAAAAATTGTCCATCTTGTAGCAACCATAACTCTCACAATTTTTGTCATATGAAGGTGATCTTGAAATTTTTGGAAATCTCAATATGTCCCCTACAACCTTCATGTTTTCCATTTTTTTCATTTGAAGCATTTGTCTTCATGTAAATTGCTTTGACAAAAAATGTCTTTTTGTTGACTTTTAAAATGACCTGTAATATTTTGATCCATATCTTTCAAATGAAGTATTTTTTGTCCTTGAGCTTTGAGAGCCAAAGTTGTAGAGAATTAAATTTCCCTCAAAATGGGCTTTGATTGAGAAATTTTTGATGAAGCATGTGAAAGTTATGCTTGGTCAAAGTTTAGTTGACTTCTCCTTAAGAAAACCCTAATTAGTAATTTTTGAATTTTGATGAATCTTGAGTTTTATTGATGAATCATGGTCAACCCTTGATCAAATGATGAATGTTACTTAAAAATATTGATGTTGAGCAAAAATGATGAAGTTTGACTATCAAATTGTCTAAGTTGACTTTTTGTCCAACACAGTTGATTTTCAGTCATTTGAGCAATTGACTTAGCAATTGATTGAGCAAACTTGTGCTGTAAGGCTTGAAACTTGACATGAGGATTCTTTGAAGAATATAGGGAATAATTAAAGCCATTGGAGGCATTGGAAGCTCAATTTTCCTTGATAAAAATAAAACCCTAGTTATAGGTCAATTGCTTAGGAGGGACTTGTTTGATCAATTCCTTGAGTAGTCTTGAGCAATTGAGAAACCTAGGAGCCTAAAAGAGTGTCTTGCATTTATTTGTCATGTCCGCCATTCGTGATCTGAAAGTGGAAGAGGATTGAAAAGTGCCCAAAACATTGCACTCAGATGTGCACGAAGTAACACTGTTGGTCGATTATGTCAGGAATGGGATTAAATATGGCATTTGGAAAAGGTGACGGGATGCCATCGGGGATGGGCTTATAGATGTGATCCAAAGTAATTGTTGATAGGAGTATCATAACGAGTCTACGTTCGACGGTATCTGAGAAGTATACTAGAATGAGTTTGTATTTTATTGTATCTAGCATATGTGTTGGGGAGTATCAGAATGAATCTTAAGTCTTGATTGTATCTGAATGATGTTCTATAATGAGTCTATGTCTTGACCGTATCTGAAGAATATATTGGAATGATTATCAGGATGAAATCCATCTCGATCTTATTTGAACCGTATCTAGAAGAGAATCTGGAATGAGTGTCAGAATAAAATCCATATCTAGATTGTATATGACCCGTATCTAGAAGATGTAGTGGATTGAGTATCAGAATGACATCCATATCTGGATCGTATCTAACCCGTATCTAGAAGATGTACTGGAATGATCATCAAAATGAATTTGTATCTTGATTGTATCTAAACTATATCTGGAAGAGAATCTGGAATGAGTGTCAGAATGAATCTATATCTAGATCATATCTGAACTGTATCTAGAAGATGATCTGGAATGAGTGTCAGAATGAATCTATATCTAGATCGTATCTGAATTATATCAAAATATTGTCTAGAATGATTGTATTTGAAAAATGTGTTTATCAGAACGAATCACTGCCTGATTGTACCTAAAAGATGATAAACTGTTGACAATCTCTATTTGTTTGGGAACTAACCTGAAAAGACAAAGTTATTTTTATGCAATGGCATGATGTATGTAACGCATTGCGTAATGATGCTCTCAAAATATATGAGAATGTTATATGCATTTCATATGCATATGTTATGATATTTTGCAAATTATGTATGGATGCAATATGTTGTTGAAGCGTATGGTAGCTTATTCTAACAACATCTAGCTGGGGAAAATAAATTCCTGATTGTTGCTGGGGTGAAGAAAGTAATTCTTCAATTTTGTTCAGTACGACTTTACTGGGGATTCCCGCTTTCTGCTTGAGGACATTTCACTGGATACCTTTGACTTATGCTTAGGGATAAAAGCATTCAAGGATATTCGACCATTCGACATTCTTTTTATTGAAGGATTTGATTCTTATGTATCCTGACTGGGGATAAAAGAGATGGATATTCCTCTGATGTGCTACCAGACCATGTTTCAGATACCGTAGCAACTCTTCTGGAGATAACAACCTTGATTACACTTTGCTGGAAAAGAGAATTTTGTTAGGGATTTTACGGCGTTGGAGAAGTAAACTTCGTTAGTGGATTAAATCTTGTAGAATATGTTGAAGAGGTAATCTCTGATGGGGATTAGAATTTCATAGGCTGTGTTGAGGAAGTTTCCACCGTATGCTGGGGAAATGATCAAACTTCCTTATATGCTAGGGTACTTATTGGGGAATATGATCATGTCAAGCTATCAATCAGGGATATGGATGTGAATTGCTGGAAGATGCCCTAATTTCTGTCTGAAGACATATTAGACTTGTTGGGGAATATATTTCTGTTGGGGATGAGCTTGTGACGGTAGTTCTGTAGAGATAGTTCCATGGAGATTGTTCTATGGGGATTTATGGATAACTTGAACATTATCCCAACTCCTAGAGTGATAAATCTTCTACTGATAAACAAGTGATGAGATAATGGGACATAGTCGTAAACTTTAATCCCTAACTTTTTCCTGGACCTCCTTTTTAGATTTTCAGTCCACTGGGATACCCTTTTTTGCCCAAGCCTCCTTTTCAGGTTTTCGACTTACCGGGTGTACAATTTTATTTATATATCCCTAATTTTTGCCCGAACTATTTTAGTTTATCGGTATGCCCTTATTTTTCCTAGGCCAATCAACCCAGCGGGTCTTTTTTCATGCATAGTATTTTTGACTATGTCTGTGTTCACAGTGCGCGAAGAATTTTCATTGTCCATGGTAGTAAGTGTTGTAGCACTGCCAGTAAATATTGTCTTGATCATACGTGGCCCTTCGTATGTGGGAGGCCATTTTCCCCCGGGGTTAGTCTGGTGCACCAGATGTTTAAAGTTATTGATCAACCATTAATTGCAAAGTTTCTGATAGTCTTGACCTTCCTTAGTATTTTTCTAAGAACTGTCACGGAAGAATGATACCATCTGATCCTGCTGACATAGACAAGCAATTTGGTGATACCTAAGATTCAATGTAACATGCCCCAAGTGATTCAGATGGAGATCTACCCATGGATATTTAGCACTTTTGAGAGATTTCATGAATCTTGACTTGACTGCCACAGATGAGTTGGACAATAACAAGTCATACCCCTTGTTTTATAACCAATTGTTTCCATGAAAGGCCTGTTACTGGAAGTGTCTTTCTCTTTGACCCATCCTCTGAAGTAATTCTATCCATTGGGAGGATTTTCATTCGTTGAATATTCATCATCCGAATTTCTCTACTGTCAAACACTTAGGCATATAAAAATAGTGGTATTAAAATCCAAAGCTTATGTCTATCTTGAAGTTTAAAAAATGCATTTTTTAGTAAAACAAAATTTGTAAGAATGTGATATCAACTCAGGAGTTATAGTAAGCCTTACAGGAGTCAAGATACCTTTTTGTAACAGTATGTTTTCGAACTAACCCATGCTTCAGTTAGGACATTGAAGGGTTGTAACGTGGCCTGGTTCACAGTTTAAGAAACAGAGGATAAAGACTCAAATTTTATTTGTACCCATCCCGTTCTCCATGATGTCTTTTAGTCCTATACTAAGTTAATTATGCATTTAGGTTCCAATAGAGTTTGGAATTATAACACTGATACTTGGTGATGGTTTAGAAATCGAAAGTTTATTTGAGAAGGAAATCATTTTTCTTGTAGATTCTTGTTTTTGTTGAGGATTAGTAGCAACCTATTTTTGACTTTATTATCCCTAAGTTTTTCCTGAACTATTTTGTTTGAGATTACAGTCATCAGGATGCCCCCGTTTTTTTCTTAAGTCTCCTTCGTAGGTTTTGACTTAGCGGGATTTTCTTTTGAAAGATAATGACTTCCAGACTTAATAATTACATGGAACCATCACCGGCTTTTGCTTTGGAAGGATGTATTTAATACTACCTGCTGTGTACGAAGGAAAAGATTTCCATTGAATGCACAATTGAATTAACTAAGAAACTACCCTGCCCCAGGTTATGATTAAGGGTTTCAATTTGCGTGAAAAAGAAAACTCCTACTTCTTAGGCTCAAAGAGGTTGACTAGGGATTAACTTCCTTATATCTCCACTATTTAGGAATTGAAGCAATGCCTGTACATCGTCAGCAAGGTCTATTCAAAAGCATATTGTATGAGAGTATGGAATCGTTTTTGTTATCCTCCCTCTAAAGGCTTATAGCATTTAACGAGAGTTGAATATCATAAAAAGGAAGTAAAAATCATAGTTTAAATATAGTGAAAACAAATGGATTAATTTAAGACAAACATATGCAACGCATTAATGGAAAAAAACAAAGTTTGATATAAAGATAAGTGTTTGAACAAACAAAAGAAATTACAATTGAAAATTCAAATGAACTGGATGCTCTCAATCTTAGTCATGATTTTTCATGGGAGTAGTGATCAAATTAAGAGTCTCAGGAGGGTCAAACTCAATCTCCTTAGCATCAATCATATCTTGAATCTTGATCTTCAACACACAACAGCCATTCGTATCATGTCCATGACTATTGGAATGGTATGCACACCTTGCATTGGTATGATAGCTAGGAGTGGAAGTATTGGCATTCCGAGGAGGATCCTTCAACGTAATCAACTCTCCCTTCAACATGTGTTGTAACGCTTGAGCCAATGACATATTGATTTTGGTAAATTGTCTTTTGGGTGTATCCTGCTTATGCTGATTACTCTGTTGTCATTGTTGCACTGGTGCAGGATTAGAGATCAGTATTGCCCCCACATATTGGTTGTGGTCTCTCTTATTACGACCCTTCTGGTCGTACACATCATTGGACTCTTTCTTCATGTTGTATGACTTCTTCTGAGTATCGGAAGAGGTAGGAACCTGGTGTTGTACCTTAAATTTTGCCCCTAACTTTTTTAGTCGCACTTTCATACCATATTTTGTCATTCAATCACAATCATTAATAAATAGCTTCACTCATCACATTTGCATCCTATCTTTAAGTTTTCTCTTGTGTTCTTGACTAACTTCTAATCAAAATACAAAAAAATATTTGTCTTTGTCTTTGCATATTTGTTTTTTGTAGGTACCGAGTCGAAGCATATGGCAAATAAGGTTTTCCGATATTATTGCCCTAAAATCTCTATTTTTGAAGAAAAAAGAATTAAAATTTTTTCATTTTTTTCACTGTACAATCGATTGCTCCTAGAGTGCAATCGATTGCACAAAGTGAATTTTGCACAAATTTTGGAAAAATACACTGTGCAAATCGATTTGCACTATAGTGCAATCGATTGCACAGCGTGAAAACTTGAAAAAAATAAACAATTTTTAAACTTGTCAAATTTTTGGCTACAATTTTCCTTCATTTTTTAAAGATGTATCATTAATTCAAATTTTAGTGACAATCTTTCATTTTTAAGAAGAATTATCATTAATTCAAATTTTGGCTCTAATATTTGAAAAAATTATCATTAATTCAAATTTTGGCTCCAAGAATCAATTGCCAAATTACCACTAATCCCAATCCTAAACTCTATAAATAGAGGCCTCATCTCATTCAAATTTCAAGCTTTTGATAGCCAAATCCACCTTGCTAAAAAATCTCTCAATTCTCTCCATCTACCAAATTCACTCAAAGCTCCATTTTCAAAAAGTTAGTAAGCTTTGCATTGAAGCTTACTAATCTTTGAGCTAAACCTTCATCCAAACACTTTTTCTCCATCAATTCTCTATATCTAAGCTTGGTCAATTGATTCTTGTGGTTGAATTGAAGCAAATTCTTGAAGTTGTTTTGATAATTCTCTAGATCTACCTTTGGTAAGTTGGATAATTCATCTTTCACAATGTGATCTCTTGGTGATCTTTGGGATTGATTCTTTGAGCATTATTTTGTGATTTCAATGGTGTTATTTTCTCATAATTTGATGGAATTTTCGTGCTCAAGTGGATCCATGATCATAAGGTGTTTGATGGAAAGTTTGAACAAGAAATTGCCCTTTTAAAATGCTGTTTTTGCTACTGCAACTATGTGCAATCGATTTGTATTGTAGTGCAATCGATTGCACAGAAGCAATTCTGCCCAATTTTTAGAAAACTGTATTGTGTAAATCGATTTACACAATAGTGAAATCGATTTACACCGGGACAGAATGCACTTTTTTGCCTTGTTTTGGGGCAGCTTTGATCAAAAATGTTTTTCTACTCACTCCTTTTGATTGTTGGTTTGGATTGCAATTTTAAATGTCCAATTTGTCTTTAAACTTAATGGACTTTGTGATGTAGATGAAGTTGGATAAATGTTCATCAATTCAAATCTACCTAAGAGTGAATTATTTAATTCATTTTTGGTTCTTTGGATTAATGATATGTTTAGTACTTTAATCCATCTAGAGGAGTGGTTGAATTTAAAGATGAAAGAATTTTGAAATGGTGATCCAAATTAGCTTATCATTTCCCTCCCTCTTCATCTTATCCCTTTCTTTTTTTAATTGTGCTACATGTTAAGGGATGGTGATCTCTATATCATTTATCCAAACATAAAGTACATAGATTGCTATTGACCAGCCTCAAAATAGGTGTGACTTCAACATAAGTCCACTTACGATTACTTAACATAGCGCTAAATTTTGTCCCGATTCGAATAAATGATCATTCATGGCCCAAACTTATGATTGCAAGCCCAAGTATGTCAATTTGATCTCTTTGATCCAATAACCTTTAGATTCATTGTATGGAGGCTTTGGTTCTACCAATCCTCTAATGGATCTACAACACCTTTGGTCAACACAAATCACTTAAACATCGTTGATCATTACATGTTGCCTTGTGAGGATTCCAAAATGGATGATATACTTGACAAAAAGCAAATGCAACTTGTTGTGTGGAGGCTTTGGTTCTACCAATCCTCTAATGAGTTCAAAATGCAAGTTTCAAGATGGTCATCCAACTAACCACTAATTACTAACAATTAACTTTACTTTACGCTTTTATTTTCATGCTTTATGTACCAATTACGTTTAGCATTTTACATTTCATGCTATTTTCATCTTTTGCTCACTTGAGCATTTACTTTTATGTCATTTTTATTTTGCTCACTTGAGCTTTTCTTTCTTTTTAAATACACCTAATAATCAACATGAATCATAAAAATCATTAATGATACTTGGACTACATGGTTACTATCCTTTGCATTATGGAGTGATGGACTTGTTGGACTTAGGATTAGAGACCTTGGCCTATCTTGGAGACTTTGTGACTTTATTTGATATTTTGTGTGGAGTTCTTGAGGTTTACCTCAAGACATTGGGTTGTTTGTTTGTTTTGTGTGCAGGTTATTGTGATTACATACTTTTTTTGTAATCTGGAATTCACCCATATACAACCGTTACTCTGCCCAATTTTTGCGAAGACTAAATACACTTGAAGTTTGATTCTCTCAAGAGGTCTAGTATCTTTACTTGCTTCGTTTCAATCCAAAGAATGGGAATTCTACATTGGCTTATAATGTCAAGTATCGGCTTCATGTTGGTTAGACGGTTCTCTTCCTTAGATTTTACCTTATGCTTTAGGATAGTCCCGTCATCTCCTCCCATCTTCTTTAATTTTAAAGACCTTCTCATCTTCTTTCAAAATCTTCTTTGTTTTTAAACTCAAACTGCTTTCATAATAAACCTCGACTTTGGTGAGTGCCTTTTATTTTAAAACTTATTTTCTTTAAACAAACTTCAATTCATTTAATCATACTTTGACATTTCTTTCAATATTAACAAAACACTTCAACTCATTCAAACTCTTTTGTTCGCCCAAGCACCTTTTCCATTCAAAACTTTTTTTCAAGGTGAGACATGATTCATTGATAGTCGAGCAACATTCTCCTATCCCTATGGTTATAAAGGTGTCGACTTTTCCACTTGAGTACTAGAGGCGTTCTCAAACCCTCACTCTTGTTGACGCAGGGTCCATCTTTCTTACACATCATGGGCGTTAGTCGAGATTTCTCTCTTAACAATGACGACTTATCTCCTTGTTTAAAAACAATCAACAAACAAGTCTTTTCTAGATGAACTACGTGTACCCTGATCCCCTATTGCACGAAAGGTGGTACGTAGGCACTAAAGGTTCGCAACCGCGGCGGGTGCAAAAATCATAAAAATATTTCTTTTCTCACTTCCACCATCCATTTTATATACAACACATTTTTATAGCCAAAATATACAGATTTTACAAAGAGGTTCTTGCGGAGTACCGTGGATGTTTAGGGTGCTAATACCTTCCCTTTGCATAACCAACCCCCTTACCTTGAATCTTCCCCCCTCTTTTTGGGTTATTCGCTCTTTTCCCATTCCTTTGGAAACAATAAAGCGCGGTGGCGATTTTTATTTTGATTTTTATAAAGTCTAGTCAATCCAATGGCTTAGTCTTGCACATTTCTACCGCTACAGAAAAAATGACGACTTCACTGGGGAAAGATTGACCTCTTGCTGGTCCATCCCTAAGTGGGTTGAGCCTATCTTTGTTTATATCTGTATATGTGCTATTGTGTTTATGTGTTATATTTTGTATATATATTTATCTGGATTTTCCTGGTTTACAGGGTGCTTGGGGATTTCTTATAAGTCCTATACCCGGACTAGGGCAAACTTTAAGATAGGACGGGCGGTATAGTCATGTTAACTTTGAGGGAGTAATCCAAAAAAAGAAGGCATGAGATCCCCCACTCAGTGGAGGCCCCTTTGACTGTAGTGTCGTTTACCGAGTAATCGGGAAGACGTATTGCTTTCGATCTGGGAGCCTACTGAAGCTGAGGACCGTAGATTACCTAACTCATCTTTGCCTTTTAGGTGTAGTGCAGAAGCTATGACGGAGTAATCCGGAAATAGTTGTCACGCGATACTACGCTCAGACAAGTCTTTCCTGAGAATATTGCTAATTACCGAGTTAATTGGGACGTTGGTAATATCCAAAGGAAGGATGTAGACTCTGGGAACCTCTTAGAACCTTGTTCGGCAGGTGATAACAATTTGTCCATACCTTATGGGTTGTACCTTTGACTCCAGGCTCGTGACTCTGAACCGTGTGATCTTGTTACTGTGCAGTGCATTTCATAACATTGCATATCATTTGCATCCTCTGCATCATTCTGCATACATCCAGGTTGATGAGGATCTTATTCCCAGTTGCTTCTTCCTTCTAGTTAGTCATCTACCGTCAAGCTGATTCCTCAACATAACTACGGGACTAGAGCTGCTGTCAGATTGAGATGGAAAACCAAGAACAACACAACATGGAAGTCAGAATGGAAATCGACGAGTTAAAGTCAGGCATGGCCAAACTTACTGAGATGATGCAAGTCTTAATTTCCAGAGGAGAGCTACCTCTAAGTACTGTGATATCTGAAATCCCAACTGCTGTTGTTGACACTCAACCTATCCAGCATACATCTACTGCATGGCCAGAGTTTGGGTTACCTCAGAATTACTCTCCACCTGTTGTAATTACTTCAATGGTTGGTCAGTCTTCCTGACCAGTCTTTCAAGCTCCAATTTTCACTGAACCTCAGCCAATCGTTCATACTGCTTTTCGTCAACCAGCTGCATAAGCTGCTTTTGGGAATCCTCTCTTTGAGCACCATGCTTCCAGTCCTCAAAGTGTGAGTCAAGGAGACTTCAGTGAGTTTGAAGATTTCAAAGAACAGTATCAGACTTTAGAGAAGAGACTCAGAGCTATGGAAGGAAATGAGTTCTTCAGTGTTGATGATAACAACATGTGCCTAGTTTCTGATCTAGTTATGCCTGCAAAGTTCAAGACTCCTGAGTTTGAGAAATATAAGGGGCACACTTGTCCAAGAAGTCATTTGGTGATGTACTTTCGAAAGATGTCTGCTTACAGAAAGAATGACAAGCTGCTTATCCATTGTTTCCAAGACAGTCTGAGTGAAGCTTCATTGAAATGGTATATGGGACTTGAGAAAGGTCGTATCCAATGCTTCCAAGATCTTGTTTATGCTTTCATAAAGCAATACAAATACAACCTCGACATGACACCTGATCGTCGCCAACTACAAAATATGTCTCAGAATGAGAAAGAATCTTTCAAGGAATATGCTCAACGATGGAGAGAATTGGCATCTCAAGTTGAACCGCCTCTGGCAGAGAAAGAGATAACTGGTTTGTTCATGGATACTTTGTCCCCTTTCTTTTGGGAGAAGATGATTGGTAGTGTGTCCTCCAGCTTCACAGACCTGGTGACTATTGGCCAGAGATTAGAAGAAGGAATCGAGAATGGTAAAGTGTCTAAAGCTGCTGAAACTTCTAATGGTGCAAAGAAATACCTTGGGAACTTTCTAAAGAAGAAAGAGGTAGAATCCAATGTTGTCTCAACTGAGAGAAGAGGACCTCTCCGTAGGCCTCAATACACTGATCAACCACAAGTAGCGGTTGTTACTCCTGCGGTCAATGGTCAACCAATTCATGTCCCTCAACGACAAAATATTGTGCATAATCAGAATCGGAATAGGGCTCAGTTTGAACCCATCCCTATGGCATACACTGCATTGTATCCTGCATTAGTGAAAAAGGGCTTGATTACAACTAGGCCTCTGATTCCTCGAAATCCTCCTCCAGCCGGGTTCAGATCTGACCTTCACTGTGCGTTTCATCAAGGAGCTGCCGGTCATGATTTAGAAAGTTGTTATGCTTTGAAAAACAGAGTGCAAGAATTGGTGAAAACCAATTTTCTTACTTTCAAAGAGGCAGGTCCTAATGTCATCAACAATCCTTTTCCAAAACAAAGTGGTTGAAGACTGAGTCAGGATACCCTTAAGTCACCTCCTAAAGCCAGTGTTTCAGACAGGACAACTCATCCTTGTTACTGATTAGTCACTAGGCCATGTTTCTTTCTGTTTGCATTTGTCCCTTGTCTATGTTAAAATTGTTGTTTTCAAATTTTGTTTGTACTTTCAGGTTAATTCTAATGAAATGAGCATTGCAATATTTTGATTCAAATCATTTTTCATTTACTGCTTTCAAATATATTTCTCTTGTTTACTCACTTTATCAAGATTTTGTTTATGCAAAGATTTGAGGGAGGATGTTGAAAACGAAATACCCATAATTGTTGCTGGTTTGCTTTCGAATAAAACTTTGCTGAGGACATACCAGAATTGTTTCAACTCCTAAACACTGGAGAAATAAGGAAGTTAACCCCTCGTTCACCCCTTTGAGCCTAGAAGTTGGAGTTTCTTTCTATACAGAAAAACCCGCAATCTTAACCAGGGGATGGGTAGTTCTCAGTTAATTTGGTTGTGCATTCAATTACAAGAGAAAACATGCAAGACACCTTTCAACAAAGGTCGCGATCAAGCTTTCCTTCGCACACAACAAGAAGTGTCAAAGATGCTCTCAAACAAAAAATGACGAAGATGGTTCCCCGTAATCATTGAGCAAGGCAGTCATTATCTTTCCAAAAAAAAGGAAAAATGAAATGAAAATAAAAATCAACAGAAAAATCCTGCTAAGTCAAAACCTATGAAGGAGACTTAGGCAAAAAACTGGGGCATCCCGCTGACTGTAATCTCAAATGAAACAATTCAGGCAAAAACTGGGGCATCCCGCTGACTGTAATCTCAAATAAAATAATTCAGGAAAAAGTTGGGAATAATAAATCCAATCAGAAGAGGTCTTCAAATCCTCAAAATTCTCCACCAGGGTTGAAAAAAGTCCTCAAAACAACAAAAAGAGGTAAGCAGAAATGACTGTCATTCTCAAGAATCCTTTAGATTCTGAGCCATCGTCATTGCTGCCATCAGTGTAATTCCAAAATCTCTTGGAACCTGAATGCATAGTCTGAATTAACTGAATGTAGGAGTGGAGAACATCACGAAGATTTGGTTGGGTACAAATAAACTTTGAGCCTTTATCCTTTATTTCTTAAACAGTGAACCCGACCACGTTACAACCCTTAAAAGACCTAATTGAAGCCAGGTTTATTTTGAAAGCATACTACACCAAGGTTGCGTAAACTGACTCCTATGATCTTTTGCGAATCATTTGTTTTGGTTTCATACCTTTGTTTTCACTTTAAAAGTATAAACCCCTTGTGTTTTAACCAGTGATGCACTTTCTATACACCAATAACATCATTTCAAAAATTATTTTGGATTCAAAACTTTTGCATGAACTTTGCATTAAAAATACCATGTTTGAATAAACAATTTTGCTTGCAAACAAGCTTTCCTCATCAAGGAATTTCAAACAGCTGAGAAACTTGGTCAGTGACCCTATCAAGGGCAAGTATCTTCCAGATCCTGTTAGGAATCAATTCAATATTTATTGCTCAATGCAAGTTTTCTCAGAATTGGCCAGCCAGGAAATCATTTTCAAGACTCATACAGGGGCATTTATTTACAACAATTATCTCAAGAGCTGAAGCCATGATCAGTTTATCTCCAATAGTCATTTCGGAGATGAAGCCGTGATCAGCTTATTTCCAGCAACTTTCGACTGAAGCCATGATCACTTTATCTTCAACAGTCAGCTAATCTGGGACAAGTCCCCAAGTAGCTCTCCATATCCTTCTTCAGAAGATCATCAGTTCAACACAGTTTTCAAGGGTGACAAATTTGGGCGCAAGATTTTTTTTCTTCTTTCCAATCAAATTTGGCAGAGTTCTCCGTGTTGAGGAATCAAACTTCCAAATTATTCTCCACAGAATAGTCAAACTCCATTTTCATAAACGTCGGCATTACATGCATAAATCATTCACATATGATGCATAACAAAATTCACACATAATTCATAACAAGAGTGTTTCATCCCCATTTGCATTTCCTGAAGTCTTGTTGCAGTTGACATGTCACCTTGAGATCAAAGTCCAACTGACTTGGCACCTACCAAAGCAAATGTTAGTTTGAGCTATTTCTCTCTTTCGTCCAATGCTAATCTTGGATATGTTGTTACCTTTTGTTGTTGTCTAAAGCCAGTATTGGATGGTATTACCTTTTCTGTCGTCCAAAACCAGTATTGGATGCCTTGACCTTTTCCTTCATTCAAATCCAATATTGAATGTCAAGATCTCTTTTTCCATCCAAATCCAGTATTGGATGTTGTTACCTTTTTCTTCATTCAAAGCCAGTATTGAATGTCAAGATCCCTTTCACTCATTCAAAGCTAGTATTAGATGTTGTGATTGTTTCTCTCGTCTAAAGACAGTATTAGACATTGAGCTTTTCTTTCATTCAAAGCCAGTATTGAATGTCAAGATCTCTTTCACTCATTCAAAGCCAGTATTGGATGTTGTGATCTTTTCTCTCGTCTAAAGCCATTATTAGACGTTGAGCTTTTCTTTCATTCAAAGCCAGTATTGAATGTCAATATCTCTTTCACTCATTCAAAGCCAGTATTGGATGTTGTGATCTTTTCTCTCGTCTAAAGCTAGTATTATACGTTGAGCTTTTCTTTCATTCAAAGCCAGTATTGAATGTCAGGATCTTTTGTTTCCATCCAAAGCCAGTATTGGATATTTTGAGATTTTCTTTCATTCAAAGCCAGTATTGAATGTCAGGATCTTTTGTTTCCATCCAAAGCCAGTATTGGATATTTTGAGCTTTTCTTTCATTCAAAGCCAGTATTGAATGTCAGGATATTTTGTTTCCATCCAAAGCCAGTATCAGATATTTTGAGCTTTTCTTTCATTCAAAGCCAGTATTGAATGTCAGGATGTTTTGTTTCCATCCAAAGCCAGTATTGGATATTTTGAGCTTTTCTTTCATTCAAAGCCAGTATTGAATATCAGGATCTTTTGTTTCCATCCAAAGCCAGTATTGGATATTGTGATAGTTTCTCTCGTTTAAAGCCATTATTAGACGTTGAGTTTTCCCTCATTCAAAGCCAGTATGGGATGTCGTGTTTCTTTTCCATTCAGCGTCTTTCCTAGATGACTCTGATGTAGCTTCAGATTTGGTCTCATCCCACATCTAATGTTCTTCTAGATGCTTCTGATTGCCTTTTCCAGAGAGTTTCTCGCCTCATTCAATGCCATTCTTGGATGTCGCTGCTTGCCTTCTCGAGTTTTATCTTTTTTTCCTCCAAGTATTGATGGTTACTCTTTGTCACCCTGACAGATATCCAGAAGTACCTTGTTGTTCCCTGGCGTGTCTTTCCACATCATTTCATCTGAACTACCATAAGTTTCCAGTTTCGAGTCTTTCCATATTCCCACAGAGTCTGTCTCATCTCATACATCATTCAAAAATATATATGTCAAAAAAGAGTCCATGCATTCATTCATAACACATGCTATCATCTCATCGCATCAGGGACAAAATTCAGGTATGTTTGTATTTAATTACTTTCTGTCTATCTGGCTAAAAGATAATTAAATAGAGGCAGCTGTTGTACCCTAAATTTTGCCCCTAACTTTTTTAGTCGCACTTTCATACCATATTTTGTCATTCAGTCACAATCATTAATAAATAGCTTCATTCATCACATTTGCATCCTATCTTTAAGTTTTCTCTTGTGTTGTTGACTAACTTCTAATCAAAATACAAAAAAATATTTGTCTTTGTCTTTGCATATTTGTTTTTTGAAGGTACTGAGTCGAAGCATATGGCAAATAAGGTTTTCCAGTATTATTGCCCTAAAATCTCTATTTGCGAAGAAAAAAGAATTAAAAATTTTTCATTTTTTTTTCACTGTACAATCGATTGCTCCTAGAGTGCAATCGATTGCACAAAGTGAATTTTGCACAATTTTTTGAAAAATACACTGTGCAAATCGATTTGCACTATAGTGCAATCGATTGCACAGCGTGAAAACTTGAAAAAAATAAACAATTTTTAAACTTGTCAAATTTTTGGCTCCATTTTTCCTTCATTTTTTAAAGATGTATCATTAATTCAAATTTTAGTTCCAATCTTTCATTTTTAAAAAGAATCATCATTAATTCAAATTTTGGCTCTAATATTTGAAAAAATTATCATTAATTCAAATTTTGGATCCAAGAATCAATTACCAAATTACCACTAATCCCAATCCTAAACTCTATAAATAGAGCCCTCATCTCATTCAAATTTCAAGCTTTTGATAGCCAAATTAACCTTGCTAAAAAATCTCTCAATTCTCTCCATCTACCAAATTCACTCAAAGCTCCATTTTCAAAAAGTTAGTAAGCTTTGCATTGAAGCTTACTAACCTTTGAGCTAAACCTCCATCCAAACACTTTTTCTCCATCAATTCTCTACATCCAAGCTTGGTCAATTGATTCTTGTGGTCGAATTGAAGCAAATTCTTGAAGTTATTTTGATAATTCTCTAGATCTACCTTTGGTAAGTTGGATAATTCATCTTTCAGAATGTGATCTCTTGGTTATCTTTGGGATTGATTCTTTGAGCATTATTTTGTGATTTCAATGGTGTTATTTTCTCATAATTTGATGGAATTTTCGTGCTCAAGTGGATCCATGATCATAAGGTGTTTGATGGAAAGTTTGAACAAGAAATTGCCCTTTTAAAATGCTATTTTTGCTACTGCAACTGTGTGCAATCGATTTGCATTATAGTGCAATCGATTGCACAGAAGAAATTCTCCCCAATTTTTAGAAAACTGTACTGTGTAAATCGATTTACACAATAGTGAAATTGATTTACACAGGGACAAAATGCACTTTTTTTCCTTGTTTTGGGGCAGCTTTGATCAAAAATGTTTTTCTACTCACTCCTTTTGATTGTTGGTTTGGATTGCAATTTTAAATGTCCAATTTGTCTTTAAACTCAATGGACTTTGTGATGTAGATGAAGTTGGATAAATTTTCATCAATTCAAATCTACCTATGAGTGAATTATTTAATTCATTTTTGGTGCTTTGGATTAATGATATGTTTAGTACTTTAATCCATCTAGAGGAGTGGTTGAATTTAAAGATGAAAGAACTTTGAAATGGTGATCCAAATTAGCTTATCATTTCCCTCCCTCTTCATCTTATCCCTTTCTTTTTTTAATTATGCTACATTTTAAGGGATGGTGATCTCTATATCATTTATCCAAACATGAAGTACATAGATTGCCATTGACCGGCCTCAAAATAGGTGTGACTTCTACATAAGTCCACTTACGATTGCTTAACATAGCGCTAAATTTTGTCCCGATTCAAATAAATGATCATTCGTGGCCCAAACTTATAATTGCAAGCCAAAGTATGTTAATTTGATCTCTTTGATCCAATAACCTTGAGATTCATTGTGTGGAGGCTTTGGTTCTACCAATCCTCTAATGGATCTACAACACCTTTGGTCAACGCGGATCACTTAAACATCGTTGATCATTACATGTTGCCTTGTGAGAATTCCAAAATGGATGGTATACTTGACAAAAAGCAAATGCAACTTATTGTGTGGAGGATTTGGTTCTTCCAATCCTCTATTGAGTTCCAAATGCAAGTTTCAAGATGGTCATCCAACTAACCACTAATTACTAACAATTAACTTTACTTTACGCTTTTATTTTCATGCTTTATGTACCATTTACTTTTAGCATTTTACATTTCATGCTATTTTCATCTTTTGCAAACTTGAGCATTTACTGTTATGTCATTTTTATTTTTCTCACTTGAGCTTTTATTTTTTTAAAGACACCTAATAATCCACATGAATCATAAAAATCATTAATGATACTTGGACTACATGGTTACTATCCTTTGCATTATGGAGTGGTGGACTTCTTGGACTTAGGATTAGAGACCTTGGCCTATCTTGGAGACTTTGTGACTTTATTTGATATTTTGTATGGAGTTCTTAAGGTTTACCTCAATACATTGGGATGTTTGTTTGTTTTGTGTGCAGGTTATTGTGATTACATACTTTGTTTGTAATCTGGAATTCACCCGTATACAGCCGTTACTCTGGCCAATTTTTGCGAAGACTAAATACACTTGAAGTTTGATTCTCTCAAGAGGTCTAGTATCTTTGCTTGCATAGTTTCAATCCAAAGAATTGGAATTCTACATTGGCTTATAATTTCAAGTATCGGCTACATGTTGGTTAGACGGTTCTCTTCCTTAGCTTTTACCTTATGCTTTAGGATAGTCCCTTCATATCCTCCCATCTTCTTTAATTTTAAAGACCTTCTCATCTTCTTTCAAAATCTTATTTGTTTTTAAACTCGAACCGCTTTCATAATAAACCTCGACTTTGTCGAGTGCCTTTTCTTTTAAAACTTATTTTCTTTAAACAAACTTCAATTCATTTAATCATACTTTGACATTTCTTTCAAAATTAACAAAACACATCAACTCATTCAAACTCTTTTGTGCGCCCAAGCACCTTTTCCATTCAAAACTTTTTTTCAAGGTGAGACATGATTCATTGATAGTCGAGCAACATGCTCCTATCCCTATGGTTATAAAGGTGTTGACTTTTCCACTTGAGTACTAGAGGCGTTCTCAAACCCTCACTCTTGTTGACGTAGGGTCCATCTTTCTTACACCTCGTGGGCGTTAGTCGAGATTTCTCTTCTAACAATGACGACTTGTCTCCTTGTTTAAAAACAATCAACAAACAAGTTTTTTCTAGATGAACTACGTGTATCCTGATCCCCTATTGCACGAAAGGTGGTACGTAGGCACTAAAGGTTCACAACCGCGGCGGGTGCAAAAATCATAAAAATATTTCTTTTCTCACCTCCACCATCCATTTTATATACAACACATTTTTATAGCCAAAATATACATATTTTACAAAGAGGTTCCTGCGGAGTACCGTGGATGTTTAGGGTGCTAATACCTTCCCTTTGCATAACCAACCCCATTACCTTGAATCTTCCCCACCCTTTTTGGCTTATTCGCTCTTTTCCCATTCCTTTGGAAACAATAAAGCGCGCTGGCGATTTTTATTTTGATTTGTATAAAGTATAGTCAATCCAATGGCTTAGTCTTGCACATTTCTATCGCTACACCTGGATTTTACCAGGTATGAATATTGGTCCCTTCTAGTTGATAGAACCATCCCAACTGTGTTCCAGACAGGCTCTCTTGGAAGAAATGAACTCACAATTTCTTGTCAGCAATGTGTGGTTAGATTTTCCGAACATATGACTTCAAATGCAGCTTCAGGCACGAAACACCGTCATATTTAGAAAAGGTAAGAGTTTTGAACTTGGGAGGAATGGCGAATCCTGAGACCAAACCCAATTCTTCGAAGTCCAAGCCTGGTAATGTACCCTAAAATTTGCCCTCTCATTTTTTAAGACATCTCTTCATATAACTAGGGTTTCACTTTTATCAAGGAAGATTGAGCTTGCAATTCCTCAAGTTGATTTCATGGTTCCTTATATGTCTCAAGTAACACTCATGCAAAATTTCAAGCCTTGCATCACAAGTTTGCTCAGTCAATTATTCAGATGACTGAAAATCAACTATATTGGGAAAAAGTCAACTTTTACCAATTTACAATCAAACTTCAAGATTTTTGGTCAACATCAACATTTTGAAGTCACATTCATCATTTAATCAAGGGTTGATCATGATTCATCAAGAAAACTCTCAATTCATCAAAAGTTAAAAGTTACTAAATTAGGGTTTTCTTTAGGAGAAGTCAACTGAACTTTGACTAAGCATAACTTTCACATGATTCATCATAAATTTCTCAACCAAAGATCATTTTGAAGGAAATTTAATTCTCTACAACTTTGTCCTTCTAAGATCAAGTCCAAAAAAGGCTTCATTTGAGTAATATGGGCTAAAACATTGTAGGTCATTTCAAAAGTCCACAAAAAGACACTTTTTGTCAAGGCAACTTACATCAAGATAAATTCTTCAAATGAAAAAAATGATCAACATAGAGATTGTAAAGGACATATTTAGCTTTCCAAAAGTCCAAGATCACATTCATATGATAAAAATTGAGAGAGTTATGATTGGCGCAAGTTGGGAAATTTTGAGAAAATACATGAAACCTAAATTGATCAAACTTGAGTTTTTGGGCTAGTGGGCTTATGTTTCAAGGTCCAAACGTGTTTTGCAACTCATAGTGAACCTCTGAAATTATTCATACACCCTTTAGATATTTTTTCTTTTTTTTATTTAAAGACAAAATTAAATTAGATAAAATCAAGGCTTTCTTACAAAAGTCCAAGCCCACTTCTTTTTGACCTAATTCAGGCTCTATATATTCTTCATTCAGACAAGAGAGAAGGACACGAACCCTTGTAAGTGAAAGACCATTCCAAAATTCCAAAATTATCAAAAACTAGGGAAAAATAGAAACCTTACCTTCAAGCCTCCCTCAAAGCAAAATATCTATTACCATCGATTCCAGAAGCAGTGTAGGGTAAGAATGGACCAGTCTTGATGATCCAAAGGGATTGAAACACATGGCTAAGAATCACCAATTTCCATTACTACATGAAATTCATACTTTTGTTTTCTTTGTGTTTTGATGCATACTAACCTTACTAATGTTTTTCTGAGGTATAGAAACGCATGATAGACCCATCGCATGACCCCCATGACGATCGAACCACGTTTGGCCATGTTTGAACCGTTTCATACTATTTACGTCATATCTCTTTGTACAACACGAATAAGCCAAAATTAAGGGTCTCATTGAATTCCCAGGGCTCAAATTAGGGGGGTAGGGTACCTCTGAATCATTGTCTTCTTTTATTTTGCAGGAATGAAGAATCACTGTCTTCTTTAGTTTCATATTATATTTAATTGGTTTCACAATGTTATTGGATGACCCAGCCACCCCAGTGGAAAGAGCACACATGATAAATCTTTGATACACCAAGGCGTGGGTTCGATCCCTGCCTTTTGGTGTTTTAACATTTTTTCATATTTTTCCAATGTTTTGCAGGTTTCGTTATACTTTGTGTTGCACGCTGTAATACGTTGTGAGAACTGAATTGGGTGTTTTACGTTTTATTGCAATTGTCGCGGATAGCAAGAGTCGCCATGGACTTTTCTTTTATCCAATAAAGGAAAGGGTGAAATTAACAGGAAAAACCTTTTGAGAATTTTCTTGAGTTCGAGGGGTAGGTAATGAAAAGGGAAGGTGTTAGCACCCTTTTCACCCGTAGTTATCTACGGGCTCCTAGTTGCTTAACTCACTTTGAAAATGCTTTGTGAAATGTATTTGTGTTTGTTTGAAGGTATTTTTGAAAAGCGCATTTGTTTAGGAGAACTTTGTAATGATTCTCGTCTTTATAAGAATGTATACAAAGTGTTGAATTTTGAAAATATTTCATGAAAGTGTTGGTGTGTTTGAAAACTGTTTTGTTTTGAAATGTTTGTGAGGAATTGTTGTACCCCAATTTGCCCTCTCTTTTCTCAAGACATTTTATCACAAGGATTTTCAAAAATCTCAAATATGTACAAGTACAAAACAGACAAAAAAAGGGCAAAGCAGAAAAATTGATTTTCCTTACAAAATTGAAGAAAAATAAGCTTGTTTCGATTCATACTAGTTTTGATTGGGCATCTAGGCTTCCATTGATCAAGTTTGATTCATCCTTATATTGGGAATTCAGACCTCCTTCGATGTTTGCTTTGATGCACTAAAATAGCTGCTGCATGCAAGCTTTATTTGGACAATGGCTCCTGCCTGCAAGCTTCGATTGCACCATTGACCCCTCACCTGTTTGCCATGGATTCATAAGTTTTTGATTGGATGAATGTCTACCTTCCAGTGAATTTCGATTTAATCTTCATGTTTGCTTCAAATGTGCTTTCATATCACCTTCGAATCCATCTACAAACCCTTCAATACGCCATAGTGCTGCATTGTGACACACAACTTGGTGGCCCATTCGAAGGACTTACCATAGTTGGGGAATATTTTTTTTTGCTTACTTTGGACTCTGATCGAAGGTTTGGGCCTAAGTAATAAAAAGCAAGAGGACTCAAAATGGCATATTCAGCTGAAGAAGGACATTCGAAGAAGATACAATTGGTCCATTCGAAGGACACATAACCGGTGGGAACGAATGCTATTCTAGTCTGGTCGAAAGGTGTAGAAATATGGAGGATTCAACTCAAAAGATCAAGTTGAACATTAGACCCATAGGCTAGGCCACGTGTTTCCCTTTTTGAGGCCTCAAACCTATGACTCACTCTATATTTAATTGTTTATACAAGTTAAAATAGGCTTTTACCCATTTGCTGTCCAAGACCACTTACCCTTAATAGTGTAATACTACTTTTTAGAAAAAAGTTTTTCTTCAGCCTTGCGCCTGGTTTCCTTCTAAGGAAGTAATCCATCTGAACCATCCATCTTTCTATCATGACACAAGTGGATGCATACTTTCCAGCAGAGCCTTTATTTTATTATTTTTACTCCTAAACATTTCAAAAAATTTACTCTATAAATAGAGAGTTCATTTGCACATCAAGAAAGAGGAGAAGAAGAGGGGAACGTATCTTCAAAATTATTACACACCATAAAATTCTCAAACACTTAAACTTTTTTGCAAACCCAAACATAAAATCCAAATACTTGTCCCTTTCAAATCTAAAAAAAACAATCCTTACATATTACTACCCTTCGAATCCAGCAAAGAAGGACATTTAACTTGTTTTGCTATTTCGAATCCAGTGTCAAAGGCCCAACCTTGATCTTTTCCTTCGAATTCAGAGGCATTCAAGGCAACCACTTCAAGGTCCAGCACACGTTCCAGCCTCTAGCAAGGTAAGTCATTCTTAACCTTTGACCCTTCATTTCCAGCATAGCATGTAAATAAGTTTTCTTTTTGTTTCAAACATGTACATATTGTTTTCTTCTTTTCGTTTCCACTCTTCTAATGTGTGTCATCGTTAAAAATCTTCTTGGCTTTTTCTCTTTGTACATTTAAACATGCTTTAATAACTAATCTAGCCTTAAGGTGATGTTGGCATGGCCTTGGGCCATGTTGCTATCCAAACTCAAACGAAAGAAATAGGATACAAAAAAGTTAGAAATGAAGCCTCTAGTTTCCATACTTTCCTTCAGGCCAAACGAAAGAGGCATCCAGAAGGCACAACATACTGGGCTCCAGGCCCCAAACGAAAGACACAACATGCTGGCCTCCAGGCCCCAATCGAAAGTCATGCCTTCATCCCTTTTCAGGCCAGATCGGAGAGAGCCAGAAAGTGCATAATTGAAGGGTTTGCTGCCCTTAATAAAAAGATCCATTTTTCTTGTTTTTACCTTATTTTTGCCTTTATATTTTCATGCAACTCAATATGGTTGTAATAGTGTAGGATTTTATCTTTCTGCACTTTTGACTTTATACAAAATGTTAGTAATTAAGGTGTATGGTAAGATAAAATCAATAAGTAGACCACCCTGATCAAAAGACAAAATTGCATGCAATCAAACACACTTTACACACATGCACCTATAGGGTTAACTTCACTTGGTGCCTTATGAAAAATAGTCATGTTATGCATGTGAGACGTCTTAGCAAAAATAATCAAAAATACAAGATAATAGTCCCTCGATGATGCTTCGATTGTTGCCTTACAAATGATCTTAGTCCCTCAAAAGAAATGCTAAGATATCTCACAACATTGCTATCATGACTATACGATGATCCACGCCCATCCCCTTTACATCCAAAGATAAGGCTTCTTACTAATCAATGGTAAGATAGCAATATCAAAGGAAAAGAGGAATGAACAAAAGACTTTTGAGTAAGGTAGAATGTTCCTAGTTTCTTGCTCATCTTCAAAACACAAACACCTTTTCAAATGCACCAACACTTTCCATTGAAATATTTTCAAAAGTTCCACACTTTGTATACATTCTTATAGAGACGAGAATCATTACAAAGTTTTCCTAAACGAAGGAGCTTTTCAAAAATACTTTCAAAAACCACCACAAAGAACACTTTCAAACAAGAGCAATGATCTAGCAAGCATCTAAGAGCCCATAGATAACTATGGATGAAAAGGATGCTAATACATTCCCTTTTCATAATCTACCCCCCGAACTCAAGAAAATAATCTCAAAGGTCTTTCCTGTTCTTTTCACCCTTTCCTTTATTTAGATAAAAGTAGTGAGGTATCCGACTTTGGTGCAGTCCGAAGTTGGTTGATACTCGATACTACGCTCATTGAGATCAAACTTCTCGGGATATTTCCATCGCCATTAAAGAGGGTTGCGCTGAAACAATGTCTGATGAGGAAAGATCAGTGATATTGAGATCCCCTAGAACTCAGTTACTATTACTAGGTCAGGTTGAGCCAACTAAACTTCATGAGGGTACTTACCTACAAACTCCATGCAAGCTTAAACCTAAGGACTTGTTTTCTTTTGGGTTTATATGCTTACTTGTACATACCATCATAACATTATACCATTACATTTCGCACTAACCATTTCAAGGATTTTTTGAGAGTTATCTTTGTTCTATTTTGTAGGACATGGCTTTCACCCGCAGGAATACTATCCAAGTCAATCTGGTAAGAATTCCTTCTCAACTCAAAGATTTAGCATTGAGGGTTCTAGAGAGTTCTTAATTCACCAAAAGACATGGTTAACTCCTAAACTTGGTTACCTCGGGCATTGATGAAGACATGATGAAGGTGCTTTTCCAGTTCTTCGACCCTTTGCACCATTGGTTTACCTTTCCCGATTACCAGCTTGTGCCTACTATAGAAGAATTTTCTCAACTCTTGGGGATTCCTATTCTCAATCAACTACCTTTCAAAGGTATTAAAAGAGACCCAAGCCCTGAAGAGATTTCCCGAGCTTTACACTTGCAAAGATCCAATGTCACGTCTAATTAGGAAACAAGAAGTGGTGTCAAAGGGTTCTTAGCCAAGTTCTTGTTTGAGAAAGCTCAAGATTGTTGGAACAATTTAGATTTACAAGATTTTGAAGAAATCTTGGCCCTTCTCATCTATGGGATAGTACTATTTCCAAATCCTGACCAACTTATAAAAGAGGAAAAGAGGAAAAGAGGAAAAGAGGAACCCTCATGTGTTGGGAGATATCCTACATTATCTCAACTCCCGCACCATGAGGAAAAGAGGAACCCTCATGTGTTGTACTCCTATATTGGGTAGGTGGTTTGTTTCGCATCTCCCCCGATCCATGTTGAAGAACGAGCAAGGTTTGAGATTGTCCAAAAGGTTGATGTCACTCAGACATTTGGATATTCACTAGTGTTCTCAATCCTTAGAGAGAATTACTATCATCTACCTTTGTGGGGAATTCCATAATTTCCATTTGCTTTGAATTAAGGGAGGTATAACTTACAACCCTTTCTTAGCTTTGCGACAGTTTGGGTATGCCCGAAGAGTTGGTCCTCATGATATGCTCATCCAAGGAGCCGTGTTCGACTACGACAATGAAAATCAAGGCTACTGTCAGAGGTTTTTACAAGCTTAGAGGATGGTAAACAGAGTGGATAGTAAGAGACTTGGACATAAGAATTCTATTCCCCTCGAGCCTTACCTTAGGTGGGTACGAGCTCGTACTAAAAAGCTCGTAATTCCTTACCCCTCCATCCTACCTGTTATCATGGAACCTGTTGCTGAAGGAGATGTCCCGTATACAATTCTCTATCCCAACATGCCTACTTCTCTTGAAGACTTGTAAAAGGGTTGGATTCAGATAAAGGAAGAGCGAGACACCTTTGAAGCTCAGTTCTACAGGAGCGAGAAAAGGGTTTTGGAGCTTACAAAGCAACTTCATGAAGAACAGAGCTTGAATTCCTACCTAGTACCAAAGAGGGTGCGTTCAACCTTTTTGTCTTAGAAATGTAGTTTTGTAAGCCCAAGAGGCACGTTTTAACCATTTTGAGCTGATTAATGCAATTTGAAGTTTGTTCATTCTTTGTCTAGACCAATTTAAATTTCATAAATCCTTGAAATAATTTACATGCGCATTTTTCATGCATCATAACATAACAGGTTTTCCACAACAGGTCTCCTTATCTTTCTGTTGTTTATTTCAGTAAGATGGATATCGAGAAAACAGTGAAAGACCTGCAAGCACAAAACTCCCAGTTTCAAGAGACCCTGCTGACCCTGGCCAAGGGGAAACAAGAGTTGATGAAATTGCTAGCATCCAAAAAGAAACCAAAAAGGAAAGCCTTAGTCAACATCGGTAAAAGATTCAGAGAGCCGACCCGCTAGATACCAATAGTTGAAGATTCGTCTATGGAAGATGAAAATCAAGTTGGAGAAGCAAGGAGTACCCAGGTTGGGTGTGTCAATGAGCGAGTGTCTGATGATGAAGACTATTTTTACAAGCAATATCCCCCTGTCGACGACAAGTACAAGCATCTAGAGGATAGATTGCAGGTTATTGAGATTCAAGCCATTCATGGTTTGGATTTTGATGATTTGGGTTTAATATATAGGATTGACATTCCCCATAAATTGAAGATACCAGTCTTCGTTAAATATGATGGGGTTTCCTGCCCAAAGATTCATCTGAAGTCTTATGTGTGCAAAATACAACTGCACACCACCGACAAGAAACTCTAGGTCCACTTCTTTCAAGAAAGCTTGGCTGACACTCAACTAGAGTGGTTTTACCAATTGGAGGGTTCCCGTATCCATACCTGGGAAGACTTGGCCACTGATTTATATCACCAATATCAATACAATGTGGACCTGGCGCCGACTAGAGTTCAACTGCAAGACATGACAATGGGTAAAGACGAGGGGTTCAAAGAGTACGCCCAAAATTGGAGGAATCTTTCCAGTAGGTTCCAACAACCGTTAACTGATAGGGAACATATTGATATGTTTATGGGGACGTTATCAGGTCCATTTTTCAACTTATTGGTTGGGTGTTCTTCTTCCGGTTTCACCGAGCTGATCCTGACCAGTGAAAGGGTCCAAAGTGGTATCAACAGCGGGAAGATCCCTATGGTGTCTGCTTCCACCTCCAATCCCGTAAAGAAACGCTACAATGGTAAGAAAGAAACTAATGATGTGTATGGGGAAAAGGCCCATACCAAGAAGGAAAATTGTCCATCCGTTAATGCTGTTCTGATTTCCAACCCTACTCCTGTTCAAAGACAATCTTCTAATCATCAACAATTTGAGGCTCCACGAAGACAATTCACAAGGATAAGCATGTTGCTATCCCAAGCCTTACAACAACTGCTAAAGGCTAACTTGGTGACTCTGTGCGATCCTCTATCCAATCCAAACACTTCCTCACCTAAATAAAATCTAAATACCAAGTATGCATATCATTCAAATAGTCCCGAGAATGAGACCGATCAATGTTGGGCGTTGAAGAACAAAATTCAAGATCTAATCGAAAACAAGGCAATCGAATTTGATCTGCCTACAGTTCCCAATTTGATAAAGGCACCAATGCCAAACCATGGCAAAGGTGTCAACGCAATTGAAGACACTATTTTGGTTCCTTCTGTCGAAGATCTAACTACTCCATTAAATGTTGTCAAAAAGAATTTGCTGAGAGCAGGGCTTTTCCCTGGCTGTTTGAAAGATTGTGATTTTTGTGCCAAACAAGCTAATGGATGCAAATGGCTGAAAGAAGGCATTCAATGCCTGATGAATACTCATGAGATCCTATTTGAGAGAATTTTGTCCGTCAAAAGTTTGACCGATAAGATTGAAGACCTCTCCCTCATAACAATTTCATACAAGCCTCTTAGGATTTCCTCAAAGGGTTCTATCAGGATTTCGAATGAACCAATTATTTCTCCTCTAATAATCACTGCCCTTGGGCCAATTCCATATTCTTCCAACAAAGCAGTACCATGGAACTACGGTGCAGAAGTGTATTACCATGGAATAAAGCAAGATTCTTGGATTGAAGAAAACAAAGCTGATGACGTTGGGAATATTACGGGTTCTAGTAAAGTGACCAGAACTGGGAGAATCTTTCCACCCAACATTGCACCCCAAACTACTACAACGGCACCTATTCGTATCACTGCTGCTATGTCTAGTGCTGAAATTAGGGATAAGAAGCAATTGGTTGAGCCTGCTGAGATAGAGATGCCCGCAAAGGACGTTGCTATTGAGAAGCCTTCCACTCAAGAAATGGATGAAATCTTAAAGATTATAAAGAGAAGTGATTTCAAGATAGTGGAACAACTGGGGAAAACCCCTTCCAAGATCTCCAGGTTATCTTTGCTACTTTGTTCTGATGCTCATGCCCGAGCATTGATCAAATTCTTAAAGAAATCTCGTGTCCCTCATGAGACCACTACTGACCAATTCGAAAATTGCGTGGCAAGCTTGACAGTCGATAACGGATTGGGTTTCTCGGGTGTTGATCTGACATCACTTAGAAGGAACCCTAACAAAGCTCTGCATGTTTTTGTTGAATGTAAGGGGACTACCCTAACATATGTTTTGGTTGACACTGACTCTTCTTTAAATGTGCTACCCAAGAGCGTTTTGGACTGGTTAGACTGTGAAGGACTGGTGTTGAAGTCGAGTGATATTATTTTAAGGGCTTTCGATGGGTCCAAAAGGACAGTTCGTGGAGAGGTGAATCACCCGATCAAAGTGGGCTCACATATTTTCAACTCTACTTTCTACATCATGGACATCCGTCCTGCTTACTCCTGTTTGTTGGGTCGCCCTTGGATCCATGGAGTAGGGGCAGTAACATCTACGCTTCACCAAAAGCTAAAATACCCAGTCATGGGGAGGATCATCATTGTTTGTGGTGAGGAGGAATTCAGGGTAAGCCATCTCAATTTTTTCAAATATATGGAGATAGATGGCGAATTTATAGAAACCCCATTCCAGGATTTTGAGGTTGTTCCGCCTTTGGTTGCTACTGCCAAAATTTCTTTCGACACGCCCAAAGCTAATAAAGTCGTGCCAAGGATGGTTTCATTTAAGGACGTTCGTGCCGCAGTCGAAAATGGAAGTTGTGCTACCCGAAGGAAACTCCCTGAGATCCCGTTCAAAGCAAATAAATGTGGGTTGGGTTTCACTGTCAAGACTTAGAAAGAGGTTAAACGCACTCGTGCAGGAAAGCCCTCTCTCCGTATGGGAAATCATGAAGTAAACGATGTGGGGGATTCTGATGATGAATGTGCTTTCGAAGAGTGGATATAGCCTACTACAACAGAGCTAAACAATTGGCACGCAAAGGACTTCTTCCCCATCCCCTTCATTGAGGAGTAATTACTTGTTTATTTCTTTCCAAGAACCTTTTATCTGTAATATTAAACAATGGCTTTTAAACCGTTTTCTTGGCCCGGGGCACTATGGTCCATTTTGTTAAGGGTTTTATTTGTATTCATTTTATCATATGATCATTCAATGTAAACCATTGGACTTTTTTGCATTCAAATTTTAGTGCTCATTATCTTTCTTTTTCTTTAATGCATTCTTCAAAATAGCCATGTATCTTACACACACACACACACACTCTCGCAGATCCTCGTCCACTCCGGATCTCATTGCCAATGACTCTACTCTTGCCAGCAATGATTTCAAACATCCAATTAACCAAGTTGAAGACGAAGGCGAGGAAGATTGTGAAATACCAGCAGAACTAGCCAGGCTTCTAATGCAAGACAAAAAATCTATTCAGCAACATGAAGAATCAGTTGAAATCATCAACCTAGGTACTGAGACAGACAAGAAAGAGGTTAAGATCGGTGCCAACCTATGAAGCAGTGTCAAAAACAGATTGGTTCAGATGTTATGTGACTATATGGAAGTGTTTGCTTGGTCGTATGAATATATGCCAGGGTTGGATACCGACATTTTAGTTTATCGTCTGCCAACAAAGGAAGATTGTCTTCCTATCAAGAAAAAAGTATGTCGTATGCGGCCTGACATGTATGAGAAAATAAAAGTTGAAGTGATGAAACAATTTGATGCAATATTTCTAGTTATGAAATCTTATCCTAAATGGGTTGCAAATGTGGTTCCAGTGTCAAAGAAAGACAGAAAAGTTCGTATGTGCGTAGATTACAGGGATCTGAATAGCGCAAGCCCCAAGCACGACTTCCCTCTACCTCATATCGATGTCTTGGTCGATAACACCTCTCAACATAAAGTCTTCTCTTTCATGGATGGATTCTCCGGCTATAATAAAATTAAGATGGCTCCTGAAGACATGGAGAACACCACCTTTGTTATGCAATGGGGCACCTTTTGTTACAAGGTCATGCCATTCGGGTTGAAAAATGCAGGGGAAACATATCAAAGGGCTATGGAAGCTTTGTTTCATGATATGATCCATAATTAAATAGATGTATATGTGGATGATATGATTGAAAGGTCACAAACTGAGGAAGAACATCTCAACCATTTATACAAGCTATTCGAGAGGCTAAAAAGTACAAGTTAAGGTTGAATCCTAATAAGTGCACATTTAGAGTACGATCAGGAAAGCTTCTTGGTTTTGTTGTCAGTGGTAAAGGCATCGAAGTCGACCCGGCAAAGGTAAAAGCCATTCAAGAAATTCCAGTCCCCCATTCTGAAAAGGAGGTTAGAGGATTCTTGGGTTGTCTTAACTAAATTTTCCGCTTCATATCTCACTTAACTGCTACTTGTGAGCCAATCTTCAAACTCTTGAAGAAAGATCAAGTGGTCAGATGGAATGACGAATGCCAAGATGCCTTCGACAAAATCAAGGAATATCTGCAAGATCCTCCTATCCTCATACCTCTAGTTGAAGGAAGACCCTTGATCATGTACTTGACTGTGCTAGAGAATTATATGGGGTGTGTGTTGGGCCAACATGACGAGTCTGGTCGAAAAGAGCATGCAATTTACTACTTGAGCAAAAATTTTACCAACTGTGAAACAAGATATTCACTGCTCGAGAAAACTGGTTACGCTCTGGGATGGGCTGCTCATCAGCTAAGACAGTACATGTTGACTGATACCACTCTATTGATTCCTATTATGGATCCTATCAAGTACATCTTCGAAAAACCCGCTCTGTCCAGACGGATAGCTAGATGGCAAATGATCTTGACTGAGTATGATATATAATATACAACACAAAAGGAGATCAAAGGAAGTGTATTGGCAGAGCATTTAGCCCATCAAGTTGTTGATGATTATCAGTCTATGAACATTAACTTCTCGGATGAGAATATCATGTTAGTAACCGACTGCATGAAACCTGGACCGTAAGACGAACCTGAACAAGGATCCCGATGGACTATGGTGTTCGATGGGGATTCTAACTCTTTGGTTAATGGAATTAGTGTTGTGATAGTTTCTCCTGAGGTTTTCCACACCCCTTTCACTGCTAGAATGTGCTTCAATTGTACAAATAACATGGCTGAATATGAGGCATGCATTTTTGGTCTGAAGGCTGCAATTCATTTACGGATCACGCATTTGAATGTATTCGTAGACTCCGCTTTGGTTATTAGCCAAGTAAAGGGACATTGGGACACTAAGCACCCTAATCTTATCCCTTACAAAGATCTTGTGTTATCTATGATTCCTTACTTCGAAGAAATAACCTTTGAACACTTCTCTAGAGAATAAAATCAGTTAGCCGATGCTTTAGCCACAATGTCTTCTATGTTCAAGGTCAAATGGGACAACAAAGCTCCTATGATTACATTTAAGAGATTCGACAAACCTGCGCACTGCTATGAGCTTGACATTGACACCGAGAAGCCATGGTACCATGAGGTGAGGAGATACCTTAAAGCACAGGAGTATCTCGAAGGAGAATCCATCAATGATAAAAAGTTCTTACAAATATTCTCAACTAAATTCTTCCTAAGCAATGGAATCCTCTACAAACGCAACCATGATTCTACTCTACTCCGATGTGTAGACAAGAATGAGGAAGAGGAAATTATGGAAGAAATGCATGATGGTCTTTTTGGGACTAACTCTAGTGGACATACTATGGCTAAGAAAATCCTAAGAGCCGGTTAATATTTGGAAACAATGAAGATTGATTGCCATCACCACTCAAGGACGTGCCATAAGTTCCAAATCTATGCTGACAAAGTCCATGTTCCTCCTATTCCTATAAATGTCATGATTTCTCTGTGGTCGTTCACAATGTGGGGCATTGACATGATTAGAGAGATTAAACCTATTGCTTCTAATGGACATTTCTTCATTCTTGTCGGTGTCGATTATTTCACCAAATGGGTTGAAGCTGCCTTATTTGCCTCAGTCACAAAGAATTTTGTAGCCAGATTCATCAAGCATAACCTTATCTTCCGCTATGGTATCCCTGAAAGGATCATCATTGACAATGGGACCAATTTCAACAATGCTATGATCACAGAACTTTGTACCCAGTTCAAAATCAAGCATCAAAATTCTTCTCCTTATAGACGTAAAATGAATGGCGCATTGGAAGCAGCCAACAAAAACATTAAGAAGATTGTGAAGAAGATGGTAGTAAACTACAAAGACTGGCATGAGATGTTACCGTTTTCTCTTCAGGGCTATCGTACTTCAGCTCAGACATCGACTGGGGAAACTCCTTTTTCTTTAGACTATGGCATGGAAGTTGTCCTGCCGGTGGAAGTTCAAATTCCCTTACTAAGGATTATGAATGAAGTAGGCCTATGAGAAGATGAATGGATTCAGGAAAGATTGGATCAATTGAACTTGATCGATGAAAATAGATTGGCTGTTGTTTATCATGGTCAGATGTACCAAAGACATATGATCAAGGCTTTCATCAAAAAGATCAGGCCTCGAGTATATGAAGTTGGTGGCTTGGTAATAAAGCACATCATTCTTCCAGAAGGCGACCCCAGGGGCAAATGGGCTCCCACTTACGAAGGACCATTTGTTTTCAAGAAAGTTTTCTCTGGTGGTGCCATGATGCTGACTACTATGGACGGGAAGATTTCCCACATCCGATGAATGCAGACATAGTTAAAAAATACTACGTATAAGAGACCCGCTAGGTTGACACACATGGGAAAGATAAGGGCATCCCGGTAAACCAAAGGTTTGGGCAAAAGTTAGGGATATATGCAAAAGATTGTACACCCGACAAGTCGAAAACCCGAAAGGGCGACTTGGGCAAAAATGGGTATCCTGGTAGGCTGAAAACCCAAAAGGGTGGTCCATGAAAAAGTTAAGGATTAAAAGCGTGTGAATATGTCCCATAGAATCACCACAATCGACTTTATTACTGAGGTCTCGATTTAAACGGTCCAAGATCAATCCAATCAACTTCTGTCAATGGCAAGGCACGTTCGAAGACATTGGGGAAATAGTAGAGTTGGAACACAATGAGATCATTTCCACATGGTTTTTTGTTTCTGTTTTCAATTTTGTAATCCTTTCGATGATTTCCTCTTACTAGGATCTCTGTCTCTTTGTACAAAAATGCATATTCATGGGCAGAACATCAACACAAATATACTTTGAAGTGCAAACTTTTTGTTTTTTGTCTTGAGTGCAAAGATGTCCAATCACTAAAATTGAATGAACATATGCATATGAACATAATTAAACTGTTTAGAAAATATTTTCCTCCAAGCAGCAACGAGCATCTCTTTAATGCAGTGGAAATATCCCCACAGAGTTATCTCATTAGAATTATCCCCAAAGAGCTTGCTACAATAAACCTTAGCCCCGACAGAGTTTCCCACAAAGTTAGATCTATGCAAACCTCAGTCAAAGTTTCAATCTCTCGACAGCCCTCTCCCCAGCTGAGTCGATCTTAAAATAAGAAACCTCATGGATTTCTTCAGATAAGAATTCACCTTGCCAGCATGTCATCAAATAATCTCTTCAACAAGGTTTATTCCCCAACAAAACATTACACTCCTCAACGGAATCACTTCCTATTCAAACAATGTTCAGTTACTATGAAGCCTGGACCCGATCAAATAATAGTTTAACTTCTCAAGATACTTTGAAGCCTGGACCTGACCAGATACTAGTTTAATTTCTCAAGATATTGTGAAGACTAAAGTTCGACAAGGCAAATGTTTAACTTCTTTTCCCCCCAATAGAGTTTGCCTCTACCCTCAGCAAGTTACTGTGAAGCCTGGACCCGACCAGATATCAATTCAACTTCGTTCTTTGAAGCAAGTTACTGTGAAGCTTAGACCCGACCAAATATCAGTTCAACTTCGTTCTTTCAAACAAGTGCTTGTGAAGCCTAGAATTCGACCAAATAACAATTAACTTCATTTTCTCAAAAATTTGTTGTGAATCCTGGAATCCGACCAAATAACAATTAAATTCAATAAGTTATTGTGAAGCTTGGAAATCGACCAGATAACAGTTAACTTCAGTAAGCTGTTGTGAAACCTGGAATTCGACCAAATAACAATTGACTTCACTCTCTCAGGAATTTGTTATGAAGCCTGGAATCCGACCAGATAACAATCAAATTCAGTAAGTTACTGCAAATCCTGGAAACCAACCAGATAACAGCCTAACTTCACTCTCCCAAGTAATTTACTATGAAGCCTGGAAACCGATCAGATAACAGTTAACTTTAGTAAGTTGTTGTGAAGCCTGGAATTCGACCATATGACAATTGACTTCATTTTATCATAAATTTGTTATGAAGCCTTGAATCTGATAAGATAACAATCAAATTCAGTAAGTTACTGTGTAGCCTGGAAACTGACCATATAACAACCTAACTTCACTCTTCCAAGTAATTTCCTGCGAAGCCTGGAATCCGACTAGATAATAGTTAATTTAATCATCCCCAAAAAGTTGCTGCAAAGCCTGGAATACGACCAGATAACAGTCAACTTCATTATCTTCAACAAATTGCTGCCAAGCCTAGATTTCGACCAGATAACAGCTAACTTTTGATTCTCTCCGATCAGGAATAATTCCCCAGTAGAGTAGTGGATAACCAAAATTCTTGAATTTAATTTCCCCAAGCAGAGATCAACACTCTCCACAGAGTCTTCTTAAAGAAAGCCAATATTCCCGAGCAGAGCTTCTCCTCAAACAATAGAACATGAATTCCAAACCAAAGTATTCTAAACAAAGTTGAAGATACATCTTTTCTCCAATAACAGTTAGGGATTCAGCCTCCCAAGATTCCCCAGCATATTGTCAAGGATTTATTTTCCTAGACAAAGACGCACTGCAATAAATGCATCACATTCATACACCATATAACATAAATGATATATGCATACAACATAATCTCATTTTTAGAACATCAATACATAATGCATTTCATACATCATGACATTGCATACTGCTAACCCTTTACCTTGTTAGGAAAAATCAATCAACAAATAGCTATCATCAATAATTTTCAATAGGTCCAAGATTAGTTTCTAAAGCAAGACAGGGTAACTACCTATGTAACCAGATGCAACTTCACACAGGTCCATCATAAATTGAAGAATATCTGAGACCTCTGCTGGTTCAGTTTAAATCGATCAATGGTTTATCCTGATTCCTTTCTGTTAGACACTTTCTCTAGTTCAGATAAATCGCTCCAAAGATTTATTCTGATTCTTTTCCAGTTGAAGTCAAATTTAGATTTAGTCTAATTTCTGCCAATAATCACTCTAGATGGCATCCTTAAGCCCATCGCCGACGACTCTCCATCATCTCTCCAAATGGCATCTGTAAGCTCATTCCCTACATCATCAACTATCAATGCTATTTCATGCGAGTGCAAATTTCTGGGCACTCTAGTGTTCAATCATCTTCTACCTTCAAGCTACGAACGACAATGTGCCATACTTGTTCTTCAGGTTTAAGAAGATTGAACAGGGGCAGCTGTTGTACCCCAAAATTTTCCTTCTCTTTTCTTAAGACATTTTATCACAATGATTTTCAAAAAGCTCAAATTTGTACAAGTATAAAACAGACAAAAAAAGGGAAAAGCAAAAAATTGATTTTCTTGACAAAATTTAAGAAAAACAAGCTTGTTTCGATTCATACTAGTTTCGGTTGGGCATCTAGGCTTCCTTCGAGCAAGTTTGATTCATCCTTCAATTGGGAATTTGGGCCTCCTTCAATGTTTGCTTTGATGCACTAAAATAGCTCCTGCATGCAAGCTTCATTTGGACAATGGCTCATGCCTGCAAGCTTTGATTGCACCATTGGCCCCTCACCTATTTTCCTTGGATTCACAAGTTGTTGATTGGATGAATGGTTACCTTCCTGTGAATTTTGATTTCATCTTCATGTTTTCATCGAATTCACCTTCATATCACCTTCGAATCCATCTGCAAACCCTTCAATATGCCATAGTGTTGCATTGTGACACATAACTTGGTGGCCCATTCGAAGGACTTTCCATAATTGGGGAGTATTTGTTTTTGCTTACTTTGGAGTATGGTCGAAGGTTTGGGCCTAAGTAATCAAAAGTAAGAGGACTCAAAATGGCTTATTGATCTGAAGATGGACATTCAAAGAACATACAATTGGTCCATTCGAAGGACACATAACTGGTGGGAACGAATGCTATTCTAGACTAGTCGAAAGGTGTAGAAGGATGGAGGATTCAACTCAAAAGATCAAGTTGAACATTAGACCCATAGGCTAGGCCACGTGTTTCCCCTTTTCAGGCTTCAAACCTATGACTCACTCTATATTTAATTGTTTATGCAAGTTGAAATAGGATTTTACCCATTTGCTGTCCAAGACCACTTACCCTTAATAGTATAATACTACTTTTTAGAAAAAAGTTTTTCTTGAGCCTTGCGCCTGCTTTCCTTCTTAGGAAGCAATCCATCGGAACCATCCATCTTGCTATCATGACACAAGTGGATGCTTACTTTCCAGTTGAGCCTTTATTTTATTATTTTTACTCCCACACATTTCAAAAATTTTCCTCTATAAATAGAGATTTCATTTGCACATCAAGAAAGAGGAGAAGAAGAGGGGAACGTATCTTCAAAATTCTTACACACCATAAAATTCTCAAACACTTAAACACTTTTGCAAACCCAAAACAGGAATCTAAATACTTGTCCCATTCAAATCTGAAAAAATATCCTTACATCTTACAACCCTTCGAATCCAGCAAAGAAGGACATTTCACTTGTTTTTATCTTTTGAATCCAGTGTCAAAGGCCCACCCTTGGTCTTTTCCTTCGAATCCAGAGGAATTCAAGTCAACCACTTCAAGGTCCAGCACACGTTCCAGCCTCCAGCAAGGTAAGTCATTCTTAACCTTTGACCCTTCATTTCCAACATAGCATGTAAATAAGTTTTCTTTTCGTTTCAAACATGTACATACTATTATCTTCTTTTCATTTCCACTCTTCTAATGTATGTCATGGTTAACAATCTTCTTGGAATTTTCTCTTTGTACAATTAAAAATGATTTAAGAACTAATATAGCCTTAAGGTGATGTTGGCATGGTCTTGGGCCATGTTGCTATCCAAACTCAAACGAAAGAAATAGGAGACAAAAAAGTTAGAAATGAAGCCTCTGGCTTCCATACTAACCTTCAGGCCAAACGAAAGAGGCATCCAGAAGGCACAACATGCTGTCCTCCAGGCCCTAAACGAAAGACACAACATGCAGGCCTCCAGGCCCCAATCAAAAGTCATACCTTAACCCCTTTTCAGGCCAGATCGGAGAGAGCCAGAAAGTGCAGAATCAAAGTGTTTGCTGCCCTAAATCGAAAGATCCATTTTTCTTGTTTTTACCTTATTTTTGCCTTTATATTTTCATGCAATTTAACATGGTTGTAATAGTGTAGGGTTTTATCTTTCTGCACTTTTGACTTTATACAAAATGTTATTAATTAGGGTTTATGGCAAGATCAAATCAATAAGTAGACCACCCTGATCAAAAGACAAAAATGCATGCAATCAAACAGACTTTACATACATTCACTTCTATGGTTAACTCCACTTGTTGCCTTATGAAAAATAGTGATGTTATGCATGTGAAAAATCTTAGCAAAAACAATAAAAAATACAAGATCATAGTCCTCGATGACGCTTCGAATGTTACCTTACAAATGATCTTAGTCCCTCAAAAGAAATGCTAATATATCTCACAACATTGCTATCATGAATATACGACGACCCACGCCCGTCCATTTTACATCCAAAGATAAGGCTTCTTACCACTCAATGGTAAGATAACAATATCAAAGGAAGAGAGGAATGAACAAAAGACTTTTGAGTATGGTAGAATGTTCCTAGTTGCTTGTTCATCTTCAAAACACAAACACCTTTTCAAATGCACCAACACTTTCCATTAAAATATTTTCAAAAGCTCAACACTTTGTATACATTCTTATAGAGACAAGAATCATTACAAAGTTTTCCTAAACGAAAGTGCTTTTCAAAAATACTTTCAGAAACCACCACCAAGCACACTTTAAAAAAAAGCAATAATCTAGCAAGCAACTAAGAACCCATAGATAACTATGGATGAAAAGGGTGCTAATACCTTCCCTTTTCATAATCTACACCCCGAACCCAAGAAAATAATCTCAAAGGTCTTTCCTGTTCTTTTCACCCTTTCCTTTATTTTGATAAAATAAAAGTCGGTGGCGACTCTTGCTATCCGCAACAATTGCAATAAAATGCAAAACATCCCAAGTCAGTTCTCCCACTGTTTTACAGAAATCAACTACGAGCATTCTACCTACTCAAAAGAAAGTCTTTGTTCTTTTCCTCCTCCTTTAGAAAATGTTATCTTGCCTTTAGTTAGTAAGAAACCATATCATTGGATGTGAAGGGACAAGCGTGGGTCATTGTACAGTCATAGAAGGCAACATTGTAGGAAACCTTAGCAATTTGTTATAAGGGTCTAAGATCATTTACCTAAGGCAACATTGAAGGGTTATCGAGGGACTACGATCTTGTAATCGAGGGTCTTTGATAAAGTATCCCACGTTCGAGGGACATGACTGTTTTATTCTAAGGCAACAAGTGCGGGTTAACCCTAGAGGTGCAAGTGTGTTATTTTCATGTATTTGTCTTTGAATTAGGGTTATCTATTGTTTGATTTTAAGTCTTTCCATACAAAGCTTAATTACTAGCAATAATGTGGAAAGCGATAAATTGTAGAAAGTAAATGTCATATGCTATTACAATGCTTTAAGGGAATGGGGATACAAATTACAAATGGGGATGACAAATAAGTAAACCCTACCTATTATAAAGCTTTGACAATTACATAATTTATAGTGCGAAATAATAAAATATACAAAAAATGCAAAGATAATGTAAAGAGAAAATAAATTTGTTTTTATGGGTTTTTTGGTAGAAAAAGGTTTTAATGTATAGTCTAAGTTAATTTAAAAGATAAATCAAAACCTAAGTCTAAATTAGTTTTAATTAAGTTGAGAAAGAAAAATGTTTCTAGGGTTTTTATTATAAAATAAAGTAAAGAGAAAATAACAATTTTTTAGTCTAAGTATATAACAATATATTTTTGTTTTTTTTAATTAAGTAAAATAATAATAAAGAAAAAGAAAAGAAAAATAAAAACAAAATAAAATTAAAATTATATATGAAGTGAGGGGGTTTGAAAAGATATTAGGAGGTTAGAAAGTACATTTGGAATTTATTAGGCCCAAAGTTGTTTTTGGAATCAGAAAATAAGAAATAAAAAGAAATGTTGTTGGGCCTACATAGTAAAAGTGAAGCGGAGGGTGTTATTGAGTAAAATGATAAGGCCTGTCAGGAAAGAGGCCCATACGTGTTTTTGAACTAAAAGAAACAAAAAAATGTTGTAAAAATGACAAAAGGTCTCGCTGGGGCTCGGACCCAGGATCTTCTATAGTAATGCCTTACAGACGCGCTTTCTACCACTGGAGTGGTGATACATATGTTAGTTTATACAAAACCATCACATTATATTATAAAAAAAATTCAAGTGACAACTTCATCTTCTTCCTCGCGCCATAACCAAAACTCTGTAACTATCTCGTTTCTCAACAATTCTCAAAAGTGTAAACATCAAACTTGTTAGAAATTTTACCACGATTTCAAATATGTAAATAACTTAAACAATGGATCAAAGATGAGCACGAATTTTAACTGGTACCAAATCCTAACCTAATTTTTCATGAAGTTCAAACTCAAAATTTACACTACTCAGGAAACATAAATGAATTCTAAGGACATGGTTAGTTTCAAAGCTGATGTCTACATTTTATCTTTGAATATGGAAGCCAAATGATGTTTGTATGAAGAGATAAAAGTTTAGAAAACTCACCTTGCAGATGGAGATCGTGTTTTGAGTTAGAGCATCTTTCAAGGTGTTGTGATGATCTGGTTAGCTTCCTTGAACCTCCAGGAAGCTATTACAATATTTACTTTGTGCTGAGAGTTCCTGAATCGTGCTAGAGAAGTCAAGATTCAAGCTTCTATTTTTAAAAATGGAGGATGATGAAGATGGAGTTACAAAAGTGAAAAAAGTGTTTGGTTAGCTTCTAAATGATATATAGATGCTTTGTGATTGGTTTTGAGGAAGAACGCATAAGTGGTTTGAGAGTTTGATGTGTAAGGTCAGGAATGGCACAAAATTGGTGTTTTGAGGCAATTCTGAGTTTGAGAGAGTTTGAGAGACTTTCAATTCTTTCTTAATCGTTTCCTTGGTTGCATAATAGTGTCTCAATTTATAGGAAGAGGTTTGAAGGCTTGAGGTGTTCAAAATCAAAGGTTCACGTGTTATGGATCTTTGGCTTGTTTTTGAAGCAAGCTTTACAAACATCTTTCCAAGGCATGGTACAAGGCTATCTAGAGCCGTTACAAACTTTAAACATGTTTATATGACTTTGTAGATGAAGCTTGTTCAGAAGGAACAAGTGAAAAGCTTGATGCAAGTTGATTTTGTGATTAAAGCAACTTTTCAAGAATGGCAATGGTGCCTTTATGCCATAAATGGAAATGCAACTTGGATAGTGGCTCAAATGCTTGGACAATGGATCAATATGTTATGAAATCAATTAATTATGGATTGAATCACAAGTTAGAAGCCTTCAAAGTGAGATTATGCAGTATAGGGTTAGGGTTTTGGCTAAGTGTTTATCACAAAAATGACTTGTAATTGAAGAATGGATGCCCAACTTATTGTTTTTTATTCTCTTTTCTCAAGCATGATCTCTTCAAGTTCTTAGACATTTTGGAAATCTTTAAACATTGTCTACAACCTTCATGTTTTCCATTTTGGCTAAATAAACTTGGAACTATATGAAAAATGGCCAAGAAGTTAGGTCTAAAATCTGCCTAAACTTGTCAAAATTTTCACTAAGTGTTTTTAGAAAGAGATCATGACTTTATGAATTTATAACTCAAACTCCAAGCACTTCTAGGACCTGGTCAGTAAATCAATGTTGTAGATATCATCAAGATATACAACTTTCATGTTGAAAGTTTTCTTTGAATCATCTTGTATCTTGGTGAAAAATGTCATGAAGTAGTGAAATTATCGTGTTTAAAACACTTAGAAATTTTTCTAAGTCTTAAAAAGTTTGACTTTTTGATGAATTTTTTTACTTTCTTGTTTATTGATGATCAAGTTTCATATTTTTGAATGTATTGATGAATCTTGACTTTTGAAACTCAATTTTGATTAAAAAGTCAATGTTTGACTTTTGGTGTATCAGTTGACTTTTTTCACTAGTTGACCAAATTTCAACTATCAAACCATTGATCCTAAGAGATGATTTGATCCATGAAATTAGGTCAACGTGTTGTATTGGAATCATTTAGATTGTGCTTCAAACCATTAGATCATGTATTAGGTCAAAAGTAACTGATCAATTAATTACAATCAAAACCCTAATTTTGACCATTTTGCCCCTTTGATGATTTGGACACTTTCTTGAGGAATTGTGATCCAAATTTGATCAATTGATGAATATGACTTCAAAATGTTAACATTGGCCAAAAATATTAAATTTTGACAGTGGGTTGACCATAGTTGACTCTTTACTCAATATAGTTGATTTTTAGTCATCTGATCAATTACCTGAGCAAATATGTGATCCAAGACTTGAAACTTGGCATGCGTATTCTTGGAGGTCTATGATGAACTATGAAAGTCATTTGAAGCCTTAGAATTCCAATTGTCATTGTGAAAATGAAAACCCTAATTTGTGGCCTCAGTGCTAGGAGGTGATTTGGCATAGTCAACACTTGTGCAAGCTTGAGCCATTGAAGAACTTTGTGAGAAATGTCTTGAGAAAAGGGAGGGTAAACTTTGGGCTACAATAGCTGCCCCTGTTCAATCTTCTTAAACCCGAAGATTTAGATTGGCATGGTCTCCATTCGTAACTTGAAGGTGGAAGATGATTGAACACTAGAGTGCTCAAAAATTTGCACTCGTTGATGCACATAGTAAGGTTGTTGGTTGATAGTTGGGAACGAGCTTAAAGATGCCATTTTGAGAGACGATGGAGAGTTATTGGAGATGGCCTTAGAGATTGGAAGAAATATCAGAATAAATCTTTGGTTGATTTATACTGAAACAATAGATGTCTGTATTTGTTTTTGACTGGATAAGAATCAGAATAAATCTTAGGGTCGATTTAACTGAACTAGAGAAAAGTGTCTACCAGAAACAAATCAGGATAAATCATTGGTTGATTTAACTGAACCAAAAGATGTCTTGAATGGTCTTTAACTGGATAATGGAGCACCACAAATCCTAGGAGTGATTTAACTGAACCAGAGAAAGTGTCTATCGAAACAGAATCAGGATAAATCAGTGGTCGATTTAAACTGAACCACCAGAGGTCTTAAATGGTCTTTAATTGGATAACGAATCAGCATAAATCTTAGGAGAAATTTAGCTGAACCAGAGAAAGCATCTACTGGATTGGAATCAGTATAAATCATTGATCGATTTAAACTGAACCAGCAGAGGTCTTGAATGGTCTTTAACTAGATAACGAATCAGCATAAATCTTAGAAGCGATTTAACTGCACCAAAGAAAGCGTCTACCAGAATGAAATCAGGATAAATCATTGGTCGATTTAAACTGATCCAACATAGGTCTTGAATGGTCTTTAACTTGATAATGAATCAACATAAATCTTAGGAGTGATTTAACTGAACCAGAGAAAGGGTCTACCGAAATGGAATCAGGATAAATAATTGGTCGATTTAAACTGAACTAGTAGAGGTCTTGAATGGAAATGTTTGTTGTTTATGGTATTAATCTTGGCGACTGATCTTTCCAGAAAAGGTAAAGAATTAGTTGTATGTAATGTCATGATGTATGAAATGCATTTCATAATGATGTTCTCAAGATAAATGAGATTGTGCTATACATGTTTTGTATGCATATGTTATGATGTATGAATGTTGTTGAAGTGTATCTTCATTTTTTTGGGAACTAAATCTCGGACTACTGCTGGGGAATTTCGGGAAGCTAAATCTTGGACTACTATTGGGGACGAAGAGTATGTGTATCTTCAAATGTCTAGAATACTTCCGCTTGGAGATTCATGTTTACTGTTCTGAGGAAATTCTGCGTGGAATGTTGATTTTTGCTTGGGGAGTAGAGTTCAGGAACCTTAGACAATCATTGCTTCTATTGGGAAATTTAATTCTTATGATAAACTTCTTTCTTGTATGGGAGGATAAAGTTAACTGGTATCTAGACGGATTCTAGTCTTTGCAGCAACTTTCTGGGGGTAGTATCAACTCTAACTGGGGGAGAGGAGTTTTGTCAGTGATTTGTAATAGTCGGAGGAATAGACTCAAGCAGGGGATATTGTAGTTTTGTTGGGAGATAAACCCTGGCGATGAAAGTATTCTGCAGACCTTATTGGGGAAATGGATTCTTTTGTGGAAGAATATTTGAAATGTTTATTTTCTAGTTTTAGAAAGCCAAACTCGGCTGGGGAAGAAAATTTCTGGGAGATATACTGATTGGAACTCCGAAATGAAATTGTATGAATTTACTCTATGGATATTTATGGATAGAGTTAGTGTTACCCTGGCTCCTTGAGTAAGTATTTATTCTTGTTCTTATTTGTTAACAGTTAATTATGTTTAAAGAATGGAAAAACACAAGAAGGGGGGGGGGGGGGGGGGGGTCTGAATTGGGTTTTTTAAAACTTTAAGTAAAAAATACGTTGGTTATCCTGGTTTGTTTGAACTCAAACTACTCCAGTCCACCCGCCAAGATGATTTAGCCTCTCTCATTGAGGTCTTAATCCACTAATCAAACTTTATTAGACAACTAATATGACAACCGTCAAAGTCTTCTTGAGATTAAACCACGACCCTGTTTTCTCAAGGAATTACACTATACAATATTTAAGAGAGTGTACAAAAAGTTCTTTCTAATAAAACAGTATCACACAAGTGATGTTTTACACAAATTAAATTTAGTACATTGAAGGTGATGAAGATGACTCGTTTGTTGTGTACTCAAAATTGTAAATGATTTCTCCTTCAAACTTTGTTTATATAGGAAACACATGTGGGAGATTTTGGAATATTGATAAATAGTAATTAAAGAGCTTTCCAAAAATAGAGATTCTTGTTCCCTTTCAGCCATTACTTTTGAATAACCATAAGTGATTTGTAACGTTTCAGAACATGCTTGCTTCAGAAGATGAATGTTATCGTTACTTCTTTCCAGAACTGTATGAATCAGAATAACGGAGTTCCTGTTCACAACATTTAGGCAATCAGAAGTTGCAGCCTTAGAATTTCTTTATAAAGGATGTATTGAATCAGAGTTTGAATAGCTGTCTAACTCATCTTCTGTGCTTCTTCCATCAGAACTTATCTGCAAAACAAAATATTTATTTAGGGAGCATAATTGTTCTTTGAGTGTTTTTTATCATCAAAACTCTTAAAAGGGTTGTAGAATCAAATTATGTTCTAACAATCTCCCCCTTTTTGATGATGACAAAAACATAGATATTTCGATAGAAATTAAAAGAACATAAAGAAATTAAAGTCTCCTCTGAGTTGAATACTCAGATAAAGAAGAAATACTTCCTTGAAGATTATTCTGATAAGAGTTTTTGAGAAAGGAAACTATGATGCGTCCACTTCTATCCTTAATAGAGTTTGTTCGTGTTTTGCTTTTAGAAAAAAAACAGTAGAGGTTATGATATTCAAAATGTTTGAGACTGAGTCTCGATACTGTTATATTAGAAATATCTTACCTTCTTCCCCCTTTTTTTGTCAAGAATCAAAAAGCAATAAAAACACTTTAAGAAATAAAATAAAGTTTTTATTCAAGAGGATTTTAATAAAACATATTCTGAAGAAAACATAAAAAAATAAAGAAAACAAATTTTAGAACTAAGTTTGAACAGGGCTTCCAATAAACTCTTGATCTGACTGTTTGATTCCTCGTCTTTTCCAAGCATCCCCTTGATTTCCTTGCATGTATCATCCTGCTTGTCTATCCTTTCCTTAAACACAACATTCTCTTTCTCAACTCCTTCAGAGTTTGCAGCACAAGAGATGAAGATGGTATATCAATAGAAGGTACCACCTTTTCAGAGCAAGCTGCGGCTGATTCTGACTCAAGAGCTTCTTAAACTTCCTTGCCTTTGTCTTAAAACCTAACCAGAGGCAGAGGATCAAAGGATGGTTCATTATATTATGTTGGTTGATGATCTTCCCAAGGGACACTGTCCACCAGAAGGACTGGCTTCTTTTCCCAATGACGCAGAACTTGATCTTTGAAGATATTCCGATGATCACAGAAGTTCTGTTGAGCAATTTCATAACTCATCTCCTTGCATTTCTGGGATTCAGAGTTGAACCCTTTTCTGAACTGGTTCCAATGAGAATCAGAAGCAGTAGGATTAAGATTCTCTAAGCAGGCTAGTTTTAGAGAGTTAACCCATTCTTGTATTTCTGTTTCAAAAATCAGCAAAGATTTACCAACATCTCCTTTAGATATTTTTGGTTTTGGTTTTGGTACGACAATTTTTTGAGAGCTTGTGACAAGATTGTCCAGAGCTTCTAAGTCTATAATAGTTCCAAGGGGATATTCTGGGAGGTTGTTTAGAGAGGGAGAGTAGGGAATAACAATGGGTGAATATGGTGTGTTTGGTGGAGTGGATTAATAGGGAGATGGAATATTTGGTATGGAGTGGATTGTGAGTGGTTGTGAGACCATGAGGGGAAAGGTGATTCCGGGAATGGATGTTGTGGTATCAGGGTCAAAATTTGGATTTTCGGTGTGGGGAGATTTAAACAGCGGATTAAATTGATCAATATCAGAAAGAACTTGAGAAAGTTCAGGCTGATTTTGGTCAAGATGGGTAGTAGGTGGATTGTTCAGAAGGTTATATAGGGATAGTGAGGGATCCAATTCAATGTTAAAGTCATCAAAAGTTTTTGGTGATGGATCTTCTGTGGATTCTTGAGATGTAGGGTTTTCAGATGTTGATAGCAGTACTGCTTCAATAAAAGAAATAAAAGATGGATTACCTTTCTTTTTAGCAGCCTTGGGAATCTTCTGAGAAGTTCCTTATGCAGCAGGTTTCCTTTTCCTTGATTTTATGGGAGAAATTTCTAGAGGTTGTTGTCTCAGATCACGGATGTTTACTTCTATATTTGTCCCATCCCTTTTACAAGCATCCAGACACATGAGAATAATCTCTGGAGAAGCATTTGTTTGGGTAAAGAGTGGAAAGTACTTTAGAGGTACTCTTATATTTATAATGACTTCCTTGGTTATTATTGTTGGATCCTTCTTAATGTTTTCAATGATGTTCATCTTCTTCAGGTTCTTAGAGTTGAGAGGTTTACCAGCATAAGCTTCCAGAGTGCTGACTTGTTGAGCTTTAGGAAGATGTTATATCTCTTTGCTTTCTGTCAGAATATATGAGATTAGTCTGCCCAGAGGAATCCAGTCTCTCTTTGTTCTTTCTTCTTCTCTTGTCTCTTTGACCCTGGTCTTCAGATGATTAAATAGAAGATGAGGAAGATTAAACTTTGATTTTGTTTCTATGAAAAACAGAAGATACTACTGATCAATATTTATGTAGTCTGCATAACTTGTGGGTTTTGTGGGATTAATGCAGCCCAAAATGATTTTTGACCAAATTCTGAGGTAGTCTTTCAGATCTTTGATTTTGTTGGAAGGTTGGCCAAAAGTAAAAATCTCTTTAGAAATCTTTCTTAGGTCAGAGCTTTTGTCATCCATATCGCTGCAATGAATACTTCTGTCATCGTGACCTATCAATTGCCCAATGAGATCTTCGGAGATTACTATTTTCTATCCCATCACAAAAGAAACGACCTGATGATTTAAAGCAGTAGCGTGAATCCAGAATTCTTTAACCAGTCTTGGAAAAGTTGGACCCATTAGATGATCAAAATACTTTGTCCATCCTTGAAATTCAACATCATTAGTTAAATCATATTCGTTTTCCTTCATACTGACGAAGTCTACAATGAGTTCACACAAAACTTCCAACGAATCAATGGGAGTTAGGAGTGTTATTGACGGTTCTTCGTACCTTTCTGCTGTTGAGGAAGAAGAGCTAGAAACACTTTGAGATCTTTGAGCAAATTGTTAGGAGGAAGCCATTGTTCACATAGACTTTTTAGGGTTTTGAAAGATTAAACACAAGTAAGAGAGAAAAAAAGGAACTGAGAGTGAAAAAGTGATAGTGAAAGTGAGAAACATATTTATAGAAAAATAGGAAACTGAATTAATAAGAAAAGGGTAAAAATTGATTATTAGCATTAATGATTCCTGAAGAGAGGGATGGTGTAGAGATATGAAACAGTTACCGATACGACACGAGTCTCAATGCATCCAATCAACGTTTCAGTTTCTTCAGAATTTGAACACGTGTTCAGCCTTTGAAGAAACCCTTATGAAGATATGAAAAATGTTGATATTGTGAACTACAAGCCTATCTTTGAAATGAACCATTTGGAGACTGTTCAGATCTTCTTAGATCGACCCTGATATAACTTTCCTTCTTACTTTTGAAGAATTATTGATCAGATGTTCACACAAAAAACATAAAGTTTTGAGGGTTAACGTATACATAAATAAAACTATCATTCTGGGCATAATTTCATGCTGAGATGTTTCAGAATGAAGTTAAACCTATCTTCAGAAAAGGGGTTTTGTGAAAACATCAGCCTATTGATGGTCATTGTCTATAAATTTTAATGAAAGAATTCCTTTCTGAATATAGTCCCTAATAAAATGATGTTTTATTTCTATATGCTTAGCCCTATAATGTAAAATAGGATTTTTTTGAAAGACATATAGCAAAAGTGTTATCACAGAGTATATGAATGTTACTCTCAAATATGTTGAAGTCTTCAAGTTGACTTTTCATCCAGAGCATCTGTGTGTTGCATCCAGCTGCTGCTATATATTCAGCTTCAGCAGTTGACAATGCAATGGTGGATTGCCTCTTGCTGGACCATGAGATAAGATTTTCTCCCAGAAATTGGCAGCTTTCAGAAGTACTTTTCCTTTCTATTCCATCTCCAGCAAAGTCAGCATTACAGTACCTTACTAATTTGGATTCTTTGGTTTTTCTATAACAAAGACCAAGATTAGTAGTACCTTTCATATACTTGAAAATTCTCTTAACAACTGTTAAGTGAGATTGTCTAAGATCTGATTGGAATCTAGCACACAGACATACACTATATAGAATATCAGGTCTTGAAGTTGTTAAATATAAGAGAGAACCAATCATACCTCTGTAGATCTTCTGTTCCACCTTCTTACTTACCTCTTCCTTTTCCAAAATGCATGTGGGATGCAAGGGAGTTTTGGTTGGCTTACATTCTGATAAGTCAAATTTCTTCATAAGTTCTTTGACATATTTGTTCTGATGTATGTATGTTCCTTCTGGAGTTTGATCGATTTGGATGCCCATAAAGAACTTGAGTTCTCCCATCAAGCTCCTTTCAAACTATGCCTGCATAGACTTAGCAAATTATCTTCCCAGAGAGGCTTTAGTAGATCAAAAAATAATGTCATCTATGTAAATCTGACAAACTAGAATGTCATTTTTAAATAGTTTACAGAATAAAGTTGTGTCCACCTTCCCTCTAGTAAAATCATTTTCTAACAGAAAACTACTTACTCTTTCATACCAAGCTCTAGGAGCTTGTTTCAGACCATATAGTGATTTCTTTAATTTATATACATATTTTGGATGTTTTGAATTTTCAAAACCAGGGGGTTGATGCACATAAACTTCTTCACCAATGTAACCATTTAAAAATTCACTTTTAACATCCATCTGATACAGAGTGATGCCATTATTTACAGTAAAAGAAATTGAATGTCTGATAGACTCTAACCTGGAGACTGGAGCAAAGGTTTCTGTATAGTTTATCCCCTCTTGCTGACTATAACCTTGTGCCACTAATCGTGCTTTGTTTCTGAAGACATCTCCTTATTCATTCAGTTTGTTTCTGAATACCCATTTGGTTCCAATGATGTTGAACCCTTTTGGTTTAGGAACTAGATCCCACACATCATTTCTGGTGAATTGGTTTAATTCTTCCTGCATTGCAAGTATCCAACATTGTCCAGAAGGGCTTCCTCAATGGACGTTGGCTCAATTAGAGACACTAATCCTATGAGAGATTCTTCAGAATTTTTGAGTGTAGATCTTGTTCTGATTGGGTCTTCTTTCTTTCCCAAAATTTTGTTTTCGGGATGAGCTAAATTGCTTCTGGATTGTCTTTTCTGGAAAGGCTCTTTAGATGTTGCTGTAATGTTTTTGACATCTTCTTCTGGAGTTGATTGTAATTCTTTGTGAGAACCTTATGATGAAATGTCTTAAGTACCTGTAAATTTGACTTCTATATCTGCAAAAGTTTTATCCTAATTTGACTTTTGAGAGCCAATCTTACCATCGAATCTGACACTGATGAACTCTTCTACAATTTGTGTTTCTATGTTATATACTTTATAGCCTCTTGAGAAATCAGAGTATCCTAACATGAGACACTTTTGTGCTTTAGAGTCAAACTTGTTCAGATGTTCTTTAGTGTTTAGAATAAAACAAGCACATCCAAATGGATGAAAATAGGAAATGTTGGGCTTTTTGTTCTTCCACAGTTCATGTGGAGTCTTGTCTAGAATATGTCTTATGGAGATTATATTCTGAATGTAACATGATGTGTTAATTGCTTCTTCCCAAAAGTTCTTAGCAATGTTAGTCTCATTGATCATGGTTCTGGCCATTTCTTGTAAAATTTTGTTCTTTCGTTCTACAACTCCGTTTTGTTGAGGAGTTCTAGGACAAGAGAAATCATGAGAGATGCCATTCCCATTAAAAAATAGTTCAAACTTTTTGTTTTCAAATTCTCCACCATGATCACTTCTGAATTTAATAATTCTAAGATCTTTTTCGTTTTGGACTTGGTTACAGAAGGCAAAGAACACAGAATGTGACTCGTCCTTGTGTCTTAAGAAATTTACCCATGTCCATCTGCTATAGTCATCTACAATCACTAATCCATACGTTTTGCCATAAATGGATGCGGTTTTCAATGGTCCAAATAGATATATATTCAGAAGTTCTAATGGTCTAGAGGTAGAAATAACATTTTTGATTTTTAAAGAAGGTTTTGCAAACTTGCCTTTTTGACATGCTTCACACAGAGCATCTGAGCTCAACTTCAGTTTAGGAAGTCCGCTGACCATATTGAGTTTGTTAATCTGAGTTATTCTTCTCATACTAAAATCCCCCAATCTTCTATACCAGACCCATTTTGCACCGTTAACAGATAATAGGCATTTTACATTCTGACTTTTTAGTTCAGAAAGTTTTATTTTGTAAATGTTGTTCTTTCTCTTTCCATTAAAGAGGACAAATCCATCTTTCTGACTAACTGCTTTGCAGGACTTTTAATTGAAGATTATATCATAACCATTATCACTAATTGACTTATGGATAACAAGTTATGCATTAATCCATCTACTAAATGTACATTAGTTATATAAGGAAGTGTACCGTTACCAATAGTTCCAGAGCCAATAATCTTCCCTTTCTAATCGCCTCCGAAATCTATGCAGCCTCTGGATTTAAGCTCCAGGCTTTGGAACATATGCTTTCTTCCCGTCATGTGTCGAGAGCATCCAGAGTCCAGGTACCAAGATTGGTGTTTCAATCTTGCTGTTAAAGATATCTACAACATAGAAGATTTTATCCTTAGGTACCCATATCTTTTTGGGTCCTTGTTTGTTAGAGTTACCAAAATTTTGTTTGAATTTTGGTTTAGCAGAAAAAGCATTACTAGTATACTTTATGTCATGTGTGTGCCCATAGGTGAAGTGAGAATATAGAGGTGTGCGTTTAATGACCATATCCTTAACTTTCTTAGGTTGAGATACTTTACCCTTGTATCCTATTCCTTTTCTGCCATTTCTACTAACACCATAGATCATTGAAGCCATCTTTCTTCTATCTATGTTTTTAGCAAGAAATTTTTGAAAGCTATGATCATATTCTGTTATGATCTTATTAGAGTTACTAGGAACTTCCGAGACAGTTTCTTTTTGAGCATTTTGTAAATTATTTTCTAGTTTAGAAATTGTTTCTTTCAGCTCAGAGTTTTCTGATCTCAGATTCTTAGTTTCTTCAGATTCGGAAACTAGATCCTTTTTCAGGTTCTAGTTTATAACTCAGAGTTTCTGATATCTTTCAAAAATTTCTGACATACTCTCTTCTAATTGAGATGTAGAAAAGTTAGAGAATACCTCTTCTGCCTCTGAGTCTGATTATGATCCAGATGATCCAGTTTCTTTTGATTTGTTGGCCATTAGGGCTATGTTAGCTCTTTCATCTTCTGATTCTATTTCAGCTTCAGAAGAGTCTGAGTCATCCCATGTTGCCATGAGGATTTTCTTCTTTTCCTTAAAGAACATCTTTTTAGGTTTCTCTTTTTGAATATTTGGACAATCACTTTTGTAATGACCTTGTTCATTTCATTCGTAGCAGAAAATGTCTCTGTTACTTGACTTTCTATATCCATAAGATGGTTCAGAATGATTCCCTGTTCTTCTGGAAGTTTTGAACTTCCTCTGCCTGTGCTTCCACAACTGATTGAATCTTCTGGAGAGAAGAGACAATTTGTCTTCTTCTGATGAGGATCCGCCAGAGTTTTCTTCTTTTGTCTGCAAAACTTCCGATTCATGTTTTTTGTTAGATTTAAGAGCTAAAGACTTACCTTGCTTCTGGTTCTCATCTTCTTCTAACTCTATCTCATGATTTCTCAGGGAGCTGACTAGTTCTTAGAGAGAGATTTTGTTCAGATCTTTAGCCAGTTTAAGAGTTGTGACCATGGGTCTCCATTTCTTGGGTAAACTTCGGATGATCTTCTTTACATGATCAGCAGTTGAGTACCCTTTATCCATAACTTTTAACCTAGCAACCAGAATTTGAAATCTTGAGAACATTATTTCAATGGATTCATCTTCTTCCATTTTGAAGGCTTCATACTTCTGAATGAGCGCAAGAGCTTTGGTTTATTTGACTAGCATGTTGCCTTCATGCGTCATTCTCAAGGAGTCAAACATGTGTTTTACTGACTCTCTGTTTGTGATCTTCTCATACTTTGTGTATGAGATAGCACTTAAGATAATAATTCTGGCCTTGTAATGATTTCTGAATTCTCTATTTTGATGATCTGTCATTCTTTTTCTGTCAATCTTCTTACCGCTTTCATTAGCAGGATGTATGTACCCATCAATCACCATATCCAAGAGATCAGTGTCATGAGCTAGAAAGAAACTTTTGATTCTGTCTTTCCAGTAATCGAAGTTTTCACCATCAAAGATTGGAGGTTTGTCGTTGATTCTGTCTTTATCATCATGGTAATCATTGCTGATGTTCTAACTTGGTCCCACAATAGTGTTTTTCATGCTTGGATCTTTTTTTGACACGGTTAAGTGCTTGTACTCAGAACCAGGGGCTCTGATGCCAATTGAAGAATGGAAAAACACAAGAAGGGGGTTTTTATTGGGGTTTTTAAAACTTTATGTAAAACACGTTGGTTATCTTGGTTCTTTTGAACTTAAACTACTCCAGTCCACCTGCTAAGGTGATTTCGCCTCTCTCAACGAGGTCTTAATCCCCTAATCCAACTTTATTACACAGTTATTATGACAACCGTCAAAGTCTTCTTGAGTTTAAACCACAACCCAGTTTTCTCAAGAAATTACACTATACAATATTTAAGAGAGTGTATAAAAAGTGTTTTCAAATAAAACAGTATCACACAAGTGATGTTTTACACAAATTAAATTCAGTATGTTAAAGGTGATGAAGATGACTTGTTTGTTGTGCACTCAAAATTGTAAACAATTTCTCCTTCAAGCTTTGTTTATATAGGCAACACATGTGGGAATTTTGGAATGTTGATAAATAGTAATTAAAGAGCTTTCCAAAAATAGATATTCTTGTTCCCTTTCATCCGTTACTTTTGAATAACCATAAGTGATTTGTAACGCTTCAGAACATGCTTGCTTCAGAAGATGAATATTATTGTTACTTCTTTCCAGAACTGTATGAATCAGAATAATGGAGTTCTTGTTCGCGATTTTTAGGAACTCAGAAGTTGCATCCTTATAAATTCTTTATAAAGGATGTATTGAATCAGAGTTTGAACAACTGTCTAACTCATCTTATGTGCTTCTTCCATCCGAACTTCTCTACAAAACAAAATGTTTTTTTAGGGAGCATAATTGTTCTTTGAGTGTTTGTTATCATCAAAAATCTTACAAGGGTTGTAGAACCAAACTATGTTCTAACAATTTTCATATGCATATGTTCATTTTAATTTTAGTCATTGGACGTTTTTGCAATCAAAACAGAAAAACCAAAGGTTTGCACTTCAAAGTATACTTGTATTGATAATTTTCCTATAAACATGTGTGTTTTGTACAAAGAGACAGAAGTCCTAGTAAGAGGAATTCGTCGTGAAATGAAAAGAATAAAAAGTGAAAATATATATAGCCACGTGGAAGTGATCTCATTGGGTTCCGACTCTGCTATTGCCCCTATGTCCTCGAATATCATCCCTTGCCATCAGAAGAAGTTGATTGAATTGAATCTTGTACCGTATGAGCTTTGACCTTGGTAATAAAGCTGGTTGTAATGATCCAAAGAGACATACTCGTACGCTTTAATCCCAAACTTTTACCTTGACTGCCCTTTCGAGTTTTTAGTCTACCAGGATACCCTTTTTGCCCAAGCCGCCCTTGCAGGTTTTTGACTTGCCGGGTTTACAATCTTTTGTATATATCCCTAACTTTTGTCAGAACCTTTTTGGTTTGCTGGGATGCCCTTATTTGTTGCCTAGGCATGTCAATCTAGCTGGTCGTTCTTATGCATAATATTTTTTGACTATTTCCGTGTTCATAGGGTGCGGGAAATGTTCACCGTCCATAGTGGTTAGCATCATAGTACCTCCATAGAATACTTTCTTAACAACAAATGGCCCTTCGTAGGTGGGAGTCCATTTTCCCCTGGGATCGCCTTGTGGTAGAATCATGCGGTTTATTACCAAGTCGCCAATCTGATATAATCGAGGCTTGATCTTCTTGTTAAATTCCTTGATCATATGCTTTTGATACATTTGACCATGACAGACAACAACCAACCTCTTTTCATCAATTAAGTTCAATTGATCCAACCTAGTATGAATCCATTTGTCCTCACCTAAGTCTCCTTCTTTCATAATCCTTAAGGAGGGAATTTGAACTTCGACCAGGAGGACGACTTCCATACAATAGACTAAAGAGAATGGGGTTACCCCGGTTGATGTTTGTGCTGAGGCACGGTAGCTATGAAGAGAAAATGGTAGCATCTCATGCCAGTCGTTTTAGGTCACCACCATCTTTTGCACAATCTTCTTTATGTTTTTGTTGGCAACTTCTACTGCGCCATTCATCTTAGGTATGTATGGAGAGGAGTTGTAATGCTTAATCTTGAACTGCATGCAGAGTTTAGTGATCATGGCATTATTGAGATTGGTACCATTGTCAGTGATAATCCTCTCAGGGATGTCGTACCAACATATGAGGTTATGTTTGATAAACTGGGCAACAACATTCTTGGTGACTGAGGCAAATGAAGCTGCTTCAACCCACTTTGTAAAGTAGTCGATGGCGATGAGGATGAAACGATGTCCATTAGATGCAGTGGGCTTGATTTCCCCAATCATATCAATTCCCCACATTGTAAATGGCCATAGAGCAGTTATGACATTTAAAGGTATTGGAGGCACATGAACCTTGTCAGCATAAATCTGGAACTTATGGCAAGTCCTCGAATGATGGTGACAATCAATTTCCATTGTTGACCAATAGTAACCAGCTCTTAGAATTTTCTTGGCCATAGTGTGTCCACTAGAGTGAGTTCCAAAGATATCGTCATGCATGTCCTCCAAGATCTTCTCTGCTTCCCTCTTATCCATACAATGGAGCAGAGTTGAATCATGGTTGTATTTGTACAAAATCCCATTACTCAGGAAGAACTTGGCAGAGAACCTCTGCAGGAATTTCTTGTCATTGATTAAATCTCTCTATAGATATTGTTGTGCTTCAACGTACCTTTTAACCTCATAGAACCAAGGCTTTTCCTCATCAGTGTCAATCCCACAATAGTGCGCTGGTTCGTTGAATCTTTCGATAGTAATTCTGGGAGCTTCATTGTCCCAATTGACCTTGAACATAGACGACATAGTTGTTAAGGCATCTGCCAACTGATTTTCTTCCCTTGGGATATGTTCAAAGTTGACTTCTTCGAAGTAAGGGATCAAGGTGAGCATAAATTCTTTGTAAGGAATCACGTTTGGATGTTTGGTATCCCACTCTCCTTTAACTTGATTGATCACCAGAGTTGAGTCTCCGTACACGCTCAAGAATTTGATTCTTAGGTCAATAGCAGCCTTAAGACCCAAGATGCATGCCTCTTACTTGGCCATGTTGTTTGTGCAGTTAAAGCAGAGCCTGGAAGTGAAAGGTATCTGGAAACCTTCGGGAGAAATGATCACAACACCAATTCCATTACCCAATGCATTGGAAGCTCCATCAAAAACAATAGTCCATCAGGATCCTTTTTCAGGTCCTTCATACAGTTCAGGCCTTTCTCAGTCGGTTATCAACATGATCTTCTCGTCCAAGAATTCAAAATTCATGGATTGATAGTCATCAACAGCTTGATGGGCTAAATGATCCGCCATTATACTTCCTTTGATAGCTTTTTGTGTAGTGTATTGGATGTCATATTCGGTCAAGATCATTTTCCATCTTTCTATTCATCTGGAGAGAGCTAGATTCTCAAAGATCTACTTGATGGGATCCATCTTAGTGATTAATAAAGTGGTATAAGTCAACATATACTGTCTCAGTCGATGAGCAGCCCATGCCAAAGCGCAACAAGTTTTATCGAGGAGTGAATATCTTTTTTCACACTCGGTAATGTTTTTTCTAAGGTAGTATATTGGATTCTATTTTCGACCTGACTCGTCATGTTGGCCTAGCACACACCCCATGGAATTCTCTAACATGGTCAAGTATATAATCATAGGTCTTCCTTCAACTAGAGGCATTAGGATTGGAGGTTCTTGCAAATGCTCCTTGATCTTATCAAAAGCTATTTGGCAGTCATCATTCCATCAGACTAGTTGATCTTTCTTCAACAGTTTGAAGATTGGTTGGCAAGTAGCAGTTAAGTGAGAAATGAATCGGGTGATATAGTTGTGTCGACCTAAGAAACCCCTGACCTCCTTCTCAAGACAGGGAACATGGATCTCTTGTATGGATTTTACTTTTGCAGGATCAACTTCAATACCTTTTCCACTGACGACGAAGCATAGGAGTTTTCCAGACCTCACCCCAAAGGTGCATTTGTTGGGGTTCAGCCTCAACTTGTATTTCTTCAACCTTTCAAATAGCTTGTGTAGGTGATCAAGGTGTTCTTCCTCAATTTGTGATCTTGCTATCATGTCATCAACATAGACTTTTATCTCATGATGAATCATGTCATGAAACAAAGCCACCATAGTTCGTTGATAAGTTGTGCCTGCATTCTTCAGTCCAAAAGGCATGACCTTATAACAAAAAGTGCCCCGCTGTGTAATAAAAGTGGTTTTCTCCATGTCTTCTGGCACCATTTTGATTTGGTTGTATCCGAAGAAACCGTCCATAAAGGAGGACACTTTATGTTGAGAAGTGTTGTCAACCAAGACATCGATATGTGGTAGAGGAAAGTCATCTTTAGGTCTTTCTCTATTCAAATCCTTGTAGTCTACACACATACAGACCTTTTTGTCTTTCTTCGACACTGGGACCATATTTGCAACCCATTGGGGATATGATGTCACTTCCAGAAAACCTGCATTGATTTGTTTCATTACCTCAACCTTGATTTACTCAGATATGTCTGGCCTCATGCGATGAACCTTTTGTTTGATCGGAGCATAACCTTCCTTCATCGGTAATCAGTGAACCACAATTTCAGTAACAAGTCCCGACATATCTTCACATGACAAAGCAAATACCTCAACGTAGTTGTGCAACATCTGAACCAATCTGCTCTTGAAATTATCTTCCAAGTTAGCGTCAATCTTGACTTCTTTCCTATCTTCTTCAGTACCTAGGTTTATCACTTCAACAAGCTCTTCGTGCGGTTTAATGGCCTTTTCCTCTTGTCTCAAGAGTCTGACAGAGCGTATCAACGAACTACCATCCATTTCAACATATTTGAAAGAATTTAAATGGCTAACCATGAATTATTCTTCTCTGCATACTGTGGCGATCTTCCCCTTTACTAGATATTTCAACTTTTGGTGCAATGTGGAAGTAATCGCACCCGTCCCATGAATCCATGGGCGTCCAAGTAAACAAGAGTAAGTTGGATAAATATCCATCACATAGAATGTTGAGTTGAAGACTTGCGGCCCAACCTTGATAGGCAGATCAACCTCTCCATGGACCATCCTTCTCGACCCATCAAAATCTCTCCCCATAATGTCACTCGGTTTCATCACCAACCCTTCACAGTCCAATCTGTCCAGAGCCCCTTTTGGTAAAACATTGAGGGAGGACCCAATATCCACTAACACTTGTTCTAAAGTGGTGCCCTTACACTTTATGGAAATATGCAGAGCTTTATTATGATTCTTCCTCGTCGGGGTCAAATCTGCATTCGAAAATCCCAAATCATTATCGGCAGTCAGGCTTGATACATAGTTTTCAAATTGGTCGGCGGTAGTTTCTTGTGGGACGTGTGCATTTTTTAGGAATCTTAACAGGGCTTGATCATGTGCCTTAGAGCATAGCAACAAAGACAACATGGAAATCTTCAAGGGTGTCTGCCCCAACTGTTCTACTATCTTGTAATCACTTTTTCATATAATTTTTAGAATCTCCTCCATCTCTTGGGTAGATGGGTCCTAAATGGTGATATCTTATTTTGGTGCCTCCCTCTGGGCAGGCTCAGTCATTTTTTCCTTTTCTCGAGCATCGGCAACAGGTTTAACAATAGTAATACGAATGGGTGTAGTGGTGGTTATTGGAGGTGAAATCACTGGAGAGAAAATCCTCCTCGTCCTAGTAACTTTACTTGATCCAGCAATGTTTATAATGTCAACAGTTTTATCTTCATCAATCCATGAATCTTGTTTGATACCATGATAATACACTTCCTCCCCATAGTTCCAGGGCACAACCTTATCAGAAGAGTAAGGGACTGACCCCGGTGTGGTGATAATCAGTGGAGCTATCCTTGGTTCAGAGGGAATCCTAATAGGACCTTTGGAGGTGATCCTAATAGGATTGTTTGAGATACTAATGATGGACACATCTTCAAACTCTTGAGATACATTTTCAATCAAAATTTTCATAGATGGAGTTTTTTCAAATAGAATCTCATGGTTATTCATCAGGTGTTGGACACCTTTCTTCAGCCATTCACAACCATTAATTTGTATAGCACAGTGGTAATAGTCTTCAAAGCAGCCTGGGAATACACCAGCTTTCAACAAATTCTTGTTAACATTCTTCAAAGGAGTGGTTAAATCATTGACAGAGGAAACAAAAGAGGCATCTTAAATTGCATTGACACCCTTACCATGACTAGGCATGGGTGCGGTAATTTTTTTGGGAGTTGGTGGAGGGTCGAATTCAATTGTCTTGATGTCAATCACGTCTTGGATTTTGTTCTTTAAAGACCAACAATCATTAGTATCATGTCTGGTACTATTGGAGTGGTAGGCACATTTTGCTTTAGGGTTATATTTTGGAGAAGCTATATTAGGATTAGAAGGGGGATCTCGCAAAGTCACCAAATCATCTTTTAATAGGAGTTGCAGAGCTTGAGATAGTTGCATATTGATTCTAGTAAATTATCTTCTTTGGGCATTTGGCCTTTGTTGGTTACTTCGTTGACGCGGTCGTTGAGTTGGAGTTGGATTAGAAATCAATACTGCTCCCACTGAATGATGACGGTCATTCCTATCACAACTTCTTGATCCATACACAAAATTAGTCTCTTTTTACCAATAAATGGTTTTTTCACAGCATTTGAGGTGGAGGCCATGGACATCTTCCCGCTTTTAACCCTCTCACCAGTTAGGATCAATTTAGTAAATCCAGATGATGAACTTCCAATCAAAAAGTTGAAAAATGGACCAGTCAGTGTTCTCATAAACATGTCTGCCAACTCTCTATCAGTAAAAGGTGGTTGCACCCTGCTAGCCAAGTCTCTCCATTTTTTAGCGTATTCCTTGAAGCCCCCACTTGAACCCATGGTCATGCCTTGTAGTTGCACCCTAGTTGGTGCAAGATCAGCATTATATTGATATTGGCGGTAAAAGGCAACAGCTAAATCCTCTCAAGTATGGATATTGGTCCCTTCAAATTGGTGAAACCAATCCAACTGCGTTCTAGACAATATTTCTTGAAAAAGTGCACCCATAGTTTCCTATCGGCGGTATGCGGCTGAATTTTTCGGGCATATGATCTTAGATGAAGCTTCGGACATGATACACCATCATACTTTGCAAAAACTAGGATCTTAAACTTATGGGGAATGACCACCCCAGAAATTAAACCCAAGTCTCCAAATTCCAAGCCAGGCACAACTTGGATCTTTACAACTTTTAGTCTATCTTCTAGTTGCTTATATTTGTCATCGGTGGGTGGGTATTACTCACCAGAATAATCCTCGTCTTCAGGGATTTGATTGTTTCCACCCCTAGCACGGGTGCTTCTATCATCTTCATCTTGATTTTCATCCTCCTCGGAGGAGTCCTCTTCAATTTGTACTTGTCTGGCGGGGCCTTTGAACCTTTTCTCCATGTTGATTATAACTTTCTTCTTAGTCTTCTTTTTCGTGACAAGAAGTTCCATAATTTCATGTTGCCCCTTTTCTAAATTTAGCAGAGTCTCTTGGAATTGAGAGTGTTGAGTATGCAAGTCCTTGACAGTTTTATTGAGATCCATCTTATACTGAAATAAACAGTAGAAAGATGAGGAAACCTATGTTGGAAAACCTGTTTATGATATGATACATGTTGAGTATGCAAGTCCTTGACAGTATTTTTGAAAATCGCCTTCATTTAGGTGAACTTTGTAATGATTCTCATCTCTATAAGAATGTATACAAAGTGTTTACTTTTGAAAATATTTCATGAAAGTGATAATGTGTTTGAAAGATGTCTTATTTTGAAGTTTGTGAGCAAGCAACTACGAGCGTTCTACCTACTCAAAAGAAAGTATTTGTTCTTTTCCTCTTTCTTTAGATACTGTTATCTTACCATTAGTTAGTAAGAAACCATATCATTGGATGTGAAGGGACAGGCGTGGGTCATCGTACAGTCATAGAAGGCAACATTGTAGGACACCTTAGCAATTTGTTATAAGGGTCTAAGATCGTTTACCGAAGGCAACATTGAAGGGTCATCGAGGGACTACGATCTTGTAATCGAGGGTCTTTGATAAAGTATCACACGTTCGAGGGACATGACTGTTTTATTCTAAGGCAACAAGTGTGGGTTAACCATAGAGGTGCAAGTCTTTGAAGTGTGTTGTTTTCATGTATTTTTCTTTGAATTTGGGTTATCAATTGTTTTATTTTACGTCTTGCCATACAAACCGTAATTACTAGAAATAATATGGAAAGCGATAAATTGCGGAAAGTAAATATCCTACGCTATTAAAATGCATTAGGGGAATGAGGATACAAATTAAAAACGGGGATGACAAATAAGTAAACCCTAACTATTACAAAACTTTGACAATTACATAATTTATAGTGTGAAGTAATAAAATGTACAAAAAATGCAAATATAATGTAAAGAGAAAAGAAATTTGTTTTTATGGGTTTTTTTTGGTAGAAAAAGGTTTATATATATAGTCTAAGTTAATTTAAAAGATAAATCAAAACCCAAGTCTAAATTAGATTTAATTAATTTGAGAAAGAAAAATGTTTCTAGGTTTTTTTATTATAAAATAAAGTAAAGAGAAAATAACAATTTTTTAGTCTAAGTATATAACACTACATTTTTGTTTTTTCTTAATTTGGTAAAATAATAATAAAGAAAAAGAAAAGAAAAATAAAAACAAAATAAAACTAAAATTATATATGAAGTCAGGGGGGCTTGAAAAGAGGTTAGGAGGTTAGAAAGTACATTTGGAATTTATTAGGCCCAAAGTTGTTTTTGGAATCTGAAAATAAGAAATAAAAAGAAATATTGTTAGGCCTGCGTGGTAAAAGTGAAGTGGAGGGTGCTATTGAGTAAAATAATCTAGCCCATCAGGAAAGAGGCCCAGACACGTTTTTGAACAAAAAGAAACAAAAAAAATATTGTAAAAATGACAAAAGGTCTCATTGTGGCTCGAACCCAGGACCTTCTATAATAATGCCTTACGTGCGCGCTTTCTACCACTAGGGTGGTGATAAATCCGTTGGTTTATACAAAACCATCACATTATATTATCAAACAAATTCTAGTAAAAACTTCATCTTCTTCCTCGCGCCATAACCAAAACTCTAACTTTCTCGTTTCTCAACCATTCTCAAAAGTGTAAACATTAGAAATTTTACCACGATTTCAAATATGTAAATAACTTAAACAATGGATCAAAGATGAGCACGGATTTTAACTGGTACCAAATCCTAGTCTAATTTTTCAGGAAGTTCAAACTCAAAATTCACACTACTCAGGCAACATAAATGAATTATAAGGACATGGTTAGTTTCAAGGCTATGATGTCTACATTTTATCTTTGAAAATGGAAGCCAAATGATGCTTGTATGAAGATATAGAAGTTCAGAAAAATCACCTTGTCGATGGAGATCTTGTTTTGAGTTAGAGCACCTTTCAAGATGTTGTGATGATCTGGTTAGCTTCCTTGAACCTCCAAGAAGCTATTACAATAGTTACTTTGAGATGAGAGTTCCTTAATTGTGCTGGAGAAGTCAAGATGCAAGCTTCTATTTTTGAAAATGGAGGATGATGAACATGGAGTTACAGAAGTGCAACAGGTGTTTGGTTAGCTTCTAAATGATATATAGATGCTTTGTGATTAGTTTTGAGGAAGAACATACGAGTGGTTTGAGAGTTTGATGTGTAAGGTCAGAAATGACACAAAAATGGTGTTTTGAGGCAATTCTGAGTTTGAGAGAGTTTGAGGGAGTTTCAATGCTTGCATAATCGTGTCCTTGGTTTCATAATAGTGTCTCAATTTATAGGAAGAGGTTTGAAGGCTTGAGGTGGTCAGAATCAAAGGTTCACATGTTATGGATTTTTGACTTGTTTTTTAAGCAAGCTTGACAAACATCTTTCCAAGGCATGGTACAAGGCTATATAGAGTGGTTAAAAACTTTAAACATGTTTATCTGACATTGTAGATGAAACTTGTGCAAAAGTAACAAGTGCAAAGCTCAATGCAAGTTAACTTTGTGATTAAAGCAACTTTTAAAGAATGGCAATGGTGCCTTTGTGTCATAAATGGAAATGCAACTTGGATAATGGCTCAAATGGTTGGAAAATGGCTCAATATGTTGTGTAATCAATTAATTATGGAGTGAAACACAATTTATAATCCTGAAAAGTGAGATTATGCAGCATAGGTTAGGGTTTTTGGTATGTGTTCATCACAAAAATGATTTGTAATTCAAGAATGGTTGCCCAACTTCTTGTCTTCGATTCTATTTACTCAACTATGATCTCTTCAAGTTCTGGGACATTCTGGAAAGATTGAAACATTGTCTATAACATTTATGTTATCCATTTTGGATAAATAACCTTGGAACTATATGAAAAATGGCCAGTAAGTTAGGTAAAAAATCTGCCTAAACTTGTCGAAATTTCCACTAAGTGTTTTTAGAAAGAGATCATGACTTTATGAATTTATAACTCAAAATCCAAGCACTTATAGGACTTGATCAGCAAAGAAAATTTGTAGATCTCATCAAGATATAAAACTTTCATGTTGAAAGTTTTCTTTGAATCATCTTGTATCTTGGTGAAAAATTTCATGAAGTAGTGAAATTATCGTGTTTAAAACACTTAGAAATTTTTTTAAATCTTAAAAAGTTTGACTTTTTGATGAATTTTTTGACTTTCTTTTTTCTTGAAGATCAAGCTTCATATTTTTTAATTACTTGATGAATTCTGACTTTTGAAACTCAATTTTGACTAAAAAGTCAATGTTTGACTTTTGGTGTATCAGTTGACTTTTTCCCCCCAATTGACCAAATTTCAACTATCAAACCATTAATCCTAAAAGATGATTTGAGCCATGAAATTAGGTCAAATGTTGTATTGGAATCCTTGAGATTGTGATTAAAACCATTAGATCATGTATTAGGTCAAAAGTCACTGATCAGTTAATTACAGTCAAAACCCAAATTTTGACCATTTTGCCCTTTTGATGATTTTAACACTTTTCTTGAGGAATTGTGATCCAAATTTTATCAATTGATGAATATGACTTCAAAATGTTAACATTGACCAAAAATATTGAAGTTTGACCGTGGGTTGACCACAATTGACTCTTTACCCAATACAGTTGATTTTCAGTCATCTGATCAATTGATTGAGCAAATTTGTGGTCCAAGACTTGAAACTTGGCATGAGTATTCTTGGAGGTCTATAATAAACCATGAAAGTAATTTTAAGCCTTAGAACTCTAATTGTCCTTGTGAAAATCAAAACCCTAATTTGTGGCCTCAGTGTTAGGAGGTGATTTGGCCTAGTCAACACTTGTGCAAGCTTGAGCCATTGAAGAAATTTGTGAGAAATGTCCTGAGAAAAAGGGAGGGAAAATTTTTGGGTACAATACACGTGTTATACTAAAACTGACGCATGGTTGGCACAGATGCAAATCATGCTGGGCAGAAGGCAGAGGGTGTGGGTTCAAGACCCACCCCTGGCATTTGTTTTCCTTTTTATTTTCTAACCCTATTTTCAATTGGTTTTGCTTCCCTTATTATTTTTTTGACTAACATTAATTCTTTTCCCTTTAACCCTATTTTCACTTAACCATTAAAAACATAAACCTTTTTCTAACACCCTAATTAATTAGGTTTTAGGTTTTTAATTAACCTTTTTTTAATTAAATTAAAATTAATTAGATTTTTAGGTTTTAATCATAAATCATTCTTTTCATAACAAAATCACCAAAAAAAACATTTTGTTTTCCTCTTTCCTTTTTCTTTATTTTCTTAGATTAACTGTACAGGTTTCACGAATGTAATAGCGTAGTATATACTTTTTTCGCATTTTCCTATTATGTAATTACTTCTGGGATGTAATAGTCTTAGGATTTTTCTTTTACGTACTTCTATTATGTAACTTTCCCAAAGCTCTATAATAGTTTTAGGTTTACGCTTATGCCTTTATCTGCTGCTACTATATTTACTGTATTACTGCTAGTAATTAGGTTTGTATAGCAAGACTAAAACCAAACGGTAGAAAACCCTAAATTCCATGATAAATAACTTAACTGAACATACTTGCACACTTGCACCTCTAGGGTAGCCTCTCTTTGTTGCCTTCAGAATACACGGTCATATCCGTCGAAAGTAGGGATGCTTTAGAAAATACCCTTTAATAAAAGATCATAGTCCCTCGATGATCCTTCAAAACTGCCTTTCAAAAAATGATCTAGTCCCTTACGAAATTGCTAAAGCATCCTTACGAGTTTCCTTCGATGACCATACATTGACCCTTCTCTTGTCACTTCACATCCAACTGATAGGGATACCTACTAATTAATGGTACGGATATCACTATCTAAAGGAGAAGGAAAAGTACAAGAACAACCTTGAGTGGGTAGAACTATTAATCGCTTGCTTACAAATCTTCTCAAAACCAAAACACTTTTACACATCACACTTTTAAAAGAAAATATTTTCTAAAACATTTTGTATACACTCTTGACGACCGATACAAGAGTTATTACAAAGTTTGGCTTACATTCGAAATTTTCAAAATATTTTTCAAATACACACAAAAAGAAAATTTTCAAAGTGAGTTAAACGATTAAGAGTCTGTAGATAACTACGGATGAAAAGGGTGCTAACACCTTCCCTTTTCATAACTTACCCCCTGAACTCAAAATCTATCAAGGTCTTTCATGTTCTTTTCACCCTTTCCTTATTGGATAAAATAAAATTCGGTGGCGACTCTTGCTATCCGGAACATTTATGATAAAACGCTAAACAAGTCAGTTCTCCCACCATATTACAGAATTTGTGACTTTGTTAGGGATTCTTATAAAAAGAGGGGCTACCTTAGAGTCTATATCACTTTATTTTCTTTACTTGTTTGCATTATTTGCTTTGTTTTTAAGGGTTGTTCGGTTTTAAATTCTTGCAAAGATCCTACACCCGGATCTAGGGATACCTTAGGTAAGTAGCAATAGATCATGGAAAATGCACGGTGTAGACCGACATGGTTGAAGTTATGGCTACGTTAGTGTGACACTTTGGTTGGTACTGGTGTTCCTTGAGTCAGTCGAGGATAACACGGGGCTGCCGTGTGGTGTCATAAGCACTAACTGACTTTTAGAACCTTAATTAACCCATCTTGGCCATTAGAAGGTAGTGAGATAATCGAATTTGGTGCAGTCTAGAGTTGGTTGATACTCGATGTTACACTCATTGAGATTCGACTGTTGGGATATTTTGGTGGCAAGTTAGTTGCCATGCTAAAATAAAACCCGCGAGAACGATCAGTGATATTGGGACTCCTAAAACCCGGTTACTATTTTTAGGACAGGTTGAGACAACTTAACTTCAATAGAAGAGGGTACTTACCTATGGACCTCATGCAAGCCTTTAAACCTAAGGCTCTTGTGTGATTTGCTTATGTTTACTATATGTTTAAACATAACATCATAACATCATATCATAGCATTTTTGCCAACTATTTCAATGATCTTACGGCTCTTTGGTGCAGGTTTATCATGAACTTGACTTCTAGAAAGCTGCAACAGGATTTATTTTCCTCTTATCAGATGCCGTCAAAGACCGAAGTACATTCTTTCGAGTAAAAGGCTAGGACCCACTTAATATGGCGATCTTGATTATTATAGAAATACGTTCAAAAACATATACACAAAGTTCTTCAGTCAAAGCTGCAACAAGACTCAATTTCTGACATTTCCCTTTTATTGTCTATCCCGCGAGATCCTTGAAAACATTGCATATACATATCATACACATCATATCATAACAGGTATTTCCCAAGACAAGTTTTCTCATCTTCTTGTTGTTTGTTTCAGTAAAAGATGGATCTCGAACAAACCGTGAAAGATCTTCAAGCTCAGAATGCCCAATTTCAATAAATGTTCCTGAACCTAGACAAGGGGAAGAAAGAGCTGAAGACCCTCATCACCAAAGAAAGGAAGGAAAAGACTAGAAAACCAGTCGGCACCCTCAACATGGGAAGAAGATTCAGAGGTCCTCTTAAACAAGCTCAAGACTATGATATTCCATCTGACGAAGACGACAACCAGGGTGAACAGGATAAGAGTGTGAAGGATGAGAAAGGAAGCAACCTTGGTTCTGGCCAGTATTTTGATGAAGAAGACTATTCCGATGAACAATATCCTCCCGCTGATGAAAAATACAAACAACTGAAAGATCGTCTCAATGCTATGGAAATCAAAAGAGTTCCTTGATTGGATTTTTAAGAGTTGGGATTAGTCTATGGAGTTTTTATTCCTCACAAATTCAAGGTCCCTACTTTTAAGAAGTATGACGGTGTTTCTTGTCAAAAGCTTCATTTGAGGTCTTATGTTCGGAAGATCGAACCCCACACCATTGATACAAAGTTATGGGTGCACTTCTTTCAAGAGATCTTGTTGGGAACATAATTAGAATGGTTTTATCAACTAGAAGGGACCAATATTCGTACCTGAGAAGACTTGGCTGCTGCATTCTATAAACAATACCAGTACAATGCTGACCTTGCACCAACCCGTGTGCAATTACAAAGTATGACTATGGGCTTGAATGAAGGCTTTAAAGAGTATGTCTAAAAATTGATAGATCTAGCTGGAAGGGTTCAACCTTCTTTGTATGATATGGAGTTAGTTGATATGTTTATGGTAACTTTGACAGGTCCTTTCTTCAATCATTTGATCAGAATCTCTTCAGCCGGATTCACCAAGATGATATTAACAGGTGAACATGTTGAAGGTGGAATCAGAAGTTGAAATATTCAGGTGGTTGCGTCTTCAAGTACTATGAAGAAGATGTTCAATCGGAAAAAAGAAGATAATGCTATGTATGGCCAAAAGGGTCGTGCTAGACGTGACAACAAATAATCTATAGGAACTATGCTAATCTCTAATCCCGCAACAACGCAACATAAACAATCTGTATGAAGATTACGTCTAAATCTAGAGTTTCTTCTCTGATAATCATCGCACCCTGACCAATCCCATATTGCTCTGACAAGGTTATCCCTTGGAATTATTGGGCCGAAGTCTACTATCATGGAATCAAGCAAGAACCATTGACTATTGAAAGTGAAGGTATTGAAGTTACTGATTCCAACGTTGATAATATTGCCGGGAAAAGTAAAGTTACTAGAAATGGATGGGTTTTCTCTCCAGAAATCACTCTGAAGACTGCTACTACATCGGTTAGTGTTAGTGCTACCAAGTTAATTAATGAGACCCGGGGAAAAGAACAGATCAGTGAGTCTTCCCAGACGGAGGCACCTAAAGAAGTTACTACTGAAGATACCTCCCAACAAGAAATGTCGGAAGTATTAAAAATCATCTGAAAAAGTGACTACAAGATTGTTGAGAAGATGGGGCAAACCCCCTCTAAGATATCCATGTTATCCTTGTTGTTGTGATTTGAAGCCCATGCTCAATCTTTGGTGAATTTATTAAAATCCACGCATGTACCGCAAGAAATATCTGCTGATCAATTTGAAAATTATGTTTCTAGTCTGACCACTGATAAAGGGCTAGGCTTTTCTGATGCTGATTTGACTCCTGAAGGAAAAACATAACAAGGTCGTGTATGTCTCTATTGAATGCAGGGGAACTACCTTAGTTCGTGTGTTAGTTGATACGGGTTCCTCGTTGAATGATTTACCGAAGGGTGCTTTAGACAGGCTTGACTGTGAAGGGGTTATGCTGAAACCCAGTGACATTGTGTCCAGAGCCTTTGATGGTTCGAAGAGGATGGTGCACAGAGAGGTGGATCTTCCGACCAAAGTAGGTTCGCAGGTATTCAACTCTACTTTCTATTTGATGGAAATTCTTCCGGCACATTCCTGTTTACTTGGACGCCTTTGGATTTATGGGACAGGCGCGGTTACTTCTACCTTGCCACAAAAGTTGAAATAACCCGTGAAATGAAAGGTTGTTGCAGTTTATGGTGAAGAAGAGTACATGGTGAGTCACTTGAACTCATTCTAGTATGTTGAGATGGACGGAGAATTCATCGAGACTCCTTGCTATACGTTTTAAGTTATTCCTCGAACAACTACCATTACTAAAGATGTTTCTGCTATTCCTAAGATTACCAAGGCTCTTCCAAGAATGGCTTTTCTGAAAGACGCCAGAGCTGTCATAGAAGAAGGTTGTTGTACTACTTGGGGTCAGCTTTCTGACATTCTTTACAAGTCTAATAAATTTGGTTTGGGTTTCACTGTATAGGCTCAAAGGGTAGTTCATCGTGATCATGCTGGAAGACCACCATTTCGTGTCAGCAACAATGGAGTCAACACAGTAGAAGATGCTGATAGTGACTATGACCTAGACAATTGGATTTTTCTCACCACCAGCAACGAGCTAAGCAATTGGAAGACTGAAGATGTTATACCAATCTACTTTAGTTAGGAGTAAAGGCTATTTTCTATTTCTTTTTGATTTCAAGTTTTGGTTATGTAATTTTAAAAACAATAACTTTAAGCCTTGTGCCTTACCCGGGGAACAACGCTCCGTTTGTTAGGGTTGTCATATTTCATTCACATATTTTCATTCAATAAATCATTGGAAGTTTTGCCTTCAAATTTTTCACTTTTTTTCTTTCTTTTACTTTAATACACTTTCGAAATAGCTATGTGTTCTTATACACACCCGCACAACAAATTGCATATCCATATCCACTCTAGATCCCATTGATAACGATTATGTTATTGCCAATTATGACTTCGAAGATACGATCTACCAAACTGAGGACGAAGGTGAGGAAGATTGTGAAGTACCTGGAGAGCTTTCTAGACTGTTAATGCAAGAAGAAAGAGCCATACAACCGCATAAAGAGCCAGTCGATGTTGTGAATTTGGGTACTGAAGAGGATAAGAAAGAAGTCAAGATAGGTGCCAATCTAGAAGACAATGTAAAAACTTGATTAATCCAAATGTTGCGTGACTATGTTGAGATATTTCCTTGGTAGTATGAAGATGTTTCAGGGCTTGATACTGATATTGTGGTTCACCGTCTACCAATGAAGGAAGGTTTTCCTCCTGTTAAGCAGAAGGTTCTCCGTATGTGTCCCGAGATGTCGGAGAAGATCAAGGTTGAGGTTATGAAGCAATTCAACATATATTTCTTAGCTGTTACATCCTATCCTATGTGGGTGGAAAACGTGATTCCAATACCAAAGAAGTATTTCAAAGTACGTATATATGTATACTACGGGGATCTAAATAGAGCAAGCCCCAAAGATGACTCTCTGCTTCCGCATATTAATGTTCTAGTTGACAACACCACTCAGCACAAAGTATTTTCCTTCATGGATGGTTATTATGCTTATAACCAAATCAAGATGGCACCCGAAGACATGGAGAAGACTACCTTTTCACACAGTGGAGAACTTTCTGTTACAATGTTATGTCTTTTGTTTGAAGAACGTCCATGCAACATATCAACTCGCTATGGTAGCTTTGTTCCATGTTATGATCCATCATGACAAAGAGGTTTACATTGACGACATGATAGTGAAGTCTCAGACTAAAGAAGAACATCTTAATCACCTGCACAAGCTGTTTGAGAAGTTGAAGAAATACAAGTTGAGACTGAATTCGAACAAGTGCACCTTTGGGGTAAGATTCGGTAAACTCATAGGTTTCGTCGTTAGTAATAAAGGTATTAAGGTTGATCCCGCCAAGGTCAAAGTCATTCAAGAAATGCTAGCTCCCTGTACTGAGAAGGAAGTCAGAGGTTTTCTGAGACAATTAAACTATATTGCAAGAGTTATTTGCAATTTGACCTCCACTTGTGAGCCAATATTCAAGTTTCTTAAGAAAGATCAAGTAGTGAAGTGGAACGACGATTGTCAAATAGCCTTCGAAAAATCAAGGAGTACCTCCAAGAACTTCCAATTTTGATTCCACCATGTGAAGGAAGACCTCTGATCATGTACCTAATAGTGTTAGAGAATTCAATGGGGTGTGTATTGGGGCAACATGACGAGTCTGGTCAAAAATAGTATGCAATATACTACCTTAGCAAAAAGTTTACCAACTGTGAAACAAGATACTCACTTCTCGAGAAAACTTGTTACGCTTTGGCATGGGCTGCTCTCCAACTAAGACAGTATATGTTGACTCATACTAATTTGTTGATCTCTAAGATGGATCCAATAAAATACATACTCGAGAATCCCGCTCTCTCTGGAATAATAGCAAGATGGAAAATGGTCTTGACAGAATACGACATCCAATATACTACTCAGAAGGAAATCAAGAAAAGTGTATTGGCAGATCATTTGGCTTATCAAGCTGTGGACGACTATCAAACTATGAATTTTGAGTTCCCGAACGAGAATATTATGCTAGTCACGGATTGTGAAGAACCTGGACCGTATGAAGGACCTGAGTCGGGATCCCGATGAACTTTGGTTTTTGATGGAGCTTCTGACACGCTTGACAATGGAGTTAGTGCTGTGATTATCTCCCCTAAGGGTTTCCATACGCCCTTCACCACCAGATTATGTTTTGATTGTACCAACAACATGGCTGAATACGAAAAATGCATCATGTGTATCAAGAATGCTATTGATATGAGAATCAATTTCTTTGATGTGTATGGGGACTCAACGCTGTTAATCATTCAGATTAAGGGAGAATGGGATACAAAGCATTTGAATCTCATTCCTTACCGATAACATGTGTTGATATTAATTCCATACTTTGAGGAAATCACTTTTGAACATATTTCACAAGAAGAGAATCAGTTGGCAGACGCATTAGCTACCATGTCATCTATGTTCAAAGTCATATGGGATAATGAAGCTCCTCAAATTATTATTAAGAGACTGGATGAACCAGTATATTGCTACGAAGTTTATACTGACGGAGTAGAAGAAAAAACTTGGTACCACGAATTGAAAAGATACCTCGAGGATTAAGAGTACCCTGAGGAGGCGTCTATCAATGACAAGAAATTTCTGCAGAGGTTCTCTTCCAAGTTCTTTCTGAGCAACAAAATTTTGTACAAACGCAACCATGATTCAACTTTGCTTCTTTGTGTATAAAAGAAGGAAGTTGAGAAGATTATGGAAGATATGCACGAAGGAGTCTTTGGTACTCACTCCAGAGGGAATACGATGGCCAAAAAGATTATGAGAGAGGGTTACTATTGGTCGACTATGGAAACTGATTGCCATCGTCATTCTAGAACCTGCCACAAATGCCATATTTATGCTGACAAAGTGCATGTACCTCCGGTTCCTCTGAATGTCTTAACTGCTCCTTAGCCATTTGCAATGTGGGGTATTGATATGATTGGAGAGATCAAGCCCACTGCTTCCAATGAGAATCGTTTCATCCTGGTCCCGATTGATTATTTCATAAAATAAGTTAAAGCAATCTCATTTTCCTCTGTTACCAAGAATGTCGTTGCTCGGTGCATTAAGCATAACCTTATATGTCGGTATGGAATCCCCGAAAGGATCATCACAAAAAATGGTATCAATCTCAACAATTCTATGATCACATAACTATGTACGCAATTCAAGATTAAACACCAAAATTCTTCTTCGTATCGACCAAAGATGAATGGCATAGTGGAAGTCGCCAACAAAAATATCAAGAAGATTTTACAGAAGATGACGGTGATGTACAAATATTTGCATGAGATGTTACCATTTTCTCTTCATGGTTATCACACCTCAGTACGTACATCAACTGGAGCAACCCCATTCTCTCTAGTCTACAGTATGAAGGTTGTCTTACCTGTTGAAGCCCATATTCCTTCCCTAAGGATTATGAAAGACGTAGGTCTAGATGAAAATGAATGGATTCAGACTAGGCTTGACCAGATAAACTTGATCGACGAAAAAAGGCTTGCGGCTGTTAGTCATGGTCAGATGTACCAAAAACGCATGATCAAAGCCTTCAATAAGAAAGTCAAGCTTCAGGTATACTAGGTTGGTGATTTGGTAATAAAGCGTATCATCCTATCATAAGGTGATCCCAGGGGTAAATGGACTCCCACATATGAAGATACGTTTGTGATCAAGAAGATATTTTATGGTTGTGCTATGATACTTACCACCATGGACGGTGAGGATTCCCACACCCGATGAACGCGGACATAGTCAAAAAATACAATGCATGGAAGAGACCTGCTAGGCTGACTGGCCTAGGAAAAAATAAGGGCATCCCAGCGAACAAAAAGGGTTCAGGAAAAAAATAGGGGTATATATAAAGATTATACACCGGGCAAGTCGAAAACCTGAAAAGACGACTTGGGTAAAAAAGGGTATCTCGGTGGACTGAAAACCCGAAAGAACGATCTAGGCATAAGTTAGGGATTAAGGCGTACAACTATGTCCCACTGGATCATGCACTTACAGCGTGCATTTTTATCAACGTCGACTTCAAATGGTACAGATCAATTCAGTTAACTTCTTCTGACATCAAGAGATGAGATGCTTGAAAACATAGGGGCGATAGCAGAGTTGAAACTCGATGGGATCACTTCCACATAACTGTTTTTCTTTGTTTTACCTTATACTTTTCTCATTTTATGATGATTTAGAGTTACTAGTGTTGTACCCCAAAATTTTACCTCTCATTTTTCTTCAAGACATTCTTCTAAGGTCCTCAAATGCTTAAGGTGGCTCAAGAATTGATCAGACAAATTCTCCTTCTAAGCAGTGGACTTACAACTAGGGTTTCACTTTTCTCAAGGAAGATTTGGTTTATAAGGCTTAACTTTGTTCTCATGGATTCTTATAGGTCTCCAATAATGCTCATACCAAGTTTCATTCTTTGTATCACAAGTTTGCTCAGTCAATGGATCAGATGACTGAAAATCAATTGTATTGGGTAAAAAGTCAACTGTGGTCAACATACAATTAAACTTCAAGATTTTTAGTCAACATCAACATTTTGAAGTTATATTCATCATTTAGTCAAGGGTTGACCATGATTCCTCAATAAAATCCCTCAAATTATCAAAAGTCAAAAGTTGCCAAATTAGGGTTTCCTTAGGAGAAGTCAACTAAACATTGGCCAAGCATAACTTTCACACGCTTCATCATCTTTTCTCCAACCAAAGCACATTTTTAAGGGAATTAAATTCTCTACAACTTTGTCTCTCTAAGCTCAAGTCCAAAAAAAGAATCATTTGAGAGATATAAGCCAATACACTACAGGTCATTCAAAAGTTAACAAAAAGACACTTTTTTCAAGGCAACTTACATCAAGATAAAGTCTTCAAAAGCATAACTGATCGACATAGAGGTTGTAGAGGACATCTTGAGCTTTCCAAAAATTCAAAAAATAAACTTCAAAATATAAACATTCAGTGAGTTATGACCATTGCAAGTTGGGAAATTTTGAGCAAATGCATGAAGTTTAAAATGAGCAGGCTTGATATTTTGGGCTATTGGGCCATGGTTTAAGAGTCTAAACGTGTATTATACTCTTCATACACCTCAAAAAAATTTCTCACACCCCTTGATCCTTTTTATCTTAATTATTTTATTATTTATTTTTGATTTAATTCATTAATAATACAAAATAAATAAGATTAAATCATATCTTATTACATAAGGTCCAAGCCCATTTTTTTGCCCTAATTTTCTCTATAGATTTAGACATCAAGACAAGAACCCTTAGACACGAATCCTTGCCTCACAATGTTGCCAAAAAATATCAAACTTTTATCAAGAACCCTAAAGTTCTCAAACCCTATTTTCAAGCCCTTTTACTATAAAACCTCCATACTATTCACTCCTAGCAAACATACAGAGTAAGATTGGATCAGTTTTGATGATTCAAAACATGTGGAATCTCATCGCATAGCATCTCCGGTTGCATAACATTCATAAATTTCATATCTTGATTTTTTCTTTGTTCTAAGCCATGCTAATGCCTTTATCATAGATAGCTTGTAATCGCTTGCTCACAAAAACAAAACATTTTTTCACACAAAACAATTTTCTAAAATATTTTCAAATAAAACAAACACTTTGTACGCATTCTTAACTAATACAAAAATCATTAATCTTTCCTTACTATTGGCATTTTTTAAAATATTTTCAAGCATGCACAACACAAAGCAATTTTTAAAATAAAGTGAGCTAAGCGATTAAGAGCCCGTAGATAACTACAGATGAAGAGAGTGCTAACACCTTTCCTTTTCATAACCTACCCCCCGAACTCAGAATAATCTCGAAAGTCTTTCCTGTTCTTTTCACCCTTTCCTTATTGGATAAAAGAAAAGTCGGTGATGACTCTTGTTATCTGCAACATTTGCGATAAACCGCAAAACTAAGTCAGTTCTCCCAGCGTATTACAGAACTGGAAACTCTACTGGAGAATGTTAAAAAAAGTGGGGTTACCTTAGAGTTAGATCACTTTTAAATGCTTTCCTTGTTTTATTTTTCTACTTTATTTTTAAAAGGTTTTTTGGGTTTTAATTCTTGCAAAGATCCTATACCTGGATCTGGGGAACATTTTAGGTAAGTAGCAATAGATCATGGAAACTATACGGCTTATACCGGTATGGTTGAGGTGATGGCTACATTAGTGCAGCACATTGGTTTGTACTGGTATCCCTCGAGTCAGTCAGGGAGCATACTAGGTTGCCGCGTGTTGTCATAAGCACTAGCTGACCTTAGAACCTTAATTGGCCCAACTTAGCCATTAGAAGGTAGTTAGATAGACGACTTTAGTGCACTGCAAAGGTGGTTGATACTCGATACTACACTCATTGAGATTCGACTCTCGAGTTTTGTTTGGTGGCAAGTCAGTTGTCGTGCTAAATAAAACTTGTGGGGAAGATCAGTGATATTGAGATCTCTAGAACCCGATTACTTCTTTAGGACACGTTGAGCCAACTAACCTTCAAGAGGGTGCTTACCTACAAACTCCTTGCAATCCTGAACCTAAGGCCTTGTATGCTTTTCTTGTGCTTGATTATCTATTTGAACATGACATCATGACATCATCATATCATAACATCATACAATGACTAACCATTTCAAGGATCTAGGGGATTTATCTTTGTTCTGTGTTGCAGGGTCATGGCTTCCAGTCGTAGGAATACCATCCGAATCAACTTCGTAAGGATACCTTCCAAGCTTAAGGAATTAGTCTAAAATGATTCTGACAATTCTCAATTCACCAAGAGACACGGTCATCTACTCAGTCTGGTTACTACTGGTTTTTAGGAAGACATGATGAGCATTCTTTTCTAGTTCTTTGATCAAAAGCATTAGTGTCTTACCTTCCCAGATTATTAGTTGGTACCCATAATGGAAGAATTATCTAAGTTGCTTGAAGTTCCTATTCTTGATCAGATACCTTTCACCAGTTTAGAGCAAGTTCTGAAACCGAAAGACGTTGCAGTAGCTTTACATCTGAAATGGTCGGACGTTGTACGTAATTGGGAAACCAGGAATGGAGTCAAGGGTTTTTCTCCTAAATTTCTGATTGAGAAGGCTAGACGCCATGAATTTGAATGCTTTTGAGGATATGTTGTCTTTTTTGATTTATGGGTTGGTACTATTCCCTAATCCGAACCACTTCATAGATGTGAGTGCCATCAAGATATTTCTCACCCATAATCTGGTACCTACTTTGCTAGGAGATGTCATACATTCCCTCCACACACGTACTATGAAGAAGCGAGGAGCTCTTATGTGTTGCGTATCTATACTGTCCAGGTGGTTTATTTTGCACCTGCCCCGATCAGTAATAAAGACCGAACAAGGTTTAAGGTGGTCTCAAAGGATGGTGTCGCTCACTCATGCAAATATCCATTAGTGTTCTCGATATCAGGCAGATGTCACTATTATTGACCGCTCTGGATAATTCCCTAATGTACCACTCCTTGGTATAATATGGGGTATCACTTACAACCCTTTTGTAGATCTGCGTCAGTTTGGTTATGCTCGAAGAGATGGTCCTTATGATATGCTCATCCGGGGTATTGTGTTTGATTACGAGAATGATCCTTAAAATTACCATCAAAGGTTTATACATGCTTGGGGCACAGTCAACAAGATTGATAGGAAGAATTTGGGAAAAAAGAGTATATTCCTCTAGAGCCTTACCTCAGATGGGTGGGGTCTCGTGCTCAGAATCTCAAAATGCCACATCCTGCTATCCTACCAGTGATCGTAGAGCCTGTCATTGAAGGGAATATTCCACATATCATTATTCATCCCGATATGCCTACTGATTTTGAAGAACTACAAAAGTCCTGGATTCAACTAAAGGAATAAATAAATGCCTTCGAAGCTTAGTTCTATGCTAGTGAGAAGAAAGTACTGGAGCTGACAAAACGACTCCACGAAGTACAAAGCCGTAACACATATGTCAACACAAAGAAGAAACGTCCATGGGAGACTTGAATTCATATTTTTCTGTTTTGCAACTCTTTTTATTAAAAGAAATTGTAATTCGAGTTGGTTACTAAAATTTCTCTTGTCTCCTTTAGTTTAAACAAATTTAAATCTTGCAACGATCCTTGAAAACATTGCATCTACATATCATGCATCATTACATAACAGGTTTTCCCATACAGATTTTCTCATCTTCTTACTGTTTATTTCAGTAAAAGATGGCTCTTGAACAATCTGTTAAGGAACTCCAAGCTCAGAATACCCAATTCCAGGAGACCCTCTTAAACCTATATCAAGGATAAAAAGATATGATGGCACTCACCACGAAAAAGAAAAAGACTTGGAAGCCAATTTCTATTCTCAACATGGGAATAAGATTCAAAGGTCCGTCTAAACCAGTATAAACTGCTTATATCACCTCTGATGAAGATGACAACACAGAGGAGGATGGTAGAAGTGTCAGGGCTGAATGTGGAAGAAATATTGGTTCGACTAAGATATATGAGGACGAAGACTATTCCGATGAATAGTATCCTCCTACTGACGGCAAATACAAGCAGCTGGAAGATCGCCTCAAGGCCATGGAAATCCAGAAAGTGCTTGGATTGGATTTCAGAGAGCTGGGTCTTATTTTGGGGGTGGTTATCCTTCAGAAGTTCAAAGTCCCTACTTTTTCTAAATACAGTGGTGTGTCTTGTCCGAAAATTCATCTCAGGTCCTATGTTCGGAAGATCCAACCCCATACTGTTGACATAAAGTTATGGGTTCACTTCTTTCAATAAAGTTTTCCTGGTACACAACTTGAGTGGTTCTATCATCTGGACAGAACCAACATTCATACTTGGGAAGACTTGGTTGCTGCTTTTTAGAAGCAGTATCAATATAATGCTGACCTTGCACCAACTCGCGTGCAATTACAAAACATGACTATGGGTTCGAATTAAGGGTTCAAAGAATATACCCAAAAGTGGAGAGACTTAGCTGAAAGGGTGCAACCTACATTGTCTGACCAAGAGCTAGTTGTTATGTTCATGGGCACTCTAACAGGTCCATGCTTTAATCATCTGATTGGAAGCTCCTCATATGGTTTTACTGAGTTGATTCTAACTAGGGAACAAGTTAAAAATTGAATTAAGAGCATAAAAATTCAAGTGGCTGCGTCTTCGAGTGTTGTGAAGAAGACATTCAATGGTAAGAACGAGACCAATTTTGTTTATGGCCAAAAGGGTCGTGGTAAAAATGGTCGCAATCAGTCTGTGGGAGCGGTACTAATTTCTAATCATGCGCCTGTTCAACAATAACAAGAGGGAAATAGGCATAGGTTAGACACTCCGGGAAGGAAATTTACCAATATTAATATACCATTGTCTCAGGCGTTGCAACATTTACTAAAAGCATAGCTTATTACGCTGAGGGACCCTCCTCAGAACCCCAATACCTCATCCCTTAAGTACAATCCAAATGCGAGATGCACCTACCATTATAACAGTCCTGGGCATGACACCGATAACTGTTGGACCCTGAAAAGCAAAATTCAGGATATGATTGACAACAAGGAGATTTATTTTGATCCTCTAGAGACTTGAAATATGATTAGTGCACCTATGCCGAAGTATGACAAAGACATAAGTGCAATTGATGATGTTCTTTATATGGCTATTGTGAGTTAATTGGTTACTCCTCTACCAGTAATCAAGAAGAATCTGCTACAAGCCGGTTTATTTCCGGGGTATTGAAAAATGTTACTTCTGTGCATCCCAACCCAATGGATGCAGATTACTGAAGGAAGGAATTTAACGCCTAATGGACAATCATATAATTCTGATCGAGAAGGTTCCGTCTGCTGAGAATCTGTGTCAAGACTTATCTGTAATTTTTGGCCCTCTTGTCAGGATCACCTCTAAAGGTCCTGTAAGGATTACTGCCAACCAGAAAGTTGCTCCCCTAATTATCACCATCTGGACATATCCCATATTCTTCGGATAAAGCTATTCCTTGGAACTATGGATCCGGTGTCTACTACTATGGCGTCAAACAAGAACTACCGACTGTTAAAGATGAATTTACTGAAGTTATTGATCCCAACATTGACAATATCGATGGAACCAACAAGGTTCCTAGAAGCGGAAGGGTTTTCTCTCTGAAAATATCTTTGAAGACTATTGATATACCTGTTAGAGTTACAGCCACTGAGTCAACTGATGAGGCTCGGGGTACAGAGAAAATAACAGAGCCTGCCCAGAAGGAGGCATCTAAGGAAGCTACAGTTGAAGACACCTTTAGAAAAGAGTTGGAAGAGGTATTCAAGATCATCCGCAAGAGTGACTACAAAATCTTTGAACAGTTGGGGAAGACCCCATCCAAGATCTCTATGTTATCCTTGTTACTGTGTTCTGAAACTTATGCACATGCCTTAGTAAAATTCTTGAAGACTGCTCACATGCCACAAGAGATCTATACCGATCAATTTGGAAGCTATGTTGCTAGCTTAATAAGTGACAATGTATTAGGTTTCTCTGATGTTGATTTGACTTTGAAAGGAAGAAACCATAATAAGGCCCTGTACGTCTCCATTGAATGCAGGGTCACTACTATGGATCTTGTTTCAGTTGATACCGATTCCTCGTTAAATGTTCTACTGAAAGGCGCTCTTGACAGACTTGATTGCAAAGGAGTAGTACTGAAACCCATTGATATTATAGTTTGATCCTTGGATGGGTAAAAAAGGATGGTAAACGGGGAAGTGGATCTTCTGATCAAGGTGGGTTTATAGATATTTGAATCTACCTTCTAAGTAATGGACATTCGACCAACTTACTCTTGCTTACTGGAATGCCCCTGGATCCATGGGGCAGGCGGTGTTACCTCTACCCTACACCAGAAGTTAAAATATCCTGTGAACATAAAGAATGTTACTATCTGCAATGAAGAAGATTATATGGTTAGCCACTTAAACTCTTTCTGATAAGTAGAGATGGATGGCGAACTCATCGAGACCCCCTATGAAACTTTTGAAGTCATACCTCTTGCCTCAGCTGAAGATGTTACTGCCATTCCCAAAGTTACTAGGGTGCCGCCTAGGATGGCATTATTGAAAGATGTTAAAGCTACTGTAGAATAAGGTGGTTGTACTATTTGGGGTCAGCTTCCTAACATCCCCTATAAATCTGACAAGTTTGGTTTGGGTTTCACTGTAGAGGGTTGTTCATCACGCTCGAGCTGGAAGGACACCATTCCACTCAGCAACAACGGAGTCAATGTAATAGAATATGGTGACAGTGATTATGACCTTGACAGCTGGATCTTTCCTTCCATTGGCAATGGGCTCAATAACTGGAAGGAGGGAGAAGTTACCTCTATCTCCTTTAGTCAGGAGTAATAGCTACATTTTTGTTTTTTATCGCTTTTAAGTTTTGGTTTGTAATATTTGAACAATGACTTTAAGCCTTGTGCCATACCCGGGACACAAAGGTTCTGTGGGGGAAAGGTTCCTTCAATAAGGATTTCAATGATGTCAAAACTTTCCACTATATGTTGAAAATGTTGCTAGATTATATGGTGGACAAGGAAGCATGAAAAGTCTTCAAGAATTGGTATTTTTGGAAATTTCTATGCTTTGAGTTGACTCAAAGAAAGCTCTGGCCGACGCATGATTGAAAGTTGTTTCTTAGGGAAGTATTAGGTTTTCTCACGTCGGATGTATGGTCGAATTAACTTGGGAACAATTTTTAGGAACTATGCATCGATGCATATCCCTGGAGCAGTCGACAGATGGATTGAAAGTTGCACCTTGGGGAAGTTTGGGGTTTGCTCACATCGACTGTGTGGTCAACTCAACCTGAGAGTAACTTTTAGGAACTATGCATCATGGCACATCCCTGGATCGGTCGATGCATAGATCGTGCACTTTGTCTTCTATCACTCTCGGAAATGCTCAGGTCGAGTCCCCTTTTGGCATAGGTCGACCGTTCACTCGTTAAATCTATTTTCAGCTTGACAGTTTGGGTTTTGACTTGTGATAACATATATAATCTTGTAAGGTTCTATCATTTGGTTTTCAAGAATAAAAGTTAAATAGATACATAAGGTACTCATCATCTTCATCCTCTCACTCATCCATTGACAACTACACATAACAATTTGTGTCGATCAATGTGTAGAGCATGTGATGATAACGTCTGAAGTAGAAGATTGCAATCTTGTTCGGGTTGAGTAATTGTGGGTTTTTCTTGAATAAAATCTAAGGGTTTTATCCTCCAAGATCATTTGGATTTGGGGTTTTTTGACAATTCTTTGCTTCAAATCCAACCGTGCTTAAGGGATTGAGGAACTGTGGGTTCGCTCGACAACGTAGCTACAATCAGAGGATTGTGAAGGAAGAATTGGGGTCACCATCTTATGATCAAATCAGTCGAGCAGAGGGTTTAAGAAACAATTTTGGTTCTCAACAAGGTAACTACAACTGGATGTTTATCGAAGATTGGTGACATACTTGGTTCAAATCGAATCAATGGAAGAGAGGAGCTTAGTTCTCCATTCAACATATTGGGTTCGAATTGTGGTGACTATTTTCTATTTCTTGTACAAACTTTGCATGATAATAGCAATTATCCTAATTCTACATTCTAGAATTACGGGCATAGTATCCCACACGAGGACGACATGGGGAACTGCCTAAAGAAATCGCGTGTCATTTTTCTCTCTTGTCTTTTACCGTTTATTTGCTATAATTTGTGAATTTTCTATAATTTGTGAATTTTCACATGTGGTTCCAAGTGTCTGGATTTGTAGTGTGATATAACTATTGCTAATGACTATAGTAATCACTTTGATTGCTATAATTGGTTTTAACACTACAAATTAAGATATATTGGACTTGGTGTGATTATGCACACCAAGTGTTCGATAAAAGTCCAAAAGTGCAAATCTGTGGGTTTTATACTGAACAATTCATTGGGAGTAATTGACTACAGTTAAAAATTATAAGTGACCTATTATAATTGAATTAAGTGTTAATAATTCTCATTGATTCATTCCATTTAGTTTTACGCTGTTGTACCCCAAAATTTGCCCTCTCATGTTTTCCAAGGTCTTCCCCTATGTGATTGACCATAAACCCTTGCCTAAGAAAAAAAGGAAAATTTTTTAGTGGTTTTTTTAATACCTTTATATTGGCATTCTGAAAGACCCTTCGATTGGTATTCTGAAGGTGCCTTTTGATTTGCATGGACAGTGCTCTTCGATTAGCATTGTAGCCAAGCCTTTCGATTGATATTACAAATGCTTCGATTGGCATGGTGGCCAAGCCCTTTGATTGGCATGGATACAAGGCCTTTCGATTGTCCTCATTACAAGCCTTTCGATTGACATTGTGTCAAGGCCTTCGATTTGCATTCTAAAAGACTCTTTTGTTTGACCCTGGGCCAAGCCTTTTGATTGGCATGGCAAGGGATCTTCAATTTGGCATTGTAGCTTCGACGGGCATGGCAACGATGTCCTTTGATTGGCATGTCAACAAAGGCCCTTTGATTGGTATTCCAAAAGGTCCATCTGAAGAAGCTTTCAAAGGGTCCATTTGAAGATCATGCAAAGGTCCATTCGAAGAAGCTTTCAAAGGGTACATTTGAAGAGCATTCAAGGGGTCCATTCGAAGAGCATTCAAAGGGTCCATTAAAAGAGCATTCAAATGGTCCATTCCAAGAGCATTCAAAGGGTCCATTCGAAGAAAATTCAAAAGGTCCATTCGAAGAGGTCATCAACCCATTCGAAAGAGGGCATTCGAAGACCCGTTACATATCATTCAAAATTAAAATAAAAAGGGGACAAGATCCCATGTGTTTGGTCAATGTTCCAAATTCCTATTCATGGCTTTCAAACACAATCAAGGTTGTTTAAACCTTTGCCTTCTTATCCCCTCCACCCCCACTATATAAAGATATCACAAGTGTTGCAAATAAAAGAGAGAAAAAGAACAAAAAAAACAATGGAAAGACACTTCCCCAAAATCCATCAAAGGTTGTCAGAATTTTTCAAGCCAAAGTCACCCTTCAACAAAAGTAGCCAAGCCCAGAAGTCTCATATCGAAGGTGCCTACATCCAGGAAGTGTCCAAATCAAAGTTTCAATCTATTGGTAATAATGGGTAAATTATCCAACCTTGTATTTGCATAACACGCCCATACTTGTTGTTACCTTCGATTTTCAATCCTAGACAGGATCAAAGGGCCTGGATTTGGCACCCAGGTCACGTTCTTCGTCTGCTAACATTTGCTGTAGACATAACCTGAAAAGACCCAGCAAGCGCAAGATCGAAGGACATGTGTTTTGATACCCAGGTCCTGCATTTTATTTCACTAATATACTTTTGCAGGTATAGAATCCCAGATCGAAGGGGACATCTTCTCTGGACCGAAGCTGCCCATTAGCCTACTGGATCAAAGGAGGCATCTCCTTCCTGGATCAAAAGCCATGATCTTCTGGATCGAAGAAGACATCCCCTTCCCTAGATCGAAGGATATTCACGCCCACTCTTTAGCCCAATCGAAAGAAGGCATCTCCTCTGAATCGAAAAGGCCTTAATTCTCATTGGATTGAAGCTCCCCTTTGCTCCCTGGATCGAAGGGTGTCCCTTGCATTTCATTTTTTATGTTTCATTAACTTCTTTTATTTTTTACATTAAAATCAAAATCACAAAAATATTTAGGCTAGTTTTTTTTCCGATTAAATTAATTTTGTAAATAAATTAATTAATCATTTTAACATTTTTTCCCTTAAAATTAAAATTAAATTGACTTAGGCCTTATTTTATTTTATACCAAAAACAACAAAAGGAATTCTTTTCATTAGGATTTATAGACGTCTTTTCTATTTTCACGCGCGTTTATTTAATTCTATATTTTACTATTATTGTATATGTTTACTGGGTGCAATAGATAAATTAGGATATTTACTGCTTTATTTCCCATTATACTTGTATAATGTAAATCCCCTCCCCGAAGCATTGTAATAGCGTAGGAACTCTATTTTCCGCATTTTCTTTTTACTGCTTTTCATTTTAACTGCTAGTAACTAGACATGTATAACAAAGACTAAAATCAAACGCTAGAAAACTTAATAAAAAAGACAAAAATAACTGAAACACAACACAATTGCACACAAGCAACTCTAACGTACGCCCACTTTGGTTTCCTTTAAAAAACAGTCACGAGGCATGAATGATTTAGCAAAGACCCGTAAAATCAAAGATCATAGTCCCTCGATGACCCTACAGTTTCCTTCTTGGTAAATGATCTAGTCCCTAAAACAGAATTGCTAAAGCATCTCCGTAATTGCCTTCGTGACTGTAACGTCCCTTCGATTGTCCCTCAAAAACATCCAATGACAAGGCTACCTACTCACTAATAGTAGGATAGCACTGTCTATAGGAAAAGAGGAAAAGAACGACCCTTTTCTAGTAATAAAGTAGATAGCTATTAAAAGTTTGCTCAAACTACTTTTTGCACTTACACACAAAAACTACTTTTCAAAAGACATTTCAAAATTACTTTGTATATGTTCTCTACTATTTCGAGAAACATTACAAAGTTCGTCGTATTAAGGCGTTTTTCAAAACATTTTCAAACACAAAAGCACAAAAGAATCTTGAAAAATAAGCAAACTTCTAAGAGCCTATGGAAAACCATGGATGGAAAGCGTGCTAACACCTTTCCTTTCCATAATCTACCCCCTTTACTCACAAATAATCTAGAAAAGGTCTTTTTCTGTTCTTTTCACCCTTTCCTTTGTTGGATAAAAGAAAAGACGATGGCAACTCTTGCTTACAGCGCCATTTGTAAATGAAAAACGCAAAACCAGTATATATAATAGTCGGTTCTGCCACCGTATCACAGAACTGGCGACTCTGCTGGGGAATAAGTAAAATGTGGGGTTACCTTAGAGTTAGTTCATTATTTAACTGCTTTGTGTGCTTTGATTGCTTAATTTTGAGGGCTCTGTTTGGGGTTACTATAGATCCTACACCAGGATCTGGGGAAACCTTTTAGGTAAGTAGAAATAGATCATGGAAACTGTGCAGGGTATACCGACACGATTGAAGCGATGGCTATGTTAGTGTGACACTTTGGTTGGTACCAGTAGCCCTTGAGTTAATCAAGGAGAATACGGGGTCGCTGCATGGTGTCATGAAGCGTCAACTGACCTTAGAACCTTTATTTGAACAACTTGGCCATTAGGATGTAGCGATATGGGTGTCTTTGATGTATTCCTAAAGTTGGCAGATACTCGATGCTACACTCTTTGAGACTTTACTTCTAAGTTTTGTTTGGTTGTGAGTCAATCTCCTATCGAACGAAGCTTGTGGGAAGGGTCAATGATATTGACATCCCTTAGAACCCGGTTACTATTTATAGGCCAAGTTGAACCAATCCAACTTCTAGAGGGTACTACCTTAAAACCCATGCAAGCCTTAAACCTAAGGTCTTTGTGTGATTTTCTTGTTGCTTGATATAATGTGATTTCTTATCATAATCATGACATCATAACATGGCATATCATACTAACCATTTAAAGGATTTTCTAGGGCTTATCTTTGTCTTGTTTTGTAGGACATGACATTCGCTCGCATGAACACTATCCAAATCAACCTTGTGAAAGTACCTCCTCAACTCAAGGACTTAGCATCAAGGATTCCTGAAAGTTCTCCCTTCACTGAAAAACATGTTCGGCTTTTCAGCTTGGTCACTTCAAACCCTAATGAAGAAATTTTAAAGGTGCTCTTTAAGTTCTTTGACTCGTTGCACCACTGCTTCACTTTTCTAGATTACTAGTTAGTGCCTAATATGGAGGAGTTTTCTCGGTTATTGGGGGTACCTATCCTTAATCAGCTACCATTCAACGGTACGGAAAGAGACCCAAAGCCTGAAGAGATTACTCAAGCTCTATCTTTACAACGGTATGATATAGTGGAGAATTGGGAAACCAGAAGAAGTATCCAAGGATTTCTAGCTAATTTTCTATTTGAGAGAGCCCATTATTTTTGGGATAGAATGGATTTACAAGCTTTTGAAGAATTGTTGGACCTTCTTATCTATGGGATGGTACTATTCCCTAACACGGACCAACTCATAGATGTGAATGTGGTTAAGATTTTTTGGTCTCATAATGAGGTACCTACTTTACTTGGGGATATTCTACACTCTTTGTGTACTCACACGCTAAAGAGAAGAGGGACTCTCCTGTGATGCACTCCTCTATTGGCTAGGTGGTTTATTTCGCACCTACCCCGATCTATTCTGAGAAATGAGCAGGGTATGAGATGGTCTCATAGGCTGATGTCCCTTACGCATTCAGATATTCATTGGTGTTCCCGGTCCTTGGAGAGTATCACCATCATTGATCGCTGTGGGGAATTCATCAATGTCCCTCTCTTAGGAATTATGGGAGGACTCACTTATAATCCCTACTTGGCGCTGCGACAGTTTGGTTATGCTAGAAAGGATGATCTTCATGACACGCTCTTCCAAGGAATCACGTTTGACTATGAGAATGATGTTCAGGGTTGTCGCAAGAGGTTCATTCGAGCTTGGGGCATGATAAACAGAGTTGATAGCAACACATTGGGGCACAATAATTCAATCCCTCTTGAGCCTTACCTCAAATGGGTGCGAGCTCGTGCTCAATGTCTTATGATGCCTTGCCCCTCCATCTTACCTGTGATTATAGAGACAATTGCTGAAGGAGACACTCCTTATGTTGTTCTTCATCCCGATATGCCAACTGATTTTGAAGAGCTACGAAAATCCTGGATCCAACTTAAAGAGGAACGAGATACTTTCGAAGCCCAATTCTACACCAGCAAGAAGAAGGTTCTAGAGCTCACCCGGTTACTTCACGAGGAGAGGAGCATAAATGCCTATATTTCACCAAAGAGGATGCATCCATGGGAAGCTTGAAGTCTTTCTTTTGCTTGGGCATTTTTATTGTTGCTTTATTCCCTTTGTAATCCCAAGAGGCACCGTTGTGACAAATAAAACTTCTTAATGCAATTAACGTTTTCCATCTCTTTGTTTAAGAAAATTTGAGTCTTAGAAATCCTTGAAAACATTGCATACATATATCATACATATCATTGCATAAGCAGTTTTCAAAGCAGCTTTCTCATCCTCTTCGCTGTTTATTTTAGCAATGGCTCTAGAATAAAGAGTGAAGGATCTGTAGACTTAGAATGCCCAATTTCAATAGATGATCATGGATCTGACGAATAGGCAAGAAGAACTGAAAGCCCTGCTTATTAAAGAGAAGAAGAAGCCAAAGAAGCCAACTGGGTTAGCCAATCTGGGAAGGAGGATCAGAGGACCAGTGCAGCAAGCCTCTGAACTGATAACTTCATCAAAGGGAGGAAACAATCAAGACGAGGAAACAAGAGAGGAAGACTCTATTCTAAAAGAATCTGATGATAAATTCAACTATGACGAGGAGCAGTGTCCTCCTGCTGACGAAAAATATAAACAACTGGAGGATCGTTTGAATGTAATGGAAGTCCGGAAGGTACCGGATCTTGATTTTGAAGAGCTGGTTTTGGTCTCTAGGGTTTTCATCTCGCAAAAGTTCAAGGTGTCGGTGTTTGCCAAATATTATTGGGTCTCATGTCCCAAGATGCACCTCCGATCTTATGTGTGAAAGATTCAGCCTCACACTGCTGACAAGGACTTATGGGTCCACTTCTTTTAGGATAGTCTGTCTGGAACTCAACTAGAATGGTTCTACTAGCTGGAAGGGGCTAACATCCGTAATTAGGAAGACCTGGCTGCTGCTTTCTATAAGCAGTATCAGTACAATGCAGACCTTGCTCCCACCCGTACATAACTCCAAAATATGTCTATAGGTTCGAGTGAGGGCTTTAAGGACTATGCTCAGAAGTGGAGGGACTTAGCAGGAAGAGTCCAGCCTCCCCTGTCTGATAGGAAACTAGTGGATATTTTTCTGGGGACCCCGTCTGGTCCATTTTCAATAATCTAATTGGAAGTTCCTCAGTCGGCTTCACTTAAATGATTTTGATAGAAGAACGGATGGAAGCTGGAATCAGAAGTGGGAAGATTCAAAAGGATGCGTCCTCTAGTACATTAAGGAATCCATTTGCTAGGAAGAAAGAGGTTGGTTCTATGTACCATCAAAGGAATTAGGACAGAACTAAACTTCGTCCAGCAGTAGGGGCTGTCATGATCTCTAAACATGCACCCACCCAACAAAGGAATAATCAATTGAGAACAGAAAAGAAGGTAAGACAGTTTACCTGGATAAATATGACGTTGTCTCAAGTCTTGCCACATTTGTTGAAATCTAATCTGGTAACCCTGCGGGAAGCTACGAAGAATCCCAACATTACCTCTCCTCACTACAACCCTAATGCTCGTTGTGCTTATCATTCAGAATGTCCGGGCCATGATAACAACAATTGGTGGGCTTTGAAAAATAAGGTGCAAGACCTTCTCGAGGCGAAGGAAATTGAAATTGACGCCCTTAAGACTGCAAATGTTATCACTGCTCCTATACTCAATCACGGTAGTGGTGTCAACGCTATTGAAGATGATGAGTTTCTTACTGTCGTTGATGAACTTGTTACTCCTCTCCTGACCGTCAAGAGAATCCTGTTGAAGGCCAGTTTATTTCTGGGTTATAGCGAAGGTTGCCATCTCTGTTTATCTCTAGCGACTGGTTGTCATTTACTGAAGGCAAACGTCCAGCGCCTGTTGGATGACAAAGAGATTTTGTTTGAAAAGAATCCCATTCCAACCATTTCTTACAAGGATGTTTCAATAATAACAATTTCCGCCAATCCTCCCAGGGTCTCCACCAAAACACCCGTCAGGATTACATCTGTTCCGAAAGTGACTCCACTAATAATCACTATGTGTGATCGGTGGAAATAGAACTGACTGTTTTTTAATGCCGGTTCGCGAAATGTCGCGGTAAGCAAGAGTCGCTACCGTCTTTTATTTTCTCCAACAAGGAAAGGACAAAAGCACAGCAAAATTCCTTTTCGAGATTTTTCTCGGGTTCGAGAGGTATATTATAGAAAGGGGAGGTGTTAGCACCCTTTCTATCTGTGGTTATCCACGGGCTCTTAGGTACTTGCTCACTATGTTTTCAAAAGGTTTTGCTTTTCTTGTGTTTATGGGTTTTGAAAAAAGTTTTGTTTGAAAACTCCGATTTAACTCTTGTATCTGTCCTCAAGAGTGTATGAAGTGTTTGTTTGAAAACTTTTGTTTGAAAAGTGTAAGTGCGAAAAGTATTTTTGTTTTGAAAGAGCAAGTATCTAAGAACCTCTACCTACTCAAAAGAAATTAAGCTGTGTAAATGTCCTTTAGACAGTACTATCCCACTATTGAGGAGTAGGTAGCACCGTCGTTGGAGTTTTCAGGTCAATTCGATTAATGGGACATGTATGGTCACCAAAGCAATAGTAGGACGCCTTAGCGGTAACCCTAATGTCTGAGATCGTTTTTTATCGAGGCAACCGTTTCGAGGTAACTTTGATCTTTAGACAGGAGGGCGACCTCTAAAACACCCTATACTCAATGACCACGTCGAGGCAACCAAGTGAGGCGTACCCTAAGAGTGGCATATGCGAGTGTGTCAGGTTTCAGTTAATGTTATCTTTGTACATGTTATGGTGAGCTACGATTGATTTTAATTTAAGAGATATCTTGTCATGCATAGCCTATTAGCATACATTTAGCAGTTAATGGTTGCGGAAAATAAAACTACGCTATTACAAGGCGTCGGGTATTTACATTGCCAAAAACAAACCCTTGAAAAAGTAAATTGCGGGAAATTAAATAAAAGCGATAAAAAGTCCTAATTAAAGCTATTACATCCTCGGAGCAAATACATAATATGGATCAAAAATATGAATCAAGAATAATCACACGCGCGAGAGAAAATTAAATTGAATCGGAGAGTCTTTAGGGTTTTGACCCTTTTTTGAGAAAGAAGGAAGTTTTTATTATTTATGAATTAAATTAAATTAAACCTAGACTAATTAATTAATTAAATAAAAGAAATATATTTTTTGAGTTTTGTATGTTTTTTAGGAAAAATAAAAGATGGTCAAAATTTATTAAAAACCTTAATTCTACATTAATTTTATTTATTGTGAAAATATTATTATTAACCTAATTAAAACTAAATTAATTATGTTAATATTTATTTACAAAAAATAACTAATTAAATTTAATAAATAAACATATTATATTTTTTATGTTTTTCTGAATTTATTATGAAAATAAATATTAATTTTGTTTTGTTAGTAATTAAATCAAGTAAATAAATCAAGTAAATAAAAAATATAAATGAAAGAAAATAAAAGGCAAACCCAGGGGGTGTTGCGCCAACTTTGGAGGTGTATTTGGAATTCTCAAGGCCCAATTGCTGCAAGCCTTTTTGACTTTTCTGGATCGTCCACACGTACGTTGACCAGGGAGTATGATAGTCCTTCAAACCTGGCCTTCAGATTTGGCCAGAAGCCACTTGGCGTGTGAATCTCTGAGGTGTATGGTGGATCACACGTTGGAAATCTGCATGTGAACATATAAAGAAAAATAGAATAAATGTTTTGGGGGACCTGGGATTCGAATCCAGGTCCCAATGCTTCCAGGCCAGCACGCTTACCACTCAACCACCTACATTCTTTTATTATTTGGATAATGAACAATTATTATATATGCAAACAACTTAATATGTTGTAAAATTAAAACAAACGCGCGCTTTTTCAAATTAACCAACCAGATACCAACACCTCATCATCTTCTTTGTTTGTCCTGCATAAATAATATCAAATAGCAGGGGTTTTTAACCCCCACTAACTCCTACAAGGAAAAATAGTGAATAACACCACAATACATATAAATATTTTGCGAGGTATTGGTCTTGTTCGTCTTGGTCTCACGATTTCAATCATGTATCTCACTAGTCCCAATTTTTCCTGGTTCAGAAAGCCCTAATTTAAAGCTCAAGAACCCTAGAAATTTGATCATGGCAGCTCACGATTCAGGGCATTACAGTTCAATTCAATTATGCCATTAGCTTCGTATGGTCTCTAGCAATGTAAAACAATCACAAAAACATGTTAAATATGCATGAATCAAGAGATACAATTTTGAATAAAAGGTGCAAACCGTGACACTGTATTCCTTGATTTCTTGAGCTTTGATGCCTGAGTTCAATTGCAAAACACTCTTGGGACCTCCTGCAATATGTTTGAATGAATAAAGCGCCTTGAATTGGCCTGGAATGCAAGAATAAGTTTTCACTTTTCTTGGAAATTTTTGAAATTGTATGGTCGTTTCTGCAGCCTTTCAATCGTCCATCAGGTCAGGGTTTGCTTGCTTGCATATAAGGGAAACAAATTAGGTCAAAAAATTGGATCCAACCCATGTGCATTGATGTTTAAATCTTTGATTGAAAATCAAACATTCTTGATTTTTCATGATTGAACAATGTTGCCAAATTTGGATTTCTTTGTATCTTTGACTTGTGCACGAATTTGCCAGCATGTTTTGATCAGATTTGCTTCACAGGTTGATTTAAAAAACAAATCTTCTATTTTCTTATGATTTAAATTAATTAAATGGATTAATATTAATTAAAAATCCAATTTATCAATAAAAATAAGAAAATAAATCCAATTAAGCCTTGCGGGTCGTTCATAGGTCATGGGTGAAGTTTCAAGAAGAGATTTGAGGCCCATTAGCAAAAAGAAGGTGTTTTGAGCAAAGTTAACTTTTCCAAATTCATAAAAATTTCCCAACTTCTCCAATGCACAACTTGCTCAATTTTGATCATATGAGCATGTTCTTGGACCTTTTGGAAAGCTCTTGAAGTCTTCTAACCAATTCCTTTGGTCCCATGTCATTTGGATTTACCAATCTCAAGTTATGGCCTTTGATTCAAAGTGTACTTTTGTTGACTTTTGAAATTGACCTATAATGTAAAAATTGGTAACTTCTTGTGAGTGCATTTCTTGAACTTGGAGTGTGAATATGGATTGTAGGAGATTGCATCCTATTCAAAATGAGCTTTGGATGGAATTTTTCTAATAAACCATGAAAGAGTTATGCCCTGGTCAAGGTACAAGTGACTTTTCTGTTGTCCAAAAATAGTAACTTTTGCATCTTGATGATTTTTGAGCTATTCTTGTGGAATCATGATCAAGACTTGATCAAATGATGATTGTGACCTCAAAATAAGATGTTGACCAAAAATTCTGACTTTTGACAGCAAAATGACCATTTTGCCCTTGTAGTTGACTGTAAATCAAATAGAGCTTTTGACTGTGCAAATTGGCCCTGTGAGTCTTGAAACTTGACATGTAGGTGCTTGAGAATGTATATAGGCCTATGAGACTTGATTGAACCATTGAGAACCCCAAATTCCTTGACAGAACCAAAACCCTAATTTCAGCTGGCTCAGGAGGTGACTTGACTGTCTAGCTTTTGAGCCATTTGAAAATCAATCTTGACAAATATTGAGGAATATGGGAGCGCAAATTTTGGGGTACAACAGTTGCCCCTGTTTAATCTTCTTAAACCTGAGGATGTAGATTGGCTTGCGTTCCTTTCGTGATCCGAAGGTGGAAGATGATTGAACACTAAAGTGCCCAGAAATTTGCACTTGCATGGTGTAGTGTCAGCGTTGTGATGTCAGGAATGGGCTTACAAATGCCATTTGGAGAGATGATGGATAGGAGGATGGGCTTATAGATGCCACCTGGGGATTGTTGGTAGGTAGTTTTGTCTTTGTTGACGGGTTGTCTTCATTGACGGGTTGTCTTCATTGACGGGTTGTCTTCATTGACGGGTTGTCTCTATTGACGGGTTGTCTCTATTGACGGGTTGTCTTAATTGACGGGTTGTCTCCATTGACGGGTTGTCTCTATTGACAGGTTTGTCTCTATTGACGGGTTGTCTCTATTGACGGGTTGTCTCTATTGACAGGTTTGTCTCTATTGACGGGTTGTCTCTATTGACGGGTTTGGCTTCAGAAAAATATTTAGGAATCAATTTAACTTGTTTTGTCTCTATTGACTGGCTTCGCCTCAGAAAAATCTTTAGGAATCGTTTTAACTGGTTTTGTCTCCATTGAATGGCTTCGCGTCAGAAAAATCTTTAGGAATCGACTTAACTGATTTTGTCTCCATTGACTGGCTTCAGAAAAATCTTTAGGAATTGATTTAACTGGTTTTGTCTCCATTGACTGGCTTCAGAAAAATCTTTAGGAATCGATTTAACTGGTTTTGTCTCCATTGACTGACTTCAGAAAAATCTTTAGGAATCGAATTAACCGGTTTTGTCTCCATTGACTTAATTTGAGAATCTAACTGCATATTTCCTGAAAGGTAAAGGTCAGTCATATGAAATGCATGATATGGATCAAGCAATGATGTTCTCAACATAAATGAGATTGTATGGTATGATGCATATATGCATGTATCATGATGTATGGAAATGTAATGTTTTAGCTGGGGAAAATAAATCCCGGAGCTACTGGAGAATAGTGTTGAGTTCATCGTTTCCGCTGGGGATGATGAACAAAGATGATTGTGTGAATAAACCTGTAGGAGAAGATGACTCCGTTGGGGAATAAACCTGGTGAAGAGATTACTCTGCGGGGAATTACTCTGTGAGGAGGAGATGCTTTGCTGAGATTTTAACGATAACTCCGTTGGGGATTCCGTTGATAAGCCCTATTGGGGATTTTGATGATGAACTCCGCTGGGGATAGAAAGAACTTCACTGGGGATGATCTTTCTGTTGCAACTTTCTGAGGATAACCCAATTAGACTCTTGTGGGGATAACCTCTGAATTTGGCTGGGGAGAGATATTTGTACTCTGTAGGGGAGAAGCTTCCAGAATCTACTGGGGAGATGATTCAACTCTGGCGGGGAAGCTTTTTTAGACTGCGCTGGGAAATGGTTCCACTGGGGGTATCTTGTATTCCGCCGAGGAACATTCTTATACTCTGTCGAGGAATATTAAGACTGCTGGAGATGCTTGCTGAGGAATATCTGTGTACTCTGCTGGGGAATATTAAGATCTATTGGGGATACCCAACCCTTTTTAGGGCTGATTATAGATTAACTCTGCTTTGGGAGAGCATTGCTGATTTATTCGTAGTTGCAAGTCTCAGTGGGGAGAGCTTCCATTATTGTCTTACTCTGCGGGGAGTGAAGGTATCTTATTCATATTCTTCAGCCGAACCTACCTTGGTACCTTGGTGGACATAGCGACTGTACAGTTCGGACAATTCTTATTGCCCCAGTTTCTGCGAGAGAAGAAGGCCTATGAGGTGCTTGATAACTGCCGATTGGCAAATCTTCTTCTGGTAGGTAAGTGACGAGATGACGGGACATAGTCATACACTTTTGATCCCTAACTTTTGCCTGGACCGACCTTTCGGGTTTTCAGTCCATCGGGATACCCTTTTTTGCCCAAGCCACCTTTTCAGGTTTTCGACTTGCCGGGTGTACAAATTTTTTCATTTTCATCCCTTATTTTTACCCGAACCCTTTTGGTTCGCCGGGAAGCCCTTATTTTTGCATAGGCCAGTCGACCTAGCGAGTCTTTGATTATGCGTAGTATTTTTTGACTATGTCCATGCTCTCAGGATGTAGGGAGGTGCCACTGTTGGTAGTGTTGTGATACCATACTACCAGAATATCTTCGCTTGATCGTGCAAGATTCGTTGCTGGAACTCATTTCCAATGCCCCAATTGATCCAGATGGAGATTTGCCCCTGGTTATTTGGCATTTTGAGAGATTCCTTGAATCTTGACTTGACTGCCCCAGATGACGGACAATGGTTATGTCTGCCCCTTGGTTGGAAGTGTTTCTTTCACTTGAGGTGACCCTTGTTATTGAAAAGGTTTTTTGTTCACTAGATATTCATCGTGCGAATTTATCTGCTCTTCGAACAAATAGTCATATGCAAACAATGTTATATTAAAAATGCAAAGCTTATGTCTGTTTTGAGTTTTTTTCGAAAATGCAGTTTCAATAAAACAAACGAATTTTTGTAAAATGTGATGTCAACTCAGGATTTACAGCAAGCCCTACAGGAGTCAGGATACCTTTTGTAACAGTATGCTTTCGAACTAACCCGTGCTTCAGCTAGGACTTTTTAAGGGTTATAACGTGGCCTGGTTCACAGTTTAAGAAACAAAGGATAAAGGCTCAAATTTTATTTTTACCCACCCGTTCTTCGTGATGTTCTTCAATCCTAAACTCATCTAATCGTGCATTAGATCTTGTTTGAGTCTTTGCTCTGATATACTAGTGATGGTTCGGATAGTGACAATTTATTTTGAACAGGCAGTCATTTTGTTGAGAGTTTGCAGGATCTCTTCCTTTCTGATTTTATTATCCCTGTTTTTTTTGCCTGAACTATTCGTTTTTGTGACTGCAGCCAGTGGGATGCCCCAGTTTTGTAAGTCTCCTTCATAGGTTTTGACTTAATGGGCTTTTATTTCTGAGAGATAATGACTGCCTATCCTTACGATTATACAGAAACATCACTGTCTTTTGTTTCGGAAGGACTTCTTTGATGCCATTCATTGTGCACCTGGATTAACTGAGAAAACTACCCTGCCCCAGGTTATAATTACGGGTTTTAATTTGTGAAACGAAAAACTCCAACTTCTTTGGCTCAAAGGGGTTGACTAGGGATTATCTTCCTTATAACTTTGTTGTTTAGGATTTGAAACAATGCCTATACATCATCAGTGGGGTCTGTTCAAAAGCATACTGTAGAGATTTTGGTATCATTTTCGTCATCATCCCTCAAAAGGCTTAGAATGTTTTAATCAAGAGTTGATCATCACAAAAAATGAAAGCAATTTGAATATAGTGAATACGAATGGACTGATTCAAAACAGACATATGCAATGCATTGATAAAGTAACAAAGTTTGACATGGATAAAAGTTCGAACAATCAAAAGAAAATTACAAATTGAAAATTCTAATGAACAAAAGAAAGTCTTCTCGTCTCAGGGCTTGTCACTTCAAATGGTGAACCTTGGAGGGATGGTAGAAGAACTCGGCCTGGCCGTCTTGTGTGAGTTCCAAAGCTCCTTCGTCAATCAGGTCTTGAATTTTGTTTCTCAACGCCCAACAGCTGTCAGTATCATGTCCCGGGCTGTTGGAATGGTATGCGCACTTTGCATCAAGATTGTGCTTTGGAGAGGCTGTGTTGGAATTCTTAGGAGGGTCCCTTAACGTCACCAGATTCAATCTTAACAGGTGTTGTAAGGCTTGAGACAGCGACATGTTGAGCTTGGTAAATTTCCTCTTGGGCATGTTTGGCTTACTCTGATCAGATCGTTGTTCTTGGCAGGGTCTTTATTGGACCTGTGAGGTAGTAGCAACTTGGAGAGGTCTATTCTTCATCACACCAAACCTTTGACTTCTCGGAAGTTGATTAATGACTTGATCCTCAGCCTTGACTATTTGCTTCATACTGTTGTATCTGTCTTGATGAAGCTGGTTGATCATGGTTCTCAACTCTTCTTGCTCCCGAGCTAAGCCTTGGATAAGAGCCACTTGCCCAACATCTGGGTTCTCATTGTATCTACCTCAGCTTGCAGATGTTTCAGTCGTTCGTCCTTATTGTCTTCAGGACTTTTATTAACCAAATTCCCCATGAGGAGTGTTCTCAACTCTTCTTGCCCCTTAGATAGGTTTAGGAAGATTTCCCTGAACTGAGTCTCTTGAGTATGAAGATCCTGGTTTTCTTGTTGGAGAGCCATTGCTGAAATAAACAGCGAGAATATGAGAGACCTGTAAAGGGTGACCTGTTATGCAATGATATGTATGTATGCAATGTTTTCAAGGATCTCGCGGGGTAAACAGGAAACTGTTAGAATTTGAATTTTGCAGCTTGATTGAAGAAACTTCATGTTATTAAGAATCCTTCTTCAAGAGTCAGGCTCACCATATCGAGTGGGTCATAGCCCCTGACTCAAGTTATCGTGCTTGGATTTCTAGACAACCTTGGCTAGAGGAAAATAAATCCCCTTTTCCCCTTGTTTGACGTCTGGCTCATCATGACCTGTATCACAAACCCTTGAGATCCTTGAAATGGTTAAGGAAATTCTATGGTATGATGTTATGATGCGTATGCTATGCGTGTAAGGTGATGTAAGCAAGCCCTGCTATAAATCCAAATTGTTGGATAAGGACTGTAAACAAAACCTACAAGGAACTCATGCTGTCAGATAACAAGTATGTGCAAGTAGTTCAAGTTTGAAGGCACACAAGTCACACAGAGAGCCCTTAGATTTTAGGCTGGCATGAAGTTTAGGTACTACCCTCTTTCAGTTTCAGTTGGTTAAGACCTGTCCTAGAAAATAGTAATCGGGTTCTAGAGGATCTCAATATCACTGACTACCCTCAATCGGTCATAATTCCAGTTTGGCAACCTTTTCTTGCGGCCGGAACCATCACGAGAGTTTATTCTCAATGAGCGTAGCATACTGCTACTGTTCTATGGCCAAGTTGGTCGATTTAAGATTCTAAGGTCAGTTGGTGCTTAATGACTCCTCAGAAGACCCATATTCTCCTCGTTCAAACACAAGGAATATCGGTACAGACCAAGGTGTCACGCCAATGTAGCTACTGCTTCACCCGTGTCGGTCTACGCCGGACAGGTCCCTCACAATTTATTTCTACTTACCTAAAAAAGGGTACCCCAGATCCGGGTTAGGATCTATGAAACTCCGATACAAGCCCACAAAATTTAAAGCATACAGAGCAATACAATTGAAAACATAAGTGATCTTATCCTAAGGTACACCTCACTTATAATACTCCCCAGCAGAGTCGCCAGTTCTGTGATCGGTGGAAATAGAACTGACTGTTTTTTAATGCCGGTTCGTGAAATGTCGCGGTAAGCAAGAGTCGCCATCGTCTTTTATTTTCTCCAACAAGGAAAGGACAAAAGCACAGCAAAATTCCTTTTCGAGATGTTTCTCGGGTTCGGGAGGTAGATTATAGAAAGGGAAGGTGTTAGCACCCTTTCTATCCGTGGTTATCCACGGGCTCTTAGGTACTTGCTCACTAGGTTTTCAAAAGGTTTTGCTTTTCTTGTGTTTGTGGGTTTTGAAAAAAGTTTTGTTTGAAAACTCCGATTTAACTCTTGTATCTGTCCTCAAGAGTGTATGAAGTGTTTGTTTGAAAACTTTTGTTTGAAAAGTGTAAGTGCGAAAAGTATTTTTGTTTTGAAAGAGCAAGTATCTAAGAACCTCTACCTACTCCAAAGAAATTAAGCTGTGTAAATGTCCTTTAGACAGTACTATCCCACTATTAAGGAGTAGGTAGCACCGTCGTTGGAGTTTTCGGGTCAATTCGATTAATGGGACATGTGTGGTCACCAAAGCAATAGTAGGACGCCTTAGCGGTAACCCTAATATCTTAGATCGTTTTTTATCGAGGCAACCGTTTCGAGGCAACTTTGATCTTTAGACAGGAGGGCGACCTCTAAAACACCCTATACTCAATGACCACGTCGAGGCAACCAAGTGAGGCGTACCCTAAGAATGGCATGTGCGAGTGTGTCAGGTTTTAGTTAATGTTATCTTTGTACATGTTATGGTGAGCTACGATTGATTTTAATTTAAGAGAGATCTTGTCATGCATAGCCTATTAGCATACATCTAGCAGTTAATGGTTGCGGAAAATAAAACTACACTATTACAAGGCATCGGGTATTTACATCGCCAAAAACAAACCCTTGAAAAAGTAAATTGCGGGAAATTAAATAAAAGCGATAAAAAGTCCTAATTAAAGCTATTACATCCTCGGAGCAAATACATAATATGGATCAAAAATATGAATCAAGAATAATCACACGCGCGAGAGAAAATTAAATTGAATCGGAGAGTCTTTAGGGTTTTGACCCTTTTTTGAGAAAGAAGGAAGTTTTTATTATTTATGAATTAAATTAAATTAAACCTAGACTAATTAATTAATTAAATAAAAGAAAGATATTTTTTGAGTTTTTTATGTTTTTTAGGAAAAATAAAAGATTGTCAAAATTTATTAAAAACCCTAATTCTACATTAATTTTATTTATTGTGAAAATATTATTATTAACCTAATTAAAACTAAATTAATTATGTTAATATTTATTTACAAAAAATAACTAATTAAATTTAATAAATAAACATATTATATTTTTTATGTTTTTCTGAATTTATTATGAAAATAAATATTAATTTGTTTTGTTAGTAATTAAATCAACTAAATAAATCAAGTAAATAAAAAATATAAATGAAAGAAAATAAAAGGCAAACCCAGGGGTTGTTGGGCCAACTTTGGAGGTGTATTTGGAATTCTCAAGGCCCAATTGCTGCAAGCCTTTTTGACTTTTCTGGATCATCCACACGTACGTTGACCAGGGAGTATGATAGTCCTTCAAACATGGCCTTCAGATTTGGCCAAGAGCGACTTGGCGTGTGGATCTCTGAGGTGTATGGTGGATCACGCGTTGGAAATCTGCATGTGAACATATAAAGAAAAATAGAATAAATGTTTTGGGGGACCTGGGATTCGAACCCAGGTCCCAATGCTTCCAGGCCAGCACGCTTACCACTCAACCACCTGCATTCTTTTATTATTTGGATAATGAACAATTATTATATATGCAAACAAGTCAATATGCTGTAAAATAAAAACAAACGCGCGCTTTTTCAAATTAACCTACCAGATACCAACACCTCATCATCTTCTTTGTTTGTCCTGCATAAATAATATCAAATAGCGGGGGGTTTTAACCCCCACTAACTCCTGCAAGGAAAAATAGCGAATAGCACCACAGTACATATAAATATTTCGCGAGGTATTGGTCTTGTTCGTCTTGGTCTCACGATTTCAGTCATGTATCTCACTAGTCCCAATTTTTCCTGGTTCAGAAAGCCCTAATTTAAAGCTCAAGAACCCTAGAAATTTGATCATGGCATCTCACGATTCAGGGCATTACAGTTCAATTCAATTATGCCATTAGCTTCGTATGGTCTCTAGCAATGCAAAACAATCACAAAAACATGTTAAATATGCATGAATCAAGAGATACAATTTTGAATAAAAGGTGCAAACCGTGACACTGTATTCCTTGATTTCTTGAGCTTTGATGCCTGAGTTCAATTGCAAAACACTCTTGGGACCTCCTGCAATATGTTTGAATGAATAAAGCGCCTTGAATTGGCCTGGAATGCAAGAATAGGTTTTCACTTTTCTTGGAAATTCTTGAAATTGTATGGTCGTTTCTGCAGCCTTTCAATCGTCCATCAGGTCAGGGTTTGCTTGCTTGCATATAAGGTAAACAAATTAGGTCAAAAAATTGGATCCAACCCATGTGCATTGATGTTTAAATCTTTGATTGAAAATCAAATCTTCTTGATTTTTCATGATTGAACAATGTTGCCAAATTTGGATTTCTTTGTATCTTTGACTTGTGCACGAATTTTCCAGCATGTTTTGATCAGATTTTCTTCACAAGTTGATTTAAAAAACAAATCTTCTATTTTCTTATGATTTAAATTAATTAAATGGATTAATATTAATTAAAAATCCAATTAATCAATAAAAATAAGAAAATAAATCCAATTAAGCCTTGTGGGTCGTTCATAGGTCATGGGTGAAGTTTCAAGAAGAGATTTGAGGCCCATTAGCAAAAAGAAGGTGTTTTGAGCAAAGTTGACTTTTGCAAATTCATAAACATTTCCAAACTTCTCCAATGCACAACTTGCTCAATTTTGATCATATGACCATGTTCTTGGACATTTTGGAAAGCTCTTGAAGTCCTCTAACCAATTCCTTTGGTCCCATGTCATTTGGATTTACCAATCTCAAGTTATGGCCTTTGATTCAAAGTGTACTTTTGTTGACTTTTGAAATTGACCTATAATGTAAAAATTGGTAACTTCTTGTGAGGACATTTCTTGAACTTGGAGTGTGAAGATGGATTGTAGGAGATTGCATCCTCTTCAAAATGAGCTTTGGATGGAATTTTTCTGATAAACCATGAAAGAGATATGCCCTAGTCAAGGTACAGTTGACTTTTCTATTGTCCAAAAATAGTAACTTTTGCATCTTGATGATTTTTGAGCTATTCTTGTGGAATCATGATCAAGACTTGATCAAATGATGATTGTGACCTCAAAATAAGATGTTGACCAAAAATTCTGACTTTTGACTGCAAAATGACCATTTTGCCCTTGTAGTTGACTGTAGATCAAATAGAGCTTTTGACTGTGCAAATTGGCCCTGTGAGTCTTGAAACTTGACATGTAGGTGCTTGAGAATGTATATAGGCCTATGAGACTTGATTGAACCATTGAGAACCCCAAATTCCTTGACAGAACCAAAACCCTAATTTTAGCTGGCTTAGGAGGTGACTTGACTGTCTAGCTTTTGAGCCATTTGAAAATCAATCTTGACAAATCTTGAGGAATATGGGAGGGCAAATTTTGGGGTACAACACTATGCCTGGTCCAATTCCATACTCCTCAGACAAAATTGTTCCCTGGAACTATGGGGGAGACATCTACTACCACAGCTTCAAGCAAGATTGGTTGGCTGATGAAGACCAAGTTTCTGAGAAGGCTGACGCCGACATTGGCAACATTGTGGGAACCAGCAAAATAACCAGAAATGGAAGAGTGTTCTCCCCTGATATTTCTCCTCCGAAAGCTGTTACTGGTCCTGTGATTATTCCTGCTTTTGTTCCAATTGATACTACTACAACTCCTGTGATTACCCTTACTGACACCCCTATCACCGAGTCGAACGAGACTCGGGGAAAAGACATTTTGGTTGAGCCTGTCTAGACGAAGGCGCAATAAGTAAATATCCCAGAGGCTCCCAAGAAGGAAATGGAAGAAATTTTGAAGATCATCAAGAAGCGCGACTACAATATGGTCGAGCAACTGGGGCAGACCCCTTCAAATATTTATATGCTAGCCTTACTGTTATTCTCTGAATCCCATGCAAAGGCTTTGGTGAAGTTCCTTAAGACGGCCCATGTGCCACAGGAAACCTCTGTGAAACAATTTGAAGATTGTGTGGCTAGTTTGATGGTTGACAATGGTCTGGGTTTTCTGATGCTGATCTGAAACCTAGAGGGAGAGAACACAATGACACGCTACATATTTCCGTCGAATGCCGGGGCACTACTCTGGCCCATGCCCTGGTAGATATTGGTTCATTGTTGAATGTGCTGCCCAAGAAGGCTCTAGATAGACTAGACTGTGAAGGTTTGATCTTGAAGCCCAACAACATAGTGGTAAAAGATTTCGATGGTTCGAAGAGAATGGTGCATGGATAGGTGGATATCCCCATCAAAATTGGTTCTCATACCTTTGACTCCACCTTTTACGTGGTGGATATCAGACCATCCTATTCTTTTTTATTGGGTCACCCTTGGATTCATGGGGCGGGAGCTGTCACATCCACTCTACATCAGATGATGAAGTACCCAGTAAAAGTAAATATTATCACGGTGCACGGAGAAGAAGAATACATGGTCATCCATCTTAACTCCTTCAGATACGTAGAAATGGATGGTGAATTCATCGAGACTCCGTGTCAGAATTTCGAAGAGGTACCTCAGACTATGGCTATAACTGAAGTTGTCACCAATCTACCAAGGATCACCAGACCACCCTTGAAGATGACTTCTCTCAAGGATGCAAAAGCAGTTATTGCATGAGGTGGGTCTACCATCTGGGGTCAGCTCCCTGACATATCATACAAGTCTGACAAGTTTGGCTAAGGTTTCTCTTCAGGGGCTCAAAGAGCTGTCCGCCGTGCTCGTGCTGGAGGACCTCTTCTCCATATCAGCAGTCATGGGGTCAAAACTTTAGAAGATAATGATGGTGACGATGACATAGACAGTTGGATCTTGCCTACTACCAATGGTAGACTCTTTAACTGGACAGAAAGAGACTTTGTACCGATTACTTTTGTTCAGAAGTAATTGTCTTTTTTGTTTTGGATATGTAATAATTAAACACTATAAACACTATGGCCATGTGTCTTACCCGGGGCACAATGGTTTATTTGTGAGGGTTATCATGTTTAATTTCATATGGAATTAATAAAGCATTGGACATTTATGCATACAAATTTTGCGCTCTCTATTTTTATTTTCTACTTTCTTACTTTGTCTATACAGTTATGCTCTTACACACACTCATGTATCAAACTACAGATCCATATCCACTCTGGATCCCATTGATAACAGTTCTGCTATTTGCAATTATGACTTTAAAAATCCGATCAACCAAGCTGAGGATGATGGTGAGGAAGATGTGAGGTACCTGGAGAGCTTTCTAGACTGTTACAACAAGAGAAAAAGGCTATGCAGATTCATGAAGAGACGGTTGAGACAGTGAATTTGGGCACAAAAGAGAACAGAAAAGAGGTCAAGATAGGTTCAAATTTGGATCTTCGTGTCAAATAGCATTTGATTCAGATGTTGCATGATTATGTTGAGATATTTTCCTGGTCACATGACGACACGCCAGGACTAGACACAGATATTGTGGTTCATCGTTTGCCAACTAAAGAAGATTTCCCTCTGGTAAAGCATAAGGTCCGTCGTATGTGCCCTGAAATGTCTGAGAAGATAAAAGCAGAGGTTATGAAACAGATCAACGTTGGACTCCTGGTTGTCACCTATTATCCCCAATAGGTTGCTAACATAGTCCTGAGGCCTAAAAAGGACGGAAATGTACGAATGTGTGTGGATTATCGAGATTTGAACAAGGCAAGACCCAAGGATGACTTTCCGCTTCCCCACATTGATGTTCTGGTTGAAAACACCGCACAACACAAGGTCTTTTCCTTCATGGATGGTTTCTCTGGTTACAATCAGATCAAGATGGCACCTGAAGACATGGAGAAGACAACCTTCGTCACACAATGGGGGAACTTTCTGCTACAAAGTGATGTCGTTTGGGTTCAAGAATGTTGGGGCAACCTATCTGCGAGCCATGGTAGCTTTATTCCATGACATGATTCACCATGAAATAGAGGTCTATGTTGATGACATGATAGCCAGATCTCAAACTGAGGAAGAGAACATTGATCATCTACAAAACATGTTTGATAGGTTAAAGACGTACAAGCTAAGGTTGAATCCGAATAAGTGCACATTCGGGTTAAGGTCTGGCAAAGTGTTGGGTTTCATTGTCAGTGACAAAGGTATTCAGGTAGATCCTACAAAAGTGAAGGCTATACAAGAGATGCCAGCTCCTTGCACTGAGAAGGAGGTCAGAGGATTCTTAGGACGCCTAAATTACATTGTTAGGTTCACTTCCCATTTAACTGCTACTTGTGAGCAAATCTTCAAACTCCTAAAGAAAGATCTGGTGGTAAAGTGGAATGACGAATTCCATACCTCCTTCGAAAGAATTAAGGAATACCTTCAAGAGCCTCTAATTCTAATGCCTCTGATTGAAAGAAGACCTTTGATAATGTACTTAATAGTGGTACATAATTCAATGGGGTGTGTGCTGGGGTAACATGACGATTCTGGTCGAAAAGAGCATGAAATATACTACCTTAGCAAAAAGTTTACCGACTATGAAACAAGATACTCCTTGCTCGGGAAAACTTGATGAACTTTGGCATGGTCTGCTCACCGACTGAGACAGTATATGTTGACCCACACTACTTTGTTGATATCTAAGATGGATCCGATGAAGTACATCTTCGAGAAGCTCGCACTCTCCAGAAGAATAGAAATATGGCAAATGATCTTGACCGAATATGATATCCAATACACAACCCAGAAATCAATCAAGGGAAGTGTACTAGTCGATCATTTGGCTCATCAAGTTGTATATGACTACCAGTCCATGAATTTTGAGTTCTCAGACAAGAATATTATGTTGGTTACTGACTGTGAAGAACCTGGATCGGATGAAGGACCCGAGGAAGGATCCTGATGGACTATGGTTTTTGATGGAGCCTCCAATGCACTTGGTAATGGAATTGGCACTGTAATCATCTCGCCTGAGGGCTGTCATACTCCTTTTACCGTCAGATTATGTTTTAACTGTACCAACAATATGACGGAGTATAAAGCATGCATCATGGGTCTCAAAGCTGCTATTGACCTGAGAATTAAGTTCTTGAGTGCTTTCGGGGATTCAGCCTTGGTAATCAACCAGATAAAAGGTGAGTGGGACACAAAGCACCCGAATCTTATCCCTAACAAAGAACATGTGCTGACATTGCTTCCACACTTTGAAGAGGTTACCTTTGAACATTTCCGACGAGAAGAGAATCACTTAGCGGATGCGCTAGCTACCATGTCATCTATACAAGGTCATGTGGGACAACGAGGCCCCTCAAATCACTATTGAAAGGATGGATGAACTAGCATACTGCTATGAGATTGACACTGAAACTATAGCAGATAAACCTTGGTCCCATGAAGCGAAAAGGTATCTCGAGGCTCAAGAATATCTCGAGGGGGCATCTGTCAATGATAAAAAGTTCCTGAGGAGGTTCGCTTCAAATTTCTTCCTCAGTAATGGAATCCTCTATAAGCGCAATCATGACTCTACTTTACTTCGCTTCATAGATAATAGAGAAGTAGATAGGATTATGACAAATTTACATGAAGGCACCTTCGACACCCACTCTAGTGGACACACCATGGCTAAAAAGATCCTATGGGGAGGATACTACTAGTCCATTATGGAAGCAGACGGTTATCAGTATTCTCGAACTTGTCACAAATGCTAGATCTATGCTGATAAGGTGTATGTACCTCCGGTTCCTTTGAACGTCTTGACGGCTCCATGGCCCTTTGCAATGTGGGGCATTGACATGATCGGAGAGATTAGCCCTACCACTTCTAATGGGCATCACTTCATCATAGTAGCCATTTATTACTTCACGAAGTGGGTTGAGGCTATATCTTTTGCTTCTGTTACCAAGAATGTTATGGTGCGATTTATCAAGCATAACCTGGTTTGTCGATATGGTGTTCCAGAGAGAATCATTACAGACAATGGTACAAATCTCAACAATACAATGATCACCGAACTCTGTAAGCAATTCAAGATCCAGCATCATAATTCTTCCTCTTACTTGTCGAAGATGAATGGCGATGTAGAGGCTGCTAACAAGAATATCAAGAAATCGTATAGAAGATGACGGTGACATACAAATACTGGCATGGGATGTTACCATTTTCTCTTCATGGCTACCGCACCTCAGCACGCATGTCGACAGGGGCAACGCCTTATTCTCTGGTATATGGTATGGAGGTTGTCCTGCCTATTGAGGTCCAGATACCTCCTCTGATGATCATGAAGGATGCAGGCTTGAACGAAGACGATTGGATCCAGGCTTGAATTGATCAACTAAATTTAATTGATGAGAAAAGGATTACTACTGTTTGTCATGGTCAAATGTATAAAAAACGGATGATCAAGACTTTTAACAAAAAGGTCAGATGTCAAGTGTATCAAGTGGGTGATCTAGTAATCAAGTGCATCATATTGTCGCAAGGTGATCCCAGGGGAAAATGGACTCCCACATACAAAGGGCTATTTGTGATCAAAAGCATATTTTCAGGTGGCGCCATGATTTTGACCACCAAGGATGGTGACAACCTTCCTCACCCTGTCAATGCAGACATAGTGAAAAAATACTACGCATGAATAAAGACCCGCTAGTTTGACTGGCCTAGGAAAAATTAAGGGCATATCAGCAAACCAAAAGGGTTCAGGCAAAAATTAGGGATAAACAACAAAAAATCTGTACACCTGGCAAGTCGAAAACATGAAAAGGCGGCTTGGGAAAAAAGGGTATCCCGGTGGACTGAAAACCCGAAGGGGCGGTCAAGGAAAAAATTAGGGATTTGAAGCGTATAATTATGTCCCATTGGATCACCTTACGACCAGACTTCAGTATCAACTATTGAGCTCAAACGATATTGATCAGTCCAGTCAGCTTCAGACGAGTAGCAAAACGATGAGACGCTCAAGGACATAGGGGAAATAGCAGAATTAAAACTCAATGGGATTATTACATGTAGTTGTTTTCTCTTTGTACACTATTTTGTATAGTTTTCACTTTCATGGCGGTGTTATCTTGATTAAAACATCGGTCTCTTTGTAAAAAATGCCTGTTATAGGAGAGCTTCAAAAATCAATACAATTCATTTTAAGAACAAAACTGTTTGTTTTTCTTTTTCTGTTTTGTTTTGCAAAAAATGTCTAATGACTTATTTTTTACATATGCATTTAAATATGATTACTATTTGCAAATACTTGCATAATAAATAGAAAGACAATTACCAATGACCTTAAGAAACGGGGCAAAATCTGAAAACATTTTCAGTCCTGACAGTTACTCCTTCCAACAGGTACAGGGGCAGAGAAAGTTTGAGATAGAGTCACCATTGCATACGACCCCGTGACATCTATGTTCCCCACAGAGCAGAAAAAACCAAAGTTTTGGTCTCTTCTTCCCCAAGCAGGGATTACCTTCTCCAACTGAAGTCTGTTTTCCCCAGCCTAGTTCATACCTCCTCCCGGGTAAAGTTTATTTCTCAAACTGCAGAAGCTCATTCCCCAACAGAGTTTATGTCTATACATCGGCAAAACCTCCGAATAGAATATCCTCTCTCTACAGAGTTGTCCTCAGGCAGAGTCAATCCCCAACAGGTTATCTTCAAACAAAAAGAGGAAATCCCTAGTGAATCATCTCCATTCATCATCCCCAGCGGAAATGAAGGATTCAAATTACCATTACTCTCCAACAGTAGTCCGGGATTTATTTTCCTAGACTGGGAATCATATCAATAACATCCCATATTCATACATCACGGCATGTGCATACACATCGCATATAGTATAATCTCATTTATTTTGAGAATATTGTCACAATGCATTTCATACATCATGATATTGCATATAACTAAATCTTTACCTTTTTAAGGGGAATATCAAATCAACAAACATCTCTAATTATGTGACCTGGTAGTCTTCTCAAAGGCTACGTCGGATGAAGGGATATTTCAGAGTTTCCTCATAAAGATGTCCTCCCAAGATTCTCTCTGGTTCAGTCAGATCGACACTAAGATCTCTCTGATTTCTATTCCAGTTGAAGATATTCTAAGACTTTTGTCTGGTCCAGTTGAATCCATGCTAAGATTATTCTGATTTTCATTCCAGTCAAAGTTAATTAAAGACCTTCTCTGATTCAGCCAGATCGACACAAAGATCTTTCTAATTTCTATTCTAATTGAAGAAAATTTCGACAAGATAACAGTATAAGGTATTGTGAAGCTTGGAATCCGACCAGATAATAGTTCACTTCTTCAAAGAAAATGTGAATCATGGATTTCGACCAGATAACAGTATAAGGTGTTGCGAAGCCTGGAATCCAACCTGATAGCAGTTCACTTCTTCAAAGACACTGTGAAGCCTGGGTTTTGACCAGATAACAGCATAAGGTGTTGTGAAGCCTAGAATCCAACCAGATAGCAGTGTACCCTGTCAATTACTATGAAGCTCGAAACCCGACCGGATAATAGTCAATCAACAATTTAAGACACTGTGAAGCCTGGATTTTGACCAGATAACAACATAAGGTGCTGTGAAGCCTAGAATCCAACCAGATAACAGTTTACTTCATCTTTTAATATGAAGCCTGTATTCGACCGGATAGTAGTATACCTCAGATTCAAGTTGAAGCCTGGACTCAACCAGATAACAACTTAATTTCTTCAAATTACAGAAGCCTGGACCCAACCAGATAATGGTACATCTCAGATTCAAGTTGAAGCCTGGACCCGACCAGATAACAACTTAATGTCTCCAAACTACAAAGCCTGGGTACGACCAGATAACAATTTAATCTCATTTCCCCAATAAGTCACTGTGAAGCCTGGAGCACGACCAAATAACAATTAGCCTTATCATCTTCAGCAAGTCACTGTGAAGCCTGGATCCTGACCAAATAGTAATTCACTTCCATATCTTCAGTCAAGAGATGACTCCCCAGTAGAGTAATGGACAACCAAAGCTCTTAGACTCTATTCCCCTAAAAAAACATTCCCCAGTGGACTCCTCCTCAGATAGTAGGAACAGGAATCCACACAAAGGAGTATCTCATGAAGTCAACAGTCTTCTGGATGGCATCTTTAAGCCCATCTCTGAAGACTCTCCATCATGCTCTGTGGATGGCATCTTTAAGCCCATCACCGACAGTCTCCTGTCACCTTTTCCAAATGGCATCTGTAAGCCCATTCCCAATATTATTCACCAGTAGTATCACTTCCGACGAGTGCAAATTTTAGGCACTCTAGTGTTCAATCATCTTCCACCTTTAGATCACAAAAGGTAGGAAAGCCAATCTACATCCTCAAGTTTAAGAAGAATGAACAGGGGCAACTGTTGTACCCCAAAATTTTCCCTCTCATGTTTTCCAAGGTCTTACCCTACATGATTGACCACAAACCCTTGCCTAAGAAAAAAAGGAAAATTTTTAAGCGGTGTTTTTAATACCTTTCGATTGGCATTCTAAAAGACCCTGTGATTGGTATTCTGAAGGAGCCTTTTGATTGGCATGGATAATGCTCTTCGATTGGAATTGTAGCCAAGCCTTTCGATTGATATTCCAAATTCTTTGATTGTCATGGTGGCCAAGCCCTTCAATTGGCATGGATAAAAGGCCTTTAGATTGGCCTCATGAAAAGCCTTTCGATTGGCATTGTGTCAAGGCCTTCAATTGGCATTCTGAAAGACTCTTTCGTTTGACCCTGGGCCAAGCCTTTCGATTGACATGGCAAGGGATCCTTCGATTTGGCATTGTTTCAAGTCAGCTTCGACAGAAATGGTAATAGTGTCCTTTGATTGGCATGTCAACAAAGGCCCTTCGATTGGCATTCCAAAAGGTCTATTCAAAGAAGCTTTTAAAGGGTCCATTCGAAGAACATGCAAAGGTCCATTCGAAGAAGCTTTCAAAGGGTCCATTCAAAGAGCATTCAAACGGTACATTCGAAGAGCATTCAAAGGGTCCATTCGAAGAGCATTCAAAGTGTCAATTTGAAGAGAATTCAAAGGGTCCATTCAAAAAACATTCAAAAGGTCCATTCAAAGAAGTCATCAACCCATTCGAAAGAGAGAATTTGAAGACCAGTTACATATCATTCAAAATTAAAAAAAAGGGACAAGATCCGTTATGTTTGGCCAACGCTAAAAATTCCTATTCATGGCTTTCAAACACAACCAAGGCTGTTTAAACCTTTGTCTTCTTGTCCCCTCCACCCCCTCTATATAAAGAGATCACAAGTGCTGCAAAAAAGAGAGAGAAAAAGAACGAAAAAAACATTGGAGAGACGCTGCCCCAAAATCCATCAAAGGTGGTCAGAATTTTCCAAGCCAAAGTCACCCTTCAACAAAAGTAGCCAAGCCTAGAAGCCCCAGGTCGAAGGTTCCTACATCCAGGAAGTTCCCAAATCGAAGTTTCAATTTATTGGTAAGAAAGTGTAAATTATCAAACCTTGTATTTGCATAACACACCAATACTTGTTGTTACCTTCGATTTGCCATCCTAGACAGAATCAAAGGGCCTGGGTTTGGCACCCAGGTCATGTTCTTCGTTTGCTAAAATTTGCTGCAGACATAGCCTGAAAAGACCCAGAAAGCACGAGATCAAAGGACTTGGGTTTCGATACCCAGGTCCTGCATTTTATTTCGCTAATATGCTTTTGCAGGTATAGCATCCCAGATCGAAGGGGACATCTTCTCTGGATCGAAACTGCCCATTATCCTGCTGGATCGAAGGAGGCATCTCCTTCCTGGATCGAAAGCCATGACCTTCTGGATCGAAGAAGACATCCCCTTCCCTGGATCGAAGGCTATTCACGCCCACTCCTTAGCCCAATCGAAAGAAGGCATCTCCTCTGAATCAAAAAGGCCTTAATTCTCCTTGGATCGAAGCTCCCCTTTGCTCCCTAGATCTAAGGGTGTCCCTTGCATTTCATTTTTTTTTGTTTCATTAAATTATTTTATTTTTTACATTAAAATCAAAATCACAAAAATATTTAGGCCTTATTTTCTTTTATACCAAAAACAACAAAAAAAATTCTTTTCTTTAGGATTTTTAGACTTTTCTATTTTCACGCGTGTCTATTTAGTTTCATATTTTACTATTATTGTATTTGTTTACTGGGTGTAATAGATAAATTAGGATATTTACTGCTTTATTTCATATTATCCTTGTATAATGTAAATCCCCTCTCCGAAGCATTATAATAGCGTAGGACATCTATTTCCGCATTTTCTTTTTACTGCTTTTCATATTAACTGCTAGTAACTAGACATGTATGACAAAGACTGAAATCAAACGCTAGCAAACTTAATAAAAAAGACAAAAATTAATGAAAAACAACACAATTGCACACAAGCACCTCAAAAGGTACGCCCATTTTGGTTTCCTTTAAAAAATAGTCATGAGGAAGGAATGCTTTAGCAAAGACCCGTAAAATCAAAATATCATAGTCCCTCGATGACCCTACAGTTTCCTTCTCGGTAAATGATCTAGTCCCTAAAACAGAATTTCTAAAGCATCTCCGTAATTGCCTTCGTGACTGTAACGTCCCTACGATTGTCCCTCAAAAACATCCAACGACAAGGCTACCTACTCACTAATAGTAGGATAACACTCTTTAAAGGAAAAGAGGAAAAGAATGACCCTTTTCGAGTAATAAAGTAGATAACTGTTAGAAGTTTTCTCAAACTACTTTTTGCACTTGCACACAAAAACTACTTTTCAAAAGACATTTCAAAAACACTTTGTCTACTATTCTGAGAAACATTACAAAGTTCGCCGTACTCAGGCGTTTTTCAAAACATTTTCAAACACAAAGCACAAAAGAATATTGAAAAATAAGCAAACCTCTAAGAGCCCGTGGAAAACCACAGATGGAAAGGGTGCTAACACCTTCCCTTTCCATAATCTACCCCCTTTACTCAGAAATAATCTTGAAAAGGTCTTTTTCTATTCTTTTCACCCTTTACTTTGTTGGATAAAAGAAAAGACGGTGGCGACTCTTGCTTATCGTGACATTTGTAAACGAAAAATGAAAAACCAGTATATATAACAGTTGGTTCTGCCACCGTATCAAATACGCATATCTGGTCTTTTCAATAGAGGATCGTTTTTAGATGAGTGTATTCGGGTAGCTTTCATTGCATTTTAAGTTTTCATTAAACACTCTTTTTAAAAATTACGGTATCTATTCAATCCCCCCTTCTAGATACGTCTTATCGTCTAACAAGTGGTATCAGAGCTCCGGTTCATCTAGTGTTTCACATATAACTCTTTAAACAATGGACAAAGATCCAAAAGGGGCGTACAATAGAGCACCTATTTTCACCGGTGAAAACTATAGCTATTGGAAAGATTTATGTCCGTGAATATCAATTCTATTGATAGAAAAATTTGGAAAGTCATAGAAGAAGGTCCTATGGTCATAATTATGTTAACCAATGTCGGTTCCGTTGTGCCTAAACCAAAAGCACAATGGGATGAAAAATATGAGAAAAACTATGCTTATGACTAGAAAGCTAAAAATATGCTCATATCAGCTCTTAGAGTTGATGAATACTTTCGTATCTCACATTGTGCTACTGCTAAGGAAATGTGGGATGCTTTACAAGTTACCCATGAGGGTACAAATAATGTCAAATTAAGAAGGATGAACATATTAACTCGAGAGTTTGATCTCTTTTAGACGAAGCATGGTGAAACCATTGCAAACATGTAAAATAGATTTTCTCACATAATAAATCTCTTACACACACTTGGTCATATTACTTCCATTGTTGTTGTTATTACTATGATTTTGAGATGTCTTAACAAGGAATGGCAACCTAAGGTCACGTAAATCAAGGAAGCCAATGATCTAACTACATTGGAACTTACAACATTGTTTGGTAAGCTTCAAGAATATGAGCAAGAGCTCACAAATCTAAATAAGCATGAAAAGAAAGAGAAGAAATAAAAGTTGAGGGACACGGAGAAGAAGTCCACCGTGTTAAGGGCTTCAATTTCCAAGTCTTCCACCATAGCTCGGGTGAAAGTAACTCAAATGATGGAGATGAGAGTCCGGATGAAGATTTGGGTTTATTTGTAAGGAAGTACAATAGATATCTTCAGAAGAATGAAATCCAAAATTTGGATAAAAATATTGTTGACTATAGAAGGGAAGCTAAGCCAAACAAACCTTTTGAAAGCAAGAGAGATAAGTCAAAAGGATCTTGTTACAATTGTCGGAAACCCGCTCATTACAAACCAGATTGTCCTTTGTTCAAGAAAGAAAAAGTAAGAGACAAGTTTCAAAAGAATTCAAACAAAGCTAGAAGAACTTACATTGTTTGGGACAGTGATAGTGATTCATCAAGCAAAGATGACTCTAGTGATGAAGAGGAAATGTAAAACTTGTGTATTATGGCACATCATAAAAAGAAAAAGAATGTAAGTCATTCTAAATATGATTATGTTGATGATATGTCTTATATTGAATTACTAAATGCCTTTAGTACTCTACATCATGAGGCTAAGGAAGCTTTCAAAGGCTTATCCTCAAATAAAAAGATTTTCAAATACCTTGAGCATAAAGTTTCCAAATCCGAAAAGGAGTTGGAAAATTTCAAGGCATCCATGATATAGAGTATCAAAGACAAAGATGAAATTGACAAGCCCTCTTGGAAAAAATTTCATGGATGTGAAACTTATCACATTTGGCAAAGAGAGACTAGAATTCATAAAGCCAAATTAGACAAGGCTTTACAACCCAAAGTTACATTTACAATTGATCGATCAAAGTTTAGAAAAAGTATGATTAATCCTTATCAAAAATATACTTATCAGATAAAAAATCAATCAAGCAAAAGTAACTCCTATCAAGACTTAGCTTGTCTATATTGTTGCAAGGAGGGACACACCATTAAAAAATGTCGATTTAGAAGATTCTTGGTTCCTAAAGGAATTTTCAAATGGTCTCCCAAAGGCAACCCATGTTTCACTAACACACAAGGACCCAATAAAAATTTGGTACCTATTTCCCTTTTTTGATTTTATAGGTGGAAAATCTTAAGACTACAGAGAGAAGATGGTTTCTCGATAGTCGGTGCTCAAGACATATGACAGTTGACATTTATCTATTATTTGACTTTGTGGCTAAGAAGAAGGGCTTTGTAACCTATGGTGATAACAACAAGGGAGCTATAGTCGGAAATGGTAGTGTAGGTAATCCCTCTTCTACTACTATCTCATATGTGCTTTTAGTTGAGGGTCTTAAAAACAATCTCATTAGTATTAGTCAATTATGCGAAAAAGGATATAAAGTTTCTTTTTTAAAAGATTGTGGATTAATTGAAAATAGTGATAAGGAAAATATGTTTAAAGGATTGAGGGTTAATAATGTATATATGCTTGACTTGAATGAATTATCTTTGGCCGACGTTAAATTTCTTATCTCCATGAGTGAATACTCATGGCTTTGGCATAAGAGATTAGCTCATGTCAATTTTAACTTGCTAAACAAAATTGTATCGAAAGATCTAGTTGTTGGTTTACCCAAAATAAAGTTTTCTAAAGATCACTTATGTGATGCATGTCAAATGGGAAAACAAACAAAATTTTCTTTTCAATCCAAAAAGATTATCTCTACAACAAAACCACTTGAACTTCTCCACATGGATCTTTTTGGACCATCTAGAATAAAGAGTCTAGGTGGTAATTATTATGGTTTTGTTATAGTAGATGACTTCTCTAGATATTGTTGGAAAATTTTCTTGGCTAGCAAGAGTGACACTTTTTCCGCGTTTGAAAATTTTTCTAAGATGTTCCAAAATAAGTTAAAAACTAACATTGTTACAATCCGAAGCGATCACATAGGTGAATTTGAAAACTATATCTTTGAGGAATTTTGTGAAAAACATGGCATTGATAATAATTTTACTGCACCATGTACTACATAATAAAATGGATTAGTGGAACACAAAAATCATGTTTTAGAAGAACTCGAAAGAACTATGATCAATGAACATGCCCCTCCTAATTATTTTTGGGCCGATGCCATAAGTACGACTTGTTATGTTTTGAATAGGATCCTAATTTGTCCAATTCTAAACAAAACTTCATATGAACTACTAAAAGTAAGAAAGCCTAATATATCACACCTTCACGTTTTCATATCTAAATATTTGTATTGAAAAATGGAAAGGAAAATATTGGTAAGTTTGATTCAAAAGATGATGAAGGTATCTTCCTCGGATACTCTCAATCTAGTAAAGCTTATAGGGTATTTAATAAAAGGTTAAAAATTGTTGAGGAGTCTGTGAATGTGTCTTTTGATGAATCTTATTCGAGATCAGTCAAAAAAGGTATTGTGCTTGATGGTTCAGATGTATCTTCAGAGAGTATACTTAAAGATCCAGATGTTAAAAGAGATGAAAATGATCTCCCATTGGAATGGAAATCTATCAAAAATAAAGATCTGGATGGTAAAAGTTATGATTATGATCTCCCATTGGAATGGAAATCTATCAAGGATCATCCCATCGACAATATCCTTGGAGATATCACAAAAGGAGTCATTACACGGTCCAAGATAAGTAACTTTTGTTATCATTTTGTTTTCATCTCACAAATTGAGCCTAAAAACTCCAAAGACGCTTTACTTGATGAACATTTGTTTTTAGTTATGCAAGATGAGATATACCAATTTATGAGAAATGAGGTTTGGAACCTTGTCCCTCCTCCGTGAGACTATCGTATCATTGACACTAAATGGGTGTTTAAGAACAAATTGGATGAAAACAGAATAATAACTTGCAACAAGGCTCGCCTTATTTCTCAAGAGTATAACCAAGAGGAGGGCATCGACTAAGAGAAAACTTATGCACCGGTCACCCGATTCGAGGCTATACGTCGTTTGCTTGCCTTGGCATGTTCATAAAATATCAAGTTATATCAAATGGATGTTAAGAGTGCTTTTCTAAATGGCTATATTAATGAAGAAGTTTATGTATCTCAACCTCCCAGATTTGAAAACTTTGAGTATCCTAATCATGTTTACAGACTAAAACGTGCCTTATATGGTATCAAACAAGCCCCTAGGGCATGGTATGAATGCCTCAACTAGTTTTTGTTAGAACAAGGATTCTCAAGAGGAAAGGTCGATACAACTCTTTTCATTAAGAGTCAAAGAAACCATTAAATTTTAGTACAAGTTTATGTAGATGATATTATATTTGGATCTACTAATATATCCTTAGTCAAGGAGTTCTCTAACTTGATGCAAGGAGAATTTGAAATGAGTATGATGGGTGAATTAATGTACTTCCTTGGTCTTCAAATTAATCAACTCGAGGAAGGGACTTTTTTTAGTCAAACCAAGTATTTTCAAGATCTATTAAAGCGCTTCGATATGGAAAAATCAAAAGTCATTGACACTCCAATGCCTATCGCAGTTAATCTTGATCGTGACGAACATGGTAAGTTAGTTGATGTAAAAAGGTATAGAGATAAGATCGGTTCCCTTCTTTACCTTACCTCTTCTCGTCCCGACATTATGTTTGGTGTATGTATGTGTGCTAGATATCAATAATACCCAAAGGAGTCACTTTTAAAAGTCGTTAAGCGCATACTTAGGAATATTTGTGGTACGACTAAGTATTAGTTATGGTTCTCTAAGGGTAGTGATTGCTCATTGGTTGGTTATTCCAATTTTGACTTTGCCAGTTTCAATTTGGATAGGAAAAGTACTAGTGGTACATGTTACTTCTTTTCAAATTCCTTAGTAAGTTGGCAAAGGAAGAAACAATTTTCCATTGCTTTGTCAATTACTGAGTCGGAATATGTCGCAGCCAGTAATTGTTGTGCCCAAATTTTATGGATTAAACAACAAGTACTTGATTTTAATGTCAAACACGATCATATTACAATATCTTGTGATAACACAAGTGCCATAAACCTAAGCAAAAACATGGTTTTACATTCACGCACAAAACATATTGAGATTAAGCATCACTTCCTTAGGGATCATGTAGAAAAAGGTGATGTCGTATTTGAGCATGTTGATAGCACTAACCAACTTGCAGATATTTTCATAAAACTTCTTGCGAATGAACCTTTCTTCCACATCCGTAGGGAACTTGGGGTTCTCAACATTTTGGATAGGTTGCAAGTACATTAGTTGCATTGCTCTTATTTACACTTGTGCTCTCATGAATTGTCTAAACTCTTGTATCAAGATATTTGTGAGGTAAAAATGTCATCCCGCATCATATAGGAAATATCATTCTAACTCTAACTCTACTCTTGATAACTCAAAGTGGTAAACTTGTAAATTTTTTATTCCTTGTGATATTTGAAAAATTGAAAAATAGGCCTGCTTGGGTCAACCTATGGCTGGTGACCGTCGACGCATACTAGAACTTGTGTTTATAAAAATTAAGGCCCTATGCGTCGATGCGTGACATGTGTTAGTCGACGCATCGCGCGATATTTTAACCAATGACTTTATAAATTCTATGTGACAAGTGTTTTTATCTTATCATCTCTACTCATTCACTCTCATTACTCTATTTTCCCCAAAACCTTCTCAAAAAGCCTAAGAGTATCTTTTACCCACAAGTCTCAAACTCTTCAAGCTTCCTTCCATGGCTTTATTAAGACCTACAAAGAGAATATTGGTAAAAGGAAGTGCCTCTTCTCAATAAAAACCTGATCTGGTAACTGCTTTGTCTATACATTCTGATGATTTGGTTGAGCCTTATTCAAAGAACTTTAGTAAGATAAAAATTGTTAAGCAATTTGTAGTATACAAGCAAACTCTAGGTTGGTTGAATCTACCACATGTTGTTGAGTTATTGAGATTTCAGAAACTCGGTGTCTTTTGGAATGTGATACTGCATATAATGAAAAGTTAATCAAACTGTTTTATAATGGTCTTCAAGGTAGTTTTGATGGGAGAACATTTAGATATAAGATGAATAACAAGGTTTATACTGTTAATTCTGAGATTTGGACAAAGTTTGAAATGTTTCCTCCAAGTCCTGTTTCTATCAAAATCATTGATACTGATAACTTTGAGGGATATGACTTTAAGGTTTCTCTAAATTCAATGTTGAAACATCCATTCTCTGAAAGTGTTGTGAATAGCACCTTATTTCAAAAATCGATCATAGTGGGTGCATTAAAACCGCTTGACCGTATTCTGCAGTGGATTGTCTCTCGCATAATTTTCCCTAAGAGGGGTGGATAATTAAGGGTTGATCAGCCTGAGGTGCACTTGGTCTATGCCATCAAGAAAAAAATGAATATCAATTGGCCTTACTACGTTGCGAGTATAATATATAATCTGAAAGATTTGGGTAGAGGAACAGCGTTGGACTATGTTTCCTTTATTCAACATGTCCTAAACAAGGCCGCTATTGGTGTTCCGGGTCTCCCCTTAATTGGATTATCAACTAATCAAGAGTTCACTCAGAATAAATTGACTATGATGGGTCACCAGTGGGATGCGGGTTAGCAACAGTATCAATATGTGATAAGAAGTAATAATGTGTGCCTGCATCAAGGAGATGATAGTGATGAGGAACATGATGAAGAAAATGAGGAAAGTGAGAATGTTGTTGCCATGGATGAAGATGAAGTGCCAGGTGGAAACAATGCTACCATTTTGAACTTTCTTGAGTCTATTCATCTTCCACAGGAGGATAACTCTTCGCTTATAAATTAGAGACTTGCTACTCTATCAAACCGTGTCAGGGTACACGATGAATAATTTTCCGCATACTCTACCAATAAAGATCAATGATACAATACTTTTAATGGGATGATGGAGTCTCAAGCGAACAACTTCACCAACTTCACCAACAATTTCATGTAACACTTCCCTTTTAACCAACCATCAAATCCACCACCACAAGGAGGAAATGAGAGTGATGAAAATTTATGTTTTATTTGGTCTTGTACTTTTCTATTTTCAGGAACTTAAGCTAGTATTTGTTGTTAATTATTTCTGGATTATGACTTACTTTGTGTTTGTCTCTCTTTGAACACCACTTTGTAACTAAACTATGAGATTGGTGTCTATTTATGGTTTTTTCCCTTTGTTATGCCTTTCTCTAACGACTCTTTATATGATTGTTTGTTAGAGTTATTGATTGCCAAAGTAGATAATGGTCTAACCTTACTTGTATTGATTATTGTTATTTTTAACCTATTACTTTGTCTTTTTTTGATGTTGTCAAAGAGGGAGAAGCATGTGGAAGGCCAAGAACAGATGATATGAAAGCCAAAACATAATGAAACGAAAGGGTGCACAAAGATAGGGGAGAAATCTCCGAGATTAAGATTTCGTTACTTGGTACTAAGGACAAGTTTTGCCATCATCAAAAAGGGGGAGCATGTGAGGGAAAGCTTCCTTCAATAAGGGTTTCAATGATGTCAAGAATTTCCACTATATGTTGAAAATGTTGCTACATGATATGGTGGACAAGGAAGCATGAAAAGTCTTCAAGAATTGGTATTTTTAGAAATTTCTATGCTTTTAGTCGACTCAAAGAAAGCTCCAGTCGACGCATGATTGAAAGTTTTTCCTTGGGGAAGTCTTGGGTTTACTCACGTCGATTGTATGCTCGAATAAACTTGGGAGAAATTTTAAGGAACTATGCATCGACGCATAGCCCTGGATCGATCAACGCATGCATTGAAAGTTGTGCCTTGGGGAAGTTTCGAGTTTGCTCACGTCGGCTGTATGGTCAACTCAACTTGGGAGTAATTTTTAGGAACTATGCATCGATGCATATCCCTGCATTGGTCGATGCATGGATCACGCACTTTATCTTTTGGCACTCTCGGGAATGCTCAGGTTGAGTCCCCCTTTTGGCATAGGTCGACCGTTCGCTCGTTAAATCTAATTTTCAGCTTAACAATTTGGTTTTGACTTGTGATAACATATATAATATTGTAAGGTTCTATCATTTGGTTTTCAACAAGAAAAGTGAAATATAAACATAAGGTACTCATCATCTTCAACCTCTTACTCATCCATTGACAACTACACATGATAATTTTTGTCGATCAAGGTGCGGAGCGTGTGTTGATAACATTAAAAGTAGAAGATTACGATCTCGTTCGGGTTGAGTAATTGTGGGTTTTTCTTGAAAATAATATGAGGGTTTTTCCTTAAAGATCATTGGGATTTGGGGGTTTTTGACAATTATTTTTCTTCAAATTCAGTCATGCTTAAGGGGTTGAGGAGCTGTGGGTTCGTTCGACAAGGTAGCTAAAATCAGAGGATTTTGAAGGAAGAATTGGGGTCACCATCTTGCGATCAAATCAACCGAGCAGAGGGTTTGAGAAACGATTTAGGTTCTCAACAAGGTAGCTACAACTGGAGGTTTATCGAAGATTAATGACATACTTGGTTCAAATCGAATCAAGGGAATAGAGGAGCTTAGTTTTCAATTCAACATATTGGATTTGAATTGTGATGACTATTTTCTATCTCTTGTACAAACTTTGAAATCATAATAGCAATTATCCTAATTCTACATTCTAGAATTAGGGGAAGAGAGTACCTCACGCGAAGACAATAGGGGGAACTGCCTAAACAAATCGCGTGTCATTATTCTTTCTCGTCTATTACCGTTTATTTGCTATAATTTGTGAATTTGCACATGTGGTTTCAAGTGTCTGGATTTGTAGTGTGATAGAACTATTTCTAAGAACTATAATAATCACTTTGATTGCTATAATTGGTTTTAACACTACAAATTAAGATAGATTGGACTTAGTGTGATTACTCACAGCAAGTGTTCGATAAAAGTCCAAAAAATGAAAATTTATGGGTTTTATACTCAATAGTTCATTGGGAGTAATTGACTAAAGCTAAAAAGTATAAGTCACCTATTATAATTGAATTCAGTGTTAATAATTCTCATAGGTTCATTTCGTTCCGTTTTACGCATATTTGGTCTTTTCAATAGAGGATCTTTTTTAGACGAGTGTATTCGATTAGCTTTCACTGTGTTTTAAGTTTTCATTAAAAACTATTTCTAAAAATTACGGTATCTATTCAACCCCCCTTCTAGATACATCTTATCTTCTTACAGGTTCATTTGTTAAGGGTTGTCATTTCATAAACATATTTTCATTTAATAAATAATTGGATGTTGTGCATTCAAATTTTGTGCTCTCTGTCTTTCTTTTTACTTTTATCACTTTCAAATAGATATGTGTTCTTACACACACCCACACAATACATTGAGATCCACATCCACTCTGGATCCCGTTGATAACAACTCTACTATTTCCACTTATGACTTTGAAAATCTTATCTACCAAGCCGGGGATGAAGGTGAGGAAGATTGTCAAATACCAGGAGAACTTTCCAGACTGTTAGTGCAAGAAGAGAAGGCTATTCAACCACATAAAGATCTAGTTGAGGTGGTAAACTTAGGTACTGAAACAGACAGGAAAGAGGTCAAGATATATGCCAACTTAGAGGACAATGTCAAGAACAGTTTAATACAGATGTTACATGAATATGTGGAGATCTTTTTTTGGTCATATTAAGACATGTCAGGGCTTGATATCGATATTGTAGTTCACTGTTTTCCGATGAAATAGGGTTGTGCTTTGATAAAACAAAAGGTTCGTCGTATGCGTCCCAAGATGTCAGAGAAGATCAAGGCTGAGGTTATGAAACAATTCAATGTAGGGTTCTTAGATTTGACCTCCTATCCTCAATGGGTTGCAAATATGGTTCCAATACCAAAGAAAGACGGAAAGGTACGTATGTGTGTAGGCTACAGGTATCTGACAGGGGGAGCCCCAAGGATGACTTCCTACTTCCACATATTGATGTTTTGGTCGACAACACTGCTCAGCACAAGGTATTCTCCTTCATGGATGGTTTCTAAGGGTATAATCATATAAAGATGCCAGCTGAAGACATGGAAAAGACTACTTTTGTTACACAATGGGGCACTTTCTACTACAAGGTTATGCCTTTTGGGTTGAAGAACATCGGCGCAACATATTTGCGTGCTATGGTAACTTTGTTCCATTAATTGATTCATCACAAGATAGAGGTCTATGTCGATGATATGATAGCCATATCACATACCGAAGAAGAGAATCTGGACCATTTACATCAGTTGTTTGAGAGGTTGAAGAAGTATAAATTGAGGCTGAATCTGAACAAGTGCGCCTTTGGGGTGAGGTCCATTAAACTCTTGGGTTTTATTGTCAGCGGTAAAGGAGTTGAGGTTGATCCCGCTAAAGTCAAAGCTATTCAAGAAATTCCCACTCCCCGTATCGAGAAGGAAGTCAGAGGTTTCTTGGGCCGCCTGAATTATATTTCCAGATTTATTTCTCATTTGAACGCTACGTGTGAGTCGATCTTTAAGTTGTTGAAGAAAGATCAAGTAGTGAAATGGAACGACAACTGCCAGATAGCCTTTGACAAAATCAAGGAGTACCTAAAAGAACCTCCCATACCGATGCCACCAGTTGAAGGAAGACCTCTGATCATGTATTTAATAGTGCTAGAGAGCTCAATGGGGGTGTGTACTGGGGTAGCATGACGATTCTGGTCGAAAAGAGCATGCAATATACTACCTTAGCAAAAAGTTTATTGACTGTGAAACAAGATACTAACTGCTCAAGAAAACTTGTTGTGCTTTTACATGGGCTGCTCGCCGACTAAGACAATATATATTGACTCATACTACCTTGTTGATCTCAAAAATGGATCCCATCAAATACATATTCTAGAAGGCCACACTCTCTGGAATAATAGCCAGATGGAAAATGGTCTTGACAGAATACGACATTCAGTATACCACTCAGAAAGCAATCAAAGGAAGTGTAATGTAAGATCATTTGGCTCATCAAGCCGTAGACGACTACCAATTTATGAACTTCAAATTCTCGGACAAGAAGATTATGTTAGTTACAGATTATGAAGAACCTGGATCGTATGAAGGACCTGAGCCAAGAACCCGATGGACTATGGTTTTCAACGGAGCTTCTAATGCACTTGGCAACAGAATTGGTGCTGTAATTATCTCTCCTCAGGGTTACCATACGCCCCTTACCGCCATATTATGCTTTGACTGTACCAATAACATGGTTAATACGAAGTGTGCATCATGGGTATTAAATTTTCTATTGACCTGAGAATCAAGTTGTTGAGCGTATACGAAGACTCAGCCCTGGTAATCATTCAGATTAAGGGAGAATGGGATACTAAGCATCCAAATCTCATTCCTTATAAAGAGCATGTGCTGGCCTTAATTTCGTACTTTGAGGAGATCAATTTTGAGCACATCCCACGAGAAAAGAATCATTTGGAAGATGCATTAACAACCATTTCGTCTATGTTTAAATCAGATGGGATGACGAGGCTCCCAGAATTACCGTTGAAAGGCTCGACGAACCGGCTCATTGCTACAAAGTTGACACTGACGGAGTAGAAGAGAAGCCTTGGTTTCATGAAGTGAAAAGATATCTTGAGGCTTAAGAGTATCCTGAAGGAGAATCAATTAACAACAAGAAATTCCTACAAAGGTTCTCGGCTAAGTTCTTCCTGAGCAACATAATTCTGTAAAGGTGCAACCATGATTCGACTCTGCGTCGTTGTGTGGACAAGAAAGAGGTGAAGAAATTTATGGAAGATATGCATGAGGTTATCTTTGGTACTCACTCTAGTGGACATACTATGGCTAAGAAGATTCTGAGAGTGGGTTATTATTGGTCTACTATGGAAATTGATTGCTATCACAATTCTAGAACTTGCCACAAGTGCCTGATCTATGGTGACAAAGTACACATTCCTAAAATACCTTTGAATGTCTTAACATCTCCTTGGCAGTTTGCAATGTGGGGAATTGATATGATTGGACAGATCAAGCCTACTGCTTCTAGTGGACATTGCTTCATCCTTGTTGCCATTGATTACTTCATAAAGTGAGTTGAAGTAGCCTCGTTTGGCTTTGTTACTAAGAGTGTTGTTGCCTGATTCATCAAGAATAACCTTATATGTCGATATGGCATCCCCGAGAGAATCATCACAGACAATGATACCAATCTCAACAATACTATGATTATAGAACTCTGCACGCAGTTCAAGATCAAGCATCACAATTCTTCTCTGTATCTACCAAAGATGAATGGCGCAATGGAAACCACCAATATGAACATTAAGAAGATTATACAAAAAATGATAGTGATGTATAAAGATTGGCTTGAGATTTTACCATTTTCTCTCCATGGTTATCTCAGTTCAGCTCCAACATCAACTAGGGCAATCCCATTCTCTCTGGTCTATGTCATGGAGGCTTTCTTAGCTGTCGAAGTTCAGATTCCTTCCTTGAGAATTATGAAAGATGCAGATTTGGACGAAGACGAATGGATTCATACTAGGATGTGTCAGTTTGATTTAATTGACGAGAAGAGGCTCGCGGCTGTCTGTCACAGTCATATGCATCAGAAGCGTATGATCAAAGACTTCAATAAGAAAGTCAAGCATCGAGCATATCAGGCTGGTGACTTGGTAATAAAGCGCATCATCCTACCGTAGAGTGATCCCAGGGGCAAATAGACTCCCACCTAATAAGATCCATTTATGATCAAGAAGATATCTCCAGGCAGTGTTATGATACTTACCACCATGGACGATGAAGATCTTCAACACCATGTGAACGTGGACATAGTTAAAAGATACTACGCATGAAAATGCCCCACTAGGTTAACTGACCTAGGAAAAAATAAGGGCATCCCGGTAAACCAAAAGGGTTTGGGCAAAAATTAGGGATATAAATATAAATATTATACACCTGGCAATTCGAAAACCTGAAAAGGCGGCTTGGGCAAAAAAGGGTATCCCAGTGGACTGAAAATCCGAAAGGACGGTTGTAACACGGTGGGAGAACTAACTTGGGTGTTTTGTGTTTGATCGCAATTGTTGCGGATAACAAGAGTCGCCACCGACTTTTCTTTTATCCAATAAAGAAAGGGTGAAAAGAACAGGAAAGAACTTTAGAGATATTTTCTTGAGTTTGGGGGGGTAGGTTATGAAAAGGGAACGTATTAGAACCCTTTTCACCTTTAGCTATCTATGGGCTCTTAGTCGCTTGCTAGAGCACTTGATTTTGTTTGAAAATGTGCTTGCGGTGTGGGTTTTGAAAGTATTTTGAAAAATGTTCTTTGTAATGGCTCTCGTTTCTACAAGAACGCGTAGAAAGTGTTGTTTTGAAAAAAGTTCAAAGAGGTGTTTGTGGAATGTGTTTTTGAAAGTGACTTTGAAAAGGTGTCTTTGTAATGGTTCTTGTATCTATAAGAACGCATACAAAGTTTTTTAACTTTTGAAAATAATTCAAATGAAAGTGTTGGTGTATAAAATGTTTTTGTTATGAGCAAGCGAGCAACTAGGAACATCCTAACTACTCAAAAGGTCTAGTATTCTTTTCCTCTTTTGTTAGATGTTTCTATCTTACCATTGATTTGGTAAGAAGCCCCATCATTGGATGTGAAGGGACGAGCGTGGGATGTTTGTATAGTCATAGAAGGTAACCTATGGGACATTTTAGCAATTTTCATTTAGGGACTAGATTGTTTTACCGAAGGAAACATTAAGGGTCATCGAGGGACTACGATCTTTTATCGAGGGTATTTGCTAAAACACCCATATTCAAGGGACATGACTATTTTTCCGAGGAAACAAGTGAGATTATCCTAGGGGTGCATATGTGTGAATAGTGTGTTTGATTGCATGCATTTTATCTTTTGAATGTTAGGTTATCTACTTGTTGTTTTTATCTTGCCATACATCCTAATTACTAGCATTTATACAAAAAAAACAATAAAAATGCAAAAATAAATCCTACACTATTACAACCATATTGAAATAGCGAGAAAATATAAAGGCAAAATAAAAATAAAAATAAGAAAAATGAGCTCTTTCGATTCAGGCTGAAGCACCCTTCGATTCTGCGCTTTTTGACCTCTTTCGATTTAGGCCTGGAGTCAGCAAGGTTCTGTCCTTCAATTGGGAGCTGGAAGTCAACAAGGTTCTATCCTTCGATTGGGAGCTTGAAGTCAGCAAGGTTCTGTCCTTCGATTGGGAGATGGAAGTCAGCAAGGTTATGTCCTTCGATTGTGAGCTGGAAGTTAGCAAGGCCACCTTTCTAGTTACTTCCTTCGTTTAAGGCCTGGGGTCAGTGTGAGGTCAATTCTTTGCCTCAGGCTCGTTGCTGGCTCCTTCGACTGTAAGCATGCTAGGCTCTCAGGTTGAGATTCGAAAGGCTTGAGCATTCAGCCAATCGAAGGGTACAATGATCCTGTCTTAAATTCTTAAAATGTAACTATAGGCCAAGGGTTAGCACAAAATTTATGGGTCTCAAGGTCTAAATCCTAACTAGTCATAGTTGAGATTTTCAGCATATGGGCAGCCAGAATTGAAGGTTAAAACATGGTCAAGCTCCCTATATGAAATATCTACATTTGTCTTTATTGGTATGTGCACATGATATTTAAATAAAATAGATTCAAGTTTAAAGGGAACTTACCTTCTGAAGTTCTTAAATCGAACGAAACTGCAAGTGTCTTCCTTGGTGGTGAATGGAAGTTCGTTGGGGCCTTCCTGAGATTAATCCAGTTACTACTTTGTGCAAGCAGTCACTGAATCGAAGAAGGGTCTCTGAGTGGATCAAAGGTTCTTTCTATGACAAGTAACAAAATGAATCAAAGGGTTACTATATTGTAGTTGGGGAAGTGGTTCGAAGACTTGTTAGATGGTCACTTGGGGGTGAATCTAAGGATTCACTTAGTGTTCAAAGGAGGTTGAGTTTTTTTAGAATTGTTTGAAGAAAAACGTTTGGAGGTGTTTGAGAGTTTTTGGGAATTTTCACAAGAGTTTTCTTGCAATTATTCAGGCGCCCCTAACATGTGTGGTGGAGGCTCATATTTATAGATGGCCTGGGCTGATGTTTTAGGATGGAAAACAAAAGTTTTAAACAAAAAAGGCATGTTGTGTTTGTAGATTTTGAGGGGCAGTGTTTGTAGGCTATTTTTGTGTAAGGAATAAGGCAGTGTTCCAGGAATGCTATGCAGCAGTTTTGGAGTTTTATGGTTAGTGTATCAGGCCTGAACCTGGAAGCTCATGGGACTTGGTCAACAAGTACCTTTGGGCATCTCAACCTTTTGTCTTGACCCCCTACCCCTATCCTTCGACCAGATTCTCCAACAATCATTTATTTTTTTCAAATTGAAGTGTCCTTCAAATGGATCATGTGGTTATCCTTTGAAGGGGCCCAAATAAGTATCTTTCTACCAATCCCTTAATGGGTTCCTTCGAATGGTCCAAATACCTGCTCCTGGGGTGGGTCAGCAAAACATGTCATTCAATTGGGACATTAATACATGTCTAGCAAGTCCTTCGAATGTGCCACCATGATACTTCTTTCGCACGAGACAATGGCATAGTGTCGAATTTGTGTGTTGAGGCAAGCCATTTCCAAGAGAGATACAACCCACCTAAACTTGCCTTCAAGGGGTCATATAGCCAAATGAAAGGGTGTATGTAGGTGGTCCCTGCTTTGTGACTTCATGCAAACATGCAAGAGACCCTTTCTCAAACGAAGGCTTGTGTGAATGGAACCATATTCCCAAATGAAAAGTGTGTCCAAAAACTTGTACTGGAGGATTCACACACCCCAAACGAAGAATGCATGCAGAGGATGAAGGGCACAATCGAAGCTTGCGACACAGGGAAGGCCATATGCCCCAAACGAATGAGGCCTGCAGGAGGTAAGATGTTTAATAGAAAGAGAGCAGAAGAGAGGCTTTATCCTCCTTAATTGAAGGACATCATGAGGAGGATTTTTGCTTTGTGAATTTGAAGATAGTTGAAGATAAGTGTTTCCCTGTCCAAGCTTGTAAAAAATTGTTTCAAAGGGTGACTTTGGCCTTGTGCATGCTAGCATGGAAAGGAATTTTGCCTTGGAAATCTTGGCTAACACGCAGGAAAGATGCTATATGGCCAAAGAAAAGATTTGCACGAAGAGAATAAAACGTTCAAATAAAGTCCAATACCCCAACGAAGCAAGAAATAAACTTACCCAAAAGGAGTCCAACACCCAAACAAAGGATGCAACTAAAGCCTACATCGAAGGAGCCAAAGTTCTTAATTGAAGGATGTAAAATCAAAGAGAACTTGTTTTTGCTTCAATTTTGTCAAAAAGAGGATTTTCATCATTTTTGCCCTTTTTAGAAATTTCCTCTTTAATCAGGATGCTGAAAAATCCAAATATATTTGTGTAAGCTTGAATTTTTGGGATCCCCTTGTGAGAAATGCCTTGAGAAATGAGAGGGAAATTTGTTGGGTACAACAGCGATCCAGGCAAAAATTAGGGATTAAAGCGTATGACTATGTCTCGTTGGATCACTTACAGCCAACTTTATTGCCAATGTTAAGTTTGAATAGTACATATCGATTCAGTCGACATTCTTCCGACAACAAGGGATGAGATGCTCGAAGACATAGGGGCAATAGAAAAGTTGAAACTTGACGAGATCATTTACAAAAAACTATATATTTGGTATTCCTTTCACTTCACGATGATTTCCTCTTACTAGGATTTATGTCTGTTTGTACAACAATCACCTGTTTATAGGAATACTATCAATACAAATACAATTTCAAATCCAAATTTTATTTTACTTTTTATGTTTTGTTTGCAAAAAACGTCCAATGATTAAATTGAATGAAAATATGTATACGAATATGATTACTATTAACAAAATATGCATAAAAAACAGGAATAAGCATTTTCTTAAGACTCTAGGAGTTGGGATAATGTTCAAGTCGTCCATAAATCCCCACAGAGTAATCCCCAGTAAAGTTGCCCCACAGAGTAGTTTCCATAAGATTATCCCCCGCGGAATAAGCTTCACAAGCTCATCTTCAACAAAGACATATTCCCCGCAAGCCTGATATACTCTAATCATACTCACCAGAAGATCCCTCTCGGGGATAAAGGAGTATAATATTTTCCCCAACAATGTCGATAACTTACGAAATTCCAATCTTTAGTAGATTATGATAGCAGCATAGTTCACAGGAATTCTCTTCCCCAACTGAGTTTATTTCTCCAACACTATAAAATCCCCTGCAGAATTCTCTTCACCAGCCGGATTCAAATCCCTTAGCAAAGCATATTCCTCAATAGAGTGTTTCTCCAGTAGGGTTTATTTCCTCAACAAGGTTGATTTCCCCAACATGGTTTAATTCCCCAACAAGGTTTATTTCCCCAGTGAAATTCAGCCTCCCTAGCTTGAGTCTATCCCTCTGACTACTGTAAATCACCAGCAAAAATTCTCTCTCCAGCAAAGGGTAGTCTAGACCATTATCCCAAGAGAGTTTCTACGAAATTTGAAATAGGACCAAATATGAGTTAATCTTATCCTCCCCAGACGAGTCAGCATCCATGTCGAAAACTCGGTCAGACAACACCTCAGAAGGTTATCCATCTCTTTTATCCCCAGTCAGGGTATATAAGAATTAAATTCCCCATTAGAGAGATGAACGACCAGTGTTCCTGAACTCTTCTCCCCAAACAGAAATCAACATTCCCCGACGGAGTTTCCTCAAACAGTACGCAGGAATTCCCCAGTAGAGGCATTCTAAACAAAATCGAAGATTCATAGTCTTTATCCTCAACAACAGTCCGGGATTTATTTTCCCAATCAAAAATGTTATGCAAAGTTACCAATACACTTCAATTACATCTCGCATTCATACATCATTTATCATAGCATATGCATACAAAACGCATATAGCACGCTATCATTTTCTTTAATAACATCATTATGCAATCCACTACATACATCATTACATTGCATAGGTACCAACTCTATCTTTTTAGGTAAAGTTCACAAACAAACAAAAAAACATCATCAATAATTTTCTAATAGGTCGCACACTAATTCCTGAAACAGGATGGAGCGGTTATCTACACACCAGACAATTTCCTTCAGAGACTAAATCTGAGAAGTAGCTACTTAAGCACTTTCCCCAGAGATTCATTCTGAAAGATATATCTTCTAGATGAATTCGGGCGTAGAAATATTCTAGTGTATCATTTAGATGAAGTAAAGCGTATATTTTCTTATGATACTCTTTTTGGAAAAAAAAGTCAGGCGTAGACTCTTTCCAATGACTCTTCTAGTTGAAGTTGGGCGTAGACATCTTCTAGTTTGAATGAAATCAAGCATAGATTTCCTTCTGATACTCTTTTTGGAAAAAAAGTCAGGCGTAGACTCTTTTCAATGCCTCTTATAGTTGAAGTCGGGCATAGACATATTCTAATTTGGATGAAATAAAGCGTAGATTTCTTCTGAAACTCTTTTGGACAAAGTCGGGCGTAGACTTATTCCAATGTATCTTCTAGACAAAGTCAAGCGTAGACTCATTATAGTATATCATTCGGATAAAATCAAGTGTAGATTTATTTTAATATTCTTTTTGGACAAAGTTGGGCGTAGACTCATTCCAAACGTATCCTCTAGACAAAGTCGAGCATAGACTTATTCTAGTATACCATTCAGATGAAGTCAAGCATATATTCCTTCTGAAACTCTTTTGGACAAAGTCGAACGTAGACCCACTCCAAATATATCTTCTAAGACAAAGTCAGGCGTAGACTTATTTTGATATTCCTATCAAGAGTTACCTCCCCAAAATTTTCCCTCCCATTTTTCTTCAAGACATTCCTCTAAGTTCCTCAAATGCTCGAGGTGGCTCAAGAATTGATCAGACAAATTCTCCTCCTAAGCAATAGACTTACAAATAAGGTTTCATTTTTCTCAAGTAAGATTAGGTTTCTAAGGCTTAAAGTGGTTTTCATGGTTTCTTATAGGTCTCCAAGAATGCTCACACCAAGTTCCATGCCTTGCATCACAAGTTTTCTTAGACAATGGCTCAGATGACTGGAAATCAACAGTATTAGGTAAAAAGTCAACTGGGGTCAACATACAGTCAAACCTCAAGATTTTTGGTCAACATCAAAATTTTGAAGTTATATCCATCATTTGATCAAGGGTTGGTATGATTCCTCAAGAAAGGCCTTAAAAGCATCAAAAGTCAAAAGTTGCCAAATTAGGGTTTCCTTAGGAGAAGTCAACTGAACTTTGACCAAGCATAACTTTCACATGCTTCATCATATTTTCCCTAATCAAAGCACATTTTGAATGTAATTCAATTCTATACAATTTTTTTTCTCTAAGCTCAAGTCCAAAAAATGCAATATTTGAGAGATATAAGACAATATATTACAGGTCATTTCAAAAGTCAACAAAAAGACACTTTTTGTCAAGGCAACTTACATCAAGATAAATTCTTCAAAAGAAAAAATTATCAACATAGATGTTGTAGAAGACATCTTGAACTTTCCAAAAAGTCAGAAATAATCTTTAAAAGATAAAAATTGAGTGAGTTATGACCATTGCAAGTTAGGAAATTTTGAGCAAATGCATTAAGTTCAAAGTGAGCAAGCCTGATATTTTGGGCTATTGGGCCATGGTTTAAGAGTCCAAATGTGTATTATACTCTTCATACACATCAAACCTTGTTCTCACACCACTTGATCCTTTTTATTTTAATTATTTTAATTATTTTTGATTTAATTCATTAATAATACAAAATAAATAAGATAAAATCATATCTTATTACACAAGGTCCAAGTCCATTTATTTTTGCCCTATTTTTCTCTATATATTCAAACATCAAGACAAGAACCCTTACACACGAATCCTTTCCTCACAATTTTGCCAAAAAATATCAAACTTTTATCAAGAATCCTAAAGTTCTCAAACCCTATTTTCAAGCCCTTTTACTACAAAACCTCCATTCCATTCACTCCTAGCAAACATACAGTAAGATTGGATCAGTTTTGATGATTCAAAACATGTGGAGTCTCATTGCATAGCATCTCCGGTTGCATAACATTCATAAATTTCATATATTGATTTTTGATTGGTTCTAAGCCATTTTAATGCCTTTATCAAGTTTCTGAGATATCTTTGTACAGGTCTAAGACATCGTAGTGATCCCATGCAGCCGAAACCATGAGACATCAATGTTATACCGATTTCATGTTGTCTTCGCCATAGTGGCAAAATCGTTGCGTTTTAGCCTTCAAAAATACTCCCATTAGATTCGCAACCTTTATTTTAGGGGGGGGGGGGGGGGTTAGAACGTTTTTGGATCATTAATTCTCTTTATTTCGCAGGTTGAACAAAAAGGATACTCAAAGGGATGCATATCTATATTATATATTAATCATTTCAGTTATGTAAACGGATGTATAGCCTCCCCAGTGGTAAAAGCGTGCGCGATAAAGAATTATTCTCAAAGGGCCTGGGTTCAATCCAGCCTTTTGACACTTTCTTTCTCTAATTTTTGATATTTTGCAGGGTTTGATACAAAACGCGCTACAGGCATATCCTAAAACTAAGGCGCACTTGGCCTGGTGGTATGCATGTTGTGTGAAGATCTTGAGGGCGTGAGTTCAACACCCACCCCTACTGGTTTATTTTTGTATCTCAATTCTCTATGCTTCTCCTCCTTTTCTTTATTCTTTACCAACCTTTTTCAAAAACCATTTTTTCTTAACAAAACCTTAATCAACTTAACTCAATTTTAGGTTTTAATTTTAGGTTTTCTTAATTTAATTAATCTTAGGTTTTCTTAATTTGATTAATTTTAGGTTTATTTAATTAACCTTAATTTACCTTTAGATTTTATTAATAAACCCTAATTTGATGTTTTAGATTTTCTCAATTAAAATCAACGTAGACTTTAGGGTTTGCTTAATTTAATTACCTAACTTTTTTTCAATTAAAATCAATTAGGTTTTAGCTTAATCATCTAATTTTTTTCAAATGATTTTCCTCTTATTTTATAATCTCTGCGTACCTTTATTATTTTTGCATTTAGTTTTTCCCAATTATGTAACTACTAATAAGTTGTAATAGTTTAATTAGGGTTTTTATCTGCTTTCTTTTTCACCTGTTTTATGGTTTTGTACCCCCACTCTCGAAGCCTTGTAATAGTTTAGGTTTACTTTTGTACCTTTAATTTCCACAATTTACTGCATTCCTTATAACTGCTAGTAATTAGGGCATGCATGGCAAGATCTAAAACCAATCTCTAGATAATCCTAATCAAGATTAAATAACTGAATTAAAACACTTTTTCACACACTCACCTCTAGGGTAGTCCCACTTGTTGCCTTCGAATAAACAATCATGTCTCTCGAACGTGGGGATGCTTTAGAAAAGTCCCTCTGATACAAAAGATTGTAGTCCCTCGATGACCCTTCCATGTTGCCTTCGATAAACAATCTTAGTCCCTTACGATAAATTGATTAAGCGCCCCTATAAGTTGCCTTTTATGATTGTTTGATGACCCACACATGTCCCTTCATATTCAACGATAGGGATTCTTACTAACTAATGGTAGGATAGCACTATCTAGGGAAAGGAGGAAAATAACACGAAATACTTTCGAGTAGGTAGATAGCTCGTAATTGCTTGCTCACATAAACAAAACATATTTTCACACAAAACACTTTTCTAAAATATTTTCAAATAAAACAAACACTTTGTAGGCATTCTTAACCAATACTAGAATCATTACAAAGTTTCCTTACTATTGGCATTTTTTAAAATATTTTCAAACATGCATAACACAAAGCAATTTTCAAAACAAAGTGAGCTAAGAGATTAAGAGCCCATAGATAACTATGGATAAAAAGGGTGCTAACACCTTCCCTTTTGATAACCTATTCTCTGAACTCAGAATAATCTCAATGGTTTTTCCTGTTCTTTTCACCCTTTCCTTATTGGATAAAAGAAAAGTCGATGGCGACTCTTTCTATCCACAACATTTGCGATAAAACACAAAACTAAGTAAGTTCTCCCATAATATCACAACTAGGAATCCTGTCTCTTTGTACGAAACTGCCTGTTTATAGGAAAACATTCAATACAAATATGTTTCAAAAAACAAATTTGTTTACTTTTTCTGCTTTGTTTGCAAAAATGTCCAATGACTAAACTGGATGAACATATGCATTTGAATATGATTTACTGTTAACAAATGTGTGCATACAAACAAGGATTAACATTTACTAAAGACTCTAGGAATTGGGATAATGTTTAAATCATCCACAAATCCACATAGAGAAATCCCTGCAAAGCTACCTTCACAAGCTCATCCCCGATAGAGACATATTCTCCAGCAAGTCCTATATGCCTTCACATAGAAATTGGGGCACCTTCCAGAAGTTCACATGATCATCTCCCCCAGTAGGTCCCCTAGCGTATATGGAAGTTTGATCATTTCCCCATCATACGGTGGAAACTTCCTCAGTGTAACGTATGAAATTCCAATCCCCATTAGAGATTATGTACTCAATACAGTTTACAGGGATTTAATTCTCCAGCAGAGTTTATTTCTCTAATACCATATAATCCCCAGTAGAATTCTCTTCTCTAGAAGAGTTTATTTCCCCATCAGAGTTTATTTCTCCAATTATCGCAGTCCCCCGACAGGATTCTCTCCTCGGGACAGATTTCAGTCAACTTTATCCTCCCTGGAAGAGTTGACGTCCATACCTGAAACTTAGTCAGATAGCGTATGAGATGATTATCCATCTCTTTCATCCCCAAAACTTAGTCATTACATGCATCATGGTATTGAACAAAACTAACGTTGTTTCTTTCATGTTAGTTCATCAACAGATAAATTGTCAGCAATTTTTCATCTTTTAGATAGAATCCATCGACGATTCATTCTGATGATCTTTTGGATACAATCAGGCGTAGACTCAATCTTATGCATACTCTATATACAGTTCAGATATGATCAAGACATAGATCCATTATGATACTCATCCCATATATACTCCAGATACGATCAAAACGTGGATTTATTTTGATGCTCGTTCTGGTATATCTTCCAGATATCGTCCAGATACGATCAAGACGTAGATCCATTCTGATATTCATTCCAGTATATATTTAGATACAGTCGTGTGTAGGTTTATTCAAATACAGATATCAGATACAGCCAGACGTAGGCTGATTCTAACCCAGATCTCAGATACAGTCGAACGAAGACTCATTCTGGTCCACTTATAGATACAGTCAAGACATATACTCATTCTAAGAACATCGTTTGGATATAATTGAGACATAAGATTCATTCTGACATTCCCTAATGCGTTTGTTAGATACAGTCGAACACAAGGTCATTCAAATGTACTTCTCAGATACAGTCAAACATAGGCTCATTATGATACTACTATCAACAGTTGCTTTGATTGCATCTATGATCCAATCTCTGACGATATTCTATCACCTCTCAGAATGGCATCTTTAAGCCCATTCAAGCAATACTATCAACCAACGGTGTTATTTCATGAACATGTGAGTGCAAATTTCTAGGCACTTAAGTGTTCAATCCTATTCGACCTTCGGATCACGAGTGGTGGACATGCCAATCTAACTCTCCAGGTTTAAAAAGATTAAACATGGGCAGTTGTTGTACCCCAAAATTTGCCCTCCCATTTTTTCAAGACATATCTTCATACAACTAGGGTTTCACTTTTCTCAAGGAATACTGAGCTTGCAATTCCTCAAGTGGATTTCATGGTTCCTTATATGTACTAAGGAATTCTCATGCCAAATTTCAAGCCTTGCATCACAAGTTTGCTCAATCAATTGCTCAGATGACTGAAAATCAACGGTATTGGGCAAAAAGTAAACTTTAACCAATTTATAGTCAAACTTCAAGATTTTTGGTCAACATCAACATTCTGAAGTCACATTCATCATTTGATCAAGGTTTAATCATGATTCATCAAGAAAACTCTCAATTCATCAAAAGTCAAAAGTTACTAAATTAGGGTTTTCTTTAGGAGAAGTCAACAAAACTTTGACCAAGCATAATTTTCACATGCTTCATCAGATTTTTCTCAACCAAAGCTAACTTTGACCAAAAAATGCTTCATTTGAGAGATATGGGTCATAACATTATAGGTCATTTCAAAAGTCAACAAAAAGACACTTTTTGGCAAGGCAACTTACATCAAGATAAATTCTTCAAACGAAAAAAAGATCAACATAGAGATTGTTTAGGAAATCTTGATATTTCCATAAGTCCAAGTTCACCTTCATATGATAAAAATTGAGAGAGTTATGATTGGTGCAAGTTGGGAAATTTTGAGAAAATGTATGAAACCTAAATTGATCAAACTTGAGTTTTTGGGCTAGTGGGCTTATGTTTCAAGGTCCAAATGTGTTTTGTAACTCATAGTGAACCTCTGAACTTATTCATACACCCCTTGGATTTTTATTCTATTTTTTATTTAAAGTCAAAACTAAATTAGATAAAATCAAGGCTTTCTTACAAAAGTCCAAGCCCACTTCTTTTTTTACCTAATTTAGGCTCTATATATTCTTCATTCAGATAAGAGAACAAGACACAAAACCTTGCGAGACAAACACCATTCCAAAATTCTAAAATTATCAAAAACTAGGGAAAATCGAAAACCTATATTCAAGCCTCCCTCAAGGCCAAATATCTGTTCCAATCTATTCCAGAAGCAATATAGGGTAAGAATGGATCAGTGTTGATGATCTAAAGGGCTTGAAACTCATTTCTAAGCATCATTGATTTCCATTATTGCATAAAATTCATACTTTTGTTCTCTTTGTGTTTTGATCCATACTAAGCTTACTAATGTTTTTCTGAGGTATAACAACGCATGATAGACCCATCACATGACCCCCATGACGATCGAACCACTTTTGGCCATGTTTGAACCGTTTCATACTATTTATGTAATTTCTCTTCGTACAGCAGGAATCAGCCAAAACTAAGGGTTCCATTGAATTCACAGGGCCTAAATTAGGGGGGTATGGTACCTTTGAATCACTAACTTCTTTTATTTTGCAGGAACGAAGAATATGATCATCAGAGAAAACGACCAGAGCTAGGGCTCTAGTGCTTCTCTGGTCCAGTCCTGTAGTTTCATATTATATTTGATTGGTTTCACAATGTTACCAGATGACTCAGTCACCCCAGTGGCAAGAGTGTGCATGATAAGGCATTGATACACCAAGACGTGGGTTCGATCCCTGCCATTTGGTGTTTTATGATTTTTTTCACATTTTTCCAATGTTTTGCAGTTTTCATTATACTTTGCATTACGCGCGTTCTATTAACACCAACGTATGGTTGGCACAGTGGAAAACCATGCTGGGAAGAAGGCAAAGGGCATGGGTTCAACACACACCCCTGGCATTTGTTTTCCTTTTTATTTTCTAACCCCATTTTCCATTGATTTTGCTTCCCCTATTATTTTTTTGAATAACATTAATTCTTTTCCCCTTAACCTTATTTTCAATTAACCATTAAAAACATAAACCTTTTTCTAAAACCCTAATTAATTAGATTTTAGGTTTTTAATTAACCTTTTTTAATTTAATTAAAATTAATTATATTTTTAGGTTTTAATCATAAATCATTCTTTTCATAACCAAATCACCAAAAAAACATTTTGTTTTCCTCTTTCCTTTTTCTTTATTTTTTTAGATTAATTGTATAGGTTCCATGAATGTAATAACATAGTTTATTTTTTTTACATTTTCCTATTATGTAATTGCTTCTGGGATGTAATAGTCTTAGGATTTTTATTTTCCGCACTTCTATTATGTAACTGCCCTAAAGCTCTAATAGTTTTAGGTTTACGTTTATGCCTTTATCTGAGGCTACTATATTTACTGTATTACTTCTAGTAATTAGAATTGTATGGAAAGACTAAAACCAAACGGTAGAAAATCCTAAATTCCAAGATAAATAACTGAATTGAACATACTTGCACACTTGCACCTCTAGGATAACCTCTCTTCATTACCTTCAGAATACACGGTCATGTCTCTCGAAAGTAGGGATGCTTAATCAAAGACCCTCGAATAAAAGATCATAGTCCCTCGATGACCCTTCGATGTTACCTTTTTAAAAATGATCTAGTCCCTTACGAAATTGTTAAAGCATCCTTACGAGTTACTTTCGATGACCGTATGATGACCCTTTTCATGTCCTTTCAAATCCAACTGATAGGGCTTCCTACTAACTAATGGTACGAATAGCACTATCTAAAGGAGAAGGAAAAGTACAAGAACAACCTTGAGTGGGTAGAACTGTTAAACGCTTGCTCACAAATCTTCTCAAAAACAAAACACTTTTACAAATCACACTTTCAAAATGAAATATTTTCTAAAACACTTTGTGTACACTCTTGAGGACCGATACAAGAGTTATTACAAAGTTCGCCTTACATTGGCAATTTTCAAAATATTTTTCAAATACACACAAAAAGAAAATTTTCAAAGTGAGCTAAGCGATTAAGAGCCCGTAGATAACTACGAATGAAAAGGGTGCTAACACCTTCCTTTTTCATAACTTACCCCCCAAACTCAAAATCTATCAAGGTATTTCCTATTCTTTTTACCCTTTCCTTATTAGATAAAATAAAATTAGGTGGCGACTCTTGCTATCCGCAACATTTACTATAAAACACTAAACAAGTCAGTTCTCCCACTGTATTACACCAGACACCTTTTGGATCTCTATAGCTTTCATACGCTCTTCTAATAGCTTATACTTCTCATCAGCAAGGGGATGTTGTTCATCTAAATAATATTCTTCCTCTTCAACAGAGTATTTGACAGAACCATGATTACTATTTTCCATATGCTTATCACTTTCGTCATTGTCATCATGTTCATTATCATTGTCCTCTAGGATCTTGATCTCCTTGAACTATTTAGCCGGACCTTTGAATCTTCTCCCTATGTTGATAATTCCAATTGGTTTCTTTTTATTCTCTTTGAAAATAAGTGCCTTCATATCTTCTTACCCTTGTCTAAGCTTAGGAACATCTCTTGGAACTGAGCATTCTAAGCCTGGAGATCTCTCACTATTTATTTGAGAGCCATTTCTGCTGAAATAAACAGCAAGGAGATGAGAAACATGTCTTGGAAACCTGTTATGCAATGACATGGTATGTAGATGTGTATGCAATGTTTTCAAGGATCTTTATGGAATATAGTTAGAAACATTAGAAATTGAATTTAATTGCATCTTTGTCTGAAGAACTTTGAGTTTTCATCTTTGAACGTCCTTCTATAAGGATCAAGCTCACCATATCAAGTGGTTCATAGCCTCTGACTCAAGAAAATGCACTTTGATCTTGACGGCATCAGGCTAGAGGAAAATAAATCCTCTTTCCCCTTGATAGAAATTTGGCTTATAACAATCATGTAAACATTGCACCATAAATCCCTAAGATCCTTGAAATGGTTAGTAACAGTGCTATGTTATGAAATGACATGATGTGTATGCCATGCACTAAGAAAAAGCGTAAGTTGATAAGAATAAATTAGTTTATTCAAACAAATATTGCGAGGAATTCAAGTTGTTAGATAGTGAATACAAACAAGTCACACAAGTAGCCTTTGGTTTAAAGGCTTGCATAAAGTCAATAGGTAAGTACCCTTCCTACAACTGAAGTTTAGTTGGCTCAACCTGTCCTAAAATAGTAACCGGGTTCTAAGAATATCATATTAGAGATCTTTCTCAAAGGATTTATTTTAGTACGACAACTGGTTTTCCACCAAAACATCCGGAGAGTCAAATCTCAATAAGCGTAGCTTCGAGTATCAACCAACTTTGGACTGCACCAAAGCCGGCTATCTCACTATCTTCTAATGGCCAAGATGGGTCAATTAAGATTCTAAGAGTAAGTTAGTGTTAATTACACCACGCGGAAGCCTAAATTTGTCCGTGACTGACTCAAGGAACATCAGTACAAACCAAAGTGTCAAACTAAATGTAGCCATGATATTAACCATATTGGTCTACACCGTCTAATATTTATGATCTATTGCTACTTACCTAAGGAATCCCTAGATTCAGATGTAGGAGCTTTCAAGTAATAAACCCAAGCAAGCCCTTAAAGTTAAATCAGACAAAGCACACAATTTAAGCAAGTAAATTGATTTAAACTCTTAAGGTAACCCCTCTTTTAGAATTGTCCCTAACAAAGTCGACATTTCTGTAATACGGTGGGAGAACTGACTTATTTAGCGTTTTATCGCAAATGTTATGGATAGAAAGAGTCTCCACCGACATTTCTTTTATCCAATGAGAAAGGTGAAAAGAACAAGAAAGACCTTTATTATATTTTCAGTTCGAGGGGTAAGTTATGAAGAGGGATGGTGTTAGCATCCTTTTCATCTGTAGTTATCTACGGGCTCTTAATTGCTTAGCTCACTTTAAACTTGCTTTGTGTGTGTGTCTATGATTTGAAAATATTTTGAATTCCAATTGTGAGGCAGACTTTGTAATAATTCTTGTATCAGTCCTCAAGAATGTATACAAAGTCTTTTTTGAAAATGTTTGGTTTGAAACGTGAGGTGTAAAAATTAATTTGTTTGTTTGAAATTGTTATGAACAAGCAATTTGTTGAGTCTTACCCACTAAAGGTCATTCTTGTTATTTTCCTTCTCCGTTAGAGATGGTACTATTCATACCATTAGGTGGAAGGTAGCCATATCCATTGGATATGAAGGGAAAGGCGTAGGGTCGTTGTATGGTCATAGAAGGCAACATGTAAGGATATACTTTAGCAATTTTTTCGATGGGACTATCATCATTTTTCTCGTAGAGTCCTCGAAGGGACTAGGTCATTTTGTAGGAAACTCGAAGGGTCATCGAGGGATTATGATCTTTATTCGAAAGGGACCATGATGATATTGTTGAATCAAGGGTATTTTGCTAAAGTATCCTTACGTTCGAGGGACATAACCAATTGTTTCTGAAGACAACAAGAGAGGTTACCCTAGAGGTAAAAAGTGTGTAAAGGTGATTCAGATCAGTTATATTATCTTGATTTAAGGTTTTCTAATGTTTGTTTTTGTATTTCCATACAAACCCTATTAGCATACATCTAACAGTTATGTATACATGTATGTAAAAGATAAGTACAAAAAGTAAAGCCCTAGGACTATTACATGGCTTCGGGGGCAGTTACAATATTTAATAAAACCTTGCGAGGAATTAAACACTAAGCTATTACAATTTTTATACAACCTATACACTTGTCTAAAATAAAAAGTAAATAAATAAAAATACATGTTAAAAAATATTATTTTAAAAAAAACACCTAAATGTCTAAAATGTCACCTTTTATTTTTTGTATTTTGGGTTAATTTTAAGCATTTAGAAAATAATTATTTATCTAATTCTAAATTAATTACAAAGGTTAATAAATTGAAAAAAACTAAGTCTAATAAAATTGAATTAAAAAATGTCCAAAATTAGATTAATTAATAAAAACTCTAAGACTAATTTTTTTATGGATTAAAACGATTAGTAGAAAATTAAATAAGAAAATAAGTAAAAAATAATGGAAAGTGGAGAAGATTAGAAAACAGATAATATATGGTTGCAAGCATCCAGGCTCGAACCCACACCCTCTCATTTACCAAGCAATAACACTACCACTGCACCATGAAACAAACATAATTTTATCCCTTAACGATGGCATCTCGTATTCCTCATGTTAAAACTTGCATGTAAGGCTTTAAACTTGTTCTAAACGACCATGCTAAGCAATCTGAATTGTTAGAATCAATTAACAATGCGTATACAAATACTCAAAAATAATGCAAACCGGGCATGGCATGTATGTAAGTTTTAGGTACCAACAAGCATGGAAATTTACCTATTATTACCTTGGAGATATTCTGGAAGTGATTTGAGGTGGTGGTTTGGACTGAATCAAGCTTGAACTTAAGATTCAATGGTGCACTTTCTTTGAAAATTTATGATTTTTGAGACTTTTCTTGAGGCAAACTTTCGTATTCCATTGTAGTATAAGGGCTTGAGTATTTATAGAGGAGGATATTTAAGTCACCAAATAAGGAAAGAATCAAGTGATCATGGTGTTACCAAAAATCAATGAAACATGTTTTCTAACTTGCCATTTTTGAAGAACCTTGTCTCAAACATGTCTCTCACGGTTTTGGCAAGCTTTTATGAGGTTCTGGGCCTTCTAGAAGATGTTCAAATGATCATAGTCCAACATCAATCCAACTATTTGTAATTTTTAATTTAATTCTTTTACAAAACTTAAATAAAAATTTAAATAAATAGGATAAAAAATATGACCATATACCAATGGACTTAGAGGTCTTCTATCATTTCATAGACATTTTTGATCCTCAAAAGTTAGGCCCATTAGTCCAAAAATTCAAAATTGCTCAATTGAGGTTTCATGCATTTCTCAAAAATTGTCCAACTTGTGCTAACCATAACTCTCACAATTTATCATATGAAGTTCATATTGAACTTTTTAGAAATCTCAACATGTCCCCTACGACCTTCATGTTGACCATTTTTCATTTGAATCCTTTATCTTCTTGTAAATTGCTTTGACAAAAAAATGTCTTTTGTTGACTTTTAAAATGACCTGTAATGTTTTGATCCTTAACTCTCAAATGAAGCATTTTTTTGTCCTTGAGCTTAGAGAGGAAAAGTTGTAGAGAATTGAATTTCCTTCAAAATTGGCTTTGGTTGACAAATTTTTGATGAAGCATGTGAAAGTTATGCTTGGTCAAAGTTTAGTTGACTTCTCCTTAAGAAAACCCTAATTAGTAATATTTTACTTTTGATGAATCTTGAGTTTTCTTGATGAATCATGGTCAACCCTTGATCAAATGATGAATTTGACTTCAAAATATTAATGTTGACAAAAAATAATGAAGTTTGACTATCAATTGGTCTATGTTGACTTTTTGTCCAACATAGTTAATTTTCAATCATCTGAGCAATTGACTAAGCAAACTTGTGATGCAAGGCTTGAAACTTGACACGAGGATTATTTGAAGCATATAAGTAATCATGAAACCCATTTGAGGCATTGGAAGCTCAATTTTCCTTGAGAAAAATAAAACCCTATTTGTAAGTCAATTGCTTAGGATGGACTTGTCTGATCAATTCCTTGAGTAGTCTTGAGCAATTGAGAAACCTAGGAGCCTAAGGGAGTGTCTTGCATTGATTTGTCTTGAATATGGGAGGGTAAGTTTTGGGGTACAACAAAATCTCCATCAAAAACCATAGTCCATAGGGATCCCGGTTCAGGTCCATCATATGTTCCAGGTTCTTCATAATCAGTAACTAGCATGATATTCTCATCTAGGAACTCAAAATTCATAGACTGGTAGTCATCTACAACTTGATGAGCCAAATTATCTACCAGTAACTCCCTTTGATTTATTTCGGAGTAGTGTGCTGAATGTCGTATATTGTAAAGACCATCTACCATCTTACTATTCTTTCAGAGAGAGCGGGCTTCTCGAATATGTATTTTATTGGATCCATCTTAGAGATCAACAAATTAGTATTAGTCAACATTTATTGACTCAGTCTGCGATTCGCCCATGCCAAAGTGTAGCAAGTTTTCTCGAGTAGTGAGTATCTTGTTTCACATTCGGTAAACTTTTTTCTAAGGTAGTATATAACATGCTCTTTTCGACCAGACTCATCATGTTACCCCAATACACACACCCATTGAGTTCTCTAACATCGTTAAGTACGTGATAAGGGGTTTTCCTTCAACTGGCAGCATCAAAATCTGAGGTTCTTGGAGGTACTCTTAGATTTTTTCAAAAGCTATCTGACAGACGTTGTTCCACTTCACCACTTGATCTTTCTTCAATAACTTGAAGATTGGCTCACAAGTAGCGGACAAATGGGAAATAAATCTAGAAATGTAGTTCAATCGTCACAAGAAAATTATGACTTCCTTCTGAGTACAGGGAGCTTGCATTTCTTGAATGGATTTAACCTTAGCATGATCAACTTCAATACCTTTACCACTAACGACGAAACTTAAGAGTTTACCAGATCTTACCCCAAAGGTGCACTTGTTTGGATTCAACCTCAACTTTTACTTTTTCAACCTCTCGAATAGCTTGTGTAGGTGGTTGAGATGTTTTTCTTCAGTCTGAGACCTGGCTATCATGTCATCAACGTAAATCTTTATCTTGTGATGGATTATATTATTGAACAAATCTATCATAGCACGTTGATATGTTGCACCAGCGTTCTTTAAACCAAAAGGCATAACTTTGTAACAAAAAATGCCCCACTGTGTGACAAAACTAGTTTTCTCCATGTCTTCAGGTGCCATTTTTATTTGATTATAACTAGAGAAACCATCCATGAAGGAAAATACTTTATGCTGAGCAGTGTTGTCAACTAGAACATCAATATGCGGAAACGGAAAGTCATCTTTGGGGCTTGCCCTACTCAGATCCCTGTAGTCTATACACATGTGCACCTTACCGTCCTTCTTGGGTACTAGAACCACATTCTCAAACCACTGAGGATAGGATGTAACATCTAAGAAACCTGCATTAAGCTACTTCATAACCTCAGCTTTAATCTTTTCAGACATCTCAGGATGCATACGATGAACCTTCTGCTTAATAGGAGGAAACCTTTTTTCATCGGTAGACTGTGAACCACAATGTCAGTATCAAGCCCTGGCATGTCTTCATAAGACTTGTTGTACCCAAATTTTTTACCTTAGATCCCTCTATCACCTCATGTTAACTCAATCACAACAAGATCATACTAGGGTTTGGTTTCTTCTCCTTACCTTTCAGTTTTTTCATGGGGATTCACCAAGAACCTTGACTTGTATATTATGATCATCTATGTTTTGTATTAATTATTTTTTAACTAATAAATACAATGAATGTTTGCTCTAATTGATGATGTTATAAGTGAAAGCACAACACATTCCATCAAGTGGATCTATAGGTTCATGAGTCTATTTCCATGCCTTCTTCAGCAAAGCTTCATTGAGATTCAATCTTCATCATTTAAGGTGCTTTGAATTGATATCATGACAAGATATACCATGTTTCATCATGCTTCATGTCAAATAAATTCAAAAGATGCAAGATTAGATTGAAGAAGTTTGACCTAATTGGACAAGTTCTTGCTTTCTTGTTCACAAGTGCACATTTCCCTCAATTCTTAATATTTGGAGTTGGTTTTTGATTTTATTGTTTCTCATTATCATCCTCAATAACTTCTATTTACAATACAAAAGTATTTGTTCAAGAAAGTTTTCCAAAATTGAAAGAGGTCTCCAAAGCATTTTGTTGCTCTAGGAGCTAGGGTTTTGAACTTCTAAGGGATATATCTTTCTCATCTTTTGGTATTTTTGAGTGATTCAAAGTACATGCTTCTATTTAAAGGGTTATCAACAAATAACTTCAAAATTTTCAAGAAAATTTTATGTGGAAGATGCCTAACGATTGAGAAAGATTACAAGTCCTCTAGATAGGCCATCAAATTCCCTTATGTGGCTTCAAAAGGTCATAAATTGGCAAATTTTTATCTCATAGAGCCCATTCTTTTTCCATAATGATCTTAATGATGTAAACTTTAACTCTTATTTTATGTGCAAATCTTTAAAATGAATGGAATATGCCCTAAGGATGCAAAAGATTATAGGTCATCTCATGAATTTTAACCAATTTTGCAAGATCATAACTCTTTCAATACTTGGTATTTTTGAGTGATTCAAGTTCCAAAATTCACTTTGGGAAGTCTATTTCAATCTAGCATCATTGATCAAAGCAAGATTTTGGATGAATGCCTTGTTTGGAATCAAAACATTATAGGTCATTTTTGAATAAAAAACTTGAATTTTTTCTAAGTATAAAAGTCAGCATCTTTTTCTCAACTTTGACTCATCACAACTTTCAGCTCAAGCATCCATTTGATTCCATTATTTCTACATTTTGAAGTTTGTGATTTCATATTTCCAACACATCAAGAATCAAGTAATAAAGCTTCTTGAATTGTGCACACCATGATTTCAAAGTTAGTACCTTGGAACTGAAGTTTCTCAAACATTCAGAACGCAATTTCCATAATTTGACTTCTAATCACCAAATTTGTGTGTGTTTTATACTTAAACGTGATTAGCATAAACATGTGGATGATTTAGAGTGTCAGAGTGCATCATTTGGATGAGTTTTGATGCATATATGATCACACTTATTCATGAAAACAGGTGGGCACGATTTCCCTCCAAAATGCATCATTCACCCCTCCTCTTGATTCCATTCACTTCTCCTATAAATATAGGCTCTATCCCACTCATTTTCGCAAGCTTAGATAGCCAGAATTATCCTACCAAACTCTCTCTTGAATCCACTTTGCTGCAACTTCGAATTTGGTTTTACAGCTTTCCTCAATCCATTTTCTTTATCAATTCTTCATCCTTGAACTTCACTAAAGCTAATAGAATAAGAACCAAGCTCTAAGACTTCCTAGATCGTGCTAGCCAAATCAAGTTTCAGAGCTCTGATTTTGACCTTCAATAGGTAGATTCCTTTATCAATTCTCTAAAACTTTGGTACTGTATTGAAGCTATCATCATTCTGATCCTAGTTGCAACATTTGTTTTCAATTGGAAGTGAGTTTTTGGCCATGAATTTTCAAATCCCCTTTCAAATCTTTCCTTCCAAAATGACTGAGCTACACCTTACATTAATTTTTCGCGAGGGTACCATTGGAATCGTCTTGAAGAGACGAAGCGAATGGTACCAGTCTCGAGCTCTAATTTTTCCATTTTCAGAGACCTACAATTCGCGTAGCTGGAGGTTGAAGATGACCAACGTGTCATCTCCAAACCAATGATATCGTGCCATTTTTTTAAATTCTAATTTTAGTAATTAATTCAGTGCTTTATTCACTAATGTTCATGATATACACAGTGTGCCAGATCCCTTAGATTTGATTACTAACGCGTTTTGAAATTGATCCAATGGTCTACATCTTTTTGGTTTTTATTTTATTTTCTGATTTTATATTTTATTTTCTTTAAACTTCTACAATTCCAAAAAAAAATCATTTTAACTACAAAAAATCTAAAAAAAATTTAAAAATACTTTTGATTTTTCTCCTTCTGATTATTATTTTTTCACAATTTTATTTTGTGATTTTATATTTTTTATATTTTTTCACTTTATTTGAGTTGTTTTAAATGTTTGAAAATACTTTTCCTAATATTTAAATTTTGAACAAAAAATATGGAAGAATCCAATGACCTCTTGATAAATATTGGTGACCTCATTTTATTTTTATTTCTGACTTTACTATTTTTTTTATAATTTTTGGTTTTTTTGCCTATTTCTTCTAATTTTAAAAATAGTTTGACTTAAAAAAAATTACCAAAAATTTTATATAAATATTTGAGCTCATTTCTGATTTTTCTATGGTCTCATTGAATTATTCTTGGATGTTTTGAATATAGTTGCTATTTTCCCCTTTTATTTTCATTTAAAACCATTTTAAAAATATTTTTTCTTTATTTTTAAGTACAATTTTATTTTTTTATATATTTCGACTAATCTTTGATGCATGATTTTCGCAAGTATATAAATCGCATCAGAGTAATATAAAAGATTATCGATCCCACAGAGACCAAAACGCCAATCTATCAAATTCTATTGTCACTATGTTTATCTAAGGCAGATTGAATTAGGGTTTTATAGAAGGTAAAGTAAATAAAGTAAAAATGTCAATTCAGATAAAAGCAACGGGTTCGAATGCAAATCACAATAGTCAGATAATACTCTAAAATGCTTCTAATAGAACTACTTATGGGGAAATATTTCCTACTTTGAAAAGAACTAATTTAACAAGAATTGTTGCTTTCGCGTATTCAAAACTGAGTTTATTCTTTAAATAATGTCTTTTTATTGTCACGGATAAAAGGTGTGTATTGCGTTAAAGTAATAAACCTATTTTTAAGAAATATAGTTACTTTAATAAGTTGAAAAGTGATTTTGACTCAGAACTTCTAACCAAGAGATGATTAGACTTTTAAACCTATAAACGCGTCCGAAAAAGGTTTTGAAATCATTTCTTCTAAAAAGTTAAAGGTTCTTTACTTAATTGGACAAAATACTTTCGCTCTCTTTGAGAAATTAAGACTAACCAAGTTTATCAATGGTTGGACGACTTTCGATCTTACCCAACAGAAAATAAAATGCAGAAAACTTGTGTTAAAAACCAAAATAGCCCCTAAAGTATTCCTACAGATGCAATGTTTAGACAGTTAACTTAACCATGATCATTACATTTTAACCCTAAAGGAAATTAGCCATACATGGAAATAAACTTATTAAAGCAAATCATGTTTAAGAAGAAAGTAAAAAGGTTAAAATATAAGTAAATATGATGCGAGAAAATAAACAAAGTAAAGCAAGTGTGATGCAAGAAAATAAACAAAGTAAAGCAAGTGCGAGGAAATAAGTGTGATAAATGCGGAAACTTAAATAGTAACCTGCTCCAAATAGAGGGCTTTAAAGCAACTTGACTGGAAGGTAAATTTGACTAAAATAAAGGAAACTTGAATTAAAATGGCGGCAAGATTGTAAAGTGCTCCAAACTTGGTTACAGACTCAATGATTCATGCGATAACTCTTTGATGTAAAGAGATTACCGCTTACAATTAGACAATATATGGCTTAAGTCAGTGCAACTAAGCTTGGATGAAGAAGAACTGAAATCACTTCTATTTATAGACCTAAGAGGATTTTGGAAATTACAAGAATGCCCTCCAACTTCTTTTGAGCGGGAATCAAATTTGCAAAGGTGGCGTCCGCCATGGTGGTGTGGCGGCCGCCATGCTCCAAAAATGAAAAAGTAGTGGAGAACGTGGCAGTTGGCAGAAGTTGGCCACCTCATGGCTGACCCTATGGCGGGCGCCATGGTGGAAGCCACAAGTGCAAAATCTTGATTTTTAGTTCGTTTTTCTTCATTTCTTCAAGCAAGGCTTAGGAAAGACAAAAAAACTCAAACAAAACAAAATGCAAACATAACACAAGAAAATAACAATAAAAACCTAATAAACATGTGCGAATCGAGTCAAATATGCAGTGCGATTCAGTGTTATCAAATTCTCCCACACTTAGACCTTTGCTTGTTCTCAAGCAAAAACTCTTTATAGCTCAGCAAAGAGAAGCAGTATTATCAAACAATTTGGGAAAAAAGGGCTTCTAAGTTTAAAGCAGGATGTAATGATAGGTACTAGCCAGGTGAACCAAGGGTATCGTGACAACACATTCTGCAAGAATACAGACACAAACTTTGATCCTATACAAACCGATCAATTTAAAACCATCACACTTAGGCCTAATTTTCAAATATTTTTCATTCAAGCGCAATCACATTAAGCATGTTATCTCGCACATACCATAGAAGAATGACCGGTTAGTGACTCTGATCTTAAGCATGGGGTTCTGGTACATAAGTTGGTAACCCCTCAAATGACACAATTGTGGTTATGAGGGATCGAGTTGTAACCCTCCCTACCAAGTCCAGCACCAGAAACCTCTGAACCAACCAACAATGAGCAAAAATTATTTTCTTTTATTCTTTTTGCAATTTCTCACAACCCCTTTTTAGGTTAAGTGAGTTTGTGAGGGTAACCTACCCCGAAGTTGTAGCATATGAATCATGAAGGCACAACATAAATAATTTGGATCACTCACTTATATTCATCGTTCTCCTACGTAGAGCATGCTTAAGACAGAGCTGACTGCTAGAATAAACTACTAAAGATGAAGGTTAAGGCCATATCATAAGGTTATCAGGATCGGTTCCTATAATTATGAAGCTTATGGTGTTGAAATGATACCGATTTTTCAAAAGGACTTCCCAAGTCATCTACATCCTATCTTAAACCTGTCTTAAAGCCCAAATTTTTTCAAAGGATATTGTTTTCTTTTGTCAAAAAGTTTTGGTAGGGCTAAGAAATGGGGAAAAATAGAAATACACCATACAAATTACTTGGCAAGTACATGAATTTTATTGAAAAAAAACAAAGCAAGGTAAATAAATTGAAAAATAATAAAGACTTAAAAATAAAGAAAAGTAAAAGCAATAAAATCTCGCCCCACGCTTAAATCGAACATTGTCCCCAATGTTTCGAAATAAAATATGGAAAGAGTAACCTGGATGTATCTAGAGGCGACCACTGCTTCCCTCGCCATCCTATTGATGCCTAGGGTGACGAGACCTACTGTGACGATGATTGCTCTGGGAAGAGGCTACCTGCTTCACTCTGGCTGATAGAGCGGCCTGAGAACTCCGAACCTGTCGAAGGTTCCCTAATAGGGAACCCTGAGTAGCCTCCATGAGTGTAAAGTGCCTCTCAAAAAATCTCTAGTGACATTGCTGCTCAGTATAGATCACAAGCTGAGATTGCATGATATTCTGAAGACACTGATCAGTATATTGCTGAGAAGTTTGCATGAAGCTCGTGTTGTCAGTCAGTTGTTGTTGCAATGTAATGAGCATGCCATCTCGCCTCTCCTCTCGAGCAAGATTCTCTCGCACATCTCCTCAGTGATATAAAATCCAGAGGCAGCACCTGCAGAATGATGTGAAGAAGATGGTGAAATGTGTGCTGGTGAATCATGGTGGGGGGACATATGTGGAATGGGAGACTGGTCTCTCCGTTCATACTCGTCGTCAGTCTCATGCTCATCCCCAAGAGGAACATTAGGGAGCAATAGTCCCCTAATAGGTGGAGTGGACCAATCATAAGTCCAGTTTCTCTCAAGAAGTACATCAGTCCTTCGAGAGCAAGGTAAAGCGACACTGGGAATAGCCACACCATGGATCATGAGGTTAAAACCTCCCTCTTTCCTAACCTTGCATAATTTCAAATCTTTCAAAAACTTTAAATTAATTATGCGATTAGGTAGAGGTACCAGAGTGGCTAACTCAGTGTCCAAGTTCAAAGCCCGCGCAATGGAGGTAATCAATCCTCCAAAAGAAATAACGCCCCCTTTCTCAAAGTGAAAGACATATGTGAAATCATAAATGGGACAACATTAATTTTTAAACCAGTGAGGCTTCCTTGCAAAAACAGAAGTTGTTTTGCATTGACCTTGTTTGGATTCTCCCGGGAAAAAATAGTACAAGCCAATAAATAACGGAAAACACGAATGGTCGGGTTATGGATCATTGAGGAAAGAATACCCTCAAAAGATGAAATGGTGGAACTAGACAATCTAGCCCAAAAAGAAAATGCCTCAATCGACCAATCAGAATCCAAAGGGGTCTCACAGATAAAACCTTCCCCATGAGACATGTCCAACAACTCTGCTAAAGCATCGGTAGTGTACTCATATTCAACATTAAACATTCTAAATTTTACCGTAACGATCGTGCTAGAAGTGTTGGGACTGACAGTATAAATTAATGAACTTAAAAATTCTTTGGTCAGCCTCTCATAGGTAGGTTTTCTCCTAGAAAAAATATCTGGCAATCCTAAAGTGTCTAACATGTGGAGAACATTGTGATAAATTCCTAAAGCGTACATACAGTCAGTATCGATATAACTTGTCGGAGAAATTTCTTGTGTCTGCAACATCTCGAGAATTTTTCTCTGCCTCGACCCCGGTTTTCCATCACGAAGCAAAAATCCATCGAACTCCATTGTTGCCATTGTTGGTGAAAGAGGAGAAATATGGGTTTTTATGGAAAGAAGGTGAAAATGGTGGTTTGTTGATTTTTAATGAGGGAAATGAAGTGGTGGAATAGGAAATGTTAGTGGGGTTGTGAATAAATGGAAAAATTATGAAGTTTTAGTGGGTTTTGATGGAGGTTTTGGAGAGGCAAAATGGAGTTTTTGGGGTTGGAAGATGAAAAATGGTGGTTTTGGTGGTTCTTCCCCGTAAAAGGTACATACCCCATGGCGGGCTCCATGAGGGTTATGGCGGGTGCCATGTGTGCAAAATCTGGATGGGCCAGATTTTGAATTTTTGCTCACGGGCCTTGTACTTTTTGCGAGGGGTATGGGTAACATCTTTCACATGTTTTTCTTCATAATTTGAATCTTGGATGACATAGCTTGATAAAAATCAAATTGTAAATTCATTAAATAAAATCAAATAAAATTAAATACAACAAAATACAAAAATAAGAGAAAAGTAAATAATGAAAAACATCGACATGCAATATATTAATATATGTAGATATGCAATACGGTTGTTAGAGATAGATTCATAAAAACGAAAAAAAATCCAAACAGAAATCAAATATAGATAACGATAAGTCTGGAAATAAAAATAACGATAAAGCATATAAATAACATATCTGTCTCCGATGGGAGGAACACCGTCAACATCAGCAGGGGGATCGTCATCAAGGTCAGAGTCAGAGCCTCCTGGGGCTTATGGGTCTCCTTCTATCTATAGGTGCAACTCAGCAATCTCCTGGTAAAGAAGGTCGGCCTCCATCGCATGAGTCAAATCAGAGACCTCATGCTGCAACGTGTGGTCAGTAATCTCATGTCGAAGTCGGGCCACCTCCCTACACATCTTAGCTAGCTACGTATGAATATCCGGCTATTGTAAAGAGAAACTATTAGAAAGTACCGTGAACCTGGGTAAAAGTTGTGCAGGGATGTACTCTGCCATAGGTGGTGATCTAGTTGCATCAATGGTCTCTCCCTGGCCTTCCAAAATGTAGGTCTAGTTATCCGGATCATGTACACTGGTCATCATAGGATCTGGCAAAGTGAAGTAGTGTATCGTCTCATTCTTGATCAGGAGCCTGAAAAAGTATGAGCTGAAGGAGACCCGCCTCATCAATCTAAGATCTAAGAAATACTCGATATCCAACAATGTGTATCCACAGTAAGGGGTCAAGTGATGTAACTGCCTCTCAAGACCCAAAGCAATAGCAATGTTCATCACCGTCCCTCCCACATGTATGATACTCTTAAAGGGAAGAGCAGTGGTGTGTAGATTCCACATCAAGAAGTTACAGCAGGCAACTGGACGTGACTGATTAGCATAAAACAAGAAGAATACCTCCTCATCACCTACATGGTGGTCAGTATCACTCCTTCCTAAGAAGGTATGGGCCTGAATCATCTGAAAATAGCGGAGGGACGAATTATGGATGACGTTTAACATCACGTGGTCAGGATCATGGTTACTCCCAACAGTGATGTCATCCCAAAACTTCTCCACGTCTCTAGTCATGAAGTAACCCAAAGGTAACTCTGGAATAGCATCAGGATAAGTCCGAAAACCTAAAAGATCATTGAACTCCTTGTGGTTGAAAGCGTACTTTGTCTCGAACAATCTGAAAATGATGTGGCCATCTGGATCAACATATGGATCATAGTCCAATGAGATGAGGAAATCTAAAGTGAGGTTTTGGTAAGTCTCGTTCTTGTTGTCAGCATACTCCTCCCAATTTAGTTGGTGGCATAGGAATCTGACACTAGGCTCCAAGCCTAAGACTTCCAAGCAACCTTCGTCTGGATACCGGGTAGGAGCCATCAGGTGAAGGGACAAGGCCTTATAGCTCTGTTTTTGAATCTCATTTCTGAAGTTGACATGCATGTCATCAAAAGGCGGCATCCTGAAAAGGTGTGGTTAGACAAGAATGATGTCCTAAAAAATACAAACATTAAAACTATTAGTCGAAAAATAGGGAAACATAAGGCGATAAAATTATTAAATAAATAAATAAATGCAAGTAAAGAAAAAGGAAAGAAAATAAAACCCATGGGTTGCCTCTCATGTAGCGCTTGTTTAACATCATTAGCTCGACGAAATAGACTTCATATCTCATAAATGGGTACTGGAGGGTCGATCAAAGTGTGGCTGGAGTAGTCAATGGGAATGTCACCTCCTTTATAAAGCTACAGCCTTTGTCCATTTACTGTGAATGGATTGCAAGAGCTATTTTTGATTTCCACAGCACCTGACTTTAAGATCTTAGAAACTTCATAAGAGCCAGTCCATTTGGAGCGCAGCTTACCTGGAAAAAGTCTTAACCTGGATTTAAAAAGGAGAATAGGACCGCCTATGTTGAATTCCTTTTTTATAATCCTCTTTTCATGCCATGCCTTATCTATTTATTTGTATACTATGGCATTTTTCATAGGCATTCTGGCGGAGTTCTTCTAATTTATGAATGTCAAGGATTCTTTTCTCACCAGCAGCCAAATAATCCAGATTTAAGGTTTTGATGGCCCAATAGGCTTTGTGTTCTAAATCAAAAGGTAAATGACATGACTTTCCATAGACCAATTGATAGGGGGTAGTTCCAATAGGGGTTTTATAAGATGTCCTATAGGACCACAATGCTTCTTGTAGCTTTTGAAACCAATCTTTTCTAGATATTGAAACAGTTTTCTACATGATCCGTTTAATCTCCCTATTTGATACTTCCACTTGTCCACTAGTTTGCGGATGGTAAGGTGTTGCTACTTTATCTCTAACTCCATACTTACTTAAAAGTTTGTCAAAAATCCTTTATATAAAATATGATCCACCATCACTTATGACAAGACGGGGTATTCCAAACCTGGGGAATATGTAATTTTTGAATAGTTTGAGTACTACCCGTGTGTCGTTTGTGGGTGCATCTATAGCTTTAATCCATTTAGACACGTAGTGAATAGATACTAAGATGTATTTATTGCCTAAGGAGGATGGAAAAGGACACATAAAATCTATACCCCATACATCAAAAAGTTCTACTTCTTGAATGTTCCTTAAGGGAATTTCGTCACGTCTTGAGATGTTCCCAGTGCATTGGCACCAATCGCATTGGACAATGTAAGCATGGACATCACGCCAAAGTGTGGGCCAGAAAAGGCCGGCTTGGAGGATTTTAGCGTATGTTTGAGAGGTGCTCGTATGTCCACCATAAGGTGCGGAGTGATAATGTTCTATGATATTCCTTACCTCTTCTTCAGGGACACAATGGCGAAAAATACCGTCGGTGCCTCTTTTGAACAGAAGTGGTTCATCCCAATAAAATTGTCTCACATCATTAAAGAAATTATTTTTCTGGTGATAGCTAAGATCTGGGGGTACTATATCAGCATCTAAATAATTAACAAAGTCAGCATACCAGGGTACATTACTAACTGCTAGGGCTTTCTCAAGGATCTCGTAACGATTTAGGTCATCTTCTTCAAAGGTGTCTATTTTGGCTACTAGTCTGTCATAAGCAATGTCATCATTTATAGGATTTAACTCTAGTTTCAGGTATTCGAGCCTAGAAAGGTGGTCAGCAACTACATTTTGTGTGCCTTTCTTGTAGTAAAAGGATCCATCAGAGTAGCCTAGGTTTAGCATCTTTTTTACTTAATAGGTAGCGGATAACTGCATGGTCTGTGTAAAATATAATTTTATCTCCTACTAGATAAGATAGGAATTTATCAATAGCAAACACTACAGCTAAAAGTGCTTTTTCGGTGGTAGCGTAGTTAAGTTGGGCAGCATCTAGGGTTCTTCTAGCATAGTAAATCACATGCTGCTTCTTATCATTTATTTGACCTAGAAAAGCTCTAACAGCATAATCGCTAGTGTCACACATGATTTCAAAAGGGTTGGCCCAATCTGGGGGTTGCATAATAGGTGCGGAAATTAGGGCTTATTTTAAAAGGTTAAAGGCTTCGACACACTTTTCATCGAAAATAAGCTCAACATCTTTCATCAACAGACCAGTTAAAGGTTTTGTTATTTTAGAGAAACCCTTGATAAAGCGTCGGTAAAAACCAGCATGACCAAGAAAACTTCGGACTTCCCTAATGGTCTTAGGTGGCTTAAGGTTTTCTATAACTTTTATTTTGGCTTTATCAACTTTAATACCTTTCTCAGAGACTATGTGTCCTAAAACTATACCTTAGGTCACCATGAAATGGCATTTCTCCCAGTTCAATACGAGGTTTACTTCTACGCATCTTTCCAGAATTTTCTCAAGGTTAGCGAGGCAATTTTTAAAATCAAACCCGCATACCAAGAAATCGTCCATAAAAACTTCCATAATTCCATCGAGGTAATCTATGAAGATTGACATCATACAATGTTGGAAAGTGGCAGGAGCATTAGAGTCTAAATGGCATTCGTCTATAGGAAAAAGTTTCATAAGGGCATGTAAAAGTTGTTTTCTCTTGATCTTCAGGATGAATAGGGATTTGGAAAAATCCAGAATATCCATCTAGGTAGAAAAAATAAGAGTGTCTAGCTAAACTTTCAAGCATTTGGTCTATAAATGGTAAAGGGAAATGATCTTTCATAGTCTCTTTGTCTATATTTCTATAATCTATGCACATACGCCAACCGCCTTCCAAACTCTTGGCTACATGCTTGCCTTTTTTTTTTGCACGACAGTGATGCCTCCCTTTTTGGGTACTACATGCACATGGCTTACCCATCTACTATCTGATATTTGATAAATGATACCAGTTTCTAGTAACTTAAGGACTTATTTCTTTACAACATCACTCATTATATGGTTTATCCTTCTTTGGTGCTCTCTGGAGGGTTTAGAATCTTCCTCTAGTAAAATCCAATGCTTACGTACAAATGGACTTATTCTTTTTAGATCAGAAATGTTATACCCTAAGACTGAGGGATATTTTTGCAAAACTTCTAAGAGTTGGTTTGTTTCATCTTGGTTTAAGGTAGCACTCACGATAATTGGGCGCTTCATCTCTTCGTCAAGAAACTCATATCTTAGATTCTTGGGTAATTATTTAAGTTCTAAAGTGGTTTGCTTATGGCTAGGTATAGGATCTGGGGTAAGGGCTAAACATTCATAGAGGTTATCATCAATGTAGGGTTCCATCTTCTCGAATATATCATCTTCCCATATGGTGGTTAAAGGTAGTTTGATTGATTCCATAGGTCCTTCCTTGTTTATTTCTCTTACGCACTCATCAATAATGTCTATGGCATAACATGCGTCTCCTATAATTGGTTCCATAAAGAACTTTGAAAGAATAAACTCTATCTTTTCATTGCCCACTTCAAAGGTCGGTTTTCCTCTCTTGACATCTATTATGGCTCTGGATGTAGATAAGAAGGGTCTTCCTAGGAGGATTGGGATATCGTCATCTTCTTTGATGTCCATGACAACAAATTCGGTAGGGACATATAATTGTCTGATTCTAACTGGGATGTCTTCTAATATACCAATGGGATATTTGACAGATATATCAGCTAATTGAAGAGACATCTTAGTAGGTTGAAATTCTCCTAAGTTCAATCTTTCACAAACTGCCAGAGGCATTAGGCTAACGCTAGCTCCTAAATCCAGAAACTCCTTATCAATCACATGGTCCCCTACAAGATATGGAAAAGTTTCCAGGGTCTTTCTCTTACTTGGAAAATCTGTTTTCAGAGATAGAATTGCATTCTAAGGGTTTGGGATCGTCAAGTCTTCGTTTGTTGGTCAGGATGTCTTTAAGGAATTTTGCATATGATGGTATTTGGGTGATGGCTTCGGTAAAAGGAATCTCTACATTAAGTTTCTCTATAATCTTTAAGAATTTTTTATACTGGTTGTTGATTTTAGTTTGCTTTAGTCTTCGCGGATATGGTATCGGAGGTTTGTATGGCGGAGGTGGTACATAATCTTTGTCCCTAGTCTCTTCCTTATCTTGGTCTTTATCCCTTTCGGGTTCCACTGGTTTTTCTACTCCACTTTCCTTAGGGATTTTAGGTTCACTCAAGTTTTGGTTAAAAGGTTCATCGTAAGCAGTCCCACTCTGTAAGGTAATTGCATTGGCTTGACCTCTAGGGTTTGGTTGATGTTGTCCAGGAAATTATCCTTCAAGCATAGTCTGGGGAGCTTGTGTTTGGGCTACTTGTGAGATTTGGGTTTCAAGCATCATGTTATGAGTTACTATCTGGTCAACCTTAGTTCCTAATTGTGTGATCAATTCATTTACATGAATGTTTTGGTTCATGAATTCTTTGTTTTGTTGAGTTTGGGATGAGATAAAATTTTCCATGATTTTCTCGAGGTTTGGTTTTGGGGGCACAGCTTGCATAGGTTGATTTGGTCTTGGAGCTTGAAAACCAGGTGGTCTTGGGGGTGCACAGTTTTGGATAAGGTTATTGTTCTTATAGGATAAGTTTGGGTGATTCCTCTATCCAGGCCTATAAGTGTTCGAAAAGGGGTTTCCTTGGGTGTAGTTGATTTGTTCGATGGCTGTTTCGTTCAACAGGTTGCATTCTGCTGATTGGTGTCTTTGGGTTCTACATATCTTGCATTCTTGGGTGACTGCTGCTACAGTGGCTGGTGTATTGGACATATGCTCGACTTTTAGGGCTAGAGCATCCATTTTGGCTTGCATCATGTCCATAGAGCTTATCTCATGTATTCCTCCTTAGGGATCCTTCTTCTCCACTGTTGCTCCTTCTGTTCCCAATTGGTAATGGTTTTTAGCCATATCTTCAATGAGTGCGCAAGCTTTAGGGTAAGGTTTATTCATCAGAGCGCCACCGACAGTAGCGTCGATGGTCATCTTGGTGTTATATCGGAGTCTATTATAGAAGGTATGTATGATCAGCCATTGTTCTAGGCCATGGTGGGGGAAAACTCTTAATAATTCCCGATACCTTTCCTAGGCCTCAAACAATGATTCTCCTTGGACTTGAGTAAATCTGGTCATTTGGTTTCTAAGAATAGCAGTCTTACTAGGGGAAAATATCTGGCAAGGAACAGTCTCCTAAGGTCTTCCCAAGTTGTTATTGAATTGGCTGGAAGGGAATCTAACCAACAACAGGCTTTATCTCTGAGGGAGAAAGGAAATAGTCTTAAACAAATCGCCTCGGATGTAGCACCATTGGTTTTAAAGGTATCAGCTAGTTGAATGAATATTTTCAAATGTTGATTTGGGTTTTCTGTAGCAAGACTCGCAAATTGGTTTTGTTGTACAAGTTGTAATAAAGAGGGTTTTAGTTCAAAATTGTTGACAGGAATAGCAGGGTTTACTATACTAGAACTAGGTTCTTCGTTGGAGGGTTGGGCGAACTCCTTAAGGGGTCTTTGGTCACGATTTTCGGCCATAGCTTTCCTAACTCTTTGGAGTAAAAGGCGAGCGTGAGCATAACGTTCAGGTTCCGCTAAAGGGTTTAATAAACTCCCAGTACTGTGATCTTTTCACATTGACCGGCTAGTTAAGCCTTAGTCTAGATGGTTTAACAACAGGGTACGAAATTTGATGTAATTGGTCCCCGATAACAGCGCCAAAAACTTGATGCGTGATTTTCGCAAGTATACGAATCGCGTTAAAGTAATATAAAAGATTATCGATCCCACAAAGACCAAAACGTCACTCTATCAAATTCTATTGTCAGTAAGTTTATCTAAGGCAGATAAAATCAGGGTTTTAAAGTAGGTAGAGTAAATAAAGTAAAAGATGTCAATTCAGATAAAAGCAACGGGTTCGAATGCAAATCACAATAGTCAAATAATACTCTAAAATGCTTCTAATGGAACTACTTATGGGGCAATATTTCCTACTTTGAAAAGAACTAATTTAATAGCAATTGTCGCTTTCGCATAAAAGGTGCTTATTCTTTAAATAATGCCTTTTTATTGTCACGGATAAAAGGTGCTTATTGCGTTAAAGTAATAAACCTATTTTTAAGAAATATAGTTACTTGGCTAAGTTGAAAAGTGATTTTGAATCAACTTCTAAGCAAGAGATGATTAGACTTTTAAACCTATAAACGCGTTCGAAAAAGGTTTTGAAATCATTTCTTCTAACAAGTCAAAGGTTATTTACTTAATTGACCAAAACGCTTTCGCTCTCTTTGAGCAATTAAGACTAACCATGTTTATCAATGGTTGGACGGATTTCGATCTTAACCAACAGAAAATAAAGTGCATAAAACTTATGTTAAAAACAAAAACAGCCCGTAAAGTATTCCTATAGATGCAATGTTTAGACATTTACCTTAACAATAATCATTACATTCTAACCCTAAAGGAAATTAGCCAGACATGGAAATAAACTTATCAAAGCAAATCATGTTTAAGTAGAAAGTAAAAAGGTTAAAAGATAAGTAAATGCGATGCGAGAAAATAACCAAAGTAAAGCAAGTGCGATGCGAGAAAATAAACAAAGTAAAGCAAGTGCGAGGAAATAAGTGCGATAAATGCAGAAACTTAAATAAAAACCTGCTCCAAACGGAGGGCTTTAAAGCAACTTGACTGGAAGGTAAATTTGATTGAAATAAAGGAAACTTGAATTAAAATGGCGGCAAGATTTTAAAGTGGTCCAAACTTGGTTACAGACTCAATGACTCGTATGATAACTCTTCGATGTGAAGAGATTACCGCTTACAATTGGACAATATATGGCTTATGTCAGTGCAACTAAGCTTAGATGAAGAATAAGAACTAAAATTACTTCTATTTATAGGCCTAGAAGGATTTTGGGAATCACAAGAATACCCTTTAACTTCTTTTGAGAGGGAATCGAATTTGCAAAGGTGGCGCCCGCCATGGGGGTGTGGCGGCCACCATGCTCCAAAAATGAAGAAGTAGTGGAGAACGTGGCAGTTGGCTACTGGCTGTTGGCTGAAGTTGGCCACCTCATGGCTGACCCTATGGCGGGCGCCTTGGTGGAAGCCACAAGTGCAAAAACTCCAAAATTTTGATTTTTAGCTCGTTTTTCTTCATTTCTTCAAGCAAGGCTTAGGAAAGACAAAAAAACTGAAAACAAAACAAAATGCAAACATAACACAAGAAAATAACAATAAAAACCTAATAAACATGTGTGAATCGAGTCAAATATGCAGTGCGATTCATTGTTATCAATCTTGAACTATGAGATTTTGATCATGAGCATCATTAACATCATTCGATCTTGGGTGTTAAGTTTAACTCCTCTAAAATGGATGATTGATTTTAATGATAGCTTGATTAAATTTTTGGTTCAAATGTGGTTTGATTCTTATCCCTTCCCTCTTCATCTTATCCACTTCTTACTTGTACTACATGTTGTGGGAAAATGATTTACATATCATTTCTCTAAACATATGGTACATAGAATTCTATTGATCAGCCTCAAAATAGGTACAATTTCTATATAAGTCCACTTACAATTGCTTAACATAGCGTTAAAATTTGTCCTGATTCGAGAAATGATCATTTGTGGCCCAAACCTATGTTTGCAAGCCCAAGTATGTTAACTTGAAACCTTTGATCCAATAATCTTGAGATTAATTGTTAGGAAGCTTTGGTCTTATCAATCCTCTAATGAATCTTTATAAGCTTTGGTCAAATTGAATCACTTAAATATCATTGATCATTTATTGTTGCCTTGAGATTTTTAAAATGAATGATATACTTGACAAAAAGCAAATGAAACTTGTTATTGAGAGACTTTGATTTTATCAATCCTCTAATGAGTTTCAAATACAATTTTTAAGATGGTCATTTAATTAACTACTAATTCATTAACATTTGACTTTTATTTTATGCCCTCTTTTTATGCTTTTATTTTATGCCTTTACTTTATGCACCATTTTATTTTAGCATTTGTATTTCATGCTATTTTCATCTTTGCTCACTTGAGCATTTAATTTTATGTCATTTTTATTTTGCTCACTTGAGATTTCATTTTCCTTTTGAAGATACCTAATAACCAACTTTGAACAATAAAAAAACTTAAAGGTTACTCAGACTACTTGGTTACTATCCTTGGCATTTTGGAGTTATGGACTTCTTGGACTTAGGATTAGAGACATTTACCTACCTTGGGACTTGTGAATTTCATTGCTATTTTGTCTAGAGTTCTTGGGGTTTACCCCAAGACATTGGGTTGTTTGTTTGTTTTATGTGTAGGTTATTTTGATTACAGGCTTTGTCTGTGATCGGGAATTCATTTGTATACAACCGTTACTCTACCCAATTTTTGTGAAGACGTAATGCACTTGAAGCTTGGTTTTCTTAAGAGGTTTAGTATCTTTTCTTGCTTGGTTTCAATCCAAAGTATGGGAATTATACATTGACTCATTATGTCAAGTGTTGGCTTCTTGTTGGTTAGACGGTTCTTTTCCATAGCTTTTACCTTATGCTTTAGGATAGCTTCTTCATCTCCTCCCATCTTCTTGAATTTCAAAAAATCTTCTCCCCCCTTTTGAAAACTCTTCTTGTTTTCCAAACTTGAAATGCTCTCATAATAGACTTGGACTTAGGTCCATGCATTTTCACAAATATTTTCTTAATCAAACCTTAAACAACTTAATAATACTTTGACTTTTTTTATAGAAGACTATACGCCAATCAATCTCATTCAAACCATTTTTTCCACTTTGGCTTTTTATTTTAAATTTTTTTTCAAAAGATTAAACTCTTGTCAATCCTTATAGTGATGCGAGCTACTATACTTCTATGATATATACTGAAGTGAGATATTTTCCACTTGGGTGTTGAGCGAGGCTTTGTTGATTTTGAAATCCAAGCTATATCCTCCACTTTGAGATGATGCAAATTCTCCTTTCTCATGATCGTGGGTAGTAAGTATGTTCTTCCACTCGGATAAGAAGATGATGTCTCGTCTCTTAAAATTAACCAACACACTTGTGTTTTAGAAATTTTAAAGGTGAACTACGAGTACCCTGATCCCCTATTGCATGAAAGGTGGTACGTAGGCACTAAAGATTCACAACCGCGGCGGGTGCAAAAATCATAAAAAATACTTCTTTTCTCATCCTCACAATCTATTTCTATACAACATTTATAGCCAAAATACACAAATTTTTAAATAGGTTCAAGCGGAGTACCGTAGATATTTAGGGTGCTAATACGTTCCCTTTGCATAACCAACCCCCTTACCTAGATTCTCTCCCCCTCTTTTTGGGTTAATCTCTCTTTTACCATTCCTTTGGAAACAATAAAGTGCGGTGGCAATTTTTATTTTGATATGTGCGAGACAAGTCAATCCAATGTCTTGGTCTCAACATTTCTATCGCTATAAGACCAAGCAAATATTTCAACATAGCCATGTAACATCTCGATTAACCTCTTTTTGAAATCATCTTCTAGGTCAGCACCTATCTTGATTTCTTTCCTGACCTCTTCAATACCCAAGTTCACAACCTCAACTTGCTCTTCATGCGATTATATGGCTCTTTCTTCTTGCTCTAATAGTCTAGCAAGCTCTCTAGGCACTTTAAAATCTTCCTCACCTTCGTCCTCGGCTTGGTAGATTGTATTTTCGAAGCCATAATTTGAAATAGCATAATTGTTATCAATGGGATCCAGAGTGGATATGAATCTACAATTTTTTATGTGGGTGTGTGTAAGAACACATAGCTATTTTGAAAGAAATAAAGTAAAAGAAAGACAAAGAGCGTAAAATTTGAATGCAAACATCCAATGATTTATTGAATAAAAATATGTGAATGAAATATGACAACCCTAACAAATGAATTATTGTGCCCCGGGTAAGGCACAAGGTTTATTTTCCAAATTACATAACCAAAAACTTGAAAACAAGAAAACAGGAAATGGAATTTACTCTTAACTAAAGGAGATTGGTATAAATTATTCAGCCTTCCAATTGTTGAGCCCACTTTCGGTGGTAGAAAAAATCCAATTGTCTAGGTCACAGTCGTTATCAGTATCTTCTACAGTGTTGACTTGATTTTTGTGAAATCCATTGTTATTGATGCGGAATGGATGTCTCCCAAAATTAGCACAAGCACAACGAACATCCCTTTGAGCCTTTGAGGTGTAACCGAAACCCAATTTGTTGGACTTGTAAGGAATATCGGGAAGCTGACCCCAAATAGTGCAACCACCCTCTTCTACCACAACCCTAGCGTCTTTCAGAGAAGCCATTCTTGGTGGAATATTGGTAACCTTAGGAACAGTAGGAGCAGCTTTAGAAACAGGAGTTGTCTGAGGAATAACTTCAAAGGTCTGTGTTGTACCCCAAAATTTGCCCTCCCATATTCTTCAAGATTTGCAAAGAGCATGCTTCAAAATCTCCCAAGGGTTGCACAGTTCAATTGCCTCCTAACAGTCAAAATTAGGGTTTTGGTTCTGACAAAGAAATTGAAGTTTCCAAGGGTCCAATAAAGTCCTATATGCCTACAAACATGGTCAAGCATCCATATGCCAAGTTTCAAGACCTACAGCACAAAATTGCACAGTCAAAAACCCTGATTGCTCAACAGTCAACTGTAGGGGCAAAATGGTCATTTGACAGTCAAAAGTCAAAAATTTTGGTCAACATCTTATTTTGAAGCCACAAACATCATTTGATCAATTCTTGATCATGATTCTCCAGGCATGGCTCAAAAAGTCTCAAGATGCAAAAGCTTTCATATTTGGACAGTTGAAAAAGTCAACTGCAAATTGACCAAGGCATAACTTCCACATGGTTTATCAGAAAAATTCCATCCAAAGCTCATTCTGAAGAGAATGACATTTCCTACAACTCATCTTCACACTTCAAGTCCAAGAAATGCTCTCACAAAAAGTTATCAATCTCAACATTATAGGTCATTTTCAAAAGTCAACAAAAAGGAACTTTAAGTCAAAGACCATAACTTGAGATTGGTAAATAAAAATGACATGGGACCAAAGGCATTGGTTAGTGGACTTCAAGACCTTTCCAAAATGTCTAAGAACATGATCAAATCTTAAAAATTGAGCAAGCTATGCCTTGTGGAAGTTTGGAAATTTTTGGGAATTTTGAAAAGTCAACTTTGCTTCAAAGGCCTCAAAATTGCTAATGGGCCTCAATTTCTTCCAAGAATCATCATCCAAAAGCTATGCACGACCCATTGACCCAAAGGGGAGTTATTTTCCTATTTTTAATTAATTAATTGAATATTTAATCTATTTAATTCATTTAATTAAAATTAATTATAAGAAAAATACTAATCCATGCTTTTCAAATCTTTTTGTGCATAGAATTCACTCAAGATTTCGTGCACTATTCAATAAGGAAAGAATCAAGGTGATTGGCAATGATTGGCATGATCTTCACATGAAAAAGATTGAAAAAGATACCATTAAAAATCAAATATTGAAACATTGATTACAAAGGTTTATGGACTTGGATTTCTATCCTAATTCATTCCATATACATACACAAACACAACCCTAATGCTCAAGACCAAGAAGCTGCGCTCAGAATCAAGAACACAAACTCACTTTTTTTCTTAAAAACTTAAAATTTGTTTTCATAGTTTCAAGGCATTTCAAGGCGTGGAAAGTATCTCAAAAGCTTACTGGGACTTCTCTGAACATAATCCAATACTTTTCCACTCTCCATACATCCAGAAACAGTAGAACGCCATAGCCCTGTTCATGGAAATTTTCATAATCGCATCTTGATTTATACGCATGTTTCATGTCTTTTAATTGTCGTTTTACACTAACATGATGTTTCTGAAGCTAACAGTACCGTTCAATTGAAGAATGGTCGTCTAAATAAGAAGTTACCATGAACACGCATTAGGGTTTCAAAGCTCTAAATTTGGGGTTTCTTTCATCTGGTAAAATTAGACCATGAGACTAGGACCATTTAATTCGTAACATTCTAACGAATTTAAAACACTCATTACGCTCAATTTACCATTGACCAATTTCTATTCGCTATTTTTGTTGTTTCAGATTGTGGGGGTTTAAAACCCCCGCTATCTAACTTGTTTTTTCAGGTAAAACGAAGCAGCCATGAAGAAGATGCTGAGGTGTCTCAACCAGACTGGGCCATTCAAATATTCGCGCATTTTTTTTATGTTTACCAATAGCGCTTATTATCTCTCATATTAATCACGTTCCAATAATCTTACAAACGAACGCGCTTGGCTGGTTGGTTGATGCGTTGTCCTTCAAGCACTGGGACCTGGGTTCGATTCCCAGGTCCCCTATACTCTTAATATTTTTTCTTGCAATATGATCAGGTACACTGACTCTCCTATAGCCCACCAAACATCGAGCGCTGGTGCTTGCCACATGTTCCCTGAGATCAATCCAAAAGCCAAGATATGAGTTCCATCATGCACCTTAGTCCAGGGGTCTACACGTGACCATCAAAAGTCAACCAGGCCTGATTCAGTGGGCCAAAATTGCTTGGAAAATACCTCCAAAAGGGACAACCACCCCCCATGTTTGCCTTCTTTTCTCTATTTTTATTCTTTTCTATTATTTATTTTAATTATATTATTTATTTTATTTAATTCCATAAAATTAACTTTATAATATAAAAATACCAAAAAAAATCAGGAATCATAAAAATAAAATATATTTTATTTAATATTATTTTGTAAATAAATTTTGTTAACTAATTTAGTTTTAATCTTAGGTTTAATTTTAATGTTTTTTAATAAACTAAAAAATATAGAAATTAGGGTTTTTATACTTTTATTCTTTTTTTCCTTTTTTTACCATATTTAATTATTAGTTATTTTTGTAAATAAATATGCCATTTAATTAATTAGGATTATATTAGGTTACAACTTAAACATTTTTTTTAATAAATTAAAAACGATTTAGAACTAGGGTTTTAATTAACTTTTAATCCAATTAATTTTCTCATTAAATTCCATAAATAAAAAAACTCCAAAAAATAAGTTCTTGCTTTTATTTAATTTAATTAATTTACGATTTTGATTTAATTTCTTTAAAAGGGTCCAACGCCCTCGCATTCTCGATTTTATTTGTTTTCGCACATTTACTTTATTTCCTTTTTTAAATTTCATGTACTTGCCCCAAAGCCTTGTAATATATTAATTAGGGTATTTACTTTCCGCGTTTTATTTATTTCAAATCGGGTCTTGGATTAATTTGGCGATGTAGACCCGCGCCTTTGTAATAGCGTAGGACTTTTATCTTCCCGCACCTTTTAACTGTTAATAACCACATGAAAGAATGAATGCCAAAAATAAAAACAAAGCGTAGATCACCAATGCATGACAAGATAAACATAATCGAAAATGACACACAATTCACACACCACCCCTAGGGTACGTCTCACTGTTGCCTTGCCCCTCGAAACGTGGTCGTCGAGTAGAGGACGTTTTAGTAAGTCCTCATGTCCATGAACATGGCATGGGGGTAGCTTCTAAGGTGTCTTCCTATTGCTCTGGTGACCACACTGTCCCGAACCCTCGAATTGACCCGAACACCTCCAACGGTGGTGCTACCTACCTCTCAATGGTGGGACGGCACTATCTTAAGGACATTTACACAGACGAATTCCTTAGGGTAGGTAGACGACTCGTAGATACTTGCTCTAATTCAAAACAAATCAAAAACTTCTTTTCACACCGACACTTTGCAAAAAGCTTTAAAAAACAACTTTTCAAACACTCTTGAGGACTGATACAAGAGTCGAACTGAAATTTTAAACGGAACTTTTTCAAACCCACTCACCTTGAAAAGCAAACAAACATTTTTTGAAAACACAAATGAACAAGTATCTAAGAGCCCATGGATAACCATGGATAGAAAGGGTGCTAACACCTTCCCTTTCTATAAATCTACCTCCCGAACTGAGAACTAATCTCAATAAGGAATTTTTCTGTGCTTTTGTCCTTTCCATATTGGAGAAAATAAAAGACGGTGGCGACTCTTGCTTCCGCGACATTTCGCGAACCAGCGTTAAACAGTCAGTTCCAGATCCACCGATCACAGAACTGGCGACTCTGCTGGGGAAATAGACTTATAAAGTGAGGTGCACCTTAGGATAGTTCATAACTGTGTTTTCAATTGTTTTGACTTGTTTGCTTTAAATTGTGGGTTGCATCGGAGTTACATAGATCCTAACCCGGATCTGGGGATACCTTGTTTAGGTAGCATAAGCTGTGAGGGACCTGTCCGGCATAGACCGACATGGGTGAAGCAGTGGCTACGTTGGTGTGGCGCCTTGGTCTGTACCGATATCCCTTGTGTCGCAACAAGGAGAATATGTGTCTTCTGAGGAGTCATTAAGCACCAACAGACCTTAGAACCTTAAATGACGCAACTTGGCCATTAGAACAGTAGCAGTATGCTACGCCCATTGAGGCTAAACTCTCATGATGGTTCTGGCTGCAAGAAAAGATTGCGATGCTGGAGTTATGACCGATTGAGGGTAGTCAATGATATTGGGATCCTCTAAGAACCCGGTTACTTTTGATAGGACAGGTATGAACCAACAAACTGAAAGAGGGTAATACCTAGACCTCATGCTGGCCTAAACTTTAAGGGTTTGTCTTGTGTGACTTGTGTGCCTTACCATGTTTGCCTTTGTAAATATCTGTGGTGTGCTTTATCATAACATCATAACATCATGAGCATTGCATGCATCCTGCATAAGGACTGACCATTTCAAAGACAAGAAGGTTTCACCTTTGCTCTGTTTTGTAGGACATCATGATGCCTATGCGAAGGAATACTATCCGGTTCAACTTTGTTCACCCACCTGAGTTTCTTGAAGAGTTGGTTAGCAGAATTCCAAATACTACTTCCTTCATCCAGAGGCATGGTTCTCTTCTCAGTTTAGTCACTGCAAAGCGGGATCAACAATTGATGAGTGTCCTGACCCAGTTCTATGACCCTCTATACCAATGTTTCACCTTTCAAGACTTCCAGCTGGTCCCTACCCTGGAAGAGTTCTCTGATTTGCTTGGTATCCCTATCTTGGATCAGACTCCCTTCACTGGTTGGGAAAAGACCCTCAGGCTTGAGGAGGTTGCTGCAGCTCTTCCTTTGACCCATCAAGAAGTAATGGACAACTGGGTGACTAGAAGCGGAGTTAAGGGTTTCTTGGCCAAGTTTCTGATTGGTAAAGCTAACAGTTTCTGGAATGACTTGGACTTTAGGGCAGATGAAGACATCTTGGCTCTCTTAATCTATGGGCTAGTCTTGTTTCCTAATCCTGACAACTTCATCAACGTCACTGCCATAAGGATCTTCATGTCTCAGAATCCTGTGCCCACTCTCTTGGGTGACATACTGCAACAACTTTATGCTCGTACTGCCCGAAGACGAGGAACTCTGTGGTGTTGTATCCCTTTGTTGGTGAGGTGGTTTATTTCGCACCTCCCTAAGTCCGTGCTGAAGAACCAAGAAGGAAGAGGTTGGGCCCATAGGTTAATGTCTCTCACTGATAAGGACATCATTTGGACTCTCAGAGGTTTGGATGAGGTAGCGGTTATTGATCGTTGCGGAGAATACCCTAATGTTCCTTTGATTGGTACTCAAGGAGGAATCTCATATAATCCATGTCTAGCTCTCCGTCAGTTTGGAAGGGCCAGAAGAGCAGGGCCTCATGAGATGTTGGTGCCTCACATCAGTTTTGAGTTTCAGGTGGATAGTGACGAGCTGCGTCGTAGGTTCATCAAGGCTTGGGACAGAGTTCATAAAGCTGACCCACAAGAGTTGGGGCCAAAGACTTCTCTACCTATGGAAGCCTACTGCAAATGGGTTCGCATTCGTGCTCAGAAATTAGGTATGCCATACGAAGCTGTCAGACCCGTCATTCTTGAGTATCCTGACAAAGATGGGGCTCCTCTAACTGTCCTCCCTCCTCAGATACCTACTGATTATGAGACATTAAAGAGGTCTTGGTCGCAACTGCGATAAGAACGGGATTCGTATCGAGAAAAGTTCAATGAGCAGGAATTGAAGATCCGGAAGCTGACAAAGCAGTTGGAGAATGAGCGAGCTCTGAATGACTACATCCGTACTGAGAAGAGGAGACCCTGGGATCAATGAGGAGCTCTGGATGTTCTTTTACAGTTTTATTTCCCTTTTTAGTATTTCCATTTTATGTAACGCCTAAGGGCAACCTGTTGAACAATTTAAGTTTCAAAGTTGAATCTAATGAAGTGTGTTCCTTTTTGTTTACAAAGTTGATTCCCGATTGTCTTTGAAAACATAAATCATACGCATTCCATTCATCATGTGCATAACATGTATTCTTCTTTTCAGGTTGCTTACTGTTCTTCGCTGTTTATTTCAGCATCATGAACCCTGACTCATCATCAACCGAGATGTCTATCAAGGCCCTTCAGGCACAGAACACGCAATTTCAGGAGCTGATCATGGGTTTGGCTCAAGGCCAAGAAGAGCTAAAGGCTTTACTCCTGAAGAAGGAAAAGAAGAAGAAGAGAACTGTTCTTTTCAACACGGGCCGAAGGTTTGGCAACACTCTGCAGAATGAGGAAGCTGGTTCTTCTGTAGGCAAGAGCAGTACCCAAGGGGGAAAAGGTCCTAGTCCGGTAGTCTCTGACAACGAGACTGACTTCAATGAGGAACAGTATCCTCCGGCTGAAGACAGATACAAGCAGTTGGAAGACAGACTGAACGCCATGGAGATCCAACAAGTGCCTAGGCTGGATTTCAGATATTTGGGCTTATCTACTGGTGTGATCATTCCTCACAAGTTTAAGGCACCATCTTTCACCAAGTATGACGGGGCGTCTTGTCCCAAGCTGCACCTCAGATCTTATGTGCGGAAGATTCAATCGTACACAGTGGACAAGAACTTGTGGATCCACTTCTTCCAGGAGAGTCTTTCAGGGACTCATCTCGAATGGTTCTATCAGCTGGATGGAACCAAGGTTCGTAACTGGGAGGAGTTGGCTACTGCTTTTTATAAGCAGTATCAATATAATGCCGACCTTGCTCCTACACGTACCCAACTCCAGGGTATGTCGCTAGGATCAAGCGAAGGTTTTAAAGAGTATGCACAGAAGTGGAGGGATCTGGCTGGCAGGGTGCAGCCTCCGTTGACTGACCGTGAGCTGGTAGATATGTTCTTGGGGACCCTATCTGGGCCATTTTTCAATCATCTTATCGGTAATTCGTCTGTAGGGTTCACTGATCTTATTCTGACTGGGGAGAGAATAGAGGCTGGAATGAAGTCCGGTAAAATTCAGAAGGGTGCATCTTCAAGTTATGAGAAGAAACCCTTTAAGAAGGAGGCCAGTGCTGTGTATAGGCCTAGGAGGCAAGAGAAACCAGAACGCCGCCAATCTGTCAACGCGGTGATGATTGCAAAGCCTGCTGCCGCTCCTCGGCAAACCAATCCACCCAGGGCTGAAAGACCCAGAAGAGAGTTTATCCGTCTAAGTATGACCCTATCGCAAATCTTGCCACAATTGCTATCCACCAATTTGGTGACTGTTAGAGAGGCCCCGAAGGTTGTGAATACTGCCTCTCCCAAGTACAATCCAAATGCCCGTTGTGCTTATCACTCCGATAGCCCGGGGCATTCCACTGATGACTGTTGGGCCTTGAGGAATAAGGTGCAAGACCTTATTGACGCAAATGAGATACAATTTGAAGCGCCTGAGAGGCCAAATATGGTGACTGCTCCTATGCCCCAGCATAGAGTGAATGCCGTTGATGAAGATGTGTATGCTGTTTCTGTGAATGATGTAGCTACTCCTCTGATGACTGTTAATAGGAACCTACTGCTGGCCGGTTTATTTCCGGGTTGTAGCGAAGGTTGCCTTTTGTGTGCTGTTTCCCTTTCTGGTTGTCCTTTGCTGAAGTTAGGCATCCAAAGCCTGATGGACAACAAAGAGATTCTCTTCAAGAAGACCGCTTCCGTTTGTTCCTGTAGAAGAAGTATCTGTTGTTACCATTTTTAACAATCCAATCAAGGCTCCCCTGAGGAAGCCAGTGAAAATCATGACTGTCGCACCCATTGTTATTACTGTTCCGGGGCCTCTCCCCTATGAATCTGATAAGGCTGTCCCATGGCACTATGGGGAAGATGTGTATGTACATGGTATAAAGCAATAGTTCAACACTGGCACCAGCATCAGCAATATCACTGGTCCAGCCAAAGTTACCCGCAGTGGCAGGCTCTTCTCGCCTGACATTGCTCCACTAGCTATTCGAAGACCTCTCATTATAACACCTGCAAGTGCACCTGTTCCCATTTCTGATCAAGTTGTTTCCCCTGCTGCCGAGTCATCTAATGCTCGGGGCAAAGGGATTGAAGACGAGCCTGCCCGGATGGAGGCGCCAAAATCTGTGAATGTTGAAGCCTCCCAACAAGAGATGGAGGAAATTCTGAAGATAATCAAGAAGAGCGATTTTAATGTTGTTGAACAGCTGGGGCATACCCCCTCCAAGATCTCAATGCTCTCCTTGCTGCTGTGCTTAGAGGCCCATGCGAAGGCCTTGATTTCATTTCTAAAGACGGCCCATGTGCCACAGGAGACATCTGCAGTCCAGTTTACTGATTGCGTAGCCAATTTGACAGCTGACAATGGTTTGGGTTTCTCGGATGCTGACCTTACTGCTAAGGGAAAGAACCACAATGACGCCCTGCATGTCTCTATTGAATGCAGGGGCACTACTCTTGCGCACGTGTTGGTGGACACCGGTTCTGTCCTGAATGTGTTACCCAAGAAGGCCTTAGACCGTTTGGATTGTGAGGGCCTGGAGCTGAAACCTAGCAACATCATTGTCAGAGCCTTTGACGTTTCTAAGAGGATGGTTCATGGAGAGGTAGACATTCCTATTCGTGTGGGTTCTCAAGTATTCGACTCAACTTTCTATGTGATGGATATCCGTCCATCTTATTCATGTTTACTGGGTCGACCTTGGATTCACAAAGCTGGGGCAGTGACCTCTACCCTACACCAGAAGCTCAAGTACCCTGTCAAAGGGAAGATTGTCACTGTGCAGGGAGAGGAGGAGTATATGGTTAGTCACTTGAATTCCTTCCGGTATATTGAGATGGACGGGGAGTTTATTGAAACCCCCTTTCAGCATTTTGAAGAGGTACCTCCAACATTGGCAGCGGCAGAAACAGTGGTTGAAGAGGACTTTCCTTTGAAGATGGCTTCCCTGAAGGATGCCCGGGCTGTAATCGAGAAAGGTGAATTTGCTAACTGGGGCAGGCTCCCTGATTTCACTCTTAAAACTGACAAGTTTGGACTGGGTTTTACTGCAGAGGCTCAGAAGGCTGTGCGCAAAGCTAGAACCAGAAGACCTCATGTGCTCATCACCAATCCAGGAGTGAATGCCATTGGGGATGAAGATGAAGTAGAAGAGTCAGAGTTCGATAGCTAGATTTACCCGACGACTGATGGTGGATTGACCAATTGGACTGCTAAAGATCATACTCCTGTTACTTTTGTTACGCAGTAATAAACTCCTTTGTTTTTGTTATTTGTAATAAACAATGAATTAAAACTCTATGGCTCGGTGTCTTACCCGGGACACAGTGGCTTCATTTGTGAGGGCATATTAATTGTCATTTCATATATCATAAATAAAGACCTTGGACGTTTTCTCGCATTTCAAATCTTATGCTCCTTTTCTTTCTTTCCTTTCTTTATATATTGCAAAACAGTTGTATTTACACACACTCACTCATACAGGTTTCAATCCACTCTGGATCTCACTGGTAACGACTCTGCTACTTCCAGTTATGACTTCGAAAATCCGATCAACTTAGCCAAAGACGAAGGTGAAGATGATTGCGATGTGCCTGGCGAGCTTGCAAGACTGTTACTCCAGGAAGAGAGGGCAATTCAACCACATGAAGAGCCAGTGGAGACGATAAATCTGGGTACTGAGACGGACAGAAAGGAGGTCAAGATTGGTGCCAACCTAGAGCTCAGCGTGAGGCAACGGTTGACTCAGATGTTACATGATTATGTGGAGATCTTTGCCTAGTCCTACGAAGACATGCCCGGGTTAGATACTGACATTGTGGTCCATCACTTGCCTACCAAGGAAGACTGCCCTCCGGTTAAGCAAAAGGTCCGCCGTATGCGTCCAAAGATGTCTGAGAAGATCAAAGCCGAGGTTATGAAACAGTTTGACGTCAGGTTTCTTGCAATGACTTCTTATCCTCAGTGGGTTGCTAATGTGGTGCCGGTACCAAAGAAAGACGGTAAGGTCAGAATGTGTGTCGACTACAGGGATCTGAACAGGGCCAGCCCCAAGGATGACTTCCCTCTACCTCATATTGATGTCCTTGTTGACAATACTGCTCAGCACAAGGTGTTCTCTTTCATGGATGGTTTTTCAGGGTATAATCAGATCAAGATGGCCCCTGAAGACATGGAAAAGACTACCTTTGTTACTCAGTGGGGCACCTTCTGCTATAAGGTCATTCCTTTTGGACTGAAAAATGCTGGGGCAACCTACCAACGTGCCATGGTTGCTTTATTTCATGACATGATCCATCATGAGATAGAAGTGTATGTTGACGACATGATCGCAAGGTCCCAAACTGAGGAAGAACACCTTGATCATCTGCAGAAATTGTTTGACCGTCTGAAACTGTACAAGCTGAGGTTGAACCCGAACAAGTGCACCTTCGGGGTAAGATCTGGAAAGTTGCTAGGCTTCGTTGTAAGTGATAAGGGTATTCAAGTGGACCCTGCCAAGGTTAAAGCTATTCAAGAGATGCCAGTTCCTAAGACAGAGAAAGAAGTCAGAGGCTTTTTAGGACGCCTGAATTACATTGCTCGATTCATCTCACACCTAACCGCTACCTGTGAACCAATCTTCAAGCTGCTGAAGAAAGACCAGGTAGTACATTGGAATGATGAATGTCAGGCCGCTTTTGATAGAATCAAGGAGTATCTCCAAGAACCACCCATTCTTATGCCACCGGTTGAAGGGAGACCTCTGATATTATACCTGACAGTACTTGACAACTCAATGGGGTGTGTACTGGGGCAGCATGACGAGTCTGGCCGAAAAGAGCATGCCATTTATTACCTTAGCAAAAAGTTTACTGACTGTGAGACCCGATACTCACTGCTTGAGAAAACTTGCTGCGCTTTGGTATGGGCTGCTCGCCGGCTGAGACAGTATATGCTGACTCACACTACCTTGTTGATTTCAAAGTTGGATCCTATAAAGTATATATTTGAAAAGCCTGCTCTGTCTGGGAGAATAGCAAGATGGCAAATGATCTTGACAGAATACGACATCTAGTACACGACCCAGAAAGCCATCAAAGGAAGTGTATTGGCAGACCACTTGGCACATCAGGCAGTAGACGACTATCAGTCAATGAACTTTGAATTTCCTGACGAGAGTTTCCTGATAGTAACTGATTGTGAAGTACCTGGACCGGATGAAGGACCTGAGGAAGGATCCCGATGGTCTATGCACTTTGACAGAGCCTCCAATGCTTTGGGTAACGGTATCGGCGTTGTGATCATATCTCCTCAAGGCACTCATACTCCACTCACTGCCCGACTATGTTTCAACTGCACCAACAACATGGCAGAGTATGAGGCATGCATCATGGGTCTCCAAACTGCGATTGACTTAAGGATCAAGTTTCTGAGTGTCTTTGGAGATTCCGCTCTCGTGATCAATCAGATCAAATGGGAGTGGGATACGAAACATCTGAATCTTATTCCTTACAAAGAATGTGTGTTGACAATGATCCCCCACTTCACGGAGATAACCTTTGAACACTTTCCGAGAGAGGAGAATCAGCTGGCGGACGCGTTAGCCACGATGTCTTCTATGTTCAAGGTCAAATGGGACAATGAGGCTTCCCGGATCATCATCTGGAAACTGGACGAACCGGCATACTGTTGTGATCTTGAGACTGAGTTGGTGACTGAGAAACCTTGGTACCATGAGGTGAAGAGATATTTGGAAGCTCAGGAATACCCTGAAGGTGCATCTGTCAATGATAAGAAGTTTCTGAGAAGGTTCGCAGCGAAGTTCTTCCTTAGCAACGACATTCTGTACAAGCGAAACCATGATTCGACCTTACTGCGTTGTGTGGATAAGACTGAAGCAGAAAGGATCATGGCAGAGCTGCATGAGGGTACCTTCGGAACGCATTCCAGTGGACATACTATGGCAAAGAAGATCCTTCGGGCAGGGTATTTATGGTCCACAATGGAAGCCGACTGCTACCAACACTCTCGGACATGCCATAAATGCCAAATTTACGCAGACAAGGTGCACGTTCCTCCAGTTCCTCTAAATGTCTTGACAGCACCTTGGCCGTTTGCAATGTGGGGCATATATATGATCGGCGAGATTAAACCTACAACGTCCAATGGGCATCGCTTCATCCTGGTAGCGATTGATTACTTCATGAAGTGGGTTGAAGAAGCTTCCTACGCTACAGTAACCAAGAATGTTATGGCACGGTTCATTCGGCACAATCTGATCTGTCGGTACGGTGTCCCTGAAAGGATCATTACAGACAACGGTACCAATCTCAATAACAAGATGATCACTGAGCTCTGCGAGCAGTTTAAGATACAGCACCACAACTCTTCTCCTTACCGGCCGAAGATGAATGGGGCTGTAGAAGCAGCAAATAAGAACATTAAGAAAATTGTGCAGAAGATGACAATGACTTATAAAGATTGGCACGAGATGTTACCGTTTGCTCTACATGGGTACCGTACCTCAGCCAGGACGTCAACCGGGGCAACTCCTTTCTCCTTGGTCTACGGTATGGAGGCAGTCTTACCGATCGAAGTGCAGATACCCTCTCTCCGGATAATGAAGGATGCAGATCTGAGTGAAGATGATTGGATCCAGACACGACTTGATTAATTAAATTTAATTGACGAAAAGAGACTTGCTGCTATTTGTCATGGTCAGACGTACCAAAAATGGATGATCAGGGCATTTAACAAAAAGGTCAGACCACAAGAATATCAAGTTGGGGATCTGGTAATCAAACGCATCATCCTTCCTCAGAGTGATCCAAGGGGAAAATGGACCCCTACGTACGAAGGGCCATTTGTGGTTAAACATGTGTTCTCTGGAGGAGCCATGATTCTAACCAACATGGATGGTGACGACCTTCCTCACCCCGCCAATGCAGACATAGTAAAAAGATACTACGCATGAAAAAAGACCCGCTAGGTTGACATACCTAGGCAAAAATTAGGGCTTCCCGGCGAACCAAAAGGGTTCGGGCAAAATGAAGGGATGAAATGAAAAAAATCTGTACACCCGGCAAGTCGAAAACCTGAAAAGGCGGCTTGGGCAAAAATGGGTATCCCGATGGACTGAAAACCCGAAAGGGCGGTCCAGGCAAAAGTTAGGGATAAAGCGTAATACTATGTCTCATTGGATCACCTTGCATCCAGAATCCGGTATCAACATCAAGTTCAAACGGCATCGATCAATCAGCTTCATCCTCGACTAGGTCATCAAGTGATGAGACACTCGAAGATATAAAGGCGATAGCAGAGTTGGAACCCAGTGGGATTATTCTTTTCACACAGCTTTTTTATTTTCCCTTTGTACAAATTGTATAAACTCTTATTCGGCGGCGTTCTCTTACTAGGACGTCAGCCTCTTGTACATGAACGCCTATTTACAGGCTAAATTCAAAAATCAATACAAAAATCACTTTTCAGTTAAAATTGCCAATTGTTTTTCCTTTTCTGTTTTGTTTTGCGAAGAACATCCAAGGTTCAATTTGTGATATATGCATTTGACACTAACTGCTAACTCATAAATAATTGCATACGAAACAAAGGATTAATTACAGGTAATATTAGAAACAGGGGCAATAATGAGTTGTCTAAGCGATCTAATTGCTCTGTCCACCAAGGTATCAAGGTAAGTTCAGCCGAAGAACATAACCAGTATATCTCAATTCCCCAGAGAGTGAGTCAGCAAGTCAATATACTCTCCCCAAGCAAAGCTATTATCAGCCTTAAGGAAGTTGGGTATCCTCCAGCAGATCTCAACATTCCCCAACAATATACGGACATTCTTAACTAGCATCCCCGACAATCTTGATCTAAGATTGTTCCCCGGCGGTATACCAGACATTCAGCGGAGCCACTTCCCCAATACATCTCAAAATTTCCCCAGGAGAGTCCAATCAAAGATTTCCCCAGGAAAGTGTGATCCATCTCCAGCAGTAAGCTTATCCCCAGTAGCTTGGAAACTTACCCCCTACAGAGCACGAACGCGTCCCCCGGCTGTATTCAAAGGTTATTTCCCTATCAGGGTATAACGGGGTTATCCTCAGCCAAAAGCCACAGGAAGATCATCCTCGGCGAAGTCTTCTTATCCCCAGCGGAGTCTATTAAACACTTCCAACATCAATGGTATCCCCAGCGGAGTTATGATCATCCCAGCAAAGTTTCTCTCTCCCCACAGAGTTTTGTTCCTCAACAAGGTCGCTAGAATAATTTTCTCCCTGCAGAGTAATCCATTCGCCAAGTTTATTCCCCAACGGAGTTATTTTCTCCTACCGGTATTCTTGCAACCATCAATCCCCAGTGGAAACAGAAGCTCTACATCAGCCCAGGATTTAACTTCCCGGCACCCGTCAAGGATTTACTTTCCTAGACAAAAACATACGTTCAAAAACATCACATACATCATGATACATGCATAAACGCATCATATCTTACAATCCCATTTATGTTGAGAACATCATTGCTTGATCCATATCATGCATTGCATATGACTGACCTTTACCTTTCAGGAAAGATCCAGTTAAGTTCTCAGCTATATTCCAAGACTTTAGCCTGGTTCAGTTAAATCGACCCTAAGATTTTCCTGATTCTTATCCAGTCAAAGGCCTTCTCTGGTTCAGTCAGATCGACCCTAAGATCTACCTGATTCTTATCCAGTTGAAGATTCCAAGGCCTTCTCCGTTTCAGTCAGATCGACCCTAAGATCTCCCTGATTCTTATCCCAGTAGAAGACATCCAAGATTCTCTCAGCGTTCCTGTTGAGGTAGTAATCGCCCAAGATTCTCTCAGCGTTCCTGTTGAGGTAGTAATCGCCCAAGGTTCTCTCAGCGTTCCTGTTGAGGTAGTAATCGCCCCAAGATTCTCTCAGCGTTCCCGTTGAGGTAGTAATCGCCCAAGGTTCTCTCAGCGTTCCTGTTGAGGTAGTAATCGCCCCAAGATTCTCTCAGCATTCCTGTTGAGGTAGTAATCGCCCAAGGTTCTCTCACCGTCCCGTTGAGGTAGTAACCATCCCTGATCCATTCATCACCTTTTGAAGCTCCAGACTCGATTCCTGTATCTCGCTAGGGCACGACTGAGGAGGTTCAAAAAATTCGATACCTGTATCCAGCCAGAATGCATCTACATAAAGAGTTTGAAGACCAGCTCCTGTAACAGGCCAGGTAATCATTTTATTTTTCAGGTACGCAAGTTCTCGCTAAGGAATCTCTTACGCGATCGACACCCAGATGGAATCTATAAGCCCATCCACCTATCCATCACCTCTCAACATGGCATCTATAAGCCCATCTTCCTATCCACTAATCTCCAAATGGCATCTATAAGCCCATTCCCACCATCACACTACTATGTAAGCGCAAATTTCTGGGCACTTTAGTGTCTAATCATCTTCCACCCTCGGATTACGAAAGGCACGCCAGCCAATCTACATCCTCAGGTCTAAGAAGATTGAACAGGGGCAACTGTTGTACCCCAAAATTTGCCCTCCCATATTCTTCAAGAATTGCAAAGAGCATGCTTCAAAATCTCCCAAGGGTTGCACAGTTCAATTGCCTCCTAACAGTCAAAATTAGGGTTTTGGTTCTGACAAAGAAATTGAAGTTTCCAAGGGTCCAATCAAGTCCTATATGCCTAAAAACATGGTCAAGCATCCATATGCCAATTTTCAAGACCTACAGCACAAAATTGCACAGTCAAAAACCCTGATTTCTCAACAGTCAACTGTAGGGGCAAAATGGTCATTTGACAGTCAAGAGTCAAAAATTTTGGTCAACATCTTATTTTGAAGCCACAAACATCATTTGATCAATTCTTGATCATGATTCTCCAGGCATGGCTCAAAAAGTCTCAAGATGCAAAAGCTTCCATATTTGGACAGTTGAAAAAGTCAACTGCAAATTGACCAAGGCATAACTTCCACATGGTTTATCAGAAAAATTCCATCCAAAGCTCATTCTGAAGAGAATGACATTTCCTACAACTCATCTTCACACTTCAAGTCCAAGAAATGCTCTCACAAAAAGTTATCAATCTCAACATTATAGGTCATTTTCAAAAGTCAACAAAAAGGCACTTTAAGTCAAAGACCATAACTTGAGATTGGTAAATCAAAATGACATGGGACCAAAGGCATTGGTTATAGGACTTCAATTCCTTTCCAAAATATCCAAGAACATGATCAAAGCTTAAAATTTTAGCAAGATATGCCTTGTGGAAGTTGGGAAATTTTTGGGAATTTTGAAAAGTCAACTTTGCTTCAAAGGCCTCAAAATTGCTAATGGGCCTCAATTTCTTCCAAGAATCATCATCCAAAAGCTATGCAAGACCCATTGACCCAAAGGGGAGTTATTTTCCTATTTTTAATTAATTAATTGAATATTTAATCTATTTAATTCATTTAATTAAAATTAATTATAAGAAATATACTAATCCATGCTTTTCAAATCTTTTTGTGCATAGAATTCACTCAAGATTTCGTGCACTATTCAATAAGGAAAGAATCAAGGTGATTGGCAATGATTGGCATGTTCTTCACATGAAAAAGATTGAAACAGATACCATTAAAAATCAAATATTGAAACATTGATTGCAAAGGTTTATGGACTTGGATTTCTACCCTAATTCATTCCATATACATACACAAACACAACCTTAATGCTCAAGACCAAGAAGCTGCGCTCAGAATCAAGAACACAAACTCACTTTTTTTCTTAAAAACTTAAAATCTGTTTTCATAGTTTCAAGGCATTTCAAGGCGTGGAAAGTATCTCAAAAGCTTGCTGGGACATCTCTGAACATAATCCAATACTTTTCCACTCTCCATACATTCAGAAACGGTAGAACTCCATAGCCCTGTTCATGGAAATTTTCATAATCGCATCTTGATTTATACTCATGTTTCATGTCTTTTAATTGTCGTTTTACACTAACATGATGTTTCTGAAGCTAACAGTACCGTTCAATTGAAGAATGGTCGTCTAAATAAGAAGTTACCATGAACACGCATTAGGGTTTCAAAGCTCTAAATTTGGGGTTTCTTTCATCTGGTAAAATTAGACCATGAGACTATGACCATTGAATTCGTAACATTCTAACGAATTTAAAACACTCATCGCGCTCAATTTACCATTGACTAGTTTCTATTCGCTATTTTTGTTGTTTCATATTGTGGGGGTTTAAAACCCCCGCTATCTAGCTTGTTTTTTCAGGTAAAACGAAGCAGCCATGAAGAAGATGCTGAGGTGTCTCAACAAGACTGGGCCATTCAAATATTCGCGCATTTTTTTTATGTTTACCAATAGCGCTTATTCTCTCTCATATTAATCATGTTCCAATAATCTTACAAACGAACGCGCTTGGCTGGTTGGTTGATGCGTTGTCCTTCAAGCACTGGGACCTGGGTTCGATTCCCAGGTCCCCTATACTCTTAATATTTTTTCTTGCAATATGATCAGGTACACTGACTCTCCTATAGCCCACCAAACATCCAGCGCTGGTGCTTGCCACATGTCCCCTGAGATCAATCCAAAAGCCAAGATATGAGTTCCATCATGCACCTTAGTCCAAGGGTCTACACGTGACCATCAAAAGTCAACCAGGCCTGATTCAGTGGGCCAAAATTGCTTGGAAAATACCTCCAAAAGGGACAACCACCCCCCATGTTTGCCTTCTTTTCTCTATTTTGATTCTTTTCTATTATTTATTTTAATTATATTCTTTGTTTTATTTAATTCCATAAAATTGACTTTATAATATAAAAATACCAAAAAAAATCAGGAATCATAAAAATAAAATATATTTTATTTAATATTATTTTGTAAATAATTTTTTTTAACTAATTTAGTTTTAATCTTAGGTTTAATTTTAATGTTTTTTAATAAACTAAAAAATGTAGAAATTAGGGTTTTTATACTTTTATTCTTTTTTTTCCTTTTTTTACCATATTTAATTATTAATTATTTTTGTAAATAAATATGCCATTTAATTAATTAGGGTTAAATTAGGTTACAACTTAAACATTTTTTTTAATAAATTAAAAACGATTTAGAACTAGGGTTTTAATTAACTTTTAATCCAATTAATTTTCTCATTAAATTCCATAAATACAAAAACTCCAAAAAATAAGTTCTTGCTTTTATTTAATTTAATTAATTTACGATTTTGATTTAATTTCTTTAAAAGGGTCCAACGCCCTCGCATTCTCGATTTTATTTGTTTTCGCACATTTACATTTATTTCCTTTTTTAAATTTCATGTACTTTCCCCAAAGCCTTGTAATAGATTAATTAGGGTATTTACTTTCCGCGTTTTATTTATTTCAAATCGGGTCTTGGATTAATTTGGCGATGTAGACCCGCGCCTTTGTAATAGCGTAGGACTTTTATCTTCCCGCACCTTTTAACTGTTAATAACCACATGAAAGAATGAATGCCAAAAATAAAAACAAAGCGTAGATCACCAATGCATGACAAGATAAACATAATCGAAAATGACACACAATTCACACACCACCCCTAGGGTACGTCTCACTGTTGCCTTGCCCCTCGAAACGTGGTCGTCGAGTAGAGGACGTTTTAGTAAGTCCTCATGTCCATGAACATGGCATGGGGGTAGCTTCTAAGGTGTCTTCCTATTGCTCTGGTGACCACACTGTCCCGAACCCTCGAATTGACCCGAACACCTCCAACGGTGGTGCTACCTACCTCTCAATGGTGGGACGACACTATCTTAAGGACATTTACACAGACGAATTCCTTAGGGTAGGTAGACGACTCGTAGATACTTGCTCTAATTCAAAACAAATCAAAAACTTCTTTTCACACCGACACTTTGCAAAAAGCTTTCAAAAACAACTTTTCAAACACTCTTGAGGACTGATACAAGATTCGAACTGAAATTTTAAACGGAACTTTTTCAAACCCACTCACCTTGAAAAGCAAACAAACATTTTTTAAAAACACAAATGAGCAAGTATCTAAGAGCCCATGGATAACCATGGATAGAAAGGGTGCTAACACCTTCCCTTTCTATAAATCTACCTCCCGAACCGAGAACTAATCTCAATAAGGAATTTTTCTGTGCTTTTGTTCTTTCCATATTGGAGAAAATAAAAGACGGTGGCGACTCTTGCTTCCGCGACATTTCGCGAACCAGCATTAAACAGTCAGTTCCAGATCCACCGATCATAGTCTAGAAAGGAGTCTCAAGGAATTAACCATCCATATCAACATACTTGAAGGAGTTCAAGTGGCTCACCATGTATTCTTCTTCGCCATAAACTGTAATGATTTTTCCTTTCACTAGATATTTCATCTTTTGGTGTAAAGTAGAAGTAACAGTGCCTGCCCCATGAATCCAAGGGCGTCCAAGCAAACATGAATAGGCTGGACGAATATCCATCACATAGAAAGTAGATTCGAAGACCTGGGAACCTACTTTGATTGGAAGATAAACCTTTCCATGCACCATTCTCTTTGAACCATCAAAAGCTTTTACCACAACATCACTGGGTTTTAGAACTCCTTCATAGTCAAGTTTATCTAGAATAGATTTTGGAAATACATTTAATGAGGAACTAGTGTCCACTAACACATTATATAAGGTAGTTCCCCTTCACTTAATAGAGACATGCAGGGCCTTATTATGGCTCCTTTCTGCAGCAGTTAGATCTGCGTCACAAAAGCCTAGCCCATTATCAATTGTCAGACTAGTAACACAATTTTCGAATTGATCAACAGAGATTTCTTGAGGTACATGAGCAGATTTCCAAAAATTTATCAAAGCCTGAGAATGGGCTTCATAGCATAACAAGAGAGATAGCATAGATATTTTGGAGGGAGTCTGCCCCAACTGTTCAACAATCTTATAGTCACTCTTTCGAATAATTTTTAGTACTTATTCCATCTCTTGCTTTGAGGTATCTTCAACAGTAACCTCTTTTGGTGCCTCCGTCTTGGCAGGCTCAGTCATTTGTTCTTTGCCTCGAGTCTCAGTAGTTGACTCAGTAGAAGTGATATGAACTAGTGTATTAACAGCCTTTGGAGAGATTTCTGGAGAGAAAACCCTTCCACTTCTAGTAACCTTATTATTCCCAATAATATTTCCAATATTGGGATTAGTAACTTCAGTATTTTTGTCTTCGACAGCCAATGGTTCTTGCTTAAAGCCATGGTAGTAGACATCAGCTCCATAATACCAAGGGATAGCCTTTTCGTAGGAATATGGAATTGGCCCAGGTGTAGTAATAATCAGAGGAGCAACCCTAGGCTCGGCGATAATCTTCACAAGACCCTTAGAAGTGATCTTTACAAGAGTACTGGAAATTGTAATTATAGACACATATTCACTCTTCAAGCCTCGAGACACATTTTCATACAAGCTCTCTACAGAAGGAGTCTTCTCAAATAGAATTACACGGTCATTCATCAAACACTGGATACCTTCTTTCAGCAGCATACAACCATTGGATTGGGATGCACAGTGGTATCAATTTTCAACGTAACTTGGAAATAAACTAACTCGCAAGCTTCTTCTTAACAATCATCAGAGGAGTAGTCAAGTTACTCACAGTTGAAACATAAGAAACATCATCAACAACATTAACGATCTTGTCATGATTAGGCATAGAAGAGGTAACCACATTAGGAGTCTCAAGAGGGTCAAATTTAATCTCCTTAGAGTCAATCATATATTGAATCTTATTTTTCAGAGCCCAACAACCAATAGTGTCATGTCCAAGACTATTGGAGTGATATGCACACATTGCATTGGGATTATAACTGGGAGAAGAAGTATTGGGATTCTGAGGAGGATCCTTCAATGTAATCAACTCTTCCTTCAACATGTGTTGCAATGCTTGAGACTACGGCATGTGATTTTTGTGAACTGTCTCTTGGGTGCGACCTGCCTACGCTAATTATTTTGTTGTTGTTGTTGCACTGGCATAGGATTAGAGACCGTAACTGCCCTCACATATTGGTTACGGTCACTCTTATTACGACCCTTCTGGTTGTACACAACATTAGATTCCTTCTTATTATTGTATGACTTCTTCGAATTATTCAAAGATGTAGCCACCTGAGTTTTACTACTTCTGATTCCATTCTCAATATGTTCCTCTATCAATATCAGCTCAGTGAAACCAACTGAAGAACTTCCAAGTAGGTGATTATAGAAAGGACCTGTTAGCATACTCATGAACATATCGACCAATTCCCTATCAGCTAAAATAGGTTGAAATCTTCCAGTAAGATCTCTCCATTTCTATGTGTACTCTTTAAAGCCTTCATTAGAACCCATGGACATACTTTGTAGTTGCATGCGGGTTAGTGCCAAATCAGAATTATACTGATATAGTCTATAGAAAGTTGTAGTCAAATCTTCCCATGTATGAATATTGGTACCTTCGAGTTAATAGGACCATTCCAATTGTGTTACTGACAGAATCTCTCGGAAGAAATGCAACCACAATTTCTTGTCAGTAGTGTGTTGGTTAATTTTTTCTAACATATGATCTCAAATGCAGCTTTTGGTCAAGAAACACTTCCATACTTAGCCGCTTATACTTCTCATTAGTATGGGGGATATTGCTCATCCAAATAATATTCTTCCTCTTCAATAGAATATTTGTCAGAACCATGGTTGCTTATTTTCTCAGTTTTAACATTCTTACCATCTTCATCCTGTTCATCATCTTTGTCCAATGGGATATCAAGATCTTGAGCTCGCTTGACTGGACCTCTGAAACTTTCCCCATGTTAAGGATATCGGTTGGTTTCTTTGTCTTCTTCTTCTCTTTAGCGATGAGCGCCTTGAGTTCTTCTTTCCCCTTGGCTAAGCTTAGGAACAACTCTTGGAATTGAGCATTTTGAGCCTGGAGATCTTTGATTGTCTGCTAAAGAGCCCTTTCTGCTGAAATAAACAACAAGAAGATGAGAAGCCTTTCTTAGAAACCTATTTTGCAATGATATGTATGGCATGTAGATGCATATGCAATGTTTTCAAGGACCTCGTAGGATTTAGATTTCTTAATCAAAAGGAAACAGAAACAAAGACTCTTATTAGTAAGTTCAAATTATAACTGCCTCTTACGATTACAATGAAAACAAAAGGGTTTCAAGGAAACAAATTATGAACTCCTAAGACTCAAGTCTCCCATGGATGCTTCCTCTTTGTGTTGACATGTGCATTAAGGCTCTGCTCTTTGTGAAGTCGTTTTGTCAGCTCAAACACTTTCTTCTTGCTAGCATAGAACTGAGTCTCAAAGGTGTCCCTTTATTCTTTCAATTGAATCAAGTCTTTTGTAGCTCTTTAAGGTCAGTAGGCATATCTGGATGAAAAATGGTATGATGAATATCTCCTTCAACAATAGGCTCCATAATTACTGGTAGGGCATCATGATATATCATTATAAGATTTTGAGCACAAGATCACACCCATCTAAGGTAGGGCTCCAAAGGGATAGAGTTATTTTGTCCCAAAGCTTTGTTATCAATCTTGTTCACCATGCCCTAAGCACGTATAAACCTTTGACGGTAACCTTGAGGATCATTCTCGTAATCGAATATAATACCCTGGATAAGCATATCATGAGGACAATCTCTTAGAGCATAACCAAATTGATATAGAGCTAGAGAAGGGTTGTAAGTAATACCTCCCGTTATGCCAAGGAGTGGCACATTAGGGAACCACAACAGTCAATAATAGTGATATCCTCCTAAGATTGGGAACACCAATAGATATCTGAATGAGAGAGTAACATCATCCTTTTAGACCACCTCAAACCTTGTTCATTCTTCATCACTGATCGGGGAAGGTGTGAAATAAACCACCTATATAGTAAAGGTATGCAACACATGAGAGTCCCTCACTTCCTTATAGTACGAGTGTGAAGAGAGTGCAAAATATCTCTAAGAAAATTAGGCACAGGTTTATGAGTAAGAAATATTTTGATGGTGTTCACATCTATGAGTTGGTCTGGATTAGGGAATAGTACCAAACCATAGATCAACAGAGCCAAGATCTCCTCAAAAGCATGAAAACTCATAGTATCTAGAAACAATTGAATTTCTCTATCAGAAATCTAGCAAGAAGACCTTTAACTCCACTTCTTGTTTCCCAATTATATACAATGTCTGACCGCTTCAGATGTAAGGCTACTGTTATAACTTCAAGTTTTGGGATTTTATTTAAACCGATGAAGGGTGTCTGATCAAGAATAGTTACTCCAAGTAGTTTAGAGAACTCTTCCATCGTGGGAGCCAAATAATAATCCGGGAAGGTAAAAAAGTGATGCTTAGGATCAAAGAACTGGAACAGAACACTCACCATGTCTTCTTTAAATCCTGAGGTAACCAAATTGAGTAGATAACCATGCCTTTTGATGAACTGAGAGTTTTTGGGAACCTTTCAGACTAACTCCTTAATCTTGGAAGGTACCCTTACAAAGTTGATTCATATAGTGTTTCTACGAGAGGAGGCCATAACCTGCAACATATAACAAAGATAAATCCTAACACCTTGAAATGGTTAGTGAAAATGTTATGTTATGATGATATGATGTTATGATGTTATGTTCATGTTAAATAAGTAGTAAACACAAACAAGTCATACAAGAGTCTTAGGTTTAAAGGCTTGTGTGATCGGTGGGAATGAGAAATGACTGTTTTTGGAATACTTGGTCGCGTTTGTGTTTGTTTTCGAAAAATGTCGCGGTGAGCAAGAGTCGCCACCGTCTTTTATTTTATCCAACAAGGAAAGGACAAAAGCACAGAAAAATTCCTTTTTGAGATGTTTCTCGGGTTCGGGAGGTAGATTATAGAAAGGGAAGGTGCTAGCACCCTTTCTATCCGTGGTTATCCATGGGTTCTTAGGTACTTGCTCATTGTGTTTTCAAAAGTTTTCTTTTCTTTGTGTTTGTGGATTTGAAAAGAGTTTTTGTTTTGAAGAGAGTGTTAGTGCGAAAAGTTTTATTTTGTTTTAAAAGGAGCAAGTACTTAAGAACCAACTACCTACTCGGAAAAAAGGAATTAAACTGTGCTAATGTCCTTTAGACAATGCTATCCCACTATTGAGGAGTAGGTAGCATCGTCGTTGGAGTTTTCGGGTCAATTCGATTAAGGGACGTGTGGTCACTAAAGCAATGTTAGGACGCCTTAGTGGTAACCCTAATGTCTTAGATCATTTTTTCCGAGGCAACCGTTTCGAGGAAACTTATGATCTTTGGACAAGAGGGCGACCTATAAAATTTCCTATACTCAATGACCACGTTTGAGGCAACCAAGTGAGGCGCACCCTAAGAGTGGCATGTGCAAGTGTGTTATTTCGATTAATTTTATCTGTACATGTTATGGGCGAGCTATGTTGATTTTTTCATACATTGGATCTTGTCACGCATTCCCTATTATCTGATATCTAACAGTTAATACTGTGCGGAAATTAAATTTCGGGAAATTAAATCTAAGCTATTACAAGGCGTCGGGTATTTACATCGCCAAAAACAAACCCTTTAATTTAAATTGCGGAAAGTAAAAATAAAACGATAAATAAATAAAGTACTAATTAATTATTACATACCGGGAGCAATTACAATATTGGAAATAAATAGATCGCGTGCGAAAAATTAAGACGGTGCATTTTTAGGGTTTTGACCTTTTTTTATTAAAGAAAGCATGTTTTTTTTGTTATTTTGAATTAAATGGAAATTAAATCTAAGTTAATAATTAAATTAATTAATTAATAAAAATATTTTTGGATTTTTTTATATTTAAGGAAATAAAATAAAATGATTAAAATTATTAAAAACCTAATATTCTAAATTGATTTTAATTTATCGCAAAAATGTTAAATGTTACACCTATTTTAAACTAAATAAATTATGTTAATATTTATTTACAAAAAATAAAATAATGAAATTAGTTTTAATAAATAAAAATATTATATTTTTTTGATTTCTGATTTTATTAGGAAAAATAAATTGGTTAGTATAATAATAATAATTAATAAAAATAATTAAATAAAAAAATGAAATATGAAAAGAAATAACCAAATATGGGGGGTGCTGGGCCTGATTTGAGTTTGAAGATAGTATTTTCAAGACCTAACAGGCGCTGTCCTGGGATGACTTTTCCAATTCCCCAAGGCGCGTTTGACTAGAGTGCAGGATGGTCATTCAATCTTTGCCCTTGGATTTGATTTGCAGGCCACTTGGCGTTTGAGATCTGGAGGAATAGGGTGGACCACGCTTATGATGCTGCATAGATTTGCCTGAATATAAAATGTAACAAAGTTTTGGGGGACCTTGGATTCGAACCCAGGTCCCAAGGGACAATCCACTAGCGCCTCCACCAACTGAGCTGTGTGTTCTTTTGGTTAATAGAATAAGCAAGGAGTATTATATGTATAATAAACAATTATGCCTGAATAAAAAATAAAACAAGCGTGAATTTTCAAAATTGGCCAATCAGGAGAGGACACCTAGTCGTCTTCTCCAATGGTCCTGATATATTTTCCTACGGATTTGAATCTGCAACAAAATTCGTGGCATCATCCTATAATGGATTTTAGGTCACAAAAATGCAAACTAAAACCATCATCTTGCTCGCCTCGTTCTCTTGAATCCATCCATGGCCATGGCTTGTTTCAATTTTCCCTGAAATCAAAACACCTAAAAACAAGAAACCCAAACCCTAGTTTCGGGTAGGGCCTTACAGGCTACGAAAATCAAATTGAATAATGCAGAAATGTTGGAATTTAAATGTTAAGCATGATGGTACAAGAAAATTGGAAAAAAGATGCAAAAAAAAAAACGATTCAGGATTCCATGTACAGGGCCATGTTCGTGGGCACTTACAGCATGTTGTAGGGAGGGAGAAGGCTTGGTTATGATTGCTATAGCTTCAGGGGATTGCAAGCAAGAACACCACGTTGAGATTTTGGGTTGAATTGACCTCCAAACAAGAATTCGATCTCCACTTTTTCAAGGTTTTTTTCAAAGTTTGTCTAGCCGTTTCTGCAATTCTTAGGGCGTGTTCTCAATGTGTACAGCTTGTGTGTGTATATGGGAATGAATTAGGTCAAGAGTTGGGCTTTCAATCCATGTGCATTCAAGGTTTGGGATTTGATATGATCACCATTGATAAACTTTCCAAAATTGTACCAAATCTTATATTTTGTGCACAAAAATTCTTGATACGAATTTGATTAGGTGTATATTGGTATATGAAAGCTGTAATGATCACAAAGATCTCATTCCATTATTTTTTGGATTTTATTTGAATTAATATTGATTTAAAATGAATTAAATCAATAAAAATTAAATAAAATAGAGAAATAAATGATTGGTCATGAAATGGAATATGGGACACGTGTGTGGTGTGACAAGACCAAATCAAGTGGAAAAAAGTGGGCCCTTTCAACAATGCATAACTTCTTCAATTTTGAACTTTTAGAAGTGTTCTTGGACTTTTTAGAAACCTTGATATGTCCTCTAATCAACCCTTTTTGTCGCATCTCAATTAGATATTCCATGCTCAAGTTATAAGCTTTGGCAAAAAAGGTGTTTTTGTTGACTTTCAAAAATGACCTATAATGTCCAAGTTTGTAACTTTTTGTGAGAGCATTTCTTGATCTTGGGATGTCAAGATGGATTGTGGGAAATTGCATCCTATTCAAAATTAGCTTTGGATGGATCATTTCTCATAAAGTATGAGAAAGTTATGCTTGGTCAAAGTTGAGTTGACTTTTCCTATAAAACCCTAATTTAGCAACTTTTGAATCTTGATGAATCTTGAGAAATCCTTGATGAATCATGATAAACCCTTGATCAAATGATGAATTATCCTTCAAAATGAGAATGTTGACAAAAAATCTTGAGGTTTGACTGCATTTGGGTCACAGTTGACTTTTGCCCTAGCACAGTCGATTTTTGGACTTCTTGAGCAATTGACTGACTAAACTTTCTCTGCAAGGCTTGAAATTTGACATGGATGAACTTTAGAACATATTAGGACATTGGGTAGAACTTGAGGCCATTTGGATGCAAGGACCTTGATGCAACCCAAAACCCTAATTTTGAATTGATTGCCTTAGGAGGTGATTTGATTGTCCAACTCTTGAGCCATCTTGAACAACTTGGAGATGATTCTTGACCTATCTTGAGAAATATGGGAGGGAAAATTTTGGGGTACAACAGTTGCCCCTGTTCAATCTTCTTAAGCCTGAGGATATAGATTGGCGTTCGGGCCTTTCGTGATCCGAAGGTGGAAGATGATTGAACACTAGAGTGCCCAGAAATTTGCACTCGCATGAAGTAGTATTTATCTTGTGATGTCGGGAATGGGATTACAAATGCCATTTGGAGATTGATGATGGGAGATGGGATTAAAGAGGCCATCCGAAGGAGTGTTGATCGCGTAAGAGATTCCTTAGCGAGAGCTTGTATACCTGTTGTTGAGGGAGATTCCGCTGGGGAATGCTATTCTTTGTCTTAGGAGAAATAAAACTTTAGGAACTTCAGTCGTCCGTTATTCTACTGGGGGATCATCTCTATTGAAGATGTGAGAGTGAACTACTATCTGGTTGTAACCCAGGCTTCATAGCGATAAGACCGACTGCTATTTGGTCGTAATCCAGTCTTTATAGTGACTTACTAGGGAGATGAGATTAAACTTGCTATCCGGTCGTAATCCAGGCTTTGCAATACCTCACTTCTTATCTGGTCGAAATCCAGGCTTTAGAACAAATCAAGTGGTTATCCGGTCGCATCCAGGCTTCAACTTGAATTTAGGGCACACTAATATCCGGCCGACTCCGGGCTTCTTAGTAACTATCCATGTAAACTATTATTTGGTCGTAATCCAAGCTTCACAGTGTCTTGTACCGCTATCGGGTCGTAATCCAGGCTTCACGATGTGTTATACCATTATCTGGTCGAATCCAGGCTTCATGGTGTCATGTACTGCTATCTGGTCGTAATCCAATCTTCACAATACCTCACTTCTTATCTGGTCGAAATCCAGGCTTCAGAACAAATCAAGTGGTTATTCGGTCGCATCCGGGTTTCCCTTTGACGGTTTGGTTTACTAATATTCGGTCGAATCCGGGCTTCATAGTAACTGGCTGGGTAAACTGCTGTTTGGTCGTAATCCAAGCTTAACAGTGTCCCTTAATGCTATCTGGTCGTAATCCAGGCTTCACGATGTATCATACCACTATCTGATCAAAATCCAGGCTTCGTAGTACTCTTGGTTGCTATCTGGTCGTAATCCAGTCTTCATGACATCTTCTACCATTATCTGGTCGTAATCCAGGCTTCATGGTCTTGTATTACTTTTTGGTCGTAGTCCAGGTTTCATAATAACTTGTTGAGCTGTAATCCGGTCGTGATCTAGACTTCATGGATTGTGTTTATGATATACCACTATCTGGTCGAATCCAAGCTTCATGATGCTTACTGAGCTGTTATCCGGTCGTAATTCGGGCTTCATGGCTCACTGGGGAATAAACTATTATCCGGTCGTTCTCCGGGCTTCATAGCTTACTTTTGAGAGATATCACTATCTGGTCGTAATCCAGGCTTCGTGGTAGTTTGATATTGTTATCCGGTCGTAATTCGGGCTTCATAATATGCTTTAGAAATCAAGATACTATCCGGTTGTACCCGGGCTTCATAACTTGAATTTTGATTGTAGCTTTCCTGAAAGGTAAAGGTCAGTCTTATGCAATGCCTGATATGGATCAAACAATGATGTTCTCAACATAAATGAGATTGTATGGTATGATGTGTATATGCATGTATCATGATGTATGGACATGTAATGTTTTAGCGGGGAAAATAAATCCCGGAGCTGCTGGAGAATAAAGTTGAATGCTTCACTTCTTCCAGGGACGGTGGACGAAGATGATTGTGAGAATAAACATGCAGGAGAAAAGAACTCCGTTTGGGAATAAATTGATGAAGATATTATTCTGAGGGGAATTACTCTGTGGGGAAGAGATGTTCTGCTGAATATTTTAACGATAAACTCCGCTGGGGATTCTGTTGATAAGCTCTGCTGGGGATTTTAATGATAAACTCCGTTTGGGGATGATTTTAATGATAAACTCCATTGGGGATGATTTTAATGATAAACTCCAATGGGGATGATTTTATGCTTGCTGGGGAATATCTTTATACTCCGCTGAGGAATATTAAGACCTTCTGGGGATACCAAACCTTTTTAGCGCTGATGGTGGATGAACTCTGCTTGGGGAGAGTATTGTTGATTCGTCCGTAGTTGCATGTCTCAGCTGAGAGAGTTATCATTACTGTCTTACCCTGCGGGGAATGAAGGTATCTTAGCCATATTCTTCAGCTGGATGTACCTTGGTACCTGGTGGACAGAGCAACTTGTACAGTTCCGGCAATTCTTATTTGCCCCTGTTTCTATTATTACCCGTAACTCATCTTTCGTTTCGCATGTAAATATTTATGATCAGCAATTAATGTCAAATGCATATATCAAAAAATGAACATTGGACGTTCTTTGCAAAACAAAACAGATAAAGAAAAAATAGCTTGAAATTTCTGAAAATGAATTTGTCTTGATTTTGAAGTTTGGCCTGAAAATAGACGTTTTTGTACAAGAGGCTGACGTCCTAGTAAGAGAACGCCGCCGAACAAATAGAATTTATACAAGTTGTGAAAAGGAAACAAAACAGCTATGTGAATAATCCCACTGGGTTCCAACTCTGCTATTGCCTTTATATCTTCAAGCATCTCATCACTTTGCTGCTTAGTTGAAGATGAATCTGATTGATTAATGTCGTCCGAGCTTGATAGTCGATACCGAAGTCTGGATGCGAGGTGATCCAATGAGACATAGTGTTACTCTTTGATCCCTAACTTTTCCTGGACTGCCCTTTCGGGTTTTCAGTCCATCGGGATACCCATTTTTTCTCATGCCGCCTTTTCAGGTTTTGGACTTGCCGGGTGTACAGATTTTTTTATTTTTATCCCTTACTTTTGCCCGAACCCTTTTGGTTCACCGGGAAGCCCTTATTTTTGCCTAGGCCAGTCAACCTAGCGGGTCTTTGATTATGCGTAGTATCTTTTCACTATGTCTGAATTGACGGGGTGAGGAAGGTCGTCACCATCCATGGTGGTTAGAATCATAGCTCCTCCTGAGAAAATGTTCTTAACCACAAATGGCCCTTCATAAGTAGGGGTCGATTTTCCCCTGGGATCACCTTGAGGTAAGATAATGCACTTGATTACCAGGTCCCCAACTTGATACTCTTGTCGTCTGACTTTCTTGTTAAATGCCTTGATCATTCGTTTTTGGTACGTCTGACCATGACAAATAGCAGTGAGTCTATTTTCGTTGATTAGGTTCAGTTGATCAAGCCGGGTCTGAATCCAGTCATCTTCGCTCAAACTTGCATCCTTCATGATTCAAAGAGAGGATATCTGAACTTCAATAGGCAAGACTGCCTCCATGCCATAAACCAATGAATAGGGTGTTGCCCCTGTTGACGTCCGTGTTGAGGTACGGTACCCGTGAAGAGCAAATGGTAACATCTCGTGCCAGTCTTTGTATGTTACTGTCATCTTCTGCACAATCTTCTTAATGATCTTATTTGCCGCTTCGACAGCCCCATTCATCTTCGACCGGTAGGGAGAAGAGTTATGATGTTGTATCTTGAATTGCTCGCAGAGCTCAGTGATCATCTTGTTATTAATATTGGTACCGTTGTCCGTAATGATCCTCTCTGGTACATCGTATCGACAGATCAGATTGTGCTGAATAAACCGTGCCACGAAGTTCTTGGTTACAGTAGCAAAGGAAGCTGCTTCAACCCACTTCGTAAAGTAATCAATTGCTACCAGGATGAAACGATGCCCGTTGGATGCCGTAGGTCTGATCTCGCCGATCATATCAATGCCCCACATTGCAAAAGGCCAAGGCGCTGTCAAAACATTCAGAGGAGCTGGAGGTATGTGCACCTTATCAGAATAGACCTGGAACTTGTGACATGTCCGAGAATGCTGATAACAGTCGGCTTCCATTGTGGACCAGTAATATCCTGCCCAGAGGATTTTCTTTGCCATGGTATGTCCATTGGAATGAGTTCCGAAAGTACCTTCATGTAGCTCTGCCATGATCCTTTCTGCTTCAATCTTATCCACACCACGCAGTAAGGTCGAATCATAGTTACGCTTGTAAAGGATGTCACTACTGATGAAGAACTTCACCGCGAACCTCCTCAGAAACTTCTTGTCATTAACAGATGCACCCTCAGGGTATTCTTGAGCCTCGAGGTACCTTTTTACTTCGTGAAACCAAGGCTTTTCTGTTACCTCTTCAGTCTCAAGATCACAATAATGTGCAGGTTCGTCTAATCTTTCAATAATGATCCGGGGAGCCTCGTTGTCCCAATTGACTTTGAACATAGAAGACATCGTAGCCAGCGCGTCCGCCAACTGATTCTCCTCTCTGAGGAAGTGTTCAAAGGTTATCTCCTCAAAATGGGGAAGCAACGTCAACACATACTCCTTGTAAGGAATAAAATTTGGGTGCTTCGTATCCCACTCGCCTTTGATCTGACTGATCACGAGAGCGTAATCTCCGAAGACACTCAGAAACTTAATCCTTAGGTCAATTGCAGCTCGAAGACCTATGATGCACGCTTCATACTCCGCCATGTTATTGGTGCATTTGAAACATAGTTGGGCGGTGAACGGAGTATGAGAGCCTCTAGGAGATATGATCACAGCTCTAATGCCATTACCCAAAGCGTTTGAAGCTCCATCAAAGTACATAGACCATCGGGATCCTTCCTCAGGTCCTTCATCCGGTCCAGGTGTCTCACAATCAGTTATCAACATGATATTCTCGTCCGGGAATTCAAAGTTCATAGACTGGTAATCATCCACTGCCTGATGTGCAAAATGGTCTGCCAACACACTTCCCTTGATAGCCTTTTGGGTCGTATATTGGACGTCATACTCAGTCAAGATCATTTGCCATCTTGCTATTCTTACGGACAAGGCAGGCTTCTCGAAGATATACTTGATTGGATCCATCTTTGATATCAATAAAGTAGTGTGAGTCAGCATATACTATCTCAGCCGGCGAGCAGCCCATGCCAAAGCGCAACAAGTTTTCTCGAGCAGTGAGTATCGGGTCTCATAGTCAGTAAACTTTTTGCTAAGGTACTAAATAGCATGCTCTTTTCGGCCAGACTCGTCATGCTGAACCAGCACACACCCCATTAAGTTGTCAAGTACTGTCAAGTATAAGATCAGAGGTCTCCCTTCAACTGGTGGCATCAGGATGGGTGGCTCCTGGAGATACTCTTTGATTCTTTTAAAAGCGTCCTGACATTCATCGTTCCAACGTACCACTTGATCTTTCTTCAGTAGCCTGAAGATTGGCTCACAAGTAGCAGTTAGGTGCAAGATGAATCGGGAAATGTAGTTCAGTCGTCCCAGAAAGCCTCTGACCTCTTTCTCTGTTCTGGGAGCTGGCATCTCTTGTATAGCTTTCACCTTGGCAGGGTCAACTTGAATACCTTTGTCGCTCACGATGAAACCCAATAGCTTACCAGATCTCACCCCGAAGGTGCACTTGTTCGGGTTCAACCTCAACTTGTACAATTTCAACCTGTCGAAAAGCTTTTGCAGATGGTCAAGGTGTTCTTCCTCAGTCTGGGACCTTGCAATCATATCGTCGACGTATACTTCAATCTCATGATGGATCATGTCATGAAACAAAGCAACCATGGCACGTTGATACGTTGCCCCAGCATTTTTCAACCCAAAAGGCATGACCTTGTAACAAAAGGTACCCCACTGAGTGACAAAAGTGGTTTTCTCCATGTCTTCGGGAGCCATCTTTATCTGATTATAACCGGAGAAACCGTCCATAAAGGAGAAGACCTTGTGCTGAGCAGTATTGTCAACCAGAACGTCGATGTGAGGTAGAGGGAAGTCATCCTTGGGACTGGCCCTGTTCAAATCCCTATAGTCAACATACATTCGGACCTTACCATCCTTCTTCGGCACAGGAACCACATTGGCGACCCACTGAGGGTAAGAAGTCACTGCTAGAAAACCGGCTCAAATTGTTTCATTACCTCAGCCTTGATTTTCTCATACATTTCTGGGCGCATCCGGAGGACCTTCTGTTTTACGTTAGGACAGTCTTCCTTGGTAGGCAGGCGATGAACCACAATTTCGGTATCCAAACCAGGAATATCTTCGTAAGACCAAGCAAAGATCTCAACATAGTCATGTAGCATCTGAATCAACCGTTGTTTCACATTAGCTTCCAGATTTGCACCAACCTTGACTTCCTTCTTGTCTATCTCAGTACCCAGATTCACTGTTTCCACTGGCTCTTCATGTGGCTGAATGGCCCTCTCTTCCTGGAGTAGCAGTCTTGCAAGTTCACCAGGAACTTCGCAATCATCTTCACCTTCGTCTTCGGCTATGTTGATCGGATTTTCGAAGTCATAATTGGTAGTAGCAGAGTCGTTACCAGTGGGATCCAGAGTGGATGTGGACCTGTATATGTAAGTGTGTGTAAAATGGCTGTTTTGCAATATATAATAAAGACAAACAAGGAGCGAAAAATTTGAAATGCAAGAACCTCCAATGTTTTTATTAATGATATATTAAAATGACACACAAAAGCTCTCACAAATGAAGCCACGATGCCCCGGGTAAGACATCGGGCCATAATGTTTGAAACATTGTCTATTACAAATTCAAAACAAAAGGTTTCATTACTGGGTAACAAAAGTAATAGGGATGAAGTCCTTTGCTTTCCAGTTGCTTGGTCCACCGTCGGTCGTAGGATAGATCCAGCTGTCGAATTCAGACTCTTCCACATCATCTTCAATGGCATTTACTCCCGAGTTGCTGATGAACACGGGAGGTCTTCCGATCCTTGCACTTTGAACAGCCCTTTGAGCTTCTGCAGTGAAGCCCAAACCAAACTTGTTAGTCTTCTGTGTAAAATCAGGGAGTCGTCCCCAATTTGCACACTCACCCTTCTAAACAACAGCCCGGGCATCCTTTAAGGAAGCCATCTTCATAGGAGAGTCTTCAATAACAGTCTCAGCTGATGCCAACGTTTGGGGAACCTCTTCAAAGTGCTGAAATGGGGTCTCAATGAACTCCCCATCCATCTCTATGTATCTGAACGAGTTGAGGTGGATGACCATGTACTCTTCCTCCCCTTGTACTGTCACAATCTTCCCTTTGACCGGGTACTTCAACTTCTGGTGGAGCATTGAGGTTACGGCCCCAGCTTTATGGATCCATGGACGACCCAGCAAACAAGAGTAGGATGGTAGAATGTCCATCGCATAGAACGTAGAATTGAAGACCTGAGAACCAACTTTAATTGGAATATCAACTTCACCGTGCACCATCCTTTTAGACCCATCAAAGGCTTTGACAATGATGTTACTCGGCTTTAGCTCCAACCCTTCGCAATCCAACCGGTCTAGAGCTTTTTTAGGCAATACGTTCAATGAGGAACCAATATCAACCAATACATGTGCAAGAGTAGTGCCCCTGCATTCAATGGAGACGTGAAGGGCATTGTTATGATTCTTCCCCTTAGCTGTCAAGTCAGCGTCTGAGAAACCCAATCCATTGTCAGCAGTTAAATTGGCCATGTAATCTGTAAACTGATCAACTGACGTCTCTTGTGGAATGTGGGCAGTCTTCAGAAAGGTAATCAGAGCCTTGGCATGGGCCTCTGAGCACAGCAATAGTGACAACATAGAAATCTTGGATGGGGTTTGCCCCAGTTGCTCAACTACGTTGTAATCACTCTTCTTAATAATCTTCAGAATCTCTTCCATCTCCTGTTTGGAAGCTTCAACAGTAATTGTCTTCGGTGCCTCCGTCTAGGCAGGCACATCAGTGGCGATCCCTTTGCCCCGAGCATCAGATGACTCGACAACAGGGGTGAGAATAGGGACTTGATTTGGAATGGCAGTAGGTACACTTGCAGGTGTAATAACAACAGGTCTTCGGGCTGTTGGTGGAGCAATATCAGGTGAGAAAAGTCTTCTGCTACGGGTGACTTTAGCAGGTCCGGTAACATTGCTGACGCCAGTATCAACATCCAACTCTTGCTTAACTCCATGAAAATAAACATCAGCCCCATAGTTCCAAGGGACAGCTTTATCAGAGGTGTAGTGGATGGGCACCGGAACAGTGATGATCACAGGTGCGATTTTCGGAACAGATGTAATTCTAACAGGCTTCCTCGAGGGAGCCTTGGAAGAATTGTCGAAAATGGTAATGATGGCGACTTCTTCAGTAGGAATTGAAGGAACAACAGTCTTCTCAAACAGGATCTCCTTACTATCCATCAGGTTTTGGATACCTGACTTCAGGAATGGGCAACCGGTAGGTAAAACAGAACACATATGGCAACCTTCGTCACAGCCCGGAAATAAACCGACTAGCAAAAGTTTCTTCTTAATAGTCATCAGAGGGGTAACAATGTCATCCACATAAACTACAAACAAGTCTTCCTCTTGTTAGCTGGCTATTTCGAATAAAGAAGAAATTACCATCAAAATAATATTTCGAATAAGTACCTAAGGAGATTGATATCAATATTGGATATTGGTGGGAAATATGGAGTCATTGTGCTGAAGGATTATTCAATTTCCAGTGATAGATGATGGATTTAGATTTGGATTTTTTAGTGTTCAAAATATAAAAGAGCTCCTTTATGCAAGGGTGCCAGAATTGGAAACGGTCCAGGTAATTGGGTTATTTCGAAAGCGACAAAGAGACAAGATGCTTCGATTGATACAAATTTTGAATTTCAAATAGGCGCGCCATTCTTAGAAGACACGTGGAAGTCAGTAAACATAGGAATCCTGCATGCTTCGAACGTGGCGTGATTTTAGAATAGGACCGTTAGGGTCAAGACACTATAAATAGGTGTTCTTATGTTAGATTTGGCATGTTCATTTTTATGTACTAAAAGATCTCAAAACACTCAAACTACCGTGAATTAAGGGAAACGAGTCAGAAGATACAATGTACGTATTGAACATCATCACTCTTTACAATTTCAATACAAGTCTTGTTATATGTAGTTCGCTATTACAGTATTTCTTCCCTTAAATCCTTCGTTTTCCTTGCATTTTTTGTTTTACTTGCCTTTAAACATAGTTATTTCGTTAGAAACTTCACCTTTACTTTATCCTTTTATCCAAACATTTCATATTTCCAGAAACTGTTTTCTCATAAACTCGTTATCTTTACATTCAAGCATTAAATCCTAAGTCTAATTCGAAGTCTTTCCTTTCTACATTAAGTTAGTTTCTTCCTATAGACAATCCTAGAGATCTTTCTTAAGAATCTCACATTCGAACTTAACATACAATATAAGTTTATCAAGATAATGAGTATGAACATAGAAATAAGTTATGACACATGTGTTCTAGGATCAATCTAGTCGATCCTGCAAGTAACCAATAATAATCAATAAATTGGAAGACTAGCGGTTGTTTACTAGAAATCACTGTAAACAAATTGGCACACCCTGTGGGACGGTGTCATAACAAAGAGTCTTATCAAACATATTAGAGGAGTTTTAGGATTTTTCTGAGTGTGGAGTGCGTTTAGGTACATGAACCTTCGAAGCGGCAAAATAAAGAATAACAATCCACATATACCCAGAAAACAACGTACCAAAACAATGGTTAATATAACTAACCAAGATGGGGTACAAAATCCCCCACAAGGGGGCTGCAATAATCGTTTCAAGTTCGATTGATGCCTCCAATGCCATTCCGGTTGGCAGTTTGAATACGATCCCAGTAAGTACATTAGACATGCCATCAAACGTGTCTTCAGTGCAAACTGCACCACACGTAGGGAATCAACAGTATTCGACCCCCCCTAGGCCTCTAGGTTTCCAACCTTTGAGACCCATAAATCCTCAGTATGGGATGCCAACTTCATTTATGACAGGGTTATATAATGCAACAACTTCATCCCCACTCCAAGGATCTGGTTCAGGAATGAACCATTTGGGTACAAATTTCCAGAATATGGGAAACTTCGCCCAATTGCCTACTCTTACAACTAATAGTCAGGCAGCGCTTAGGCAACAGATGGATGATAGCAATCATGATATGGTAGGAATCCTAGCCCGCGAAATGAATGTTATTTGCAATCCTCTAATCCAGAATATAAATAGAACAAACCAAGAAAATGCAGCCCAGATGGCCAGAAAAGCAGATTTTTTTGGTGCCCCTAATGCGCCTGCAAGGCGTAGGCAGAACCCGATGGTGATTCGAAATGAAGAACCCATAATTGAACAAATTCGACCCCCTGTACAAGTGGTCGAAGAAAGAAATATAGGAGTAAGATTAAGAGACCATGGAATTCTGGAAGTTCAGAATGAACAGCCTAGACCTATAATGTTGGTGAATAGGGACCAAAATGCAGACGAAATTGTTCATAGGATCAGAAATGACAATTTAGTGGCAGAAAATAACCTCACCACCATGATTGAAAGAATAATGGACCAGAATGGTTTAAATTCAGGATTTAGGAGGCCAAACTACACATCTCCTATTATAGATTATGTTTTGCAAACAGAATTACCCAGGGGCTTTAAAGTTCCTAAATTCACGAAATTTGCTGGAGATACAAGTGAATCAACAGTGGTACATATAGCAAGATATTTAACCGAAGCAGGAGATATAGCAAATAATGAAAATCTTAGGATAAAATACTTCCCAAGTTCTTTAACAAAGAACGCTTTCACTTGGTTCACCACCTTGCCCCCTGGATCTTTGGACACATGGCCTTATTTAGAAAGACTTTTCCATGAACAATTTTACATGGGTCAGTCTAAAATCAGTCTCAAGGAACTAGCAAGCATTAAGAGAAAATTCACGGAACCAATAGATGAATATTTGAATAAATTCCGTTTACTAAAATCCAGATGCTTCACAGTGGTCCCTGAACATGAATTGGTCGAAATGGCTGTTGGGGGCCTACATTATTCCATTCGAAAGAAATTGGATACACAGTATCTTAGAGATATGGCCCAACTAGCAGACAGAGTGCGTCAGGTCGAAAGGTTAAAAGCTGAAAAAGCCAGGGCTAGTAAAAATCATAAGAAAGAGAGAATAGCCTACATAGAGGCTGAAGAGGAAAACATAGATGATTCTCAAGACCCTTATGATTTCGATCAGTTCGAAATAGATCTTGCATAACTAAAAAAAGCACCCTCTTATGCTTGCAAAGTTCTACTTCCTTCCAAAGGAAAGGATTCTGTCGAAAGTGAAAGGAATGATAAATTCCCCAAGAAAATCTATACTTTCGATATAACTAAATGTGATGAGATATTTGATCTGCTTGTTAAAGATGGCAAGTTAATAGTTCCTCATAACCTTAAGGTTCCTCCGTTGGAACAAAGGAAAAAGAGGGGCTTTTGTAAATATCACAACTTTTTAGGCCATAAAACCTCACAGTGTTTTCTTTTCAGGGATCTGATACAGAATGCAATCAAAGATGGCAGGCTAAAGTTCTCAGACAAGGGGAGGAATCAAATGAAAGTTGATATGGATTCGTTGCTGATGGCGGAGACTAACTATGCTGAACCTCTAGACATCAATGTGGTAGAAATTGATGAGGGGAAAGTTGAGTCGAAGGAGGAATTCGAAGAGGATGGGGACTTCATCTTAATCAAAAATGAAAGAGAGGCTACTGATGGCCTCCCATTGATCAAAAACGAAACAGAGGCTACTGCTGGCCTCCCAAAGGTGCTCAAAGCAAAGATATTAAGTGACAAAAAATTAGCTGAGGCCACTGAAGGTCTTTGGATGAAATTTGAAGAAGTCAAAATTTCTGATGAACAAATGTTGGGAGTGAATATGGTGGACTTCGAACAGCCTAACGCTGAAATGGATAAAGTAGAACGCTGTTTAGAGAGGGAAAGAGAAAAAAGAAGAGAGAACTTACCTAGAAAGGACGCGGGTTTGCATGAATACCTCTTCCACTATCATAAGAAAAATCAGGAAAAGTTGCTATGCCCAAGGTGAAGTATCATATGCAACCCCAGAATTGCTGCTGAATTTGAAAGGGCCCAGCGTGAATGAACAGGGGTGAACTAGAGGCAAGACAACCAACTATACAAAGTCTACCCAAAAGTTGATGAATGTCTGCTCGAATTCCGGGTTCGTTGCCACAAGATTGGAACATAATGCTTAATATGTCCCAGATGTGCAGTAGTGTATGATAAGGAGATGGCTGAAGCGTTCTAGAGAATTCTGTTTGCATCAGGCTGGGGGAACCAAGGAAGAATGCCTTCGAATCTTGTTAGCACAGGCAGAAGTATGCCAAGGTGGCCAGATATCCCTTACCCCAGGGGAGCAAAGAGAGTTTCCTTTAAACTACCTACAGAAATCCCCACTGACCGATGGCTGCAAGTGAATGCTCATAAGGGAAAAGGGAAGTGGTGCAACTTCGACAGAGGAGGCAGAACTGCGATGGCTTACAGGAGGCAATTCAATTCAAACAGGAGGGAAGAAATAATATTGGATAATTATAAAGGCAGAAACCCAATGTCTCGCTTTCAATGGCGCAGACACCAGAGAAACCAAAAAGCTGCAAGGGATTCGAAGCCTATGGGAGTAGGAGAATCCAGTACCAATGACCCAACATCAGTGAACCAGACTGGGGGAAAACCCCCAGTGTCCAGGAAACTTTTCTCACCACAGAAAGACACTAAAGAAAATAAGCCCAAGAAGGAAGCTCCGAACGAAGAGGACTTGATGACTGATGACTTCGAATCTGAGGGGGAATCCTTCTTCAATAAAAACTGCAATGTAGTTTCGGTGCTGCCTTGTGAGTACAATCAGGAAACAGAGGTTTATGCTGATAAGGAGCTTGATGAGGACGAAATGGCCAGACATAGGACAGTATGCTATTATGTGATGAATAATGGAGCAGTCAAAGAGCAGAATGCTTTCTTCGAAAAACCAGACGAAGGAATGAGGAACCATCTAAAACCATTATTCATCAGGGCAAAGGTGGAACAATATGGTGTGAACAAGGTTCTGGTGGATGGTGGAGTTGCTGTCAATTTGATGCCTCAATTAATGCTAAAAAGGATAGGAATACAGGATTCAGATGTTAGACCTTACAACATGGTGCTTTCGAATTATGAAGGAAAGGTTGGCCAGACTTTGGGAGTAATACAAGTTAACCTGACAGTTGGTTCCCTCACAAGACCAACAATGTTTATGGTCATTGCTGCTAAAGAAAACTACAATATGTTGCTTGGCAGGGAATGGATCCATGGAATTAGCGCAGTGCCTTCTTCAATGCATCAAAGGCTGGTATTATGGAGAGATGATGGAATTGTTGAAAACATAGAAGCAGACCAAAGTTACTATTTGGAAGAAATAAACAATGTGGACAAAAGAAACTTCGATCAAAATATGGCCAACATAGGGCCATGTCACCCACCTGAGGAATATTTCGAGCCCAATGAGAACGCTTATTATTCCCTAACCTTGCGTCCCAATGGATTCCAATGGGATAGGGAAATCATGTGGGATGGGCAGGTGACTGAGAAAGATGGAGAGACTTTGATGATACAGCCAACTGGCTGGGCAAGCGAAGGTTATTATGACTGAGTCAAATTACTACCAAAAGATTTCAGCCTATCTGGCTGAGAACAAACGAAGAACGGCTCTCGAAGCCAAAATACAAAACATGGCTGTCGAAGCCATAGACAAAAAAGAAATAGCAAATCTTGAAGGAAACCATTCACCCTCACCATGTGATAGACAAACTTCTGAATTGGTGAATCAACGACTAGATGCCATTTATGATCAAGAGCCCTTGGGGTTCAAGACGGATCCAGAGTTATCAAGCGCTAAAATGCTGGCCCAAGATCCTTTGGAGGAAGTTGATATTGGGGATGGTATCGAAAAAAGGGTTACATACATCAGTGCGAAACTTAGTCCCAGTCTAAAAGACAAGGTGGTTGAAATGCTTAAACAAAACAGAGATTGCTTCGCCTAGGACTATGATGAAATGCCTGGTTTAAAGAGGGAACCGGTAGAACATAGGCTTCCAATCAAGGATGGAAAGAAGCCCATCAAGCAGATGCCTAGACGATTCACTCCAGAAATCCTCTCAAAAATAAAGGCAGAGGTGGAACGGCTCCTTCGATGCAAATTTATCAAGACCACAAGGTACGTAGAATGGCTTGCTAATATTGTACCTGTTATTAAGAAAAATGGCTCTTTGCGAATTTGCATAGATTTTAGGGATTTAAACACTGCCACCCCAAAAGATGAATATTTCATGCCTATAACAGAAATGTTGATTGATTCTGTTGCGGGTTTCGAATACCTAAGTATGTTAGATGGATACTCTGGGTATAATCAGATTTTATTACTGAGGATGATGTTCCCAAAACTGCATTCAGATGTCCAGGCGCCTTAGGCACTTTTGAATGGGTAGTTATGCCCTTTGGACAAAAAAATGTTGGGGCAACATATCAGAGGGCAATGAACACTATTTTTCATGATTTCATTGAGTCATTTATGCAGATTTATATAGATGACATAGTGGTCAAATCTGTTTCTGATGAGGATCATTTGACTCACCTTTGCCAGTCATTCGAAAGAATGAGAAAACATGTCTTAAAAATGAATCCTCTTAAATGTGCTTTCTTTGTTCAGGTTGGGGATTTCCTAGGCTTTGTGGTCCACAAGAAGGGGATTGAAATTAACTTGAACAAGACGAAGGCTATTATGGAGACGAAACCTCCTTCAAACAAGAAAGAGTTGCAATCTCTATTGGGTAAAATTAACTTTTTAAGGAGATTCATATCTAACTTGAGTGGGCGAACTCAGGCTTTCTCTTCACTCCTCCGTCTTAACCAAGGGAATTTTGAATGGACTACGCAGCATCAGGAGGCATTCGAGAAAATCAAAGCTTATTTGATGCATCATCCTATACTAGAACCCCCTTCTAAAGATAAACCAATGAGGTTGTATATCTCTGCCTCCAATGTAACTATAAGTAGTATGTTGGCCCAAGAAAATGATGATGGCGTCGAAAGAGCCATCTACTATCTTAGTAGGGTCCTAAATAAAGCAGAGACTAAGTATAATAGCATTGAAAAACTATGCCTCTGTCTGTATTTCTCTTGTACAAAACTTAAATATTATATTAAACCAGTTGATGTTTATGTTTCATCTCACTTTGATGTTATTAAACATATGCTTTCAAAACCAATCATGCACAGCAGGATTGGCAAATGGGCCTTAGCGCTCACTGAGTATAATTTGACCTTCAAGCCTTTGAAAGCTATGAAAGGACATGTAGTTTCAGATTTCATAGTGAATCACTCTGTGAGTGAGGACTTCGCGTTAGATTATGTTGAGATCCAGACTTGGAAATTATCCTTCGATGGGTCAACACATAAATATGGGAGTGGTGTTGGAGTCCTTATAATTTCTCCTGAAGGAATTCCAACAAAATTCAAGTACAAGTTAGAAGTCCCTCCCTGTTCGAAAAACGAAGTTGAGTATGAAGCATTAATTGCTGGACTTGAAGCTTTGTTGGAATTGTGGGAAACCAGAGTAGAAATTAGGGGAGACTCAGAGTTGGTCATCAAACAGATAACTAAAGAATACAAATGTATCAAGGAAAATTTGATCATGTACTTCGTTATTGCTAACAGATTACTCAAGAAATTTGAATATGTGGATATAAAACATATTCCCTAAATTGATAATCAGGAGGAAAATGACTTGGCTCAAATAGCTTCAGGATATAAAACATCTAGAGAGAAACTCCAATATCTCATAGAAACAAGAGGCAGAATAATGGCTACCAAATTATCACCATTAGACTTGGAAAATTCGAAACTGGGTTATGTAGATCAGAAAGAATTCGAAGTACTAAATATTGATACTTTGGCAGATACAGATTGGAGAAGTCCCATAGTAAATTACCTGAAAGAACCTTCAGTAAGTACAGAGAAAAAGATCAAATATAGGGCATTGTCTTATGTCCTAATAGGGAATGAACTTTTGAAGAAAACCCCAGAAGGTATATTACTCAAGTGTTTAGGAGAAAATGAAGCATATTTAGCATTATCCAGTGTACACAGTGGGGCATGTGGGGCACACCAAGCAGGTCAAAAAATGAAATGGTTGTTATTTTGATATGGAATGTATTGGCCCACTATGCTCAAAGATTGCATAGAATTTGCTAAAGGTTGCGAGAAATGCCAAGTTCATGTAGGTATTCAACATGCTCTTGCAAGTGAGTTACATTCAATTTTTAAGCCTTGGCCTTTTATATGATGGGCATTAGATCTAATTGGTGAAATTCGACCAGCATCATCCAAAGGACAGAAATATATCCTTGTGGGTATAGATTATTTTACAAAATGGGTCGAAGCAATTCCTCTAGTGAATATTGATCAAGAGGCCATTATGGAATTTGTCCAAAGGCAAATAATTTACAGGTTCGGAATACCAGAAAGTATCACAACAGATTAAGGTTCAGTTTTCACAGGGCGAAAAATGAAAGAGTTTGCAAAAGAAATGGGATTTAAATTACTCACGTCAACTCCTTATTATGCTCAAGCTAATGGACAAGTAGAAGCATCCAATAAAGTCATAATATGTTTGATAAAGAAACATGTAGGACGAAAGCCAAGAAATTGGCACAAAACTTTGGACCAAGCTTTGTGGGCATGTCGAACATCTCCTAAAGAAGCAACGAATACTACTTCGTTTCGACTTACATTTGGACACGATGCAGTGTTGCCAGTCGAAATACACTTACAGTCAGTAAGAATCCAAAGACAAAATGAAATACCAGCTGATCAATATTGGGAAATGATGATGAATGAATTAGTGGACGTGGATGAAGATAGGCTGCATGCTTTAGAAGTTATGAGAAGACAGAAAGAAAGAATAGCCAAAGCATACAACAAAAGAGTTAAAAGTAAGTTGTTCTCAACCAATGACCTGGTATGGAAAGTTATATTACCTATGGATAAAAAGAATAGATTATTATGTAAATGGTCACCCCATTGGGAGGGTCCCTTTCGTGTTTTGAAAATGTTTTTGAATAATTCTTATGAAATAAAAGAATTAGCAGAAGATAGAAGAATCTTGAGGGTAAATGGGAAATATCTAAAAAGGTATAAGCCATGCTTGCAAGAGGTTATAATCACTGCAGGATAATAAAAAATATATATAAACATGAAGTCAAAATGGTATTATATAAGTACCAGAATGGTTGTGTTCAATCATTAAAAAAATACATTCAACAATCAGAAAGGGGCGTTTCGTTTCAACTTAGCAAACTTGCTCTTGCATAAGTTGATTTTGCATTGGGTAGTATTTATGACGTTTTCGAGCCCTTTGATTTCTTCACTTATTCCTTCAGCCACCTCCATCTGTTGATGACTTTGTGTAACAAGATTTTCAAGCTCTTGGTCATCAACAGGCTTCAAGGCTGCCTGCTCATTTCGAGCACCCTCAATCTTCTTCTTAAGTTCTTCAATCTGAGATTCCCAAAATAGGATTGATCGAGCCAAGACATCATGCTTGTCTTGGGCCTGGATTTTAGCGCGCTCCAACTTCTCTGCTTCTTCAGAAAGTTTTAAAGTTTGATCATAAGCTTTAGACAAAGATTCTTGTTTGCTTAGAATCTTAGACTCAGCATCATTAACCCTAATATATTCACTGCTAACCTCATTGAGCAAGATTTGCAAATCATATATGGTTTGACTTACTTCAAGTGGACAGATGCTAAGATCTATCTGAGAAAGAAACTTCTTCATCAGAAAATAGGCTGCAGTATTTGCTTTTAGAATGGTAAAAATGTCAGCCTCAAGAATAGTTTTGTTGACTTGTTGAAGAAGTTGATCAAGAGAAGTAAGAGGGGCATTGTCCTTTGTTTGGCTGGAATCTTCAGATTGATTTTTGCTAGACAAAGAATCCCGTTTAGCTAGCATTAGTTTGATATATTTCAGGGGATTACTCCGTTTTAGCTCTTCCTTCTGTTCCCCAGTCAAGATTGGAGGGTCTGGGTTTTTAGTGAAAATAGTCCCAGTAGGTATGGGAACTTCCACCTCCTCTTGAACCACCTCATCTTTGTCACTATCTGCGAAGTAACGACTCACAGTATGCGTGTCGCTTTCCTCTTCAGATTGGTCAGCAAAATGTACCCTTCTGGGAGAAGAGTCACTAGGATTGTCATTGATGAGAGTTTCGAGCACTGTGTTTGGTTCGCCAGCTGCATGGCCCTCTGTCAAGGGAGGCAAAGTTGCTTGTTGGTCTAAAGCTTCGACCAATGGAGGCGAGGTTGCTTGTTGATCCAAGACTTCGACGGTCCCTGCAGGAGTAGCAGCAGTGGACGAACCTTTATTTAAAACAGCTTCGTTGAAACCTTCTGGATGAGGAGAAGCTGCAAGTTTGGAAGCTTGGCCTTGAATGGCCAGAGGATCAGAAAGAACAAAAGGAGCGCTCTGCATAGAAACAAAGTGTTAGCATGAAGAAGATTACATAGTAAATTTAAAAAGGCATTGAGTTAGATTTACCTTTTGTTCATCAGAAGTTGCATTGCTACCAATGCGTTCTGAAATTACATTCTTCGAAGACTGAGACTTCGAAGATCCTTTGGATTTGACCTTGGGAGCAGTCACATTCACTTTGCTTTTTGAAGTATTGGCAAGTTGAGAAACTTTGCCAGATTTGTTGATTTTCTTTTTCTTTTTTCGTTTGAGAGGGGAAATGTCTTCATCTTTTTCTGATTCATTTTCAGAATAGGCACTATCGTGTTTTAGTTTCTTAGGAGACTTGGGAGGTAACCCACTTGCCTGGAGAAATAGGTTAGAATAATTATTCAATTTAGAAATTAATTTCGACAATAAGAAAGGAGTGAGCGAAGTATTACCTTTTTCTTTTTTGAGGAGTCATCTTCTTGGTCCGAAGGAGGATTCTCAGTTGTGGTTATTGGCACTTTCAAAGAAGAAGTTGAACCTGCCTTGGGTACAACTTTATCATTTTTCAAGGATTTTAGATCAACAGCTGAAAGGAATATCAAATGGTCAATTTTAAAATAAAGTTTAGGAAGAATAAGGGAGCTTCGAATTTCTTCAGTTCCGCACCTTCGCCGTTTTGAGACGTGATAGACATGGCTGACAAGTCATAGCGAAGGTGCCCCCTGAAATTGTCTAAATCACATTTAGCCCACGTTACCCTTTGGGCAGGTTTTTTGGCATCATTTTCACACAAATGAAAAATGTTCCTATAAACGAGCCACCAAGGATACGGAGGAAAAAAGGCTAAAGCCAGCTCTGAAGTAGGTAGGTTTGGAAATTTTTGTGTTTGATGTTTAAAAGCCCACCAATACCTATCTTCAGGTTTTACATAAGGAGGAAATCGAATTTTTGAAAGTTGTTTTTCAAATTTTTCTTTCAAAGTTCGTGCTGCTTCGCAGACAGTTCGATGTATCTCCATAGGATTATAGACAATTTCGAAATATTTTTGAAAGGTTCGAATTTCCTTGACATGAGTAAATCTACCTTTTTTGACATGTTCCTACACAAAGGAAAAAGCTGTCGTCAATTGTTTTTGAATTTGGATGGTGCTGAACATATTCTTCGAATAATAAGCCGTCCACCAAGTATAAAAATCTTTCTTCATGTAAAAGGAAGGAGTAAAAAAGACTAATGAGAAGTCAGCAAAGCCAGCATATTTCTTTTGACGAGTTTTGATTTCATTGAAGGAGTAAGGTACCCCTGCTAAACATATCTCCCTTTTCTTGTTGAAGAGAGGCTCAGGTAGAATCTGGCATAATCCGAATTGACGAGCCACGAAATTAGGTTGATAAGCAAGGATACACACTTGGCTCTTCACAGACGTGATCCTAGAAATAATAAGCCTAGGGTTTACAAAGGCACACCAAATGTCGCTAATTATATCTTCTTAAATGGATTGTTCAAGGGGTGTGGTAAACCAAATTGGACCACAGTTTTGATTGGCAAAAGGGGCCATTGAAGGGTCGAACCTATGTCTTTTGGAGAAAATCATTGTATAGTTAACGAAGCATGTTTTGAAATTTTCCCTTTCATCGTTTGGGGTTAGTTTTAATAGCCTAGTGCCTTCAATGCTTCGATTTACAACGTCAGGATGTTCTTCGTTAATAACCCCAAAGGTTGATAGGGATGGTTCGAAAGGTGCATTTAACCAAAGCTGCAACAGCCAAAAGGGGCCATCAAGAAGCAAATTAGTGCCAGCTTCGTAAGTTTTCAGTTTCGAAACTGCAACAACTATGCTTTCATATAAGCTTGTTAGAAGTAACTCACTGATGCATACCCTTCGACCATGATGAAGTTGATTTGCAAGGGTGATGAACCTGCTAGCAACTTGTAGAGACTTGCTGCAGAAGACATGTTTTGATATCCATAATTCCAGAAAAGCTATATGTTCAACATCAGAAACCTCTTCCTCGGCAGAGTGATAGAGATTGATGTATTTTGAAAAACTGGCATTCTTGACATCAAAGTCAATAAGGTTATCCGCATCTTCGTTTGGATCGAAAGTCTCCCCAATAGGGGAAAGTCTAGTGATGGCAGCAATATTAAAGAATGTAGGTGTCAGCATTCCACAAGGGAGATGGAAAGTATTATAGGTGTTATCCCAAAAGTATAAAGAGGCTAGCAAAAAAGGTTGGTTGTAACTGAAACCTAATTTTGACATTTGAATCAGGTTTAGGATACCTATACTTTCCCATTCCTGGGATTTCTTATGTTCAACTTTCGAAATCCATTATTGGTATAATTGATCTGATGAGGGACATGAGCGAAAGGGTTTGAAATTCCCAGTAACATAGTCCATGCAAAAAGCGTCCCTCGTAGGTTGTGACGTTTCTGTGTCATGTGTTTTCTCTTTTAAGGTTTTGGACAGTTTCACAACCGATTCGTCTTCCTTAAGTTTTGGAGAAAGGGATTTGTTAACAATGGGTTTTGTTTTTAAATACGTGGGAAAGAATCCCTTCGTTTTTTCTAAATGATCCGTTGAGATTAGAGGACCCATAACTCCTAGGGTTTTATCAAGAACAGTAGTAGGAATGATTACCTGAGAAGCGTAGATAGCTTTTTGTTCTTGAGTGAGTTTAGGGGTTAAAATGAACTCCTGATTATCAAGGTTGATAATCTTGCTTGCTGGTGTAGGAATGGAGGAAGAAGTTTGCTTGGACTTTCCAGACTTCTTGGATGAGGAAGGTAGCGCTGAAGACATTATGAAAATAAATTTTTTTGATATCTGAAAACAAGAAATCCGGTTGTTTGAAGAATGAGCAAGTTTGGAAAAGTTGAAATGAAGAAGATGGAGTATTTTATAGCCTTCCTCAACAGTTTAATAGTTTTTGACCTTTGGAAAAAGATGGATTACGTGTAACTCCCTCATTGGAAAGAGAAACGGTGGATTTTTTGAGCTTCCTAGGGAAGTGATGTTTTTGCTGCTAATTATTAGCTATAACTGCTGTTATTGCACGTTTTTGTATGGTGATTGGACGTTTTGCAGAAAGTTGGACACTTATTCTGCCCTCATGTGCAGTATGGTCATCATGAGTTTTTGATACTCTCGAAATAGCCTGGATGAGTCAAAAACAAGTATTTCTTTACATCTATCGAAATACATGTTCTTGAGGGGAAATTTGTTAGCTGGCTATTTCGAATAAAGAAGAAACTACCATCAAAATAATATTTCGAATAAGTACCTAAGGAGATTGATATCAATATTGGATATTAGTGGGAAATATGGAGTCATTGTGCTGAAGGATTATTCAATTTCCAGTGATAGATGATGGATTTCGATTTGGATTTTTTAGTGTTCAAAATATAAAACTGCTCCTTTATGCAAGGGTGCCAGAATTGGAAACGGTCCAGGTAATTGGGTTATTTCAAAAGCGAAGAAGAGACAAGATGCTTCGATTGATACAGATTTCGAATTTCAAATAGGAACGCCATTCTTAGAAGATGCGTGGAAGTCAGTAAACATAGGAAGCCTGCATGCTTCGAACGTGGCGTGATTTTAGAATAGGACAGTTAGGGTCAAGACACTATAAATAGGTGTTCTTATGTTAGATTTGGCATGTTCATTTTTATGTACTAAAAGATCTCAAAACACTCAAACTACCGTGAATTAACGGAAACGAGTCAGAACATACAATGTACGTATTGAACATCATCACTCTTTACAATTTCAATACAAGTATTGTTATATTTGGTTCGCTATTACAGTATTTTTGCCCTTAATTCCTTCGATTTCCTTGCATTTCTTTGTTTTACTTGCCTTTAAACACAGTTATTTCGTTAGAAACTTCACCTTTACTTTATCCTTTTATCCAAACATTTCATATTTCCAGAAATTGTTTTCTCAGAAACTCCTTATCTTTACATTCAAGCATTAAATCCTAAGTCTAATTCAAAGTCTTTCCTTTCTACGTTAAGTTAGTTTATTCCTATAGACAATCCTAGAGATCTTTCTTAAGAATCTCACATTCGAACTTAACATACAATATAAGTTTATCAAGATAATGAGTATGAACATAGAAATAAGTTATGACACATGTGTTATAGGATCAATCTAGTCGATCCTGCAAGTAACCAATAATAATCAATAAATTGGAAGACTAGAGGTTGTTTACTAGAAATCACTGTAAACACCTCTACATCATTCACTCCATGTTTGGGCATGGGGGCAGTCACAACATTAGGCCTCTCGGGCGCCTCAAACTCAATCTCCTTCGCATCAATTAAGTCTTGTACTTTGTTCTTCAAAGCCCAACAATCATATGTATTATGCCCCGGGCTATCAGAGTGATAAGCGCAGTGGGCGTTAGGGTTTTACCTTGGTGACGTTGTATTTGAATTCTTTGGGGCTTCCCTTAGAGTCACCAGATTAGTCTTCAGCAACTGTGGCAGAATCTGAGATAAGGTCATGCTGAGACGAGTGAATTGCCTCTTAGGTCTCTCGTCCTTTTGTTGATTGTTGTACTGAGGAGCACCAACAGGTTTTGAAATAACAACCGCATTGACAGCTTGGCGGTGTTCAGGACTATTCTGTCTTCTTGCACTGTAGACAACACTGGACTCTTTCTTAAACGGCTTCTTCTCGGTGCTCGATTAGGAACCCTTCTGTATCTTCCCAGCCTTAATACTAGCCTCAATCCTCTCACCAGTTAAAATAAGATCTGTAAACCCAGCTGAAGAGCTTCTAATCAGATGGTTAAAGAATGGACCAGACAGGGTCCCCAAAAACATGTCAACAAGCTCACGATCAGCCAAAGGTGGTTGCACCCTTCCGGCAAGGTCTCTCCACTTTTGAGCATAATCTTTGAATCCTTAACCCATTCCTATTGACATACCCTAGAGCTGAGTACGCATAGGAGCGAGGTCGGAGTTGTACTGATATTGCCTGTAGAATGTAGTAGCCAAATCTTCCCAACTGCGGATACTGGCTCCATCCAACTGATAGAACCACTCAAGCTGAGTCCCTGAGAGACTGTCTTGAAAGAAATGGATCCATAAGTTCTTATCAACAGTGTAAGGATGGATCTTCCTCACATATGACCGGAGGTGCAGCTTCAGACAGGAAACTCCGTCATACTTGGCAAAGGTTGGTGCCTTGAATTTATGGGGAATCACCACCCTAGATGATAGACCTAGATCTCTGAAGTCCAGACTGGGCACCTTCTGAATTTCCATAGCGCTCAAACGGTTTTCCAGTTGTTTGTACTTATCCTCGGCAGGAGGATACTGTTCTTCATCGTAGTTCGTCTCGTTGTCGGAGACCACAGGGCTAGGAGCCCTCCTTTCTTGTGGACTATCTTTCCCTCCAAATGAGGTGGTCAGATCAACTTCATTATGTAGCCTGTTCCTAAACCTGTGTCCTGTGTTAAACAGGATGGTCCTCTTCTTCTTCTTCTTCTTCTTCTTCTTCTTCTCTTTCAGAATCAAGGTCTTCAGGTCCTGCTGACCCTTATCTAGATTCATGAACAGCTCTTGAAATTGGGCATTCTGGGCATGGAGGGCCTTGATAGCTTGCTCAGTTGAAGGTTCAGTAGACATGATGATCGCTGAAATAAACAGCGAAGAAGATAAGAGACCTGTAAAGGGTACCTGTTTATGAAGTACATGGGATGAAATGCGTATGATTTATGATTTCAAAGACAACCGGGATTCAAATTTGTAAACAAGAAAGGAAACACACTTTATTAGATTTAAACTTCAAAATTTAAATTGTTCAACAAATTGCCCTTAAGGCGTTACAAGAATGGAAATACTGAAAAGTAAACAAAAAAATTGGAAAGGAAATCATCAAAGGTCCATCAATGCTCCCATTGTCTCTTCTTATCAGTGCGGACATAATCGTTGAGAATCCGCTTGTTCTCTAACTGCCTAGTCAACCTATGGATCTTCTGCTCCTGCTCGTTGAACTTCTCCCGATAAGAATTACGTTCTTCCCACAGTTGCATCCAAGATCTCTTCAGTTCCCCAATGTCAGTGGGCATATAAGAATGGAGAATGGTTGGAAGAACCCCTTCTTTATTAGCAACTTCAAGAGTGACAGGCCAGACAGCTTCATAAGGCATACCCAGCGTTTGGGCACGGATACGGACCCATCTGAGATAAGGCTCCATTGGTAGAGAAGTCTTTGGGCCCAGCTCATGTGGATCAGATTGGTGAACTCTATCCCAAGCCCTTATGAATCTACGATGCTGCTCGTCGCTATCCCCCTGAAAATAAAAGATGATATGAGGCATCAGCATCTCATGAGGTCCTTCTCTTCTGGCTCTTCCAAACTGACGGAGAGCTAAGCATGGGTTGTAAGAAATTCCTCCATGGCATCCTAGCAATGGAACATTAGGATACTCTCCACAGCGATCAATGATAGTCACCTCATCCATTCCTTTGAGAGTCCAGATAATGTCATTATGAGAAAGAGACATCACCCTATAAGCCCAGCCCATTCCTTCTTTTTTCTTTAGCACTGACTTGGGGAGGTGCGGAATAAACCACCTCGACAATAAAGGAGCACAGCACATCAAGGTTCCCCGCTTTCTGGCAGTACGAGCATAGAGCTGATGAAGAATGTCACCCAAGAGAGTGGGCACAGGGTTCTGAGAGATGAAGATCTTTATTGCATTCACATCAACAAAAGTGTCAGGATTCGGAAATAGTACCAAGCCATAAATCAAAAGATCCAGAATATCCTCGAAGGCCTTAAAGTCTAGGCTATCCCAGAAGTAGTTAGCCTTGCCAACCAAGAACTTAGTCAGAAAACCTTTAGCCCCACTTCTAGTCTCCCAATTAGCCATTTCCCTCCTCTTTAGTCAAATGAAGGGCTGCAGCAATTTCTTTGGGCCTAAGGGTCTTTTCCCATCCAGTAAACGGAGACTGCTCCAGAACAGAGATACCGAGAAAGTCAGAGAACTCTTCTAGGGTAGGAACCAGCTGGAAGTCCTGGAAAGTAAAACAATGGTATAGCAGATCATAAAACTGCACCAGGACACTCATCATCTATTCGTCCAATTTGGAGGTAACCAAACTGAGAAGAGAACCATGCCTCCTGATGAAGGAAGTAATGTAAGGCATCTTGGCAACCAACTCTTTAATAAGGTAGGGACTGTGACAAAGTTGATCCGGATGGTATTTTTACACATGGGCATCATAATGACCTACAAAACAGAGCAAAGATGAAACCCTCATGTCTTTGAAATAGGTTAGCCTTATGCAAGATGTATGCAATGTTATGATGTCATGATGTCATGATAGTAAGCACACCACAAGTATCCACAAAAAGCAAACACGGTAAAGGCACACAAGTCACATTGAGATCCCTTAGATTTCAGGTTGGCATGGAGCTTAGGTACTACCCTCTTTCAGTTTAGTTGGTTTAAACCTGTCCTAGAAATTGTAACCGGGTTCTAGAGGATCTCAATATCACTGACTACCCTCAATCGGTCATAATTCCAGTTTAGCAACCTTTTCTTGCGTCCGGAATCATCGCGAGATTTTAGTCTCAATGAGTGTAGCATACTGCTACTGTTCTATGGCCAAGTTGGTCAATTTAAGGTTCTAAGGCCAGTTGGTGCTTAATGTCCCCTTAGAAGACCCATATTCTCCTTGTTCCAACACAAGGGATATCGGTACAGACTAAAGTGCCACACCAACGTAGCTACTGCTTCAACCGTGTCGGTCTACGCCGGACAGTTCCCTCAAAGTTTATTGCTACTTACCTAAAGGGTACCCCCAGATCTGAGTTAGAATCTATAGAAACTTCGATACAAACCCACGAATGTAAATCATACAAAGCATACAATTGAAAACACAGTGATCTAATCCTAAGGTACACCTCACTTATTATTTCCCCAGCAGAGTCGTCAGTTCTGTGATCGGTGGGAATGAGAACTGACTGTTTTTGGAATGCTGGTTCGCGTTTGCGTTTGTTTTTTCAAAATGTCGCGGTGAGCAAGATTCTCCATCGTCTTTTATTTTATCCAACAAGGAAAGGACAAAAGCACAGAAAAATTCCTTTTTGAGATATTTCTCGGGTTCGGGAGGTGGATTATAGAAAGGGAAGGTGCTAGCACCCTTTCTATCCGTGGTTATCCAAGGGCTCTTAGGTACTTGCTCATTGGGTTTTCAAAAGTTTGCTTTTCTTTGTGTTTGTGGATTTGAAAAGAGTTTTTGTTTTGAAGAGAGTGTGAGTGCGAAAAGTTTTATTTTGTTTTAAAAGGAGCAAGTACTTAAGAACCATATACCTACTCGAAAAAAAGGAATTAAACTGTGCTAATGTCCTTAAATGATATCCCACTATTGAGGAGTAGGTAGCATCTTCGTTGGAGTTTTCGGGTCAATTCGATTAAGGGACGTGTGGTCACTAAAGCAATGTTAGGACGCCTTAGTGGTGACCCTAATGTCTTAGATCATTTTTTCCGAGGCAACCGTTTCGAGGCAACTTATGATCTTTGGACAAGAGGGCGACCTCTAAAATTTTCTATACTCAATGACCACGTTCGAGGCAACCAAGTGAGGCGCACCCTAAGAGTGGCATGTGCAAGTGTGTTATTTCGATTAATTTTATCTGTACATGTTATGGGCGAGCTATGTTGATTTTAAGTTCATACATTGGATCTTGTCACGCATTCCCTATTATCAGACCTCTAACAGTTAACATTGTGCAAAAATTAAATTGCGGGAAATTAAATCCAAGCTATTACAAGGCGTCGGGTATTTACATCGCCAAAAACAAACCCTTTAATTTAAATTTCCGAAAGTAAAAATAAAACGATAAATAAATAAAGTCCTAATTAATTATTACATACCAGGAGCAATTACAATATCGGAAATAAATAGATCGCGTGCGAAAAATTAAGACGGCGCATTTTTAGGGTTTTGACCCTTTTTTATTAAAGAAAGCATGTTTTTTTTTGTTATTTTGAATTAAATGGAAATTAAATCTAAGTTAATAATTAAATTAACTAATTAATGAAAATATTTTTGGATTTTTTTATATTTAAGGAAATAAAATAAAATGATTAAAATTATTAAAAACCTAATATTCTAAATTGATTTTAATTTATCGCAAAAATGTTAAATGTTACACCTATTTAAAACTAAATAAATTATGTTAATATTTATTTACAAAAAATAAAATAATGAAATTAGTTTTAATAAATAAAAATATTATATTTTTTTGATTTCTGATATTATTAGGCAAAATAAATTGGTTAGTATAATAATAATAATTAATAAAAACAATTAAATAAAAAAAATGAAATATGAAAAGAAATAACCAAATATGGAGGGTGTTGGGCCTGATTTGAGTGTGAAGATAGTATTTTCAAGGCCCAACAGGCGCTGGCCTAGGCTGACTTTTCCAATTCCCCATGGCGCGTTTGACTAGAGTGCAGGATGGTCATTCAATCTTTGCCCTTGGATTTGATTTGCAGGCCACTTGGCGTTTGAGATCTAGAGGAATAGGGTGGACCACGCTTATGATGCTGCATAGAATTGCCTGAAAATAAAATGTAACAATATTTTGGGGGACTTGGGATTCGAACCCAGGTCCCAAGGGACAATCCACTAGCGCCTCCACCAACTGAGTTGTGTGTTCTTTTGGTTAATAGAATAAGTAAGGAGTATTATATGTATAACAAACAATTATGCCTGAATAAAAAATAGAACAAGCGCGAATTTTCAAAACTGGCCAATCAAGAGAGGACATCTAGTCGTCTTCTCCAATGGTCCTGATATATTTTCCCGCGGATTTGAATCCGCAACAAAATTCGTGGCATCATCCTATAATGGATTCTAGGTCACAAAAATGTAAACTAAAACCATCATTTGCTCGCCTCGTTCTCCTGAATCCATCCATGGCCATGGCTTGTTTCAATTTTCCCTGAAATCAAAACACCTAAAAACAAGAAACCCAAACCCTAGTTTCGGGTAGGGCCTTACAGGCTACGAAAATCAAATTGAATAATGCAGAAATGTTAGAATTTAAACGTTAAGCATGATGGTACAAGAAAATTGGCAAAAAGATGCAAAAAAAAAAACAATTCAAGATTCCATGTACAGGGCCATGTTCGTGGGCACTTACAGCGTGTTGTATGGAGGGAGAAGGCTTGGTTCTGATTGCTATAGCTTCAAGGGATTGCAAGCAAGAACACCACATTGAGATTTTGGGTTGAATTGACCTCCAAACAAGAATTCGATCTCCACTTTTTCAAGGTTTTTTTCAAAGTTTGTCTGGCCGTTTCTGCAGTTCTTAGGGCGTGTTCTCAATGTGTACAGCTTGTGTGTGTATATGGGAATGAATTAGGTCAAGAGTTGGGCTTTCAATCCATGTGCATTCAAGGTTTGGGATTTGATATGATCACCATTGATAAACTTTCCAAAATTGTACCAAATCTGATATTTTGTGCACAACAATTCTTGATACGAATTTTATTAGGTGTATATTGGTATTTGAAAGCTGTAATGATCACAAAGATCTCATTCCATTATTTTTTGGATTTTATTTGAATTAATATTGATTTAAAATGAATTAAATCAATAAAAATTAAATAAAATAGAAAAATAAATGATTGGTCATGAAATGGAAGATGGGACACGTGTGTGGTGTGACAAGACCAAATCAAGTGGAAAAAGTGGGCCCTTTTGTCAAAAATTGGAGTTTTGAGGATAGTTGACTTTTGGCAATTTTGGAAAAATGCCCAACTTCAATAATGCACAACTTCTTCAATTTTGAACTTTTGGAAGTGTTCTTGGACTTTTTAGAAACCTTGAGATGTCCTCTAATCAAACAATTTTGTCTCATCTAAATTTGATATTCCATTCTCAAGTTATAAGATTTGGAAAAAAAGGTGTTTTTGTTGACTTTCAAAAATGACCTATAATGTCCAAATTTGTAACTTTTTGTGAGAGCATTTCTTGATCTTGGGGTGTGAATATGGATTGTGGGAAATTGCAACCCCTTAAAATGAGCTTTGGATGGGTCATTTCTCATAAAGTATGAGAAAGTTATGCTTGGTCAAAGTTGAGTTGACTTTTCCTACAAAACTCTAATTTAGCAACTTTTGAATCTTGATGAATCTTGAGCAATCCTTGATGAATCATGATCAACCCTTGATCAAATGATGAATTATCCTTAAAAATTAGAATGTTGACAAAAAATCTTGAGGTTTGACTGTATTTGGGTCACAGTTGACTTTTTCCCTAGCACAATCGATTTTTGGACTTCTTGAGCAATTGACTGACCAAACTTTCTCTACAAGGCTTGAAATTTGACATGGATGAACTTGAGAAAATATTAGGACATTGGGGAGAACTTGAGGCCATTTGGATGCAAGGACCTTGATGCAACCCAAAACCCTAATTTTGAATTGACTGCCTTAGGAGGTGATTTGACTGTCCAACTCTTGAGCCATCTTGAACAACTTGGAGATGATTCTTGACCTATCTTGAGAAATATGGGAGGGCAAATTTTGGGGTACAACAGCTTGCATGAAGTCCATAGGTAAGTATCCTTCCCCACTGAAGTTAAGTTGGCTCAACATATCCTAAAAGAGTAACTGGATTTTAAGAATCTCATATCACATATCTCTCTTGAAGGCTCTATTTTAGCACGACAACTGACTTGCCACCAAAACGTCCTGAAAGTTGAATCTCAATGAGTGTAGCCTCGAGTATCAACCAACTTCAGACTTCACTAAAGCCGGCTATCTCATTACTTTCTAATGGCCAAGATGGGTCAATTAAGGTTTTAAAAGAAAGTTAGTGTTAACGACACCACGCGGAAGCCAAATGTTATCCTTGACTGACTCAAGGAACATCAGTACAAACCAAAGTGTCACACTAACTGTAGCTATTATGTTAACCATATTGGTATACGCCATTTAGTTTTTATGATCTATTACTACTTACCTAAGGAATCTACTAGATCCGGGTGCAGGATATTTCACACAAGTAATACCCAAACAAGCCCTTAAATTTAAAGCAAATAACTCAAACAATTTAAATCAAGTAAAAGTGATCTAAACTCTGAGGTAACCCCTCTTTTTTAGTTTAATCTCCCCATCAGAGTCGCTAGTTTTATATACGGTGGGAGAACTGACTTTTTAGTGTTATCGCAAATGTGCGGTTAGCAAGAGTCGCCACTGACTTTTCTTTTATCTACTATTTAGGAAAGGTGAAAAGAACAGAAAAGACCTTTGAAAGATTTTGAGTTCGGGGGGTAAGTTATGTAAAGGGAAGGTGTTAGCACCCTTTACATCCATATTTATCTACGGGCTCTTGATTGCTTAGCTCGCTTGCTTTTTGTGTGTGAATTGTTTGAAAATATTTTGAAAGGCCAATATAAGGCAGACTTTGTAATAATTCTTGTATCAGTCCTCAAGAATGTATATAAAGTGTTTTTGAAAATATTTATTGTTTTGAAAGTGTGATGTGAGAAAATGTTTTGTTTGTAAGCAAGCATTCAAGAGTCCTACCCCCCAGGTTTTTGTCTTTCCTACTATTTTCCTTTTCCTTTGGAGATAGTATTATCCATACCATTAGTTGGTAGGTAATATTATCTATTGGATGTGAAGGGACAGTCATAGAGTCATCGTATGGTCATAGAAGGCAATATCTAAGGATACTTTAGCAATTATATAAAAGGGACTATCATCCTATTATTTGTAGGGTCACCGAGGGACTAGATCATCTTTTCGTAGGCAACTCGAGGGCATCAAGGGACTATGATCTTTTGTATCGTATGGACTATGATTATTGTATCAGGGGTCTATGATGATTGTATCGAGGGTCTTTTGCTAAAGTATCCCTACTTTCGAGAGACATGACCAATACTCATAAGGCAATAAGAGAGGTTACCCTAAAGATGCAAGTGTGGTTGTGTTTTAATTCAGTTATTTAGTCTTGAGAATTAGGTTTTCTATGTCCAATTGTTAGTCTTTCCATGCAAACCCTAATTAATAACAGTTAAAAATATAACATGTAGAATGTAAAGTGTGGAAAATTAAATCTAAGTTATTACATCATGTGAGCAGTTACATAATATGAACAAAAAATGCGAAAAGATAAATCTAAGCTATTACATCGATAGTTGCAACCTATACAATTGTCTCAGAATTTAAATAACAATAAGAAATAAGAAAAGATGTTAGAAAAAATGTTTTAATGTTTTTTGAATTTTTAGAAAATGATCTAGGGTTAGGGATGATAATTAATGCATAATAGCTAACTAATTAAGTTAATTAAAAAGACCTAAAATCCTAATTAGAAACCCTAATGTCTAATTAATTAAGAAGAATTATTTGGCTAAAACTCTAAAACTAATTAATTTTAATTTAAACGTAAGGTCTAATTAATTAATTAAAATCCAAACCCTAATTCTAGTTAATTAAAAAAACATAAGCCTAATTTGGTTAAGGATTAATGTTTAATTAGAAAAAATAGATAAATAAATGGAATGAAAAACAAGGGTTAGAAAAACTGAGAAAATAAGATTAATGGGGTGGGGATCGAACCCACCCCCTTTGGCTCAAAGGTGACAGCATCATCCATCAGGCCATATGCTTGTTTGTGATTGAGAACGAGTATCAATCAACATATAATGAACTTGCGTTAACCTGGAAAATAAAGAAAAGATTTTGACAAAAGGGGGAATCGAACCCACGCCCTCTCGTTTAAGAAGCATCACATCTACCACCTGGCCATAGTTGTTTCGTGTCAATTTAATAACACGTAATATATATAAAACAAGTTAAATTCTAAAAATAAAAAATAAACAAAGATTGAAAACACGCACTAGTGGTGGGGTCAGACGTTTTTAATGGACCAATTAGAGAGAGCTAGAGAGCCACGCATGCCCTTGACCCAGGTCAGCGCCACCATAAACGGTGGCGCCACCTTCTTCTCCGGTGAGACCAAAATGCCAAACCTGTGAAATCGAAGCAAAACAAAAAAAGAAAAGGGTCCTGATCCATTAATTTAGACCCCCACGAATTCAATGGTAGTGTTAGTTTTGACTGAGAAGGCATGTAGCTAGGGTTTTGAAGCTTTGAGAACTTCGAACCCTAACAATGGTGAATGGTTGTTCCTGCATGAGAACTTGCAAATGATGATTCTAAATAGGTCCAAACATTATTATAAATAGGTATATATGCATAGAATCAATCAACAATGCATGCATTATGAGTTTGAGTTTAAGAAAGTTCAACAAACCGGTGATACTTAGTTGTGATGATCTGGGATACTACGAGCTTCAGCGATGATTGGAATGAGTTCCTGGAGTCTTCGGGAAGCTCGATTGATGCTTGGAATGGAATGAAAATTGTGGGAGATAAGGGTTTGATCGTGCTCTAGCTTCTTGAAAAATTTGGAATTTTAGGGTTCTTCTTGAGAGGCAGCATGTGTCCCCTTTTCGTCTGAATCTAGTGAGTATATATAGAGGAGAATATTAGGTCAACATTTGTGAGATGAATCTTTGTATTTCATGGTGAAGAGATTTGATTTGAATTTTGCATAAAAAACTTCTATTTTAGGCCAAATAAAATATTCATGATCCCACACGGTTTCTCCAGCATAATTATTTGATTTTGGACTTATGATTTGATTCAAAATTAGATCCACACACCATGTATCATTTAATTGGTATCTTATTTGATTTATTTTTCTTTTAATTGAGTAAAATAAAAATAAATGAAATAAAAATAAAAATTATGAATGAATGGACCTAGAGGTCCTCTAAGGTGTCATGAACATGTTTGAAACTCAAAAGTTTGGCCCATTAGCCCAAAACATCAAAATTGTTCAATGAAACTTTCATGTATTTCTCCAAATTTGCTCAAATTGCACCAATTATAACTCTCTCATTTTTTGTAATATAAAGGTGATCTTGGACTTTTTGGAAACCTCAAGATGTCTCCTACTACTTTAATTTTGATTATTTTTTCATTTGAAGTCTTTAACTTGATGTAAATTTCCTTCACAAAAAGTCTCTTTTTGTTGACTTTCAAAATGACCTGTAAAGTTTTGGTTCATATCTCTCAAATGAGACATTTTTGGCCTTGAGCTTAGAGAGACAAATATGTAGAGAATTGAATTACCTTCAATACAGGATTTGGTTGATAAATTTTTGATGAAGTAAGTAAAAGTTTTGCTTGTTCAAAGTTCAGTTGACTTCTCCTTAAGAAAATCCTAATTTAGTAACTTTTGACTTTTGATAAATCTTGAGTTTCCTTGATGAATCATGATCAACCCTTTGATCAAATGATGAATTTGACTTTGAAATATTGATGTTGACGAAAAATATTTAAGTTTGACTGTAGATTGATCAATGTTGACTTTTGACCCAATATAATTGATATTCACTCATATGAGCAATTATTTAGCAAACTTGTGAAGCAAGGCCTGAAACCTGACATTAGGACTCTTTGAACCATATGAGGAACTATGAAACCCACTTGAGGCATGATAAGCTCAATTTACTTTGATAAAAACAAAACCCTAGTTGTAGGGTAATTTCTTAGGAGGAGGACTTGTCTGATTAATTCCTTGAGTACCCTTGAGTATTTAAGACTTCTATGAGCTTGAGGGAGTGTCTTGAATTAATTTGTCTTGAAAATGGGAGGGAAATTTTGGAGTTCAACAGTGGTTTCTGAACTTCTATAACTATTTTGTCTTTTCTTCCAAAGTTGTTTGATTCTTCTGGAGAGAAGAGAAAGCTCGTCCACATCATCAGAATATTCATCCTCACACCTTTCTGTGAGTTCTTCTTCAGCTTAGAATGCTTTGTTCTTAGTTGGCTTCAATCTTTCTGATCTAGATTTGAGTGCTATTATTTTTCCTTGCTTCTGAGGTTCATCTTCCTCTAGTTCTATTTCATGACTCCTGAGATAGCCGATTAGTTCTTCAAGACTTATGTTGTCCAGATCACTAGCTTGTTTTAGAGCAGTGACCATTGGTCTCCTTTACTTTGGAAAACTTCTTACGATCTTCTTAACATGATCAACGGTTGTATAGCCTTTGTTCAAAACTTTTAATCCATCTACAAGTGTTTGAGATCTGGAGAACATGGTTTCTATGTTCTCATTATCTTCCATCTTGAAGGCTTTATATTTATTGACTAAAGTGAATGCCTTTGTTTTATTTACTTTTGAGTTTCCTTCATGTTTCATTCTGAGAGAATCAGAAATCTCTTTTGTAGATTCTCTATTTGTGATTTCCACGTACTCGTTGTATGAGATGGTGTTCAGAAGAATGGTTATGGTTTTGTGATGTTTTCTGAGCATTTTATTCTGTTCTTTTTTCATCTCACTTCTAGGGACTAGATTTCCTTCTTGTTATAGGTGGTGTATACCCGTCTATAACTAGATCTCAGAAATCCAAATCATAACTAAGAAAGTAGATTTCTAACAAATCTTTCCAGTAGTCAAAATTTTCACCATCGAAAATAGGTGGTTTAGCTTTATAACTTTCCTTTTCATTTATGCTAGTAGATGTCATTTGTAAAAGAAGTTTATCTAACTCCCTGAATCTCTCTACACGATTAAGTGTTTGATTTGAAAATCAATAACATAGTCAAATCTCTGGTACCAATTGAAGGTTAGAGAAAACACAAGAAAGGGGGGTTGAATTGGGTTTTCTAAAATTTCTTTCTAAAAAGCTTTGTTTTATCACTAGCACACAATGATAAGTATTTATTAAAAAAAACAAATAAAAATAACGCAGTTATTTTATAGAAGTTCACCTTAAAACTAAGGCTACCTCTTGTCCACCCGCCAAGGTGATTTCTCCTTCAACAAGGACTTAATTCACTAATCTCAAAAGATTACACAATAACCGCTAAGAGTCTAGAAATACCTCGTATCCCTCTCAAGTATACAGACTAGAAAGTCACTTGACGAAATGTACAAACTTACACGTAGAACAGTGTTTTGTGTTTACAAAAAATATGCATCTATAAAGCTGATTAACACTAAATTTTCTATCTAATGAAGTTACACTTTAGAGCAACAACTCAGTGTAAACGAATTTTGTAACTGATTGAGAATTTGAGCATGTGTGTGAAATGTTGTAGCACTTTTTTTTTTGTTGTTGTTGTTGTATCTTTTAAATAGTGTGGAGATCCTTTTATAGCTATTGTGAAAAGTGTCGTTGTGCTAGCTAGGAACGTTGAGACCATTCCTCAAAACATGTTTCCTCATAGATGTAATGATTTTTACTTTTGGGGGCGTGTTTAATTAATTCCAAGTTTCCAAGATACTGTTTGAGATAAGTAATCATTGTGTTTGCCTCGAGAATAATGATTTCTCATTTGATGCTTCTGAATGTATCTTTTAAATGTGTTTCTGATCACATGATTTTATATATTGATAGTTTTCTGCATAATTAGTGTTTTTGGTCAGCGTTGCTTTTGATGCTGAGCTTTCTGTAACTTTGCTAGAATGCTTCTGATTTGGTTTGTGTGCAACTTTTGATGTTTTATTAGATACACCTTCATTTTATAATACTTGAGATGCAAACATATAATTTCACATATAATTGTTATCATCAAAAATTAGAAATGGTTAGTAGCTTTCTTGCTCTAACATGAGAGAGTGGAAATCCCCTAAAAATTAAGAAAAGGCACCAAGAAAGCAATCTCTGTGGTCTCTAAAAATACTTCCACAAGAGAAATCCCCGGATTGTTTAAAGATGATCCATCACAGCCCGCTTTAATCCATCTCTAAGGAGGTGATTTCCAAATAACTTCAACAATCTTTTGCACCATAGGCCTCCCAATAAAGACTTTAAAACTCTTTAATATAGTGAAATCATGAATTTCCATATGAGAAACCAACTTAGTTTTATTACTCGAGATCAAAGTGTAGTGGTAGAAATGTTGAGACAAAGCCATTGAATTTACTTGACTCGCACAGATCAAATAAAAATTGCCACCGCATATTGTTTCTAAAGGAATGAGAAAAGAGAGAATAACCCAAAAAAGATAGGGAGAGAATCTAAGTTCGGGAGTTGGTTATGCAAAGGGAAAGTATTAGCACCCTAAACATCTACGGTACTCCACAGGAACCTCTTTGAAAATTTGTGTATTTTGGCTATAAAAGTTGTATACAAAAATAGATGGTGGAGGTGAGAAAAGAAATATTTTTTATAATTTTTACACCCACCATGGTTGCGAACCTTTAGTGCCTAGGTACCATCTTTCATGTAATAGGGGATCAGGGTACTCGTATTTCACCTTTAAAAATTTTAAAACACAAGTGTGTTGGTTAATTTTAAGAGATGATACATCATCGTCTTATCCGAGTGGAAAAACATACTTACTACCTACGATTATGAGAAAGGAAAATTTTCATCATCTCAAACTGGAGGATATAGCTTAGATTTTAAAATTAACAAGACCTCCCTCAACACCCAAGTGGAAAATATCTTATTTCACTACATATCGTAGAAGTATAGTAGCTCGCATCACTACAAGGATTGACAAGAGTCTATCCTTTGAGAAAATTTTAAAGCAAAAAGCCAAAGTTGAAAAGATGGTTTGAATAAATTTGATTGAATTTTAGTCTTCTCACAAAAATGTCAAAGTATTATTCAGTTGGTTAAAGTTTGATTAAGAAAATATTTTTGAAAACACATGGACATAAGTCCAAGTTTATTATGAAAGCGGTTCAAGTTTAAAAACAAGAATAGTTTTGAAAGGAGGGAGAAGGTTTTTGAAATTAAAGAAGATGGGAGGAGATGAAGGGACTATCCTAGAGCATAAGGTAAAATCTAGGGAAAAAACCATCTAACCAACAAGAATCTAACACTTGACACAATGAGTCAATGTAGAATTCCCATCCTTTGGATTGAAACCAAACAAGCAAAGATAATTAACCTCTTAAGAAATCCAAGCTTCAATTGCATTAAGTCTTCACAAAATTTGGGCAGAGTAATGGTTGTATACAGATGAATTCCCAATCATAGACAAAGCACATAATCAGAATAACTTGCACACAAAGAAAACAAAACAATCCAATGTCTTGGGGTGAATCCCAAGAGCTCCATACAGAATAGCAATAAAAGTCACAAGGTCTCAAGGTAGGTCAAGATCTCTACTCCTAAGTCCAAGAAGTACATAACTCCAAAATTCCAAGGATAGTAGTCAAATAGTCTAAGTAATATTAAAGCTTTTTATTGTTCAAGTTGGTTTTTAGGTATCTTCAAAAAGAAAATTAAAAGCTCAAGTGAACAAAACAAAATGTCATAAAGATAAATACTCAAGTGAGCAAAGATGAAAATAACATGAAATGAAAATGCTAAAATAAATGTGCTTAAAGTAAAAAGCATAAAGTAAAAGAATAAAATAAAGTCAATTGTTAGAAATTAGTGGTTAGTTGAATGACGATCTTGAAACTTGCATTTGAAAACTCATTAGAAGATTGATAAAATCAAAGCCTCTGAACAACCAGTTTCATTTGCTTTTTGTCAAGTATATCATTCATTTTAAAATCTCAAGGAAACAATAAATGATCAACGATGTTTAAATGATTCACTTAGTTCCAAAATTTATGAAGATTCATTAGAGGATTGATAAGACCAACGCCTCCTAACAATGAACCTTAAGGTTATTGGATCAAAGGTTTCAAGTTAAACATACTTGGGCTTGCAAACATAAGTTTGGACCATGAATGATCATTCTCGAATCGAGTCAAAATTTAGCGCTATGTTAAGCAATCGTAAGTGGACTTATATAGAATTCGAACTTATTTTGAGGTCGGTCAATAGCAATCTATGTGCCATATGTTTGGAGTAAGGATATGTAGATCATCCTCTAACAACATGTAGCACAAAGGAGAAAAGGATGATATGAAGAGGGATTGGATACATTTGAATGAAAAATCTAATCAAATTATTATTAAAATCATTCATCCATTTTAATGGAGTTAAACTCAACACTCAAGATCCAATGATGTTAATGAAGTTTATGATCAATAATCACATAGCCAGAATATATCAAAAAAATAAATTTCATTTAATGAATAAATTAAAAAAATAAAAAATGATTTTTAAATTGTTTTTAAAATGAAAATAAAAGGTAAAATAGTACACTATGTTCAAAGTATCAAAGAAAAATTTAAAAAGACCATGGAAAAATCAGAGTTGACCTCAAATGTTTTTATAATTTTTTTAATTATTTTTTAAAATAGAAAACTATTTTTAAACTAATTAAAATCATTCAAATAAGTGAAGAAAAAAGATCAAAAATAGTAGAAGTCAAGATAAAATTCTAGAAAGATTTCAAAAAGTCAAAAATGAGTAAAACGATTTTTATAAAATTTTTCAGAATTTAAAAACATCAAAAAAAAGTATTTTTAAATGATTAAAAACAAGTTAAAATAAAGGAGAAATTATAAAAAAAAAATCAAATCTAAAAGCAAGAAATCAGAAATTCAAATTCAGAGTTCGTATGAGATCTGAACAAAGGTCAATTTGTAAGTATGAGAGTGCGCCTAAGAGGGGGGGGGGGGTGAATTATGTATTTTAATAGTTTTGCCGTTTTAGTGAGATGGATATTATTTTTCTGGTTTAGTACATGAGTTTACAATTGTGTTTTTTTCTTTTCTGGTTTATGACTAGTGATGAAAGTGGTAAATGCGGAAAAGTAAAGAACACAGATATGTATCCTGGTTCCCCTCACAATCCGAGAGTACTCCAGTCCCCTTTCAACATGAAAGAGATTTCCTTATTGTTAGATCTCTAGACAAGACACCCTAGTCCTTCTATACAAGACTCTAACCAATAAAACCACCAAGAACAATCCTCTTGGACCAAGAAAAATCCTCTTGGATTTTCACTATGTCAACAATGATAACAATACTCTCAAAGTGACTACACACTTGTATTCAACAATCCTAGAAAGACAAGATTTTGAAACCACTTAAACTTATATCCAACAGTCCTGGAAAAATAAGTAAGTAACTAACAATATTTGATTTTGAGTGAGTTGAGTAGTATTGATCACATAGAGTGATTTAACAATGTATGATCTTCACTTCCAATAATATTATTGTACAATGACTCAAGATATAATTGCTCAAAGTTTTCTGTTTAAAGATGTATGAAAATGTGCAGAAACCTTATGCATAAAAGTGAAAGAATGCTTGAGTTTGTATTTTTAAAATTCAGAAAATATTTATGGAAGAGGTGTTGAAACAAATTTTGAAAATGAGTATTTATATGTTCATAACACCCTTTTGAAACATCATGAAGTTGTGAAAATGTATCATGAACAAATGTCAAGTTTGATTGAAAGGTTTCAATGAAAAGGTATGATGAACAGTCATGTGAAAAGCTGCTGTTTTTCAAAATCGTGCAGCATGCAATCAATTTCACCCTTTGTGTAATTCGATTGCACAAGGTTTCAACAGCTATATTTTCAAAAGTTATAAGTGTGCAATCGATTGCACTAGCAATGTAAATCGATTGCATGTAAAGTCAGTAGCAAAAAGTAAGTGAGTGGAATCGATTGCACAAGCAATGTAAATCGATTTCACTGAGAAACAGAAGTAAACTTTTTGAAAATTTTAAGTATGCAATCGATTGCACAAGCAATGTAAATCGATTGCACAGAGAAATAGAAGCAAAAGATCTGAAAAATTGGAGCATGCAATCGATTGCACTAAAATGCAAATCGATTGCACTCAAGTGAAAAATGAAATTTTAACTTTGAAAAACTTGAGTAATGATTTTTTAAACATTTATTTTTCATCAATGAGCATCTATATCTTAAGATCAAAGTAAGTAATATTATTATACCTTGAAAGTTGTTAAGAGCTTTGAACTGAAGATTTTATCCTTAGATGCTTTGAGCATGATCATAAATCTTTCTGTTCTTTGTCAATCATGGTTTGTCTTCATCAAGACAAAAGTTCATTTGAGAAGCTTGATTTTACATTCTTCCCATTTTTGATGATGACAAACAATCTTGCTTTATGCGTTGTACTTTCCGGAAGAGCTTCTCCCCGTAAGATGCATAACTCCCCCTTTGTATGAGAAGCTTTGAAATCATTTGGATTTGCTCATCTTGAAGGATTCTTTATACCTTAAAAGATTAAGACAAGGAAATACATATAACATCCTTCTCCCCCTTTGACATTATCAAAAAGAAGGGAAAGATGCATAAAAATGGACAAAATACATATAATAATATTGAAAGCTTTAACCATAACTTTAATGCTTCATGATGATTTTTCTCACCCTTTGATAAATGCACATAGTCGTTATCTTAATCAAAACATAATGTTGAAGATGCTTGACTCTTTTAGGCATAATGAGAAACTCTTATGTGAATGCTCCCCCTATCTTTGACTACTCCCTCTTGATCTAAGTTCTCCCTTGAATCATAGAGAATTTTAATCTTTCTTTGGGCTGCAATAGTTAGAGACAAATATACACATACATATATATATATATTCTCCCCCTTAAGAATGACTTCATAAATCATTCATATTTTGAGAACATGATGTTGAAGCCTTTGTCACAAAGTTGACTTGTACTTAGAAGTTGTCTTTTGTTATTCAACATGAAGTACATCTTCAATGAATATGAAAGTTAATATATCAACTTTGCCAATGCCAAGAATTCTTCCTTTAGGTATTTCCCATATGTGAAATAATCCTTGGACTTGAACTAGATTTGAAAGTTAGTGTATGTCTCCCGTCATATGCTTTGAACACCCACTATCAAGATACCAAATATTGCATGTGGTCTTCAAGCATACCTACAAAACAAATTAAGTTTTATTTGGTACCCAATGTGATTTGGGTCCATCATAGTTAGTTCCTTTCTTAACCCACACATAATGCCCACTTGCCATACTAAAGTTTCTAACATAGAAAGCATTAGGTGTATGGCCTTTAATACCACAATAAATACAAGTAGGTTCAAAGTTACTTCTACATCTAGAAGGATAAGCTTTCTTCTTAGGAAAAGTTTTCTTTTTAGGATAGTGATGAATTATTTTAGGTTTGTTCACTTTCTCTTTGGATGATTGATCACTAGCCTTAACAAAGATAGTTTTAGAACTTGGTTTTGAAAACTTTGAATATCCAAGTCCACTTTTATCATTGGAATATCTTTGTTGGCTAAGAACACCTTCCAATCCAATTTGGCCTTTTTAATATCTTTCAATGACTCTTTTTAATTGGACAGTTTGGAAAGAGAGTGATTCACAATTTTTGCATACAAAATTTTGTTTTTGTTCATCACTTGATTTTTGTTTTTCTTCTTCGAAATCTTTTTCCATAGATTCATATTTTTCTTCTAAGGATGAAATTTGTTTCTTTTGTGATGAAATGGTTTTATACAGAATTTTTCATTCATTCAATAGTTCATCTATATCACCTTGTGCATCACTATCAAAAAGATAAAATTCATTACTAACCTAATTGTCTTCATCATCGAAATGGTGTGAGGCCATCAATGCTAGATTTGCACTTTCATCACTATCAGAATTGAATGAGGAACTTATTTCATTGTCCTCCCATGCGACATAAGCCTTTTTGTTCTTGAATCCCTTATTTCTTTTGAAGCCACCTTTCTTGGAGAGTTTTGGACAATCCGGCTTGATATGACCTTGCTTACCACATTCATAACATGTGATTTCTTTTGTTGATGTGGAAGCTTCCTTTTTCTTAAATTGTTTCTTTCCTTTTGAATGAGAAAAGTGTTTGTCATTTCTACCAAAGATCTTACCAAGTATTTTAACAAGAAGCATGAAGTTTTCATCTTCTTCCGAATTGTCTTCCTTTTCAATTTCCTTGGAATCTATCTTCAAAGCAATATTCTTGGATTTCTTCTATTGATTTTCATGCTTTTCAAGTCTTCTGAGTTCCGTTTCATATTCTTGAAGTTTTCCAAACAATGTTGCGGATGTCATGTTGGAGAGACTTTTCTTTTCTGAAATTGCGGTTACCTTTGGTTGCCATTTCCCTAGTTAAGGACCTAAGTACTTTCAGATTTAGTTCATCATTCGTCAAATTTTTACCAAGAGCACTTAGATGATTTGTCAAGTTCACAAATGTCTTTTTTAAGTCAAGAATGGTTTCTCCAGGCTGCATTCGAAATAATTCGTATTCTTGACTTAGGGTATTGAGTCTTGATCTTTTTACTTCAATCGTTCCTTCATGAGTTTGTACCAAGGTATCCCATATTTCTTTTGTTGTCTTGCCTGCCGAGACACGGAAGAATTCATCCATGCTACGTGCACCTTGAAGAAGGTTTATTGCCTTTTTATCATAGAGAACTTTCTTCTTATCATCATTGTCCCATGCAGTTTTAGGCTTTGATGAGCCAACACCATTGATTACCGTTATAGGGATAAATGGACCATTTTCTACGGCATCCTATATTTATTCTCCTTGTGATTCTAGATGTGCCTTCATGCGTATTTTCCAGAAGTCAAAATATTCACCACAAAATAGAGGAGGCTTGTTGTTACTACCACCATCTCTGAAAACGGGATTTTTATTTGCGGAAGCCATTCTGGATCTTTTAGGAGAAGGTTACCTATAACCTGCTCTGATACCAATTGTAAGTATGAGAGTGCGCCTAAGAGGAGGTGAATTAGGTACTTTAATAGTTTTACCGTTTTAGTTAGATGGATATTATTTTTCTGGTTTAGTGCATGAGTTTACAATTGTGTTTATTTCTTTTCTGGTTTATGACTAGTGATGAAAGCGGTAAATGCGGAAAAGTAAAGAACACAGAGATGTATCCTGGTTCCCCTCACAATCCGAGAGTACTCCAGTCCCCTTTCAACATGAAAGATATTTCCTTATTGTTATATCTCTAGACAAGACACCCTAGTCCTTCTATACAAGACTCTAACCAATAAAACCACCAAGAACAATCCTTTTGGACCAAGAACAATACTCTTGGATTTTCACTATTTCAAAAATGAGAATAATCCTCTCAAAGTGACTACACACTTGTATCCAACAATCCTGGAAAGACAAGATTTTAAAACCACTTAAACTTATATCCAACTGTAGCGATAAAAAATGTAGCGGGGTAAATCGGAGATCGAATTATTGATTAATTCGTCTCACAAAAGCAAGAGTCGCCACCGCGCTTTATTGTTTCCAAAGGAAAAGGGAAAAGAGCGAAATAAAATCCTAAATATGCAATGTAAATAAAAATACAAATACAAAGCGTTTTTGAAAAGAGATCTTATGGTTCGGGGGTTGGTTATACAATGGGAAGGTACTAGCACCCAATGCATCTATAGAACTCTATAGGAACCTTTTGAAATATCTGTTTTATTTTAAAATTGATTGTTTGATTGAAAATAAATCGTTTTGGCCGAAAAGGGATACGGACGGGTTTTTGAAGATACGACGACCTAATGTCGAAGTTTTTGCTTAAAAGGTATAAGTCTTGAAAAGGTTGAAATTTTGAAGAAAGGTGAATATTTGAGGAAAAATTATCCTAAGTTTTAATGAAAAATGCAAAAATTCGCGCAGTTAGACTTGAGGACATGAAGTCAACAAATTTCCTGTTTTTTCCTTTGGATTTAAGCATGAACCGAATAAACAAATAAGTACACGGACAAAATATGCAAATAACGATTAAATAACGATAATCTAAATGATGGAATAAACGATGCGAATAATGCGTTTTTTATGTTTTTTTTGTTTTAATGTTAACGGGAAGAAAGTATTTTAATTTTTTACGCATTCGGATAAGGATAAAAAAAGAATTATTTAACGAGGACGTAATGTTTTTTTTAGTTTTGGGTTATTAAGTTTTTTGATATATTTTGATATTAATATTAATAAGACAAGAAAAAGAGTTAATAGAATGTTTTTTAGTTTTTCTATTTTTATGTGTTTTAGGATTTTTTGATTGATAATGATGTAAGAAAAGATTAATTAATTAATAAAATATCTATAACCTTAAATTCCATGTTTTTTATGTATATAAATAAAATAATTATTTAAAAAAAGGGGGTTCCAAATTAAATTAAAGATTAATAATAAAAATAAAAGTTCTTAAATCAAATTTACACTAAGAGGTCAACTAATTAAAAAACCTATTGAGACATATCTTTGTTTTTTTTTTAAAATATAATTACCAATTAATTAACATAAATAAATAACTTTAAAAAAAATATTATATAAAAAGATAAAAGAATGTATCAAAATAAAGAAACAAGTAAAAGGCATATGGGCTAGATGGCTGAAGGCCCAAGGCAGAAGCTCATAAACGAGAGGGGGGTGCAAGAAAGCAGGTCGTGGGTTTTAAGGGAAAAAACAGGATAAGGCCCATTAGTTAACAAAGCATTAGGGTAATTTATGTTTAACAAATTTGGGATTTAGGGTTAGTCTTGGGCAGAAACGGCGCGCCTCTTCTTCGCACGATCCTCTTCTTCGCCCCTTCTTCTTCACTCTCGCCTCTGAACTTGATGTCCCTCCTTGCTATGGCCACCCACTCCAGCTCCTCTTCCCTCCAGTGGAACGAGAAACGCGACGGTTACAGATTCGGTAAGAAACGCGATTGATTGTTAACGCTTGATTCGTTTTTGCATGTTGATTTTTATTCCACGATTTCTATTCTATTGATCTTTATTGGTTCTTATGTTGATTGTTAATGTTGATTGAGGTTGTTCAAAGAAATAAAAAGAGAAAGGACTGTTACCTAGATGGAGACGGAGGAGGAAGCTAGGAGCGACGGAGGCCAGGCGGCGAGGAGAGGGGAGGCGAGCCCGCTACGGTGACCGGTATTTACAATTTTTCTTCTTGTTGCTGCCACTGTACTATGATTGCTTCTTCTCCTTGTTGGCCTTGGTACTGTACTTTGTTTTCCTTCTTCTTCTTTGAACGTGATACTGCACTTGGTTTTCCTTCTTCTTCTTTGAACGTGATACTGCACTTGGTTTTCCTTCCTCTTCTTTGAACGTGATACTGCACTTGGTTTTCCTTCTTCTTCTTTGAACGTGATACTGCACTTGGTTTTCCTTCTTCTTCTTCTTGTTGAAACTGCTACTGTATGATGATTATGTTGGCCTGAATAATTTTGGTATAATGTTGGCTTGAGAAATATGCTTTGAAAGGCCAGTGATGTTGATACTGAGGCCTAGCCTGTTGCCTTAGAAACTGGTTCTAGCTTGGGTAGTTTCAGGTTTTTGGATTGAGGATGTTCAAGCTTGAATGATAGTTGGACATGGTTATGTGTATGGGGATTTCGTGTGGTTTGGACAGGTTGATGGAAATTGGGGCATAAGTTTGCTAGGCCATATTGATGGTGGTTTTAACTGGTTTTCTGTGAGATTATTTTTGATATTTTTTTGATAACAGGATGATGATGTTGGCTTTAATGGCTCAATCAATTTGCAAAGTTTTGGTGTATGGTTGAAATAGTTTTTTGACAGTATATGATAACTATGCAGGTTTGCTGAGCTTTGTATGTTTTTCTCTGATGACTATTTTTTCTAAGTGTTTCTTGAAGGCTTGGATATGTATTATATTGGTTCCCTTTGGTTATATGCTATAACAACTTCCTCTCTTCTTTTCGCTACAGGCTGGAAATTTGAAATGATGCTTTGGGATTTCCTGGGCATTCTGCACTACTGTCCCTCCAATTTGTTTCTATTCTTCTTTTGTGTTATTATCTCTACTGGCTATATTTTAGTTTGTCTTGTATATCCCTTTTCTGCCTATGCCAAGCCTGTATAACCCACACTTCTCCCTCTCTTTTTCTCTCAGTATAGCTTTGATAAAAAAGTGATAAGCTGTACTTTTTCTGAAACTGCAAATGGCCAGAAAATGATGAAAAATGGAATTTCTATATTGCTTGCATATGTAGTTAAACTGCATGTTTTCCTTTAATACAAAAGCTTGTTTTGTTTTTCTGCTGTGTGGGCATTGGTTACGTGAACATGCTTGCATATGTACTTCATGCAGGGCTTTGTATGCTTATGCTGTATGTTTTTCGAAATTGCATTTGGGATTTGAAAAAAAAAAGTAATTAATTTAAACATGCAATTTTTTTTGGAAAACATAAACTTGTGCATATGTTTAAAATTCCTTTCTTTTTTGTGAACCGGGAGAAATCCCGTGATTTGTAAAAAAAGAGTAACTGATTCCGGCCGTTGCATTTAATGATGAAACTTTAATAATTTCGCTTTTTAATCATTTATTCGAATTCTAATCTCTTTTTTTTAATTGCAGGTAACATTAAGTGAGCGGACAAAACGCATTGGATCGGAAGTTTTTAGAATTAGGAATATTAGATTAGTTTTTCATTTCATTTTAGTTTTTGTCAATTTATTATTGTAATTTATTGTAATAGATACAATGTTTACATAATAACTTTACAATTAGAAAAATGAATAAAAAACTATTTGCCAATTAAATTCTTCTTCCTCTTTAATCATTTATTTATCATTTATAGTTCTTTAAACGAATCATAATTGAAAACGAATTTCAATTACTTACATTCCGAATAATAAACAGATAAATAAATAAGTATCATTGATCAATTAATAGTCTCCATTATTTAGTTCTTCATCCATAACTTTCTAAATTATAATAATCAAAATAAGGTTTCAATTATTTAATTTAGAATGACGAATGATTAAATAATCGTTATTGACCAATGAACTTTTTCCGAATGCTTATTATATTATTCATAAACCTTTAAATTATGTAATAACTAAGAATAAATTCCAGTTATTTAAATTTAAGATAAATGAGTAATAAATAAATACTGTCCGCACAAATTAATGCGCCTCTTTTCTAATGTTTATTTTATTATCTATACATCTTTAAACTACATAATAATCGAAAACGAATTTCAATTATTCAAATTTAAGATAATAAATAATTGATAAACATCATTTTAGCGCGAATCGATTAAATGATTTAATGTTCAGCATAAATAACTCTTGGCCAGAAAAAGTTATGAATTTTAAAATCGATGGATCAAAATACTGTAATGTAATGATGCAGGTAGGAGACGATATCTTAGGTCAAAATTTGGGGTACAACAGCTGCCCCTATTTAAGTTTCTTCTATCCGGAGATATGAAGATTGAAATCTTCGTTTCGACGAGATTGAAGGTACTTAAATACATAACTACGCAAATTTTGTCCTAAGATGCCGCCGTCATGTTTGATATGAATGCAGCGATCGAACTCACAGAGAAAGATATTGTGTGAAACAAGACAATGTTGGGGGAATCGAACACCCACAAAACACAGCGGTACGGATTATACATTACTGGGGAAACAAGCTATCGACTTCAAACGACAGACTCCTGACAGCGAATAAAATCGAGGGAATACAACCTCTAACCCTAACAAAGAGAGCATCTTGCATAGGCCATAACAAGTCATTGATCCAAAACAGTGAGTTCGCAACTCAAGGTCGATGGTAGACAGAGAGTATCAAATTGCGAATAACTGATTACCGACTTCTGGAGGTATCGATTCGTAACAGACTTCTCTGCTAGATTTTCAGAAGTATACTCATTAATGCTGAGGTAATAAGACTGTAGATACGAAGGTTGTTCAAATAAAGAAAACTGTCGTTTGTTGTTGTCCAAAGAAAATACCGATAACATACAAGCTGCTCAAATAAAGAAGCTGCCGCTTGTTGTTGTCCAAAGAAAATACCGATAACATACAAGCTGCTCAAATAAAGAAGCTGCCGCTTGTTGTTGTCCAAAGAAAATACCGATAACATACAAGCTGCTCAAATAAAGAAGCTGCCGCTTGTTGTATTCCAGAAAAGTAGTACCGTACTGGTAACTCATGAAGAGTTTGCTGCTTGTCGCTTTCGAAAAGACAAAATGACGCACTAGTAGCTCATGAAGAACTGCTGCTCGGCGTTTCCGAAAAGACAAGATGACGCACTAGTAGCTCATGAAGAACTGCTGCTCGGCGCTTTCAAAAGAAGTAAATAACGCACTAGTAGCTCATGAAGAACTGCGGCTCGGCGCTTTCGAAAAGATAAAATGACGCACTAGTAGCTCGTGAAGAACTGCTGCTCGGCGTTTTCGAAAAGATAAAATGACGCACTAGTAGCTCGTGAAGAACTGCTGCTCGGCGTTTTCAAAAAGGTAACGTACAAGTTGCTCATGAAGAGCTGCCGCTTGTCGTTTTCCAACGGTGTTTATAACATACAAGTTGCTCATGAAGAGCTGCCGCTTGTCGTTTTCCAAAAACATACAGGAGGAAATTGCAATGATACTGGCAGAGAATAAAATTCTTGTCAAAGAGAAACCTGAATCAATCCTTCCCGAGGAGATCAAATACTTTAACGTGCAAAATAAATGCACCAACTGTTTGGATCGATTTCATTGGGGAGAATCAAAGAAATAGCCTATGCAAGAGACAACAACTTCGTCCAGGAATAGACTAGAGAGAAAAAAGTCAAACAAGATTCCACCCGACGAGAAAGTAACTCAACTGGGGAATTCATCGTATTCAGAAATGGGCAAGGTAGGCTAAACCAAAATCATCCGTGAGGATTAGCTCAGCTGGGGAATTTAGAAAGGAAGCACATTTTCTACCTAAGCTGACTTTCTACCTGGAAAGAACATATGTACGTTGTTCGAACAAACAAAGTACGACTCAAAATCAACGGCAAATGTGGATATGCATGCTGATATGAGTGTAAATGAATAAATGAATGTTATGCTGATAAAACAGACAGATGGAATATCTTGGAGATAATAAGATGTCACAGCAAAATAGATACTCGGCCAATCTTGAAAAGACGGAAGATAAACGGAACTCTTTTGAGGAGAAAAGTATCCAAATCCAATCTTCTAACACCAATAGATCACGGTATGATAAACTACTGTACTGCTTTGCATTTCATGCCTTGACCTTCCTTGGAATAAACTGTTAATATTCCTTTCGTTATCCACGACACACATTTTTTAAAATAAGAAATTTTAAGTGAATTTGCTTCAAGTATTTCTATAAAATTAAAATTTTGCCCACAAAAGGTAAATGCTCCAATTTCATTAATAAGAGGTTGTTCGCTAACAATGCGACTCCACCAGTTTACAAAAGCTTGGGGAAATAATACATGAAATAACAGGTCATACAAAAACAAATGATCGCTATTCTCCCTAACAACTTTGAATTCCAGAATGTGTTCAGATGCCGAGACTGATTTGACCAGAAATTTGCCTAAGCGAAATACTTCTTGACTGCATCGGCGTTCATGGGACGCGGAAGATCTTCACCGTCCATATTGGTGAGAATCATGGCACCTCCAGAGAAGACTTTCTTAACAACATACGGTCCTTCATAATCCGGAGCCCACTTGCCCCTTGAATCAGGTTGGAAAGATAATATTTTCTTGAGTACAAGGTCACCTTCTCTGAACTCGCGCGGTCGAACCTTCTTATCAAAAGCCTTCTTCATCCTTTGCTGGTACAACTGACCGTGACATAACGCTGTCAATCTCTTCTCTTCGATTAAATTCAACTGATCAAATCTACTTTGACACCATTCGGCCTCAGAAAGTTTGGCTTCCATCAACACTCTCAAAGACGGAATCTCAACCTCCACGGGGAGTACTGCTTCCATACCGTAAACTAGGGAAAAAGGGGTCACGCCCGTTGAAGTTCGAACTGAAGTACGGTACCCGTGTAAAGCAAACGAAGCACCTCATGCCAATCCTTATAAGTTACCACCATCTTCTGGACAATCTTCTTGATGTTCTTGTTAGCAGCTTCAACAACCCCATTCATCTTCGGTCTGTAAGGAGAGGAATTATGATGTTCGATTTTGAACTCTTCACAAAGCTCTCTCATCATCCTGTTGTTCAAATTCGAACCATTATCAGTGATGATCTTGCTCGGGATACCGTATCGACAAATGATCTGATTCTTGATAAATCTGACTACCACCTGTCTGGTTACATTAGCATAAGACGCTCCTTCCACCCATTTAGTAAAATAATCAATCGCTACCAAGATGAAACGATGACCATTTGAAGCTTTGGGTTCAATCATCCCAATCATATCAATGCCCCACATAGAGAAAGGCCAAGGTGAAGAGATAACGTTGAGGAGGGTCGGCGGCACGTGCATCTTGTCCGCATAAATCTGGCATTTATGACACTTCTTCACATACTTGCAGCAATCAGATTCCATTGTCATCTAGTAGTAACCAGCTCTCAACATCTTTCTAGCCATTGCATGTCCATTGGCATGAGTGCCAAAGGATCCTTCGTGTACTTCTTGCATCAGCGTGTCTGCTTCACGCCTGTCTACACATCTGAGCAAGACCATGTCATAATTCCTCTTATACAAAACTTCTTAGTTGAGAAAGAAACTGCTTGCTAATCTTCTCAACGTCTTCCTATCTTTGTTGGATGCCCCGGGCGGGTACTCTTGAGTTTGAAGAACGCGTTTAATGTCATAGAACCATGGTTTGTCGTCGGTGACCTCTTCTACTGAAAACACATGAGCAGGTCTGTCAAGGCGCATAACTCGGATTGTAGGCACATCGTTCCAATCATTCACTTGAAACATTGAAGACAAAGTAGCTAAAGCGTCAGCCATTTGATTCTCATCTCTAGGGATGTGATGTAATTCCACCTTGTTGAAGAAAGTTAATAACCTTCTAGCGTAGTCTCTGTAAGGGATCAAACCAGGATGACGAGTCTCCCATTCTCCTTTGATTTGATTAATCACCAATGCCGAATCTCCGTAAATATCAAGAATCTTAATCCTTAGATCTACTGCTTCTTCGAGACCCATAATACATGCCTCATATTCCGCCATGTTGTTCGTGCAGTCAAACTTCAATCTCGCCGTGAATGGGATATGAGTGCCTCGGGGAGTAACGATGATTGCCCCAATTCCATTTCCATAGGAATTCACAGCTCCGTCAAATATCAAACCCCAACGGGATTCAGGATCAGGTCCTTCTTCCGGTAACGGCTCTTCACAATCTTTAGCTTTCAAGTACATAACATCTTCATCTGGGAAATTAAACTTGATGGACTGATAGTCTTCAATTGGTTGGTGAGCCAAATGATCGGCTAAAATACTCCCTTTGATCGCTTTCTGAGTGTGATACTCAATGTCATATTCAGATAACAACATCTGCCAATGGGCTATTCTTCCAGACAAGGCGGGCTTCTCAAAGATATACTTAATCGGGTCCATTTTGGAGATCAACCAAGTAGTGTGATTAATCATATACTGGCGCAGACGGCGAGCAGCCCAGGCTAAAGCACAACAGGTTTTCTCAAGCAATGAGTACCGAGATTCACAGTCTGTGAATTTCTTACTCAGATAGTATACAACATGTTCCTTTCTTCCAGTCTCATCTTGTTGACCAAGCACACATCCCATGGAGTCTTCCAATATAGTCAGGTACATAATCAAAGGTCTTCCTTCCACCGGAGGAATCAAAATGGGAGGTTCGAGCAAATATTCTTTGATGCTATCAAAAGCTCTCTGACAATCTTCTGTCCACACACATCCTTGGTTCTTCCGGAGAAGCTTGAAAATCGGCCCGCAGGTAGCAGTCATATGAGATATAAACCTAGAAATGTAGTTCAGTCTCCCAAGGAATCCTCTTACTTGTTTTTCTGTCTTGGGTGCGGGCATTTCCCGAATAGCTTTGACTTTATCAGGATCTACCTCAATACCTTTCTGACTGACGATGAAACCCAGAAGTCTTCCAGAATGAACACCAAAAGTGCACTTGTTGGGATTCAGATGGAGTTTGTACTTCCTCAAACGCTGGAACAACTTCAACAAATGTTCCCAGTGATCTTCCTCAGTCTGTGATTTGGCAATCATGTCATCTACATACACTTCGATCTCCTTATGCATCATGTCATGGAACAAAGCAGTCATGGCCCTTTGGTATGTTGCACCAGCATTCCTCAAACCAAACGGCATAACTCGATAACAAAATGTTCCCCAAGGTGTAATGAACGCGGACTTCTCCATATCTTCCGGCGCCATCTTGATTTGATTATAACCAGAGAAACCATCCATGAAAGAAAAGACTTTGAACTTGGCGGTACTGTCGACCAATACGTCAATATGAGGTAATGGGAAATCATCTTTCGGACTAGCTCTATTCAGATCTCTGTAGTCTACACACATCCGAACTTTACCATCCTTCTTTGCAACAGGCACTATATTGGCTAACCATTGAGGATAGACCGATGTAACAAGGAACCCTGCATTGATCTGCTTCTGAACTTCCTCTTTAATCTTGTCAGCCATGTCAGGACGAGTCCTTCTCAACTTCTGCTTGATCGGTGGACACTCGGGTCTCAACGGTAAACGATGCTCCACAATGTCGTTGTCCAAACCTGGCATATCTTGGTAGGACCAAGCAAACACGTCAACATACTCTTTGAGAAGCTCCAACATTTTCTCCTTAACTTCCGGGATAAGCAAAGCTCCGACTTTGACTTCCTTTCTATCCTCTTCATCACCCAAGTTGACCACTCTACAGGTTCTTCAAATGGTTGAATGACCTTCTCATCCTGCTCAAGCAAACGAGAAATCTCAACAGGAACCTCTTCAACATCCTCTTCTTCGGCTCTGAACACAGGGAATTCAAAGTTGGGAGAGGGTATAGGATCATTGTTTTTGATGGTTAAGTCATGAAGTAATCTGCACACATGATTATGCTTTATTTTAGAAATCAATTTGTGCAAATAAAACAAAATGTCATTAATTAATTTTCATTGTTATTTCCCAGAAAAAGTGAAAAATGAAACAGCAGTGGACAAAATAACATTTTTATTCATTAAAGGGGAAATGCTTGAAACAAAAAGCCCCGACATTTCTCTTTTGCCTTGGGCAGAGCAAAAGGAGTTATTTTTCATAGCCCGACACAAAATGCGTTTCGCCTTGGGCAGAGCGAATTTTTCAAAGGAAAGTAAACAAAACATTACTCGGAAATGTGCATAACCACAGGAATATCAACAGCTATCCAGTTTTGGCAAGCCAATCCAGGCGTCACAAACACAGGCAAATCCTCCTCGGAATCATCATCTATGATAGCATCAACCTCAGGATGCACAAACCCTGCACTTCGGAAGACCTCTTGAATTGGACGAACAACCACCTCCTTCTTGACCCTTGCAGATATTGGATGAAAACCCAAACCTTCCCCAGACTTGTTCTCGGGTAATGTCAACACCTGGCCCCATCCTTCGGCCGAACCACTCTCCACCACTCGCCGCGCATCCTCGAAAGAAGAGATGGATGCCCCTTGCTTCTTCACTGTATTCTTAGCAACAGATAGGCCCTGGAACTGGGTCCCCACATCCTCGTCAGCGTCAATAAAAGAAAACGATGATAAATGGATTACCACCATGGCCTACTCTCCCCCAATCATCACCAGCTTCCCATGTCTTACAAACTTTAGTCTCTGATGGAGCGTGGAGGTGACTGCCCCGGCATCATGGATCCAGGGACGACCCAATAAACAGCTGTAGGCAGCACGGATATCCATCACTTGGAAAGTGATTTGAAAAGTATGGGGACCAATCACTATGGGAAGATCCACTTCACCAATAACTGTCTTCCTGGAACCATCAAATGCTTTAACAATTACTCCACTAGGCCTCATAGGAGCACCTGGATATGAAAGTCGAGACAACGTGGTCTTGGGCATCACATTCAACGACGAGCCCGTATCCACCAACACACTTGATAAGGTATCGTTTCCACAACTTACTGAAATATGCAAAGCCATATTATGGTTTCTCCCCTCCTCCGGGAGTTATTCATCACTGAAACCCAGATTGTTACACGAAGTTATATTTCCCACAATCCCATCAAACTGATCAACTGTCACATCATAGTCTACGAACGCCTGGTCCAAGACCTTCATCAAGGCTTCTCTATGTGCACCAGAATCTCTCAATAAGGCAAGCAAGGAAATCTTGGAAGGTGTTTGCAGAAGCTGGTCCACAATCTTATACTCAATTCTTTTGATAAGCTTTAAGATCTCATCCTCTTCAGGGTGAGGGATAGGTTCACTGGATCGGCCTATCTCAACTCTTGGTTCACCATTTCTTACAGGAATCTCCGCCGGTATGGGCCTCCTAACTTGAACTTCTGGTCTTCTCGACGGTACTGCGGCAAAAACATGCCCACTTCTTGTAACTCTACTCACATCGACAATGTTAACAAAAGACAGTCTGGTTGGTATGGGGACTTCTACCCCATTCTCGATCATTGTGGCATTATACTTGTACGGCACGGCTTGGTCTGAGCTGTAAGGCACAGGGCCAGGCGGGTAAATAATCAAAGGATCAACAGACGCAGTCTGACTGTTGTAAGTAATCTCCACTGATTCTGGCAAATTAAATTGTGGGGTGATAACATTCACTTCATCTTCCGGATTTCGGTCATAGGTAATAGTGATAATTCTCTGATCTAGCAACTTCGGAATGTCCTCCTTCACAATAGGACAATCGTCCTCTCTTGAACAAAACTCGCAAACGTCATAATCATGCTGGTGCCTAACAAAGGCAAGTCTTCTCAAACTCTGATGTAACCTGATCAAAGATTCTCTTATGTGCTCGACTTGAAAAACTCGGAACTTCCCCGGACATCCTTCCACCATATTCACAGAAGCTGCCCCATGTCGAGGCAAAGGATTATCTCTAACATTTGGATTAACATCCTTAAAAGACAAGATGCCATTCTTAATTAACCTCTGCACGTCCGCCTTCAGAGCAAAGAAATTCTCAAGGTTGTGCCCCGGCGACCCTTGGTGATATTCACAGAATTGATCCGCCTTGTACCATGGAGAAGCACTGTTCGGTGCGATAAGAGGAGGTTTTGTTGTGATGAGATTCTTTTTGATGAGAGCAGGGAACAATTCAGTATACGTCATAGGAATGGCATCGAACTGCGGTTTTCTGGATGAACGGTTCTGATTGTTGAACGGATAAGCCTGTTGTCGAGGATGCTGCTGAAATGGCCGGGGTTGAGTTGGCGGGACTTGATGAGCTGGGGCCATCAAAGCTGGGCGGACAGCCGGAGTGACTGCCGCAACGTGAGAGTAACCTCTCCTAGGCCTACCTGGAAACAAAGCACTGACATCCTGCTCTTTTCTTTTCGGGAAAACACTTCTGAACTTCTTCGCGCTGCTAGACGGACTCCCTTCTTTAACCAAACGCCCTTCGCGAATCCCTTCCTCTAACCGCATGCCCATGCTCACCATTTCGGTGAAGTCACTGGGTGCGCTGGCTATCATTCTCTCATAATAAAAGGACCCTAAAGTCTTCAAAAATATCTTAGTCATCTCTTTCTCCTCAAGAGGTGGATAGATTTGAGCAGCAATTTCACGCCACCTCTAGGCGTACTCCTTAAAAGATTCTCGGTCTCTCTGCGACATCGCTCGGAGTTGATCCCTGTCCGACGCCATGTCAACGTTGTACTTGTACTGATGGACAAAGGCTTCACTAAGATCGTTAATGTTGCGGATTCGAATGCTGTCTAAACCCATATACCACTTTAGAGCAGCACCCGTCAAGCTGTCTTGAAAATAATGAATCAACAAATCATGATCATCGGAGTACGTAGACATCTTCCTCACGTACATTGTCAAATGGCTTCTAGGACACGAATCACCCTTATATCTCTCAAAGTCTGGCACTTTGAATTTCGCTGGAATCTTGACATTCGGAACTAAACAAAGGTCATGCGTGCTCTTCCCAAACAAATCCTTCCCTTTCAATGCTCTAAGCTCCTTCTGCATTTCCTGGAACTGATCCTGAAATTCTTCCATTCTATCAAAAAGACCCAAACTTTCAGCGGGCTTGGCAGGATAAACAGGTTCATTCAAGTATGGCACTGAGTGGACCACAGGAGCAACGGTCGTCATAACTGGTTGCGGAAAAGGTGTTACAGACGGAATTACTGGCGGCATGGCAGTTGTCTCTGGTTGAGGAAGAGACAATGCAGGCTGAAATATAGGTTGTACGGCAGGCTGATACCCTTCTGGCACAAAGTTGTAAGGCATTCCCCACGGAAAACCTTTCGGCATCTGATGTTGAAGCGGAGAGTTGATTTGAGTTACGGAGGCAGGAACTGTAACAATTTCGGAAACCACTGGAGTTGAAGTCTGAATCTCGGCAGCCGTAGTCGATGGCTGATTCTGAACAGCCACCAAACTTTCCACCAACGCTGTTAACTTTTCCATCTCGGCACGAAGTGTAGCAACTTCCCCACGAAGCTCGTGATTTTCCTGTTCCAAATCTTCCATTCTCCTCTGACGATTGGCTCGAGTGTCGTATCGGTGAGACAGCTTGACAACCTTTTGGTGGAAAAAGAACAAGAATGAGACTCTAGAAAACATGTGATGTGGAATGTGAAATGATGCATGATGGCGATGCAAATGATGACTCATTTTAAAAGTTTTTCAAGGAACTTTAGTAACTTTGCATACATCAATGGTAAAGGAATTTAGAACAACAAAAACTCAATCCGTTAATCGAAAGCGATAAATTACAACTTACGATTTGGAATAGTAAATTACAACTTTGGGATAACAAATCCACTAATGAAAGCAATAAATTACAACTTCGCAACATGAAAACCATAATAAAGTGATAAATTACATTTTTAAAACATGAAAGCAGTAAATTACAACTTGGAGCATGAAGCCCAAAATAAGACAATAAATTACAACTTCGGAGCATGAAGCCCTTAATAAAACAATAAATTACAACTTCGGAGCATGAAGCCCTTTTACATAGTTTTACAAAATGACATCAATAAAATAAACTAAAGCTAAAGCTCACTCGGAATCCTCAGATGACGGACCAAACACCAGTTGCAATCGGAGCTTCTTGATCTTCTCTTCGTAAAAGTCTTCCATATCCTTCTTTTCCGCTATCAGTCGATCGATGATTTCTTCCTGCGGATTAGGAACGAGAGCCACGCTTACCGAACCTTCCCTTTTTCATTTCCTTTCACTCGCATACTTCTTCAGCAAGGCATCCTTCTGACGAAGCTTCTCATCATGGTCAACAAACCGGCCGTCTTGAATAAGCAACAACTCCTTCTTTTCTTTCAGCTGTCGAGTCAGGACTCGATTCTCATATTCAGACATATGGTACTTTTCCTTCCAAGCATCCCTCTCGGACTTCATCCTAGCCAGGTTTCCTTGGTATTCTCCTACATCCGCGATAGGGATAACAACTGATGATGGTGCGATAGCAGGGAATAAAGGTTTCTCAAGTTTATATGGCATCTTGAGAGCACAAGCCCTAGCGCGGACCCACTGCAGGTAAGGTTCCAAAGAGACGGCACCTCTATGTCCCAGCATATCTCTCCCTTTCTTGTGGATATGGCGCCAAGCTCCTTCAATCTCCCTCTTAGCAGCCTGATGATCTTGTCCTTCCTGAAGAAAGAAACCACTCACATGGATACTGTTCGGCTTATCTCTCATCGGGTACCCGAACTGACGACGCGCTAGAACAGGGTTGTAGTTGATTCCACCCCTCGTACCAAGAAGAGGTACGTTGGGAAAAGCACCACAGCTGTCAATGATCTCCACGTCATGGTAAACTCGATTGTACCAGTCAATATCGAAATGAGTGAGAGCCATAATCTTTGGCGCCCAACGCGGTTCCCTCTCGAGATCCCAGAAAGCATCGGACCCAGGTAAATGCGAGACGTACCACTGATACAGCAACGACACACAACAATTAATCATCCCTCCTTGATAAGAGTTTCGAAGGTGGATAGAGTAATACGTGTCCCCTAGCAGCGTAGGGATCGGATTTCCAATCAGGAAAACTCTGATGGCGTTGATATCCACAAATTTATCAATGTTAGGGAATAAGAAAAGACCATACGCGAGTAAAGAAAACACGTCCTCGAAGGCAACAGTATCCTTTGTGTCAGCAAAGTAACGAGCTTTCTTCAACAGAAACTGCGTCGGCAAACCCCAGATTCCTCCTTTCGTAGTCATATTCTCCTCTATCTCTGACTTCTTCAGGTGGGTGATGGTTTCTATCTCGTGGGATTCGGGCTCCTCTTCCAATCCAGAAAAAGGAACACGGTCGGCGATCGGCAAACCAAGAATATAGGAGTACTCCTCTAAAGTAGGCATCAACTGATAATCTGGGAAGGTGAAACATCGGTACAGGGGATCATAGAACTGAACCAACGTGTTGAGGATGCCTTTCTTCATCTTGCGCTTCATGAGCGGTACGATGGACCCATATTTCTTCTGAAAATTTGTCGGACTCTCTAACTTCGGAATCAAACTCTTCAGTTCTTCAATCTCGGGCTCCTTGAAGCTAAAGCTTCGAGTATTTCTCCTTCCAAGTTCAATAATACCCTGAGACGTTTGCAAAAATCATTCCAAAGTTCCTTGAAAAACGAGTTTTTTACAAAGATGTTGATGAATGCATGAATGAATGATAATGCAACAGTCACACACAAGTTTGCAAACATGGGGTTTAAAGGTTCAACGTTCAGCATGGAGTCAAGGGTAAAGCCCACCCAAGGGTATGTACTAATGGTTCAGTCACATCTGTAAGACAAGGTTCTAAGAGTTCCCAGAGTCTACATCCCTCTTTCGGATATTACCAACGTCTTGATTACTCAATAGTTAGCAATATTCTTAAGAGAAACTCGTCCGAGCGTAGCATCGCGTAACAACTACTTCCGAATTACTCCGTTGTAGTCTCCGCGCTACACCTAAAAAGGCCAAGATGGGTTAGGGTTCTACGGTCCTCAACTTCTCGGGCTCCTAGGTCGAAAATAATAATGTCTTCCCGATTACTCGGTAAACAAATATTAAGTTCAAGAGGGCCTTCCATTGAGTGGGGGATCTCATGCCTCATTCTTCGGGATTACTCCCTCAAAGTTAACATGACTATACCGCCCGTCCTATTCCTTAAGTGTTACTTAATCCGGGTATAGGATTCGTCCTTTGCAAAAAACCCAAACACCCCAAATTTAAACACATAATCAAGCAAATCAAATAATAGTAAACAGATAAAACAAATTAGGCTTAACCCACTTAGGGATGGACCAGCAAGAGGTCAATCTTTCCCCAGCAGAGTCGCCAATTCTGTAGCGATAAAAAATGTAGCGGGGTAAATCGGAGATCGAATTATTGATTAATTCGTCTCACAAAAGCAAGAGTCGCCACCGCGCTTTATTGTTTCCAAAGGAAAAGGGAAAAGAGCGAAATAAAACCCTAAATATGCAATGTAAATAAAAATACAAATACAAAGCGTTTTTGAAAAGAGATCTTATGGTTCGGGGGTTGGTTATACAATGGGAAGGTACTAGCACCCAATGCATCTATAGTACTCTATAGGAACCTTTTGAAATATCTGTTTTATTTTAAAATTGATTGCTTGATTGAAAATAAATCGTTTTGGCCGAAAAGGGATACGGACGGGTTTTTGAAGATACGACGACCTAATGTCGAAGTTTTTGCTTAAAAGGTATAAGTCTTGAAAAGGTTGAAATTTTGAAGAAAGGTGAATATTTGAGGAAAAATTATCCTAAGTTTTAATGAAAAATGCAAAAATTCGCGCAGTTAGACCTGAGGACATGAAGTCAACAAATTTCCTGTTTTTTCCTTTGGATTTAAGCATGAACCGAATAAACAAATAAGTACACGGACAAAATATGCAAATAACGATTAAATAACGATAATCTAAATGATGGAATAAACGATGCGAATAATGCCTTTTTTATGTTTTTTTTGTTTTAATGTTAACGGGAAGAAAGTATTTTAATTTTTTACGCATTCGGATAAGGATAAAAAAAGAATTATTTAACGAGGACGTAATGTTTTTTTTAGTTTTGGGTTATTAAGTTTTTTGATATATTTTGATATTAATATTAATAAGACAAGAAAATGAGTTAATAGAATGTTTTTTAGTTTTTCTATTTTTATGTGTTTTAGGATTTTTTGATTGATAATGATGTAAGAAAAGATTAATTAATTAATAAAATATCTATAACCTTAAATTCCATGTTTTTTATGTATATAAATAAAATACTTATTTAAAAAAAGGGGGTTCCAAATTAAATTAAAGATTAATAATAAAAATAAAAGTTCTTAAATCAAATTTACACTAAGAGGTCAACTAATTAAAAAACCTATTGAGACATATCTTTGTTTTTTTTTTAAAATATAATTACCAATTAATTAACATAAATAAATAACTTTAAAAAAAAGATTATATAAAAAGATAAAAGAATGTATCAAAATAAAGAAACAAGTAAAAGGCATATGGGCTAGATGGCTGAAGGCCCAAGGCAGAAGCTCATAAACGAGAGGGGGGTGCAAGAAAGCAGGTCGTGGGTTTTAAGGGAAAAAACAGGATAAGGCCCATTAGTTAACAAAGCATTAGGGTAATTTATGTTTAACAAATTTGGGATTTAGGGTTAGTCTTGGGCAGAAACGGCGCGCCTCTTCTTCGCACGATCCTCTTCTTCGCCCCTTCTTCTTCACTCTCGCCTCTGAACTTGATGTCCCTCCTTGCTATGGCCACCCACTCCAGCTCCTCTTCCCTCCAGTGGAACGAGAAACAGGACGGTTACGGATTCGGTAAGAAACGCGATTGATTGTTAACGCTTGATTCGTTTTTGCTTGTTGATTTTTATTCCACGATTTCTATTCTATTGATCTTTATTGGTTCTTATGTTGATTGTTAATGTTGATTGAGGTTGTTCAAAGAAATAAAAAGAGAAAGGAATGTTACCTAGATGGAGACGGAGGAGGAAGCTAGGAGCGACGGAGGCCAGGCGGCGAGGAGAGGGGAGGCGAGCCCGCTACGGTGACCGGTATTTACGATTTTTCTTCTTGTTGCTGCCACTGTACTATGATTGCTTCTTCTCCTTGTTGGCCTTGGTACTGTACTTTGTTTTCCTTCTTCTTCTTTGAACGTGATACTGCACTTGGTTTTCCTTCTTCTTCTTTGAACGTGATACTGCACTTGGTTTTCCTTCCTCTTCTTTGAACGTGATACTGCACTTGGTTTTCCTTCTTCTTCTTTGAACGTGATACTGCACTTGGTTTTCCTTCTTCTTCTTCTTGTTGAAACTGCTACTGTATGATGATTCTGTTGGCCTGAATAATTTTTGGTATAATGTTGGCTTGAGAAATATGCTTTGAAAGGCCAGTGATGTTGATACTGAGGCCTAGCCTGTTGCCTTAGAAACTGGTTCTAGCTTGGGTCGTTTCAGGTTTTTGGATTGAGGATGTTCAAGCTTGAATGATAGTTGGACATGGTTATGTGTATGGGGATTTCGTGTGGTTTGGACAGGTTGATGGAAATTGGGGCATAAGTTTGCTAGGCCATATTGATGGTGGTTTTAACTGGTTTTCTGTGAGATTATTTTTGATATTTTTTTGATAACAGGATGATGATGTTGGCTTTAATGGCTCAATCAATTTGCAAAGTTTTGGTGTATGGTTGAAATAGTTTTTTGACAGTATATGATAACTATGCAGGTTTGCTGAGCTTTGTATGTTTTTCTCTGATGACTATTTTTTCTAAGTATTTCTTGAAGGCTTGGATATGTATTATATTGGTTCCCTTTGGTTATATGCTATAACAACTTCCTCTCTTCTTTTCGCTACAGGCTGGAAATTTGAAATGATGCTTTGGGATTTCCTGGGCATTCTGCACTACTGTCCCTCCAATTTGTTTATATTCTTCTTTTGTGTTATTATCTCTACTGGCTATATTTTAGTTTGTCTTGTATATCCCTTTTCTGCCTATACCAAGCCTGTATAACCCACACTTCTCCCTCTCTTTTTCTCTCAGTATAGCTTTGATAAAAAAGTGATAAGCTGTACTTTTTCTGAAACTGCAAATGGCCAGAAAATGATGAAAAATGGAATTTCTATATTGCTTGCATATGTAGTTAAACTGCATGTTTTCCTTTAATACAAAAGCTTGTTTTGTTTTTCTGCTGTGTGGGCATTGGTTATGTGAACATGCTTGCATATGTAGTTCATGCAGGGCTTTGTATGCTTATGCTGTATGTTTTTCGAAATTGCATTTGGGATTTGAAAAAAAAATGTAATTAATTTAAACATGCAATTTTTTTTGGAAAACATAAACTTGTGCATATGTTTAAAATTCCTTTCTTTTTTGTGAACCGGGAGAAATCCCGTGATTTGCAAAAAAAGAGTAACTGATTCCGGCCGTTGCATTTAATGATGAAACTTTAATAATTTCGCTTTTTAATCATTTATTCGAATTCTAATCTCTTTTTTTTAATTGCAGGTAACATTAAGTGAGCGGACAAAACGCATTGGATCGGAAGTTTTTAGAATTAGGAATATTAGATTAGTTTTTCATTTCATTTTAGTTTTTGTCAATTTATTATTGTAATTTATTGTAATAGATACAATGTTTACATAATAACTTTACAATTAGAAAAATGAATAAAAAACTATTTGCCAATTAAATTCTTCTTCCTCTTTAATCATTTATTTATCATTTATAGTTCTTTAAACGAATCATAATTGAAAACGAATTTCAATTACTTACATTCCGAATAATAAACAGATAAATAAATAAGTATCATTGATCAATTAATAGTCTCCATTATTTAGTTCTTCATCCATAACTTTCTAAATTATAATAATTAAAATAAGGTTTCAATTATTTAATTTAGAATGACGAATGATTAAATAATCGTTATTGACCAATGAACTTTTTCCGAATGCTTATTATATTATTCATAAACCTTTAAATTATGTAATAACTAAGAATAAATTCCAGTTATTTAAATTTAAGATAAATGAGTAATAAATAAATACTGTCCGCACAAATTAATGCGCCTCTTTTCTAATGTTTATTTTATTATCTATACATCTTTAAACTACATAATAATCGAAAACGAATTTCAATTATTCAAATTTAAGATAATAAATAATTGATAAACATCATTTTAGCGCGAATCGATTAAATGATTTAATGTTCAGCATAAATAACTCTTGGCCAGAAAAAGTTATGAATTTTAAAATCGATGGATCAAAATACTGTAATGTAATGATGCAGGTAGGAGACGATATCTTAGGTCAAAATTTGGGGTACAACACCAACAATCCTAGAAAAATAAGTAAGTAACTATCAATATTTGATTTTGAGTGAGTTGAGTAGTATTGATCACTTAGAGTGATTTAACAATGTATGATCTTCTCTTCCAATAATATTATTATACAATGACTCAAGATATAATTGCTCAAAGTTTTCTGTTTAAAGATGTATGAAAATGTGCAGAAAACTTATGCATAAAAGTGAAGGAATGCTTGAGTTTGTATTTTTAAAATTCATAAAATATTTATAGAAGAGGTGTTGAAAAAGATTTTGAAAATGAGTATTTATATGTTCATAACACCCTTTTGAAACATCATGAAGTTCTGAAAATGTATCATGAACAAATGCCAAGTTTGATTGAAAGGTTTCAATGAAAAGGTATGATGAATAGTCGTGTGAAAAGCTGCTATTTTTCAAAATCGTGCAGCATGAAATCGATTGCACCCTTTGTGTAAATCAATTGCACAAGGTTTCAACAACTATATTTTCAAAAGTTTAAATTGTGCAATCGATTGCACTAGCAATGTAAACCGATTGCATGTAAAGTCAGTAGCAAAAAGTAAGTGAGTGCAATCGATTGCACAAGCAATGTAAATCGATTGCACTGAGAAACAGAAGCAAACGTTTTGAAAAATTTACATATGCAATCGATTGCAAAAGCAATGTAAATCGATTGCACAGAGAACCAGAAGTAAAAGATCTGAAAAATTGGAGCATGCAATCGATTGCACTAAAATGCAAATCGATTGCACTCAAGTGAAAAATGAAATTTTAACTTTGAAAAACTTGAGTAATGATTTTTTAAACATTTCTTTTTCATAAATGAGCATCTATATCTTAATATCAAAGTAAGTTATATTATTATACTTTAAAAGTTGTTAACAGATTTGAAATGAAGATTTTGTCCTTAGATGCTTTGAGCTTGATCATAAATCTTTGTCTTCTTTGTCAATCATGGTTTGTCTTCATCAAAAAAAAAGTTAATTTGAGAAGCGTGATTTTACACAATTGGCTATCAAAATCTTGAGAAAATGAGTGAGATATAATCCTCTATTTATAGGGAAGAAAATGGGATGCTCAAGCATGTGGAATGATGAAGTTTGGAGGGAATTTGTGTGAAGTTGCAAGCATGAAAAGTGTGACTCTATTTTGCTCAAAACCCAGCCAAAACTTGCGTTTCAAGGTGCTAACCACTTCTGGAAGATTATTAATCATGATTAGAAGTAAAAACTCGCAACAGTTTAGTGATTAGAAGCTGAATTGTGCATTTCAAATTCAGATTTGGAGGAAAAAGTCAGTTTTAAGGTACCAACTTTGAATCAATGGTATTCACAACTCAAGGAGTCTTATGGCATGATTCTTGAATTAATTGAAAAATAAGGTCACAAATTTTACAATTTGAAAAGAATTGTATCAATTGGATACTTGAGTTAAGAGTTGTGATGAGTCAAAGTTAAGAAAAATATGCTGACTTTTTGTACTTAGAAAAAATTATAAGTTTTTCTTCAAAAGTGACCTACGATGTTTTAAGTTCAAACAAGGCCTTCCTCCAAAATTAAGATTTGATCAATTATACTAGCTTAAAGTAGACTTTCCAAAGAGCATTGTGAAACTTGAATCACTCAAAAATAACAATTATTGAAAAAGTTATGGCCTTGTGAAGTTGGTGAAAATTCATGAGATGACCTATAATCTTTTGCATACTTAGGGCATATTCCATCCATTTTCAAGCTTTGAACATAAAAGAAGAGTTGAAATTCACACCCTTAAGATCATTATGGAAAACGAATGGGATTAAGGAGATAAAAATTGACCAAGTTATGATATTTTGAATTTACATAAGGGAATTTGATGGCTTATCTAGAGGACTTCTAATCTTTCTTCATCATTAGGCATCTTCCACATAAAATTTTCTTGAAATTTTTGAAGTTATTGGTTGATAACTATTTAAAGAGAAGCATGTATTTATAATCACTAAAAAATACCAAAAGATGAACAATATATAGCCCTTAGAAGTTCAAAACCCTAGCTCCTAGAGCACCAAAATGACTTGGAAAACCCTTTCAATTTTGATAAACTTCCTTGCACAATTACTCTTACCATGTGAATATAAATTGTTATGGATGATAATAAAATCCCATAGCAACAAAAATAACCTCCAAATATTAAGAATTAAGAGAGTTATGCACTTCTGATCAAGAAATCAAGAACTTGTCCAATTAGGTCAAACTTCTTCAATCAACTCTTGCATATTTTAATTTTCTTTGACAAATTGAGGCATGATGAATCATAGTAGACCTTGTCATGACATAACTTCAAGGTATCTTCAATGATGAAGCTTGAATCTCAATGAAACTTTGTTGAAGAAGGCATGGAAATAAACTCATGAACCTATAAATCAAACAGATGAAATGTGTTGTGCCCTTACCTATAATATCATCAATTAGAGTAAATATTCATTGTATTTATTAGTTAAAAGTTAATTAATACAAAACATAGATGATCAAAATATATAAATTAAGGTGCTTGGTGATTCCTCATGAGCAAGCATAAAGATAGGGATAAGAACTAGGCCCTAGTGTGATCTTGTTGTGATTGATTTGATATGAGATGATAGAGGAATCTTAGGGGCAAAAATTAGAGTACAACAGCTTCTCTTATTTAATTGTCTTTTATCCGGAGATACAAATGGTAAAATTTTCATGTCGACGGGATTGAAGATACTTAAATATAAAACAAACCCTATTTTTGGCCCTAAGATACCATGAAATGCATATGATTGTGCATGCAAACAAATGAATCCAAAGGTAACATAGGACACCACTGGGAAACAGAAAATAAAAGATCAAAAGAAAATTACACCAGGATAAAAAATCACTGGTGAACAGGAGACTCGACTCTATTAAGGTAAAGCCCAAGGAGGAGACAAAGTAACATCAACTCAAATATTCAGGAGAGAAAATAAAGGATAATATGGATCTATAGATAACCGCAAACTATCCACTCATTAAGAAGATAGCAAAAACGGTAATGTCGACCCACAGGGGGAAAGAAGTGGTAGGATAATACCAACAAACATCATTATTAGGGTAAGTCATAAATAACCAGCATCAGTACTTATAACTGGAAACAAATGAACTCTTCAGAGCAAAATGAGTCTCAATGAAGAACTATCTTCCATAATGACGAGACTACCATTCATCGGAGTAACAAAAATCTCAACAATGAACTATCTCCCATAATGACGAGACTACCATCCATTGGAGTAAAAATCTCAACAATGAACTATCTCCCATAATAACGAGACTACCATCCATAGGAGTAATAAATCTCAACAACAAACTATTTCCCATAATGACGAGACTACCATCCATTGGAGTAACAAATCTCAACAACGAACTATCTCCCATAATAACGAGACTACCATCCATTGGAGTAACAAATATCAACAACGAATTATCTCCCATAATGACGAGACTACCATCCATTGGAGTAAAAAATATCAACAATGAACTATCTCCCATAATGACAAGGTTACCATCCATTAGAGTAAAAAATATCAACAACAAACTATCTCCCGTAATGATGAGACTACCATCCATTGGAGTAACAAATCTCAACAACGAAATATCTCCCATAATGATGAGACTACCATCCATTGGAGTAACAAATCTCAACAATGAACTATCTCCCATAATGACGAGACTACCATCCATCGGAGTAATAAATCATGAATCTTCCCTGGGAACTAATAGACTTACTAGGGAAGTACAAGTTTCTCAAATAAAGAGACCTGCCACTTGTTGTTATGAGAGGGAGTTGTAATAATTACTTCCTGGTGAAATGCCAATATATTCTTACTGAGGAGATAAAATCTTCACGTGAAAAATAAATGCACATTCTCAAAGCAGGGCTCAAAGCCTACAGAAATCTAAATAATAATGTTACTGGGGACCACGAACTAAAACCAGAAATAAACTGAAATAAAACCGTCAACCAAGATAGCACCTAATGAGAAATAAAATCAAGAGGGGGCCATGTTCCATCTAGATGTCGAGCTGAATAGGAAGGCTAAAACAAAATTCTTCCACGAGGGATAACTCAGTGGGGAAATTGAAAGGATATACACTTTCTGCTTAAGATTGACAATCTATTGGAGAGAGGGTAACATAACTCTGCAAATATGGTAATATGCCAACAAAAATTATAATAAATGCAAATGAGCAATGAATTTTAATTCATCTATGCATGATGTATGTATGAATATTATTATGTATATGCTGACAAAATAGACATACAACACTGGGAATAACCAGACAAAACCAGTTTGGGGGTAAAGTCAACATTCGGCTAAATCACATCTAGGAGGAAAAATTTATAAGAAATTAAGCACCAACTGAGGAAACAAATTCATATTCCATGTCTTAACTTCACTAGGAAGAAACATAATCCGAAAGTAATCAAATCAATACAATAAATCAGTATAAATACCAGGATATAACATCCTCCTCCAGGCTTCACCGGGGAACATCACACAGACTTCAATGGGGAAAACAAATGTCTCAACGTCTAGATTTCCACTGGGGATTATAATATTATCTTCTCTAGGGAAGATGAAAACCATGTTGTTAAGATATCAACTAGGGATCCCGTGCTGACCTCATTGGGGAGTACGACACCACATTATTAAGAGGAGCCCAAAATACATTCTTCAATACCAAGAGTGGTGATTACACAAACTTCCCTGGGGAGAAATTATGAAATCACATGGAGATAACAAACTTTCAAGAAGAAACATTATCTCAGCTTTACTTGGGGATTTAAAAAGTCAAGCAATACAATAAGAAGCCAAAATTATGGGGATTTTAAATCATACTCAACACTTGGTGAGAGAAAACCCAAAAGGTTGACAACTATTTTAACACCTCTTAGAAAGGATACTTCCCTTGTCTAGTTTCCTGGGAAAGAAACAACAAAAATAATGCCATCACTGCAAAGGGAGATTTTTTGCAAATGATTCTTTCTCAACACATAAAGGGAGAAAGAACTTTCGTCAAATGAGTGAAAACCTCACTGGGGAATCTGGGATAGAGGCTCCAGACCATGTAAACCCGAAATTAAAATTATCAATCCTAGAGAAAAACTGAACCAAGACTTGACTGGGGAAAATGGGATCACAAACCCAACACCGCATCGTACATCAATCGGTATCATCTCCAACTATTTGAGAAACACAAGGAGATCATGCGCATATCAGCAAAGCAACCTGAGAGAACTTTCTCGGGGAATATATAATTCCAAAAAAAAGAGCTCGTCCATCCTTGGAATCCCTATTTTTTTTCTTGAATCACAAAATCTAAAGTAGAAAGTAATTTACAAATTCTTTTCAAAAAAAACAATTTTATTATTTAATCTTTTTGTTTTGAAAATTACTATCAATAATAAATGGAGTCTTTGTAAGCAGAATAAAAATGAGGATTGTAAAGAATTGGATAAAAGCTCAAGATTTATTAATAGAATGGTAGTCTGCGAATGGCGAGACCCCATAGATGATTACAATGTTTGGAAAATAGTAATACATTGGAAAATATACATTGAAATACAATGACCATTATTCTCCCTAACAACTTTGAAATCCTTAGCAGCGACTTCTGTCGAAGTATGGTGAGAGTCCAAGAAGATTGTTGCTTCAATGATCAAATCTTGTCTAACGAGGTTACTTGCCAAGTGTGATACGGTGGGAGAACTGACTTGGATGTTTTGTGTTTTATCGCAAATGTTGCGGTTATCAAGATTCACCATCGACTTTTCTTTTATCCAAAACGAAAGACTGAAAAGAACAGGAAAGACCTTTGAGACTATTTCTTGAGTTCGGGGGGTTGATTATGAAAAGGGAAGGTGTTAGCACCCTTTTCATCCATAATTATCTATGGGTACTTAGTTGCTTGCTAGATCACTTGCTTTTGTTTGAAAATGTGCTTTGTATGGTTTTTTGAAAGTATTTTGAAAAGGTGTCGTCGTTTAGGCAAACTTCGTAATAGTTCTCGTTCGTAAGAACGTATACAAAGTGTTTAGCTTTTGAAAATGTTTCAAGTTTGGAAGATGTTTTGGAAGTGTTTGAAAGTGTTGGTGTTTGTTTTGAAAATAAGCAAGATTGTTTGATTTGAAATTGAGCAAGCAACTAGGAACAATATACCTACTCAAAAGTCTTAATTCATTTCTTCCTTTCCTTTGATATTGTTATCTCACCATTGATTTGGTAAGAAACCCTATCTTTGTATGTAAAGGGACGGGCGTGGGTCATCGTATAGCCATGATAGCAATATTGTGAAATATCTTAGCAATTCTCTTTGAGGGACTAAGATTATTTTGAAAGGAAACATTTGATAGCGTCATCGAGGGACTATGATCTTGTATTTTTTATTGCTTTTTGCTAAGATATCCCACATGCATAACATGACAATTTTTATAAGGCAACAAAGCGGATTTACCCTAAGAGTGTAAGTGTGCAAGTGTGTTGATTTACATGCTTGTTTACCTTGAATTAGTGTTTGGTAACTTGTTGATTTTATCTTTCTATACAAACCCTAATTTACTAGCATTTTTATAAAGCATTTAAATTGCGGAAAATAAAAATACTAAGCTATTACATCATTAGGGGAGGGGGTATACAAATTTATAAATGAGGAAATTGCAAGAAAATTAAATCTAATTAATTATTACAACCATATTAAATATTGTACAAAATTGAAGATAAAATGCAATAATGCAAAATGGAAAAAAGAAATGATTTTTATTTGACTTTATGAAAGGTTTTAATCTTGACCTAATTTACAAAATGATTAATGAAAATTAACTAAAATTAACTTAATCTTATTAAGCAAAGAAATTAATTCAAAAGGTTTTTTAGGGTTTTATGAAAAAAGGTTTTAAATAATGAAAAATAACATGAGAATTAATTAATTAATTAAAAGGAAACCTAAGTTCTAAATTATTTTAATTTGCAAGAAAATAATGATATAATAACTAAACCTAATTATCTAAGTATTAAAATAGAAATTAATTTACTTAAATAAAATGTTTTTTATTCTTTTGTTTTATGAAGAAAAATAAACTAAATAAATAAAAATATTTTTAAATTTTTTAGTAAAATAATAATAATAATGATAATAATAAGAATAATAATAAAAATATGAAGAAAATATGAAATAGAAATAAAAATAGAAAATAAATAAAATAAAATAAAATGGTCCAGGAGTGTGAACATGGTCAGGGGGGGGTTAGAGTCAGCAAACAAATAGCCAGGCCCAAGACAGAGGCCCAGCGCTGTAAACAAAAATATAAAAAAAGTTAAAAATATGAGAAAACAGGCCAAAAGGGTACCACTACGGCTCGAACCCAAGTCCCTAAGGTAACAGGTGCGCGCTTTAACCACTGGGATGGTGATACATCTGTTAACTTAAACACAATAATAAATATATAACACAAGTCTTGCCCTGACTGTACTTCATCTTTAACCTCCAGCCAAAGGATCTACAACTTACTCATTTTTCATCCATTTTCAAAAGTGTAAACATGAAACTTGTGCATCTTTTCACCACGAATCCAACCATGTAACTAACTTAAGATAACATTCAAAGATAAGGATGAATTTATGAAATTACCAAATTCTAACCTAAATGTTTCATCAAATTCAAACTCAAAATTCTCCATGCTCAAGCAACATAAATGAAATCTATAGACATGTATAGATACAGGGCAATGATATTTACATTCTATCTTCACAAATGCAAGCCTAACAATGTCTAAATAATGAGATAGAAGTTCAAGAAAAATACCTCAAAACTGGAAATCGTGAAATGAGTTTGAGCTTGTTTCAAGTGATGGTGATGATCAGGTTAGCTTCCTTAAACCTCTAGGAAGCTAATGCAGTGGCTGGCTTGAACTGAAAGTGACTGGAATGGTCTGGATAAGTCCAACTGCAATGCTCTATTTTTGAACTTGGAAGTAGATGAAGACGATGTTACAATCGTGTAACAGGGACATGGATGGTTTGTATTTGGTGTGAGGAAGCTTTTGAAACTTAAAGGCCAAGAAACACACAAGGGAAATGGAAGTTTGAAGTTATTGGTCAGAATGTGCAACAATGGTGGTGTATGATGCAGTTCTGAGTTTGGCTGAGTTTTAGAGCTTGTGTATTCTTGGGTTAGCTTGCAAACAACTAATGTTATTATATGGAAAAGGTTGTTGCATTTGAGAGGGTCATAAAAACAAGATATAGACTTATGGTTATGTTACTTGATTTTGAAGAAAAGTGAAAATATCGTTTCAAGGCATAGTACAAGCATGGCCTGAGTTCAAAGAGGCTTTAGACACATTGCTTTTGGGTTATAGGGGTTATGTGTGTAGAAATAATAAGTTCAAATCTCAAGAAGTTGACAATTGCAAAAGTGATGCTTTATCAAAATGGAAATGGCAACTTTGTGCCATAAATGGGAAATTACTTTGGAAAAAGCTTAAACCAAGTGGATAAGGGCCTAAAGAGTTGTGTAAAACATTAATTATGGAGTGAAAAATAAGTTTTAGGCCTGCAAAGCAAATATTATGCAGCCTAGGCTTGGATTTGAATTCTTGTTCATCATGGAAATGTCCTATAATTCAAAAATGAATGTCCAACTTCTTGTCTACGATTCTCTTTTCTCAAGCATGATCTCAATGATTTCTTGGACATTTTGGAAAAATTGTAACATCCTCTACAACCTCTATGTTGGTCACTTTTGAAAATTCCCCTTGGAACTATGTGAAAAATTATCATGAAGTTAGGTCAAAATCCTGCATAAACTAGGGCAAATTTTCACTAAGTTTCCAAATTTCATGAACATGTATTCACACAATCATAACTCGAAATCCATGCATTTCTAGGAGAAGTTGTGTTCTACAATGTTTTAGATCTCATTGAGATATCCAACTTTCATGTTGAAAGTTTCCTTTGAATCATCTTGCATCATGGTGAAAAATTTTCTCAAAGTTGTGAAAAAATATAAAGTTTTCAACACTTAGAAAAATTTCAAAGTTTAGAAATTTTGACTTTTCAAAATGAAATCTTGAATTTTTGATTTCTTGATGAAAAAGTTTCATATTTTTACATGTTTTGATGAATTGTGATCTTTGATACTTCATTTTGATCAAAAAGTCAAAGTTTGACTTTTGAGTGTAGAGTTGACTTTTGATCAGTTGATTGAAAATCAACTATCAATCAATTGATCTTGAGCAATGTTTTTAGTCCAAAATGATCCATGAAAGACATATGGGGCATTAAAAGTCCAGTTGTCCTTGTGCAATCTCAAACCCTAGTTTTCAGTCATCAGTGCTTGAGGAGGTGTCTTGAGTTGATCAACCCTAGTGCAATCTTGAAACAAAGGAGATCTTGTGAGAGATTACTTGGTAAATGAGAGGGCAAATTTTGGGGTACAACAGCTTCCCCTGTTCAATCTTCTTAAACCTAAAAAGTTATATTTGCGGATTCTCCATTCGTGACTTAAAGGTGAAAGATGATTGAACACTAAACTGCCCAGAAATTTGCACTCGAAGATGAATTGGGAATGGGCTTATAGATTCCATTTGGAGGAATGTTGGTAAACACTGGAAGAAGTATCAGCATAAATCTCTTGCTGACTAAAACTTGATGTTTTACCTGTGAGAAAGAGTTAGTAAAATGCAGATGTATGCATGATGTTTACTATATGTGGTATTATGCTAAATGCATTTTGTATGTATATGCTACGACGTAAGAATGTGAGGTGCATGTTGTGATACGGTGGGAGAAATGACTTGGGTGTTTTGCGTTTGATCGTAAATGTTGCGGTTTAGCAAGAGTCGCCACCGACTTTTCTTTTATCCAAAAGGAAAGGTGAAAAAGCACAGGAAAGACCTTTGAGATTGTTTCTTGAGTTCGGGGGGTAGATTATGAAAAGGGAAGGTATTAGCACCCTTTTCATCCATGGTTTTACATGGGCTCTTAGTTACTTGCTAGTTCACTTGCTTTTTTTGAAATTGTGCATTGTGTGGTTTTTGAAAGTATTTTGTAAAAGAGGCCATTGTTTAGGCAATCTTTGTAATGATTCTCGTTTATAAGAATGTATACAAAGATGTTGATCTTTTGAAAATGTTTTCAATTTTGTAACATGTTTGAAAGTATAGGTGTTTGTTTTGAAAATAGCAAGGATGTTTGTTTGAATAAGAGCAAGTAATTAGGAACATTCTACCTACTCAAAAGTCTTTCTTGTTCATTTTATTTTCCTTTGACATTGTTGTCTTACCATTGATTTGGTAAATAACCCTATCTTTGGATGTAAACGGGACGGGCGCGGGTCATCGTATAACCATGATTAGCAATATTGCAAGGTATCTTAGCATTTCTCTTAAGGGACTAAGATCATTTATAAGGAAACATTTGTAGCGTCATCGAGGGACTATGATCTATTATTTTGATTGTTTTTTTCTAAGACACCTCACATGCGTAATATGTCCATTTATAAGGCAACCAAGTGGATTTTACCCTAGGGGTGCTTGTGTGCAAGTGTATTGATTTTCATGCTTGTTTTGTCTTGCGTTAGGGTTTTCTACTTGTTGATTTTATCTTGCCATACACGCCCTAATTACTAACAATTATATTAAAGCGATGAGTTGCGGAAATTAAAATCCTACGCTATTACATTATTTGGGGGATGGGGATACAAATTTACAAATGGGGGGATGAAAGCAAATAAATCCTAATTTACTATTACATTCATATTGAATGAATAAATAATGTACAAAAATAAATAAATAAGAAAATTGTTTTTTGAAATTTTTTTATGTATTAACACATACACTTATGTATTGATACGAAAATAGTTTATGTATTGACGCATGCCATTATGTATTGATACAAAAACAGTTTATGTATTAACGCATGCCAATACGTATTGATACAAAAATAGTTTAGGTATTGACGCATGCCATTACGTATTGATACAAAAACTTCCTTGCTGCTAAAAAAATGAAAATTAACTCAGTATGAGTCGACGCATTCGCATTTCGTGTTGACGCATGCAACATTTTGTATCGATGCATAATAGTTTGCATCAGTTCATAACCTGTTTTGAACACAGTATGTGTCGACGCATAGCATTTCGTATCGACACATAACTGCTGTTTTTTGCTTTTATCATTGTTTTGCTACATGTAAGAGTTAGTTCTCAACACATGGTTAGTGAAAATGAAAAGCAAGCATATGGGTAGCTTTAAGGCAATGATATCTACATTTTATCTTCACAAATGAACCATTAATGATGCTTGTAAGAAGAGTTCAAAATCAAGAAAACATACCTTGAAATTGAAATTTGTGCTTTGAGTTTAAGTTGATGTATGGGCTGTTGTTGAGCTTGGGAAGTGATGATAGTGATGTTACAGAAGTTTTTATTGTGTGTGAACAACTTCTATATGATGTATGTGGAGTGTTTCGATGGTTGGGCAGAACTTGCAAGGTATGAGAGGTTCAAAGGTTTGGACTTTAAAACTAAAGAGTGGAAGTTTTATGGAGTGTTATGGCTTTTGTGAATATGAGATTTTTGAGGGTTTACCTATATAACTTATGGATTTTATCTCTATCCTTTCTCTAACCTCTTTGTCTTGCAAATGCTTCTTCTATTTATAGGCAAAGAACTTGTGAACAAAGGCTGAATAGGTTTACAAGACAACATGTTATGGTTTGGTTGGGATGTAAATATCAAACTATGTCAAGTACTCCATGGTTCCAAGATGAAGTACCAAAGTTGCTGGTTTAGAGGGGTTGATTTCCATGTTTTATGGTGGAGTAAAATCAGGAAACAAACAAAGTATGGGCTCAAGACAAACTTTGTATAAAAAGCTTGCTTTTCAAGAATAGCAATGGTGCCTTTATGCCATAAATGGAAAGATCTTTTGGACAATGACTCAAACACTTGGGTAATAGCTCAAGCTCTTGTGTAAACATTAAATTATGTAGATATTTTCAAGCAAGAAGGCCTGCAACATAAGATTATGAAGCATAGCATAAGGGTTTTGTTGTGTGTTCTTCAATAGAATGACTTGCAAATCAAGGGTGGATGCCCAACTTCATGCCCTTGAATCTCCTAGCTCAAGTATGATAAATTCATGCTCTTGGATGTTTTGAAAAGATTGAAACACCCTATATAACTTTCATGTTGACCACTTTTGTTAAATCAAATTGGAACTTGATGAAAATTGGCCAAGAAGTCGGGATAAAAACCTTACCAAAACTGCTGAAAATTTCTCTACGTGTTAAATGAAAATGTCATGACTTCATGAATTTATAACTTGAGATCCAAGCATATTTAGGAGAAGTTGTGTAAAGAGATGTTGTAGATATCATGGAGATCTACAATTTTCATGTTGAAAGCTTCTTTTGAATCATCTTACATCTTGGTGAAAGAATGTCATGAAGTGATGAATTTATCATGTATAAAAACACATAGAAAATTTCTAAGTATTAAAAATCTTGACTTTTCAAGTTGACTTTTGACTTTCTTAACTTCTTGATGATCAAGCTTGATATTTTTGAATGTCTTGATGAATTGTGATATTTGAAACTTAATGTTGACCAAAAAAGTCAAAGTTTGACTTTTGGTGCTACAGTTGACTTTTTCACCAATACGACTGATTTTAGGTCATCTGTTCAATTGACTGAGCAAAAATGCGATCCAAGACCTTAAACTTGACATGAGCAATCTTGAGAGTCCAAAATGATCCATGAAAGTCAAATGGGGTATTAAAAGTCCATTTGTCCTTGTTCCAATTTCAAGCCTAAATTGATGTACCAATGCTGCAAACTTGACGTCGTAGAATATCTTGCGAGCAAATACTTGACAAATGAGATGGCAAATTTTGGGGTACAACAGCTGCCCCTGTTCAATATTCTTAAACCTAAAGAGTTAGATTGGCGAGTTCTGCCATTCGTGACTCGAAGGTGGAAGATGATTGGACACTAGAGTGCCCAGAAATTTGCACTCGGCGATGCGATGATAGGAGGAATTGGCTTAAAGATGCCATTTGGAGAGGTGATAGAATCTTATTGGACATGGGCTTGTAGACTCCATCAAAGGATGATTGTTGAATTGTAATTTGTAAGTTGAAAGAATGAGTATCAGAATTGCGTCCATGTTTGGAGTGTATCTGAGCTGTATCTAAAAGTTGAATCTGAATGAGTATCAGGATGGCATCTGTATCTGGAGCGTATCTGAACTGTATCAAAAGCTGGATCTGAATGAGTATCATAATGGAGTCCATGTTTGGAACATATTTGAACTGTATCTTAAAGTTGTATCTGAATAAGTATCAGGATGGCATCCGTATCTGAAGCGTATTTGAACTGTATCAAAAGGTTCAAATTGAATGAGTATCAGGATGGCATCCGTATCTGGAGCGTATTTGAACTGTATCAAAAGGTTGAATCTGAATGAGCATCAGGATGGCATTCGTATCTGGAGCATATCTGAACTGTATCAAAAGGTTGAATCTGAATGAGTATTAGGATGGCATCCGTATCTGGAGCGTATCTGAATTGTATCAAAAGATTGAATCTGTTAAGGGTGGTTGTTAATCTCATCCTGAAAAGGGTAAAATGTTAGCTAAAATACAAAGTCATGTTGCATGAAATGTATGTTGTAATGTATTTGCTTTATCAATTTTTATGATATATGGATGCAATGTATGCGTATGTGAGCTGATTAGCTGTATTACTGTCGGATTAAGGAAAATAAATCCATGAATGCTGCTGAGGATATGTGAGTCTTCATGTCTTGAAGTACTGATGGATTTATGTTGAGAGAAATAAATTCTGTTGTGAGGGTAATGACATGTACTGCTTGTAAAATCTGTTGGGGAGTCCCGAGGATTTTGACGACTTTTGCTGGGGATTGATAACTGGGAACTTTGTTATGCTGGGGATTTAAATGACGTACTGTAGGGGATTACTTATGGAATAGCCCAGAGACATTTTCCTATCCTTTCAACCTATCAGTAATTATCTTTCTCATTTTGTTTATTTATAAATAGTAATTATGTTCAAATGCATATGTTCATCAATGAATCATTGGACGTTTTTGCAAATAAAACACAAGTGTAAAAAAGATAAATAGTTTTCTGTACTTTTAAAGAGATATCTTTGTATTTGAATTTTGAATAAGTATTTTGTACAAAGGAGACAAACATTCTAGTAAGAGAATGATGCCATAAAACAAGAAAAGTTTATACAAAGAAAGATAGCTATGTGTAATAATCCCATGGGGTTCCCATTCTGCTATAGCATTTTTATCTCTGAATATCTTGTCTATTTGTTGCTTTGTCCGAAGATGATTGAATTGATCAGAAACTCCGAGTTTGTCAGTGGAAGTCAAAGGTTGTCTGCAAAGTGATCCGACGGGACATAATCATACGCTTTAATTCCCTAACTTTTTCCTGGACTTCCCTTTCGGGTTTTCAGTCCGCTGGGAAACCCCTTTTTGTGCAAGTCACCCTTTCGGGTTTTCAACTTGTCGGGTGTAGAGATTTTTTTATTTTATCCCTAATTTTTGCCCGAACCTTTTTGGTTCTCCGGGATGCCCTTGTTTTTCCTAGGTGTGTCAACCTAGCGGGTCTTTTATGCGTAGTATCTTTTGACTATATCCGTGTTCGCCGGGTGTGGCAGGTCGTCACCGTCCATGGTGTTTAAAATCATTTCCCCACCGGAGAATATATTTTGATTACAAATGGTCCTTCATAGGTAGGAGTCCATTTTCCCCTGGGATCACTTTGTGGTAAGATAATGCGTTTGATCACTAGGTCCCCAACTTGATATTCTTGGCGTCTGACTTTCTTGTTGAAGGCCTTGATCATCCGTTTTTGATACATTTGACCATGGCAAACAGCAGTAAGTCTCTTTTCGTCGATTAAGTTCAGTTGATCAAGTCAAGTTTGGATCAAATCGTCTTCACTCAAACCTGCATCTTTCATAATTCTTAAAGAGGGGATTTGGACCTCAATAGGCAAAACAGCTTCCATGCCATATACCAAAGAATAGGGTGTTGCCCCAGTTGATGTGCGAGCCGTGGTACGATACCCGTGGAGAGCGAATGGTAGCATCTCATGCCAGTCTTTGTATGTGACTGTCATTTTCTGTATGATCTTTTTAATGTTCTTATTTGCAGCCTCGACAACACTATTCATCTTTGGCCGATAGGGGGAAGAATTGGGATGCTGAATCTTGAATTGCTCGCACAAGGCAGTGATCATAGTATTGTTAATATTTGTACCATTGTCAGTGATGATCCTTTCCGGGATACTATACCGATAGATGAGATTTTACTTAATGAAGCGGGTAACAACATTCTTAGTAACGGAAGTGAAGGAAGCTGCTTTGACCCACTTTGTAAAATAGTCAATGGCCATTAGGATGAAACGGTGTCCATTGGAGGCTATAGGCTTGATTTCCCCAATCATATCAATTCCCCACATAGCAAAGGGCCAAGGAGCTGTTAAGACATTTAGAGGAACCGGAGGTACGTGCACTTTATCAGCATAAATTTGACACTTATGACAGGTCCGAGAGTGTTGATAGCAATCTGCTTCCATGGTAGACCAATAATAGCCTGCCCGTAGGATTTTCTTCGCCATCGTATGTCCACTGGAGTGAGTGCCAAAAGTACCTTCATTTAATTCAGCCATGATCTTTTCTGCTTCAACCTTATCCATACATCGGAGCAGAATGGAGTCATGATTGCGCTTGTACAAGATGCCATTACTCAGGAAGAACTTAGCAGAGAATCTCCTTAAGAACTTTTTATCATTGATTGAAGCTCCTTCTGGATATTCTTGAGCCTCGAGATACCTCTTGACTTCATGAAACCAATGTTGGTCCACTACCTCTTCAGTATTAATCTCGTGACAGTGTGTTGGTTCATCCATTCGTTCAATGGTGATCTGGGGAGCCCCGTTATCCCAATTAAGTTTAAAAATATATGATATTGTATCTAGAGCGTCTCCTAGCCGATTTTCTTCTCACGGGAAATGCTCGAAGGTAATCTTCTCAAAATGTGGTAGCAATGTCAAAACATGTTCTTTGTAGGGGGTAAGATTTGGGTGCTTAGTGTCCCATTCCCCTTTGATTTGACTGATGACCAAAGCTGAATCTCCGAATACATCTAAGGATTTGATTACCAAGTTTATGGCATCCTTGAGACCAAAGATGCCTGCTTCGTATTCTGCCATGTTGTTCGTACAGTTGAAGCAAAGTCTGGCAGTAAAGGGAGTATGACATCCTTCCGGAGATATGAGCACAGCGTCGATACCATTACCAAGTGCATTGGATGCCCAATTTAAGAACAGGATCCATCGGGTTCCTTGTTCAGGTTCGTCATATGGTCTGATTTCTTCACAGTTGTCTAATGTTATGATGTCTTCATCCGAGAATTCAAACTTCATGTACTGATAATCTTTTACAGCTTGCTGAGCAAGATGATCAGCCAATACACTGCCCTTTATAGCTTTCTGGGTAGTATACTATATGTCATATTCTGTTAGGATCATCTGCCATCTAGCTATCCTCTCAGACAGAGCAGGCTTCTCGAAGATGTATTTTATCGGGTCCATCTTAGATATCAGCAAGGTAGTATGAGTCAACATATACTGTCTTAGTCGGCGAGCAGCCCATGCCAGAGCGCAACAAGTTTTTCCGAGCAGTGAATATTTGGTTTCATAGTCGGTAAACTTTTTGCTCAGGTAGTAAATAGCATGCTCTTTTTGGCCAGTCTCGTCATACTGCCCCAATACACATCCCATTGAGTTTTCTAAACCAGTCAAATACATGATCAGTGGTCTTCCCTCGACTGGTGGCATCAAAATAGGAGGCTTTTAGAGGTACTCTTTGATTTTGTCGAAAGAAGTCTGGCATTCATCATTCCATTTGACTACTTGATCTTTCTTCAATAGTTTGAAGATTGGCTCACAAGTAGTGGTTAGGTGAGAAATGAATCTTGCAATATAGTTCAGGCGCCCCAAGAATCCTCTGACTTCCTTCTCAGTACGAGGAGCAGGCATTTCTTGTATTGCTTTAACCTTGGCAGGATTGACCTCAATGCCCTTGTTGCTGACGATAAAACCTAAAAGTTTATCGGACCGTACTCCGAATGTGCACTTGTTTGGATTCAATCTTAGCTTATACTTCTTCAATCTTTCAAACAAATTTTGCAAGTGATCCAAGTGCTCTTCTTCTGTTTGTGATCGGGCTATCATGTCATCTACGTAGACCTATATTTCATGATGTATCATGTCGTGAAATAAGGCTACCATGGCGCGTTGATAGGTTGCCCCTGCATTCTTCAGTCTGAATGGCATCACTTTGTAGCAGAATGTGCCCCACTATGTGACAAATGTTGTTTTCTCCATGTCCTCAGGTGCCATTTTGATTTGGTTGTAACCTGAGAATCCGTTCATGAAGAAAAACACTTTGTGCTGGGCCGTATCGTCAACCAGGATATTGATGTGGGGAAGTGGAAAATCATCTTTAGGGCTGGCCCTATTCAAATCTCTATATTCCATGCACATCCGTACTTTATCGTCCTTTTTATGCACGGGAACAATGTTGGCAACCCATTGGGGATAGGAAGTGACAGCCAAGAATCCAACATTAAATTGTTTCATGACTTCCACTTTGATCTTCTCTAACATGTCAGGTCTCATGCGGCGAACTTTTTGTTTTACTGGTGGACAGTCTTCTATTGTGGGCAGTTTATGTACCACGATGTCTGTATCGAGTCCTGGCATGTCTTCGTATGACCAAGAAAAGATCTCAACATAATCATGCAATAGCTTAATTAGACGTTCCTTGACACTCGGCTCTAGATTGACACCCATCTTGATTTCTTTTTTATCCTCCTTAGTACCCAAGTTAATTGTATCCCCCGGTTCTTCATGAGGCTGAATAGCTCTTTCCTCTTGTTGTAGTAGTCTGGCCAATTCTCCTGGTACTTCACAATCTTCCTCACCTTCGTCTTTGGCTTGGTAGACTAGATCCTCAGAGTCACAAAAGGCCATAGCAGTATCGTTACCCATGGGATCCAGAATGGAGGGGTACCTGCATTTGTGAGTGTGGGTGTGTGTAAGGGTATAGCCATCTTTAAACAATAAAATCTAAAAGAAAGACAATGAGCAGAAAAGTTTGTATGTGAAAAATGTCCATGATTCATTGAATGTCATATGAAGATGAAATAAAAACCCTTACAAATGGACCATTGTGCCTCGGGAAAGACACAAGGTTTTAAATGTGCGAATTTTTTATGAATATTACAAGTCCAACAGAAATGTAAAAGATAAATTACTGAGGGATGAAAGTTATTGGGACAAAGTCTCTGGCTTCCCAATTGCGAAGTCCTCCGTAGATAGTAGGAAATATCCAATCCTCCAAGCTGCAATCCTCTTCACCATCTTCCACTGCATTGATCTCTCGGTTGCTAATCTTCAAAGGTGGCCCTCCAGCACGGGCACGACGTACAGCCTTTTGAGCACTTGAAGTAAACCCTAAGCCAAACTTTTCATATTTATACGGAATGTCCAGAAGTTTCCCCGAGATGGTGCATCCACCCTCCTTTACTACTGCCTTGGCGTCCTTCAGAGATGACATCCGGAGTGGAGGTCTTGTGATCTTGCGGATCTAGGGTACCGTCCTGGTTACTGCTACCTCTTGAGAGACTTCTTTGAAATGTTGAAAAGGAGTTTCAATGAATTCACCGTCCAATTCCACATACCGGAAAGAATTGAGGTGGCTAATCATATACTCTTCCTCTCCGTGAACAGTGATAATATTTCCATGGACCGGGTATTTCAGCATCTGGTGCAGTGTGGAGGTGACAACACCGGCATTATGGATCCATGGCCTTCCTAGCATACAGGAGTAAGAGGGGCGAATGTCCATTACATAGAAGGTTGAGTTGAAAGTTTGAGTCCCAACCTTTAAAGGGATGTCCACCTCCATGTGGACCATCCTCTTTGAACCATCAAATTCCCTTACAACTATGTTACTAGGTTCCAACGTTAATCCTTCGCAATCTAGTCTGTCGAGAGCTTTCTTCAGTAAAACATTCAAAGATGAGCCAGTGTCCACCAAGACATGGGCCAGAGTTGTTCCTCTACATCCCATAGAGATATGCAATGCCTCGTTGTGCTTTCTTCCCTTTGGTGTCAAATCAGCATCCGAGAAACCTAGGCCGTTGTCTGCCGTCAAACTGGCCACACAATCTTGAAATTGGTCAGCCGATGTCTCTTGAGGCACATGGGCTGTCTTCAAAAACTTCACCAGAGCTTTCGCATGTGCCTCGGAGAACAGCAACAATGCCAGCATGGAGATTTTGGAGGGATTTTTCCCCAATTGTTTAACTACGTCGTATTCGCTCTTCTTTATTATTCTCAAGATCTCCTCCATTTCCTTCTTGGAGGTTTCGGGGATAGTTAGTGGCTGAGCCTTCGTCCGAACAGGCCCTTCTTGAATACTTTTTCCTCGAATTTCAGCAGTAGAAGTGTTGGTAGGGATAACAGCATGGGTTGTATCGTCTTTGTTAATTGGTGTACTTGCAGATATGATTATTGGTACTGAGGTAACCTTTGGAACAGCCACGGGTCAAAAAACTGCCTTTGGAGGGGCAATTTCTGGAGAGAAGGTTCTACCGCTACAGGTGATCTTACTGGCTCCGGCAATATTGCCAATGTCGGAGTCTTCTTCTTAGGATTTTATTTCTTCGGCAGGCAGCCCATCTTGTTTGATGCCATGGTAATAAATGTCCCCACTGTAATTCTACGACACAGTCTTATCTGATTCATATGGGACTGGCCCAGGCATTGTGATTATAAAAGGAGTAGTTTTTGGAACCGATGTAATCCTAACGGGTCTTTTGGGGACCCTGGAAGAATTGGCGGAGATGGTTATGATTGAAACGTCTTTAACAGGAACAAGTGAAACAGGAGCACTTTCAAACAGAATCTTTTGGTTGTCTATCAAGCGTTGAATGCCTGTTTTCAACAAAAGACAATAAATTGGTGAGGATGAGAAAATATGGCAGTCTTCATTGCAACCCGGGAATACACCAGCTTTCAAGAAGTTTATCTTAATGATTGGGAGTGGAGTCAAGAGTTCATCAATTGTGGTAACAAACAAATCTTCTTCGATAGCATTGGTGTTGTGACCATGCCTAGGCATAGGAGCGGAAATGACATTTGGTTTCTCAGGTGCATCAAACTCAATCTCTTTTGCATCTATAAGGTCTTGAATTTTGTTTTTCAAGGCCCAACAGTTGTTAGTGTCGTGACCCGGACTTTCAGAATGATATGCACATTTGGAATTTGGGTGATAATGAGGGGACGCGGTGTTGGGATTCTTTGGAGTTTCCTTTAGAGTTATCAAATTGGATTTCAGAAGATGTGGTAAAACCTGGGCTATAGTCATATTGATTTTGGTGAATTGTCGGACTGGCCTTTCCACCCTCGGTTGGTTACTTCTTGGTTGATCAGATGTAGCCTTTGGGATCATAACGGCCCCTACCATTGGTCGGTGTTCAACTCTCCCTTGATTCCTTTGTGGATAAACAGTAGACACCTCCTTCTTCCCAGTGAAAGGCTTTCTCACAGCTGTAGAGGCTGATGAATCCTTCTGAATCTTTCCATTTTTTATGCCAGCTTCCACCCTTTCTCCACTTAGTATTAACTCAGTAAATCCTGCCGATGAGCTCCCAATCAGATGGTTGAAGAAAGGGCCTGACATAGTGCCTAAGAACATATCCACCAACTCCCTTTCAGACATAGGGGGTTGTACTCTCCCAGCTAGATCTCTCCATTTCTGCGTGTAATCCTCGAAATTCTCATTAGAAGCCATAGCCATACTCTGAAGTTGAGTACGGGTAAGGGCCAAATCTGCATTATACTGGTATTGCTTATAGAAAGTTGCGGCAAGATCTTCCCAGTTGTGGACGTCAGCCCTTTCCAATTGGTAAAACCAATCGAGTTGTGTTCTAGATAGGCTATCTTGGAAAAAATGCACCCATAGATCTTTATCGGCGGAGTGCGGCTGGATCTTTCTCACATATGATCGGAGGTGTATCTTAGGACATGACACCCCATCATATTTTGCAAACAACGGCACTTTGAACTTCGGTGGGATAACAATTCTCGACACTAGCCCCAATTCTTCAAAGTCTAGACCTGGCACCTTCTATATTTCCATAGCGCTCAGACGCTCTTCAAGATGTCTGTACTTATCATTTGCTGGAGGATACTGTTCCTCGGAATAGTCTTCCTCTTCTTCCTCTTCTTCGGATTCTGACGAAACCGCTGTTTCCTTTCCTTTTCCTTCTCCTTCATCAGATGTTGTTGCAAAATTCAAGGTTCTTCTAGTTTGTCCTTGAAAATTTCTCCCCATGATTACAACACTGGTTGGTTTCTTCTCTTTCTTCTTCTTCTCTTTGGCCAACAGAGTCTTCAATTCTTATTGCCCTTTAGCTAGGGTCATGAGCAACTGTTGAAACTGCATGTTTTGAACTTGAAGATCTTTGACTGTCTGTTCGAGATCCATATTACTGAAATAAACAGTAGAGACATGAGGAAACTCGTTGCAAAAGACCTGTTTATGTTATGATGAATGATATGTACACATGCAATGTTTTCAATGATTTTAAAAGGATTTAAGTTCGTTTTAGACAAAAAGAATAATGTGTTATATTAATAAGATAGAGTTTGAGTACATCAATGCCCCTTGGGCTAAATAATACAAAACTCTAAGATGAAAAAGTAGTGCGCATCCTCTTTGGTGCAATGTAGGCATTTAGAGTCTGCTCCTCATGAAGTAGCCTAGTGAGTTCCAAAACCTTCTTATCGCTTGTGTAGAATTGGGATTCAAAAGTATCTCGCTCTCCTTTGAGTTGTATCCAATCCTTTTGCAGGTCTTCAAGAGATGTGGGCATGTCAGGATGTAGGATAGTGTATGGAACTTCTCCTTCCTTAACAGGCTCGATGATCACCAGGATAATTGAAGGATAAGGCATCATAAGACTTTGAGCGCGGGTTCGTACCCACTTAAGGTAAGGATCAAAAGGGATGGAATTCTTGTGTCCCAAAGTCTTGCTATCCACCTTGTTTAGCATCCTCCAAGCTCGGATGAATCTCTGGCGAAGATCTTGATCGTCATTGTCGTAGTCGAATACCAAGCCTTGAATCAGCATCTCTATGGGCCATCCCTTTGGGCATAACCAAATTGTCTTAGAGCTAAGCATGGGTTGTAGGTGATGCCTCCCCTAATTACAAGTAGAGGGACATTAGGGAAATCCCCACAACGGTCAACAATGATAACACTATCTTTGGATCGAGAGCACCAATGAATATTCGAATGTTTGAGCGCCATTAACCTTTGTGACCACCTTAATCCTTGATCATTCTTTAATATTGATTGGGGAAGATGAGAAATAAACCATCTTGCCAGGAGAGGAGTGAAACACATAAGGACACCTCTTTTCCTCATTGTGCGAGTGTGAAAAGAGTGTAGGATATCCCCTAGCAATGTAGGCACCGGATTGCGTGACATGAAGATTTTGACGGAACTCACATCTATGAGTTGGTCAGGATTGGGAAACAAGACCATCCCATAGATAAGAAGGGCCACAATTTCCTCAAAAGCTTGCAAGTCTATGGAATTCCAACAACTTTGGGCTTTCTCAAACAGGAACTTTGCTAAGAAGCCTTTGACACCACTTCTAGTTTCCCAATGAGTTGTGACATCAGATGAGTGCAAGTGCAGGACTTGAGCAATCTCTTCTGGCTTTGGGTCTCTTTATGTACCATTGAAAGGTATATTATTGAGAATGAGAACCCTTAAGAGTTGAGAGAATTCTTCCAAAGTAGGCATAAGCTGATAGTCGGGAAATGTAAAGCAATGGTGCAAAGGATCAAAGAACTGTAAGAGAACCTTCATCATATCCTCCTCTGTGTTGGAGGTGACCAAGTTGAGTAGACGACCATGCCTCTCGGTGAATGGAGAGTTCTCAGGGATCCTTGAAGCTAGCTCCTTTAGTTGTGGAGGAATCCTTACGAGGTTTACTTGGATAGTTTTCCTGCAAAGTGAATCCATATCCTACAAAATAAGAACAAAGATAAATCTCCAAAAATCCTTGAAATGGTTAGTGAATGCATATGATGTTCATGATGTCCATGATGTTATGCACACATATATATATACAAGCAAAACAAACAAGTTCTTAGTTTAGGCCTGCATGGGGTTTTATTGGTAAGTACCCTCTTGAAGTTTAGTTGGCTCAAACCTGTCCTAGTAATAGTAACCAGGTTCTAAGGAGCTCAATATCACTAGATTGTTTCCTTGGTCATTGTTTCAGCTCAAGCCTCTTTAATGGAGACCGAAATATCCCAAGAAACCAACCCTCAATGAGTGTAGTATCGAGTATCTACCAACTTCGGACTGCACCAAAGTCGGTCATCTCACTACATCCTAAAGGCCAAGTTGGTTAAGTAAATGGTTCTAGAAGTTCATTAATGCTTCATCACATCACTCAACGGCCCCGTATTCTCTTTGATTGACTCAAAGGCTACCGGTACCCACAAATATGTCACACTAACATAGCTATTGCTTAGACCATGTCGGTATACCCCGCACATTTTCCACAATGTATTGCTATTTACCTATAATGTTTTCCCAAATCCGGGTAGAGGATTCAAACCCAAATAAAGAACCATAATGTAAAGCAATCAAGTCAAACAATGTAAGCAAGTAAATGTTATCTAATCCCTAAGGTAACCCCACTTTCATAAACTTCCCCAGCAGAGTCTCCAGTTCTGTGATACGGTGGGAGAACTGACTTGGGTGTTTTGCGTTTAATCGCAAATGTTGCGGTTTAGCAAGAGTCGCCACCGACTTTTCTTTTATCCAAAAGGAAAGCTGAAAAAGCACAGGAAAGACCTTTGAGATTGTTTCTTGAGTTCGAGAGGTAGATTATGAAAAGGGAAGGTATTATCACCCTTTTCATCCATGGTTTTCCATGGGCTCTTAGTTACTTGCTAGATCACTTGCTTTTTTTTTGAAGTTGTGCTTTATGTGGTTTTTGAAAGTATTTTATAAAAGAGGCCATTGTTTAGGAAATATTTGTAATGATTCTCGTTCGTAAGAATGTATAAAAAGATGTTGATCTTTTGAAAATGTTTTCAATTTTGTAAGATGTTTGAAAGTATAGGTGTTTGTTTTGAAAATAGCAAGGATGTTTATTTGAATTTGAGCAAGTAATTAGGAACATTCTACCTACTCAAAATTCTTTCTTGTTCATTTCCTTTTCCTTTGACATTGTTGTCTTACCATTGATTTGGTAAACAACCCTATCATTGGAGGTAAACGGGATGGGCGCGGGTCATTATATAACCATGATTAGCAATATTGCAAGGTATCTTAGCATTTATCTTGAGGGACTAATATCATTTGTAAGGAAACATTCGTAGTGTCATCAAGAGACTATGATCTTGTATTTTGATTGTTTTTTGCTAAGATAACTCACATGCGTAATATGGCCATTTATAAGGCAACCAAGTGGATTTTACCCTAGGGGTGCTTGTGTGCAAGTGTATTGATTTTCATGCTTGTTTTGTCTTGTGTTAGGGTTTTCTACTTGTTGATTTTATCTTGCCATACACACCCTAATTACTAACAATTATATTAAAGCGATAAGTTGCGGGAATTAAAATTCTACGCTATTACATCATTTGGGGGATGGGGATACAAATTTACAAATGGGGGGATGAAAGCAAATAAATCCTAATTTACTATTACAACCATATTGAATGAATAAATAATAAACAAAAATAAATAAATAAATAAAATAAGAAAATTGTTTTTTGAAACTTTTTTATGTATTGATACGAAAATAGTTTATGTATTGACGCATGCCATTATGTATTGATACGAAAACAGTTTATGTATTGACGCATGCCAATACGTATTGATACAAAAATAGTTTAGGTATTGACGCATGCCATTACGTATTGATACGAAAACTTCCTTGCTGCTGAAAAATTAAAATTAACTCAGTATGAGTCGACGCATTCGCATTTCGTGTCAACGCATGCAATATTTCGTATCGACACATAACAGTTTGCATCGGTTCATAACCTGTTTTGAACACAGTATGTGTCGATGCATACATTTCGTATCGATGCATAACTGTTGTTTTTGCTTTTATCATTGTTTTGCTACATGTAAAAGTTAGTTCTCAACACATGGTTAGTGAAAATGAAAAGCAAGCATATGGTTAGCTTTAAGGCAATGATTTCTACATTTTATCTTCACAAATGAATCATTAATGATGCTTGTAAGAAGAGTTCAAAATCAAGAAAACTTACCTTGAAACTGAAATTTGTGCTTTGAGTTTGAGTTGCTGTATGGGCTGTTGTTGAGCTTGGGAAGTAATGATAGTGATGTTACATGAGTTTTTCTTGTGTTTGAACAACTTCTATATGATGTATGTGGAGTGTTTAGATGGTTGGGCAGAACTTGCAAGGTATGAGAGGTTCAAAGGTTTGGACTTTAAAACTCAAGAGTGGAAGTTTTGTGGACTGTTATGACTTTTGTGAATATGAGATTTTTGAGGGTTTACCAATATAACTTTTGGATTTTATCTCTATCCTTTCTCTAACCTCTTTGTCTTGCAAATTCTTCTTCTATTTATAGGCAAAGGACTTGTGAACAAAAGCTGAATAGGTTTACAAGACAACATGTTATGGTTTGGTTGGGATGTAAATATCAAATTATGTCAAGTACTCCATGGTTCCAAGATGAAGTACCAAAGTTGCTGGTTTAGAGGGGTTAATTTCCATGTTTTATGATGGAGTAAAATCAGAAACAAAGTATGGGCTCAAGACAAACTTTGTATAAAAAGCTTGCTTTTCAAGAATAGCAGTGGTGCCTTTCTGCCATAAATGGAAAGATCTTTTGGACAATGACTCAAACACTTGGGTAATAGCTTAAGCTCTTGTGTAAACATTAAATTATGTAGAGATTTGCAAGCAAGAAGGCCTGCAACATAAGATTATGCAGCATAGCATAAGGGTTTTGTTGTGTGTTCTTCAATAGAATGACTTGCAAATCAAGGGTGGATGACCAACTTCATGCCCTTGAACCTCCTAGCTCAAGTATGATAAATTCATGCTCTTGGATGTTTTGAAAAGCTTGAAACACCCTCTATAACTTTCATGTTGACCACTTTTGTTAAATCAAATTGGAACTCAATGAAAATTGGACAAGAAGTCGGGATAAAAACCTTACCAAAACTGCTGAAAATTTCTCTAAGTGTTAAATGAAAATGTCATGACTTCATGAATTTATAACTTGAGATCCAAGCATATTTAGGAGAAGTTGTGTAAAGAAATGTTGTAGATATCATGGAGATCTACAACTTTCATGTTGAAAGCTTCTTTTGAATCATCTTACATCTTGGTGAAAGAATGACATGAAGTGATGAAATTATCATGTATAAAAACACTTAGAAAATTTCTAAGTCTTGGAAATCTTGACTTTTCAAGTTGACTTTTGACTTTCTTAACTTCTTGATGATCAAGCTTGATATTTTTGAATGTCTTTATAAATTGTGATATTTGAATCTTATTGTTGACCAAAAAGTCAAAGTTTGACTTTTGGTGCTACAATTGAGTTTTTCACCAATACGGCTGATTTTAGGTCATCTGATCAATTGACTGAGCAAAAATTTGATCCAAGACCTGAAAATTGACATGAGCAATCTTGAGAGTCCAAAATGATCCATGAAATTCAAATGGGGCATTAAAAGTCCATTTGTCCTTGTTCCAATTTCAAGCCTAAATTGATGTACCAATGCTGCAAACTTGACGTCGTAGACTATCTTGCGAGCAAATACTTAACAAATGAGAGGGAAAATTTTGGGGTACAACACATGGCTTTGTCCGGGAAAATAAATCCCTGACTGTTGCTGAGGAGTTTTGGGAAGTTGAATCCCTGATTTCCGTCGGGGATGAAGAATATACATATCTTTAAATTTTGTTGAAAGGATGCTTCTGCTTGGGAATATCTCTTGAGTGTCAGCTATTATCTGGTCGGATCCAGGCTTCACAACTTGTTAAGAATGAGTAAGTCAACTGTTATTTGGTCGGATCCAGGCTTCACGGTAACTTACTATAGAAGAAATAAATTAACTATTATCTGGTCGGATTCCAGGCTTTGCAGAGAATTTCTTGAATTCAAACTGTTATATGGTCGGGTCCAGGCTTCACAACAACTTGCTGGGGATAAGGAAGTTAATTTTTATCTGGTCGTATTCAGGCTTTGCAGTAATTTGAAGTGGTAACCATTATCTGTTCGGGTCCAGGTTTCATGGTTTTTGGAAAGTTGTACTATTATTTGGTCGGGTCCAAGCTTCACAGTGTCTCTCTGGGGATCATGGTTAATTGTTATCTGGTTGGGCTCCAGGTTTCACAATAAACTGTTTGGGGATTTAGTTGTTATCCAGTCGGGTTCCAGGTTTCACAACGAATTTCTGAGGGTAATTTCTATCTGGTTGGATCTAGGCTTCACAATAACTTATTGGGGTAGAGGCAAACTCTACTGGGAAAATAAGTTAAACCTTGGTCTTGTTGAGTCCAGGTTCTTCTATATTTTGCAGAGTTAAACTATTATCTGGTTGGGTCCAGGCTTTAGTAACTTAAAATTGAGATTAATTGTTATCTGGTCGGGTCCAGGTTTAAGAAACTCAAACTGTTATTTGGTCGGGTCCAAGTTTCAGCAATTTGATAAAGTCAAACTAATATCTGGTCGGGTCCAGGCTTTATAGTGGTTTGAAAGTTTACACTTTTATTTGGTCGGGTATAGGCTTCAAAGTGACTTGAGAAGTTTAATATTATCTGGTCGGGTCTAGGCTTCAGGGTAACTTTTGGAGATAGTAAAGGTTTTATTGATGACTTTACTGGGGATTATGGGTTGTGGCCCTTTGATTTGTAATAATATGAAAGGAAAACTTAAGCTGGAGAATATAGACTCAGTCAAGGAGGACAAACTCAGCTTGGGGAGGATATACTCAACTTGTTGAGGATATACTCAGCTGGGGGTAAAAGGCTCAGTTGGAGAATTTTGTACTCAGCTAGGGAGTTATGCTACTCATTATTTGTTGGGGAAATAAGCCATGTTGAAGAGGTAAGTTCCTTTTAGGAAGAGATCCACGAGGCATCTACTTGTAAGATTCAACTTAGCTGGAGAGAGAGCTTCCAAGAGATTGAGACTCTGGTTGGAGATTATCCTATGCAAAGAGACTTTGTGAGTAACTTTGTTGTGGAGGGTGTTAATGAAATAACTCTGTGGGGGTATTCCATATTCATTGAAGAGGTGCTTGTTACTACTTAGGTCATATGTGCCAAACAGTTTTAATTATCTTCATATGCATATGTTCATTCAATTTTAGTCATTGGACAAGTTTGCATTCAAAACAAAGATAGGAAGTTTTCACTTCAAAGTGTATTTGTATTGATATTTTTCCCATGAATTGGCGTTTTTGTACAAAGAGACGGAGATCCTAGTAAGAGGAAATCTTCGAAATGAAAACAAAAACAAATAACCATGTGAAATAATCTCATTGCCTTCCAACTCTACTATTTCCCCAAGGTCTTCGAATGCCTCTTGCCGTTGACAGAAGTTGATTGGATTGATCTTGGATCATTTGAATTCGGACCTTGGTGATGAAGTTGACTGTGGTGATTCCACGAGACATAGTCATACGTTTCTAATCCTTAACTTTTGCCTGGACCGCCCTTTCGGGTTTTCATCCCACCAGGATACCCATTTTTTCCCAAGTCTCCCTTTCGGGTTTTCAACTTGCCAGGTGTACAATCTTTTGCATATATCCCTAACTTTTTCCCAAACCTTTTGGTTTTCCGGGATGCCCTTATTTTGCCTAGGTGTCTCAACCTAGCAGGTCTCTTATGCATAGTATTTTTTTAACTATGTTCGCGTTTATAGGATGTGGGAAGTCTTCACCATCCATGGTAGTCAGCATCATGGCACCGCCAGAGAACACTCTCTTGACAACAAAATGGTCATTCGTAGGTGGGGGTCCATTTTATTTTGGGGTTTCCTTGTGGAAAAATATTGCGCTTTATCACCAAGTCGCCAGCTTGATATACTTGAGGCTTTATCTTTTTGTTGAAAGCCTTGATCATACGTTTTTAGTACGTCTGACCATGACAAACAACAGTCAGTCGCTTTTCATCGATCAATTTCAGATATTCCAATCTCGTTTGAATCCACTCATCTTCGCCTAAGCCTGCCTCATTCATAATCCTTAGCGAGGGAATTTGAACTGCTACTGGAAAAAAAGCTTTCATGCCATAGACTAAGGAAAAGGGAGTTTCCCCAGTTGATGTTCTAGCTGAAGTGCGGTAGCCATGTAGAGCAAACAGAAACATATCATGCCAATCCTTATAGGTTACCACCATTTTCTACATAATCTTCTTGATATTTTTGTTGGCCGCTTCGACTGCGCCATTCATTTTTGGTTTATATGGAGAAGAATTGTGATGCTTGATCTTAAACTGAGTGCAAAGCTCAGTGATCATAGCATTGTTGAGGTTAGTCCCTTTGTCGGTGATGATCCTTTCGGGGATACCATAATGGCATATGAGGTTGTGTCTGGTGAATCTGGCTACCACATTCTTGGTGACTGAGGCAAAAGAGGCGGCTTCGACCCACTTGGTGAAATGGTCGATAGCGACAAGAATGAATCGATGTCCGTTGGAAGCGGTGGGCTTGATTTCTCCAATCATATCAATGCTCCACATTGTGAATTCCCATGGAGCAGTCATGATGTTCAAAGGGATAGGAGGCACATGGACCTTATCAGCGTAGATTTGACCTTTGTGACAAATCCTAGAGTGTTGGTGGAAATCAGTCTCCATTGTTGACCAATAGTAGCCAGCCCTCAGGATCTTCTTGGCCATCTTATGTCCACTTGAGTGAGTACCAAAGAGACCATTGTGCATGTCTTCCATGATTTCCTCTGCCTCCTTCTTGTCCACACATCAGAGTAGAGTAGAGTCATGGTTGCGCTTGTACAATATTCCATTGCTTAGGAAGAATTTGGCTGAAAATCTTCGTAAGAACTTTCTGCCATTGATGGATGCTCCCTCTGGATACTCTTGTTCTTCAAGATATCTCATCACCTCATGGTACCATGGATTTTTTGCGTCAGTGTCAAACTTACATCAATGTGCAGGTTCTTCGAATCTCTCAATTGTAATCATAGGGGCTTCGTTGTCCCATCTGACCTTGAACATTGAAGACATGGTTGCCAAAGCATCAGCCAACTAATTTTCTTCCCTAGGGAAGTGCTCAAAGGTGATCTCTTCGAAGTAGGGAATTAGGGATAGCACAAGTTCCTTCTAATGGATGAGATTAGGGTTCTTAGTGTCCCAATATCCTTTTACTTGGCTGATCACTAGAGTGGAATCCCCAAACACATTTAAATGCTTGATCCTTAAATCAATGGCAGCTTTCAGACCCAAGATGCACGCTTCATATTCAGCCATGTTGTTCGTGCAATTGAAGCATAGTCTGGTAGTGAAAGGAGTATGGACACCTTCAGGGGAGATGATCACAACACCAATTCCGTTACCTAAGGCGTTGGAAGCCTCATCAAATACCATAGTCCATCGGGATCCTTGTTCAAGTCCATCATACGGTCTAGGTTTCGCACAGTCAGTCACCAGCATGATGTTCTCATCAGGGAAGTCGAAGTTCATTGACTGATAATCATCTACAGCTTGATGGGCCAATTGATCTGCTAGTACACTTCCTTTGATGGCTTTTTGTGTAGTGTATTGAATGTCGTACTCAGTTAAGATCATTTGCCATCTGGCTATCCGTCCGAAAAGGGCAGGTTTCTCGAAAATGTACTTGATTGGGTCCATTTTAGAAATCAACAAAGTGGTATGATTCAACATATATTGTCTTAGTCGGAGAGCAGCCCATGCCAGAGCCAGCAAGTTTTCTCGAGCAGTGAATATCTGGTTTCATAGTCGGTAAACTTTTTGCTCGGGTGATAAATAACATGCTCTTTTAGGCCAGACTCATCATGTTGGCCCAAAACACACCCCATAGAATTCTCTAGTACTGTCAAGTACATGATCAAGGGTCTTCCTTCAACTGGAGGCATGAGAATAGGAGGTTCTTGTAGATATTCTTTGATTTTGTCAAAAGCATCTTGGAACTCATCATTCCATCCGACTACCTGATCTTTCTTCAAGAGCTTGAAGATTGGCTTGCAAGTAGCAGTCAAGTGAGATATGAAATGGGCAATGTAATTGAGACGACCCAAGAATCCTATAACTTCCTTTTCAGAATGAGGGACTTGCATTTCTTGGATGGCCTTTACCTTGGCAGGATCAACTTCAATTCCTTTATTGCTGACAAGAAAACCTAGAAGCTTTCCAGATTGTACTCCAAACGTGCACTTGTTAGGGTTTAACCTCAACTTGTACTTTTTCAGTCTTTTGAATAGTTTGTACAGGTGATCGAGATGTTCTTCTTCAGTTTGTGATCTAGCAATCATATCATCCACGTATACCTCTATTTCATGATGTATCATGTCATGAAAAAAATCTACCATATCCCTTTGATATGTTGCCCCTGCGTTCTTCAATTCGAACGACATAACCTGGTAGCAAAAGGTGCCCTATTGCGTAACTAAAGTAGTCTTCTCCATGTCTTTGGGAGCCATCTTTATTTGACTATAGCCTGAGAAGACATCCATGAATGAGAAAACTTTATGTTGAGCGGTATTATCGACCGAGACGTCAATGTGTGGTAGAGGAAAGTCATCATTGGGGCTTTCCCTATTCAGATCCCTATAGTCTACGCACATGTGAACTTTCCCGTCCTTCTTTGGCACTGGCACCACATTGGCAACCCATTGGGGATAGGATGTCACAGCTAGGAACCCTGCATCAAACTATTTCATTACTTCATCTTTGATCTTCTTATACATATCATGCCTCATGCGACGAACCTTTTGTTTAACAGGAGGGAAGTCTTCTTTTGTCGGCAGACGATGAACTACGATGTTGGTATCCAACCAAGGCATATCTTCATAAGACCAGGAAAATACTTCCACATAATCACGCAACATATGAACCAACTTACTCTTGACACTGCTTTCTAAATTAGCGTCGATCTTGATTTCCTTCTTATCTGACTCAGTACTCAGATTGATGACTTCAACTGACTCTTCGTGCGGCTGAATATCTTTTTCCTCTAGTAACAGAAGTTTGGCTAGTTCTCCCGGTATGTCACAATCTTCCTCGCCTTCTTTTCGGCTTGGTTTATTGGACATTCGAAGTCATAGTCAGCAAAAGTAGAGTCATTGGCAATAAGATCCAGAGTAGATGAGGACCTGCAAAAGTGTGTGTGTGTGTGTGTGTGTAAGATACATGGCTATTTTTGGAAAATGTATTTGAAAGAAAGGAAAGACAATGAACATAAATATTTGAATGCAAAAGAGTCCAATGTACTGAATAATCATATGATTAGTTGAACATAAATAAAACCCTTGACAAATGGACCAAAGTGCCCCGGGCCAGGCACATGGCTTAAAAGTCATTGTTAAAATATTAAAGACAACATGTTCTTGAATTGATAAAAAGTAAAAAAAACAAGTAGATTACTCCTCAATGAAGGAGATGGGCACAAATTCCTTGGCATGCCAATTCTTCAGCTCCGTTGTAGGTGGATACACCCATTCTTCAAATGCAGCTTCCTCATCAGAATCACCCACGGTGTTGACTTCATGGTTTCCAATGCGGAGAGGTGGCTTTCCAGCACGAGCATGCCCCACTTCCTTCTGAGCTATGACGGTGAAGCCCAAACCAAACTTGTCCGCTTTAAATGGGATATCAAGAAGTTGCCCTCAAGTATCGCAGTTTCCTTATTCAATTATTGTGCGGGCATCTTTAACTGAAACCATCTTTGGCACGGCCTTAACAGCTTTAGACTCATCAGAAGAACATTTCGTAGCAGCAATCATTGGTGGTACAACCTCAAAGGCTTGACACGGGGTCTCAATGAATTCTCCATCCATCTCTATGTATTTGAACGAGTTATGGTGGCTTACCATAAACTCTTCTTCTCCAAAGACGGTGACTATTCTTCCATTTACTGGATATTTGAGTTTCTGATGGAGAGTTAAGGTTACTGCCCCAGCTTTATGGATCCACGGGCGACCTAACAGACAAGAATAGGCAGGACGAATATCTATAATATAGAAGGTAGAGTTGAAGATTTGGGAGCCCACTTTGATTGGAAGATCTACTTCCCCACGAACAGTCCTTTTTGATCCATTGAATGCCCTTACGATGATATCACTTAGTTTCAAGACTAAACCTTCACAGTCTAGACGGTCTAACACCCCCTTGGGTAATAAATTCAGAGAAGAACCAGTGTCGGCTAGCACACATGCTATGGTAGTCCCTTTGCACTCGACATAAACATATAAAGCTTTATTGTGATTCTTCCCAAGAGGTGTTAAGTCAGCATCTGAAAATCCCAAGCCATTATCAGCTATCAGGCTAGCCACGCAATTCTCAAATTGGTCTGTTGTTGTCTCATGGGGGATGTGATCTTTTCTTAGGAATTTGATTAATGTCCGAGCATGGGCATCGGAATAGAGTAGTAATGACCACATCGAAATATTATAAGCGGTTTGTCCCAACTGTTCCACAATCTTGAAGTCTCTCCTTGTTATTATCTTCAAGATCTCCTCCATCTTACAAGCGGAGGGTTCTTCATCAGCTATGTCCTTGGAGGGTACTTCAATCACATCAGGCTCAACAACCCTCTCCTTCCCTCTTGTATCGGTACTTGTCTTGGAAGTAGTAATGCGGATGGGCGTCCTTGTAACAACTGGTGGTGAGATATTGGGTGAAAATATTCTCCCAGTTCTAGTTACTTTGCTTGAACCAGTTATGTTACAGACATTATCATCACTTTCTTCTTCGATCCACGCGTCTTGTTTAATCCCATGATAAAACACTTCAACACCATAATTCCATGGTACTACCTTATTTGAAGAGTATGGAACCGGTCCGGAATTGGTAATTATTAAGGGAGCAACAGTGGGTTCATTCGAAATCCTAATAGGACCTTTGGAGGTGATCCTAAGAGGCTTGTTTGAGATGTTAATAATGGAGAGGTCTTCACATTTGTTAATCAAACTTTTAGCAAGTGGAGTTTTCTCGAATAAAATTTCATGGCTATCCATTAGGCGTTGTATGCCTTTCTTCAGCCCTTCACATCCATTGAGTTGTCTTGTACATCACACACAGTCTTTTACACAGCCAGGGAAGATCCCATCTTTCAACAAATTTTTTTTGATTATATTCAGCGGAGTAGTCAATTCTTCAACAGAGGTAACAAAAATTGTATCTTCAACAGCATTAACACTCTTGTCATGCTTCGGCATCAGAGCGGTAATATGTTCAATGTTGGAGAAGGACCAAACTCAATAGTATTGTTGTCAATCAAATCCTGGATTTTGTTCTTCAAGGCCCAGCACTGGTCAGTCTCGTGCCCGGGGCTACTCGAGTGGTAAGCACACTTAGCGTTTGAATTATACTTTAGTGACGAGGTATCAGGGTTGGCTGGAGGATCGCGCAATGTCACTAAATTAGCCTTGAGAAAATGTTGTAATGCTTGAGATAATGACATGCCTAACCTCGTAAATTTTCTTCTTGGAGTTTCAAAACATTGATGATTTGCAGATGGTCTTGGAGTAGGAGTTGGATTGGAGATTCGGACGACATTGACAGACGGGTGATCATTCTTCTTGGTACGGGCCTTTGCCCCGTACACAACATTGAATTCCTTTTTTGCAGCAAAAGGTTTCTTGATAGGATTGGAAGTGGAGGTAGACGCCATAAAGATCTTCCCACTTTTTATGCCACTTTCAACTCTTTCACTTGTTAAGATCAATTCAGTGAAACCAGAAGAAGAGAAGCCAACCAACAGATTAAATAAGGGACCAGATAAAGTTCCCATGAACATGTCGATGTGTTCCCTATCAATCAAGGGCGGTTGGACCCTACTAGCAAGGTCTCTCGACTTTTGTGCATATTCCTTAAATCCTTCATTCTTTCCCATGGGAATATCTTATAATTGAACCCTCGTTGGCGACAAGTCGGCGTTGTACTGATATTGGTGGTAGAATGCGGTAGCTAAATCCTCCCAAGTATTGATATGAGAACCATCTAATAAATAAAACCATTCAAGTTGCGTTCCAGCCAAACTCTCTTGGAAAAAGTGAACCCAAAGCTTCCGATCAGCAGTGTGCGGCTGTATCTTGCGCACATAATATTTTATGTGGAGTTTTGGACAAGAAACTCCATCGTATTTTGAAAAGATTGGTATTTTGAATTTGTGGGGAATGACTACCCCAGAGATCAAACCCAAATCATCAAAATCTAAACTGGGGACGGCTTGGATTTCAAGAACTTTCAATCTATCTTCTAACTGCTTGTATTTGATATCGGCGGGTCGATATTGCTCGTCAAAATAATCATCATCAGATACTTGATCATTAACACAGTCATCCTGAGTACTCTTGATCTCACCAATATTGTTCTCGTCCTCTTCAGATGAATCTCCTCCTATTGGGATTTGACGAACTGTCTCCTTGAACCTTCTACCCATGTTGAGTAGAGCTTTCTTCTTGGGCTTCTTCTTAACGGCTAGCAAAGCCATCAAATCTTGCTTCCCCTTGGCTCGGGCCAGTAGAGTTTCCTGGAACTGAGAATTTTGGGCTTGGAGACCCTTCACAGTTTTTTCTAGATCCATCTTGCTGAAATAAACAACAGAAAGATAAGGAAACTTGTTATGCAAAAACATGGCATGTTATGATGCATGGGGATATGTATATGCAAATGATTTCAATGATTAATGAGATTTAAATTTGTATAGACAAAAGAATGAACAAACATCAATTTTCATTAAATAAAACAAGAAAGATTACATCATTCCTCTTGGGCTTACAAAATAACATTCTAAGATAAAAAGACTGAACGCATACTCTTCGGTGCGAGATAGGCGTTCACACTTTGCTCTTCTTGTAGCTGATTCGTAACCTCCAATACCCTCTTCTCCCTAGCATAGAATTGAGCTTCAAAAGTATCTCGTTCTTCCTAAAGCTGAATCCACCCTTTTTGCAAGTCTTCGAGAGAGGTAGGCATGTCGAGATGGAGGATAGTGTAGGAAACATCTCCTTCAACCACATGCTTCATGATAACTGGTAAGATGGAGGGATAAGGCATCACAAGTTTCTGAGCATGAGCTCGTACCCACTTAAGGTAAGGCTCAAGTGGAATGGAATTATTGTGTCCTAGTGTATTGATATCCACCTTGTTCAACATCCTCCAGGCTCGGATAAACCTCTGACGGTAACCTTGATTGTCATTCTCGTAGTCGAATACCATTCCTTGGATAACCATCTCATGTGGACCATCCCTTCGGGCGTAACCAAACTGTCGTAAGGCTAAGCAGGGGTTGTAAGTGATACCTCCTCTAATGCCAATTAAGGGGACATTAGGGAATTATCCACAACGGTCGATGACAGTAACATTCTCCAAAGATCGGAAACACTAACGAATATCTGAATGTCTGAGCGTCATCAACCTATGGGACCACCTTGAACCTTGCTCATTTTTCAACACAGATTGGGAAAGATGCACAATAAACCATCTTGCCAAGAGAGGAGTGCAACACATGAGGATACCTCTCTTCCTCATAGTGCGAGAGTGAAAATAATGTAGGATGTCTCCTAACAAAGTAGGCATCGGGTTACGAGACATGAAGATTTTGACGGTGTTTACATCTATGAGTTGGTCAGGATTTGGAAACAAAACCATCTCATAGATGAGAAGGGCCACAATTTCCTCAAAATCTTGTAAATCCAAGGAGTTCCAACAATCTTGAGCTTTCTCAAACAGGAACTTGGCCAAGAAACCTTTGACACCACTCCTTGTTTCCCAATTAGTTGTGACATCAGATTGTTGCAAGTGTAGGGCTTGAACAATATCTTCAGGTTTTGGATCTTTTTTCGTACCTTTGAAGGGTATTTGATTGAGAATGGGAATTCTCAAGATTTGGGAGAATTCTTCCAAAGTTGGCAAAAGTTGATAATCGGGAAATGTGAAGCAATGGTGTAGAGGATCAAAGAATTGGAAGAGCACCTTCATCATATCTTCATCAGTGTTGGAGGTAACCAAGTTTAGGATGCGACCATACCTTTCAGTAAATGGATAATTCTCAAGAACCCTTGACGCTAACTCTTTGAGTTGAGGAGGGATCCTTATGAGATTGACTTGAATAGTTTTCCTGCAAATAGAATCTATGCCTTACAAAACAGAACAAAGATAAATCCCAAAAATTCTTGAAATGGTTAGTGAGTATGAGTATGATGTTATGATGTTTATGATGTTATGTAAAAATAAATATATACAAACAAAACAAATAAGTCCTTAGGTTCAGGCTTGCATGGAGTCTTATAGCTAAGTACCCTCTTGAAGTTTAGTTGGCTCAAACCTGTCCTAGAAATAGTAACCGGGTTCTAAAGGATCCCAATATCATTGGTCTGTCTTCTCGGGCATTGTTTAAGTGCAAGCCTCTTTAATGGCGACCGAAATATCCCAAAAATCCAAACCTAAATTAGTGTAGTATCGAGTATCTACAAACTTCAGACTGCACCAAAGTCGGTCATCTCACTACGTCCTAATGGCTAAGTTGGTCAAGTAATGGTTCTAAAGTCAGTTAGTGCTTCATGACATCACTCAGCGGCCCCGTATTTTCCTTGACTACTCAAGGGCTAATGGTACCCACAAATATGTTACACTAACGTAGCTATTGCTTAAACCATGTCAGTATACCCCCACATAGTTTCCACAATGTATTACTACTTACCTATAAGGTATCCCAAATCCGGGTAAAGCATTTAAGCCCAAACAAAGAATCAAAATGTAAAGCAAACAAATCATACAATGAAAGCAAATAAAGGTGATCTAGCCCTTAGATAACCCCACTTTTAATTTTCTCCCCAGCAGAGTCGCCAGTTCTGTGATATGGTGGGAGAACTGACTGGAATATTTTGCGTTTTATCTCAAATGTTGCGGTTAGCAAGAGTCGTCACCGACTTATCTTTTATCCAAAAGGAAAGGCTGAAAAGAACAGGAAAGGCCTCTGAGATTATTTCTTGAGTTCAGGGGGTAGACTATGAAAAAGGGAAGGTTTTAGCACCCTTTTCATCCATAGTTATCTATGGGATCTTAGTTGCTTGCTAGATCACTTGCTTTTGTTTGAAAATATGCTTTGTATGGTTTTTTGAAAGTATTGTGAAAAGGTGTCATCGTTTAGGCAAACTTCGTAATAGTTCTCGTTCGTAAGAACTTATACAAAGTGTTGAGCTTTTGAAAATGTTTCAAGTTTGGAAGATGTTTTGGAAGTGTTTTTTGAAAGTGTTGGTGTTTGTTTTGAAAATAAGCAAGAGTGTTTGATTTGAAATTGAGCAAGTAACTAGGAACAATCTACCTACTCAAAAGTCTTAATTCATTTCTTCCTTTCCTTTGATATTGTTAACTCGCCATTGATTTGGTAAGAAACTCTATCTTTGGATGTAAAGGGACGGGTGTGGGTCATCGTATAGCCATGATAGCAATATTGTGAAATATCTTAGCAATTCTCTTTGAGGGACTAAGATTATTTTGAAGGGCAACATTTGATAGCGCCATTGAGGGACTATGATCTTGTATTTTTTATTGCTTTTTGCTAAGATATCCGACATGCATAACATGACCATTTTTATAAGGAAACAAAGTGGGTTTATCCTAAGGGTGTAAGTGTGCAAGTGTGTTGATTTACATGCTTGTTTATCTTGAATTAGGGTTTGCTAACTTGTTGATTTTATCTTTCCATACAAACCCTAATTTACTAGCATTTTTATAAAGTATTTAAATTGCGGAAAATAAAAATACTAAGCTATTACATCATTAGAGGAGGGGGTATACAAATTTACAAATAGGGAAATTGCAAGAAAATTTAATTTAATTAATTATTACAACCATATTGAATATTGTACAAAATTAAAGATAAAATGCAATAATGCAAAATGGAAAAAAGAAATGATTTTTATTTGATTTTATGAAAGGTTTTAATCTTAACCTAATTTAGAAAATGATTAATGAAAATTAACTAAAAATTAACTTAATCTAATTAAGCAAAGAAATTAATTCAAAAGGTTTTTTAGGGTTTTATGAAAAAAAGGTTTTAATTTGCAAGAAAATAATGATATAAGTTCTAAATCATTTTAATTAGCAAGAAAATAATGATATAATAATTAAACCTAATTATCTAAGTATTAAAAAAGAAATTAATTCACTAAAAGAAAATGTTTTTTTTCTTTTGTTTTATGAATAAAAATAAACTAAATAAATAAAAATATTTTTATATTTTTTAGTAAAATAATAATATTAATGATAATAATAATAATAATAATAAAAATATGAAGAAAATATGAAATAGAAATAAAAATAGAAAATAAATAAAATAAAATAAAATGGGCCAGGGTGTGAACATGGTCATGGGGGGTTAGAGTCAGCAAACAAATAGGCAGGCCCAAGTGGGAGGCTCAGCGCTGTAAACAAAAATAAAATGAAAATGAAAAATATGAGAAAACATGCCAAAAGGGTACCGCTGGGGCTCGAACCCAGGTCCCTAAGGTAACAAACGCGCGCTTTAACCACTGGGGTGGTGATACATCTGTTAACTTAAACACAATAATAAATATATAACACAAGTCTTGCCCTGACTGTACTTCATCTTCAACCTCCAATCAAAGGATTTGCAACTTACTCATTTTTCATCCATTTTCAAAAGTGTAAACATGAAACTTGTGCATCTTTTCACCATGAAACTAACCATGTAACTAACTTAAGATAACATTCAAAGATAAGGATGAATTTATGAAAGTACCAAATTCTAACTTAAATGTTTCATCAAATTCAAACTCAAAATTCTCCATGCTCAAGCAACATAAATGAAATCTATGGACATGTATAGTTTCAGGGCAATGATATCTACATTCTATCTTCACAAATGCAAGCCTAACAATGCCTAAATAATGAGATAGAAGTTCAAGAAAAATACCTCAAAACTGGAAATCGTGAAATGAGTTTGAGCTTGTTTCAAGTGATGGTGATGATCAGGTTAGCTTCCTTGAACCTCTAAGAAGCTAATGCAATGGCTGGCTTGAACTGAAAATGGCTGGAATGGTCTGGAGAAGTCCAACTGCAATGCTCTGTTTTTTAACTTGGAAGTCGATGAAGGTGATGTTACATTCGTGTAACAGGTACATGGATAGTTTGTATTTGATGTGAGGAAGCTTTTGAAACTGAAAGGCCGAGAAACGCACGAGGGAAATGGAAGTTTGAAGTTCTTGGTCAGAATGTGCAACAATGGTGGTTTATGATGCAGTTTTGACTTTGGGTGAGTTTTAGAGCTTGTGTGTTCATGGGTTAGCTTGCAAATAACTTGTGTGATTATATGGAAAAGGTTGGTGCACTTGAGAGGGATAGAAAAACAAGATATAGACTTACGGCTATGTTACTTGATTTTGAAGAAAAGTGAAAATATGGTTTCAAGGCATAGTACAAGCAAGGCCTGAATTCAAAGAGGCTTTAGACACATTGCTTTTGGGTCATAGTGTTTGTGTGTGCAGAAAGAACAAGTGCAAAGCTCAAGAAGTTGACAGTTGCCAAAGTGATGCTTTATCAAAATGGAAATGGCAACTTTGTGCCATAAATGGGAAATTACTTTGGCCAAAGCTCAAGCCAAGTGGATAAGTGCCTAAAGAGTTGTGTAAACCATTAAATATGGAGTGACAAACAAGTTTTAGGCCTGAAAAGTAAAGATTATGCAGCCTAGGCTTGGATTTGAATTCTTGTTCATCATGGAAATGACCTATAATTCAAGAATGAATCTCCAACTTTTTGTCTTTGATTCTCTTTGCTCAAGCATGATCTCAATGAGTTCTTGGACATTTTGGAAATCTTGTAACATCCTCTACAACCTCTATGTTGGTTACTTTTTAAAAGTCCTCTTGTAACTATGTGAAAAATTGTCATGAAGTTAGGTTAAAACCCTGCCTAAACTAGGGCAAAACTTCACTAAGTTTCCAAGTTTCATGAACATGTATTCACAAAATTATAACTTGAAATCCATGCATTTATAGGATAATTTGTGTTGTAAAATGTTTTATATCTCATTGAGATCTACAACTTTCATGTTGAAAGTTTCCTTTGAATCATCTTGTATCATTGTGAAAATTTTGCTCAAAGTTGTGAAAAAATATGAAGTTTTCAACACTTAGAAAAATTTCTAAGTTTAGAAATTTTAACTTTTCAAAATGAAATCATGACTTTTTGATTTCTTGATGAACAAGTTTCATATTTTGACATGTTTTGATGAATTTTGATCTTTGATACTTGATTTTGATCAAAAAGTCAAAGTTTGACTTTTGAGTGTACAGTTGACTTTTGATCAGTTGACTGAAAATCAACTATCAATCTATTGATCTTGAGAAATTTTTTGAGCCCAAAATGATCCATGAAAGTCCTATGGGGCATTAAAATTCCTGTTTTCCTTGTGCAATCTCAAACCGTAGTTTTCAGTCATCAGTGCTTGAGGAGGTGTCTTGAGCTGATCAACCCTAGTGCAGTCTTGAAACAAAGGAGATCTTGTAAGAGATTACTTGGTAAATGAGAGGGAAAATTTTGGGGTACAACACCAAGAAATCCCTAACTTTTTCCTAAGTTACCCTTGTGGGTTTTCAACCTAACGGGAAGAATCTATTCTGTTTATGTCTCTAATTTTTTCGTACTGTCCTTTCGAGTTTTCAGTCTACCGAGACGCTCTTTTTTGCCTAAGCCGCCCTTTCGAGTTTTCAACTTAGCAAGTTATTCTTTTATTTCTTTAGGCGAAGTATTTCTTGACTGCATCAGCATTCATAGGAAGTGGTAAGTCTTCGCCATTCATAGTTTAAAGAATCAATGCACCGTCAGAGAAGGCTTTCTTAACAACATATGGGCCTTCAAAATTGGGAGTCCACTTTCCCCTAAAATCAGCGTTAAAAGACATGATCTTCCTGAGCACGAGGTTGCCTTCTCTGAATTCGCGAGGCTTGACCTTCTTATCAAAAGCTTTCTTCATTCTCTTCTGGTATAACTGACCATGACATAAGGCCATCATTATCTTTTCTCAATCAAATTCAAATGGTCAAACCTATTCTGGACCCATTCAGCCTCTGACAACTTGGTTCCTTCAATGGGAGGGAGAAAGATAAGAGTTTCAAGCATATACTCTTTAATACTTTTAAATTCCCTTTGGAAATCATTTGTCCACACACAATCTTGGTCTTTCTTTAACAACTTAAAGATTGGTTCACACGTTGCATTCATATGGGAAATAAATCTAGAAATGTAATTCAAACGCCCAAGGAAGCCTATAACTTGCTTTTCAGTTCTTGGAGCTGACATTTCTTGAATTGCCTTAACTTTATCAGGATCAACTTCAATTCCTTTTTGGCTGACAATGAAACCTAACCATTTTCTTGATCGAACACCAAAGGTGCATTTATTTGTATTCAAGTGGAGACGATACTTCCTCAAATGCTGAAACAATTTCAATAAATCCTCTATATGCCCTTCTTTAGTCTGGGATTTGGCAATCATATCATCAACATATACCTCAATTTCCTTGTGCATCAGATCATGGAATAGGGTTGTCACAGCCCTCTAGTACGTTGCACCAGCGTTCTTCATCCCAAAGGGCCTCACTCTGTAATAGAATGTTCCCCGGGGTGTGATAAACGTTGTTTTTCCATGTCCTTAGGAGCCATTATGATTTGATTATATCCATAAAATCCATCCATGAAAAATAATACTTTGAATTTTATTGTACTATCGACCAACATATCAATATGTGGCAAGGGAAAATTATCTTTTAGACTAACTTTGTTTAAATCTCTATAATCCACGCACATGTCAACATTGATGCAAATTTATTTACAGGGACAATATTGGCGATCCACTGAGAGTACACTGATGTCACAAGAAAACCAGAATTAATCTGCCTTAAAACTTCTTCTTTAATTTTCACTGCCATATTAGGGTGAGTTCTTTGCAATTTTTGCTTGATTGTTGGGCATTCTGGCTTTAACGGCAAATGATGTTCCACAATATCAGTATCCAACCCCAGAATGTCTTGGTATTACTAAGAAAAGATGTCCACATACTCTTTCAACAATTAAATTAACCTGATCTTCACGTCAGGATGAAGCAATGCTCTAATCTTGACTTATTTTTGATCCTCTTATATACCAAAATTGATTGTCTCCAACGGCTATTTATACGGTTGAATGGAACCTTCCTCACGCTCAAGCAACTGTGAAACCTCTTTTGGATTTCATCATATTATTATTATTCGGCCACATACCCAGGATATTCAAAGTTGGGAGAGGATGCAGGGTCATTGTATTCAACGGGTTTTTAAATTAATCTGCACATATGATTTATGGTTGCTTTTAGAAAATGACACATATAGCAAGGCATTATGCAGATTTATTTACAGTTATCATTTATTTTGAAAGGGATTTTTATGATTAACATTTTCCAAGAAAAAGAAAAAAATAAAGACATAATTTTGGAACCAAAGACAACTTTTATTATTGATTTTAAATATCAAAGAAACAGATAAGCCCATACAACATCAATACTTTCACCTTGGGCAGAGAGAAAGATTTTTGAAAAGATTAACAAAAAACAAATTACTTTAAAATATAAATGCAAGAGGGAACATTGATAGTGATCTAATTTTGGATGCTAACTCCATGCGTCACGTAGTTCGGCATCTCCTGCTCTACTTCACCTTCCACAATAGCATTGATCCTCGGAACAGTTGGATGAAGATAACCTTCACTGTGAAAGATGTCTTGATATTTGCCCAAAGCGGACTTCAGTTTCATATTCTCACCCTTATCATTCTTCATAGAGAACCCCAAACCAGCTCTATTCTTATTCACAGGTGGAACAACAATCAGCCCCCATACCTTATTAGGGCCATTATGCACTACCTGTTGAGCATCCTTACACGAAGCTATAGAATTATCATTTTCCCTTATATTATCAATGGATAAATATTGGAACTGAGTTTCAACGGCAACTTCATCCGCTCCCACAACACTAAAAGAGGATAAATGAGATATTAACAAAGCATGTTCTCCTTTTATGATGACCACCTTTCTTTCACGAACAAACTTAAGCTTTTGGTGTAAAGTTGAAGTGACAGCCCCTGCCTCGTGTATCCATGGTCGTCCCAGTAAATAGCTGTAAGCGGGAACAATATTCATAACCTAGAAAGTAATATGAAACAAGTGTGGGCCTATATGAATAGGAAAATCTGCTTCCCCGATGACAGACTTCCTTGATCCTTTGAAAGCTTTCACAATTATGCCACTTGGGCGCATGGTAGCTCTTTGGTACTTCAGCTTCATAAGCGTGCTCCTCGGTATGACATTTAAAGTGGATCCATTGTGTGATACAGTGGCAGAACCGACTGTGAATATTTGTTTGTGTTTTTTGTTCGTAAGTGTGCGGTAAGCAAGAGTCGCCACTGACTATTATTTCATCCAACAAAGGAAAAGGGAAAAGAATAGAAAAAACCTTTTTCGAGATGTTTCTGAGTACGGGGATAGATTATAGAAAGGGAAGGTGTTAGCACCCTTTCTATCCATGGTTTTCCATGGGCTCTTAGGTACTTGCTCATTTTGAAATTGCTTGTGTATGCTTTGAAATGTTTTTGTTTAACTTTGTGGTAACCCCTGTCTCTTTCCTCAAGATTGTGACGAAGTTATTTTTGAAAATTGTTTTGAAAGTGTTTGTGTGAAAGAGTTTTTGTTGTTTTGAGAAAGTACTTAAGAGTTTATACCTACTCAAAAAAGACTGTTCATTTTCTTGTTTCCTTTAGATAGCGCTATCCTACTATTAAGGAGTAGGTAGCCCCATCGTTGGAGTTTAAAGGACAATCGAAAGGGACGAAAGAGACAATTACGATCACTAAAGCAATGGTTATGAAACCTTAGTAATTACCCTAAAGTCCTAAAGATCATTCCAAGGAAACATTTGAATGGGTCATTTTTTATCTTTTGGGACTAGAGTAAAATCACTAATACTCCCTATACTTCATGATCATTTACCGAAGGAAACCGAAGTGGGGTAAACCCTAGGAGTGAGCATGTGAAAGTGTTTATTTTCCAGTTTACTTATCTTTGCACAATTAGGGTTTTCTAATGTTTTAATTTCATTTGTATTTTGCATACAATCCTATTATCAATCATCTAGCAATTAATAGTTGTGGAAATTAAAAGCGGGAAAGTAAATCTACGCTATTACAAAGCTTTGGGGAGGGGGCTACATAACCCAAAACTGGGGATTAAACAGTAAGTAATATGCGGTAAACCCTGATTAAAATCTATTACAAACCCGAAGCAAATACAATAATTGGAATTAAAAATAAAATATTGCGCGCGAGAATAAAGTAAATATCCTAAAGAATCTATTTAAATAAAGAAGATTTTTTTGATTTTTTTGATTGAGAAAATTAAATATTTGCAAATTAAACCTAATTTTGTAATTGATTTTAATTATGAAAAAAGAAATTAAATTACCCTAATTAAATTAATCTAATTAATTAATTAAATTAATTATTAAAAAAACCTAATTCTAATGTTTGGTGACTTTATGAGTTTAATAAAAAAAGATTTTTTTTAAATAAACAAAATAAATAAAATGAAATAATAAAAAAATAAGAAAGAATTTAAAAAGAAAATTGGGCATGTATAAAGTGAATTGGGGGTGTGGAATGGAATTTCCAAGGCCCAGATTGGTTGGCCCATGTTCCTTGCATGTGATCCAGTGTGGCTCTTGTCTGAGGGTTCACCATGTGTAGACTTTGATATATGCTGGATCTGGTGGCTGGATGGATCCAATGGCTAAAGTTTGGAGCGCATGATGGGCACACGGAATAGTGACGCACTGAATATGCATGAAATTGTTAAGAAAATAATAAAAGCACACACCTAGGATCGAACCCAGGACGCTTGCTTCATAGGCGCGCCCTTCCACCATCTATGCTAGTTGGACTATTTGTAAATATAATAAAGCAAATAAAATATAATTGAAACAAAGTGCCTTGCCTAGAAACACGTGCTAATTTTAAATGGGCCAATGGTGTTCTGCCACCTCTTGTCTTCTTCCCCATAACTGTTGTTTTTTATATCAGCTTTTACCTACAGACAAAACCGTCACTAAAGGCTATAGTGACAGTTTTTGTCCGTAGCTACATCCCTGCAAGATTCAAAAATATAATACAAGCAAGATAAATCAAAACTAAAGGCATAGATCAATTGCAAATTATGCCCTGAGTTCATTAGTACCCATAACTCGGTCTAATTTCGCCTCTACAGAGAGTCCCAAATTTGGGACCTTAAAACTCTAACAATGGCATCGTGCAATTCCTGCACTTGAACTCAGATTAAACCATCCATAAACAATGCAAATGTGATAACAAGCATGGATATGTGATCAAAACATGTTTATAATGGGTAAATCAATAAATTCGAGCTTGAGAAAAATATGCAAATTGTGGTACTGTAACGACACGATTCTTGATGTTTCAGGCCTTGAGGATGATTGGAATAGCTTCAGAACACGTTCAAGAACAGATTGCTGACTTTGGAATTGCTTGAATTGGTCTATGGAAGGGAATCCGATCTGCACTTTTCTTCCAAAATTTTCAACTTTGTTCTTCAGTTTTCACGACCCAATCCTCCTTCTCCTACTCTGGGAATGTTTGTGACATATAAGAGACTGATTTAGGTTAACAAAATTGGACTGTATCTTCACACATTATTGAGATTTTATTTGATTTTGTTCCTTGCATTATTTGTTTATAAAACAAGATAAATTGTGATCTTTTCCAATCAATTAGCTCTTGCACGATTTGGATGATTTGCTAGTTGTTCATTGACTCATAATATGCTCATAAAATCAAATCTTGGATTTTATTTCATTATTCTACTATTTAAATTGATTTATTTTGATTTAAATGGATAAAAATCAAAATAAATAATAAAAATTATAAAATAATAGGTGGATAAGCTCAGGGGACATGGGCCATCTTAGGAACAAGTTTCAAACAATAAAACATGGGCCCATTTGGAAAAAAAAGTCATTTTGATCAATGTTGACTTCATGCACATTTCCAAAAATTGGTCAACTTTGACAATACATATCTCCCTAAATTTTAACCCTAAGAGGGTGTTCTTAGACTATTTAGAAATCTTAGTATGTCCCTTAAACAACCTCTTTGGTTTCATCACAAATGGATCTTCCATGTGCATGTAAGGAACCTTGACCCAAAAGGTGTTTTTGTTGACTTTTTGAAATGACCTATAATGTCTGAATTTATATATTTTCATGAGTGAATTTATTGAACTTTAAGGATGAATATGAATTATAGGTAATTGGATTCTCTTCAAAATAAGCCTTGGATGAGAAATTTCTGATAAAGTATGAGAAAGTTATGCCTGGTCAAAGTTTGGTTGACTTTTCCTATAGAAACCCTAATTTAGCAACTTTTGAGTTTTGATGAATTTAGGGTATTACTTGAGGAATCATAATCAAACCTTGATAAAATGATGGATATTACTTCAAAATGTTGATGTTGACCAAAAATCTTGAAGTTTGACTGTATGTGGGTCACAGTTGACTTTTGACCTACCACAATTGATTTCCAGGCATCTGAGCAGTTGACTGAGCAATCATGTAGTGCAAGGCATGAAACTTGGCATGTATGATCTTGAAGACATATTAGGGCAATGGAAATCATTTAGGACACTTGGAACCCAAACATCTTGATGAAAATGGAAACCCTAGTTTGAGGATCATAGTCTTAAGAGGAGGATTTGTCTGGTCAATTCTTAGGCATCCTTGGGCAAGTTGAGGACCTCTAGGAGTATAATTTGAGTAAAAACGGGAGGGAAAATTTTGGGTTGCAACAGCTGCCCCTGTTCAATCTTCTTATACCTGAGGATGTAGATTGGCTTGTCTGCCTTTCGTGATCTGAGGGTGGAAGATAATTGAACACTAGAGTGCCTATAAATTTTCACTTGCATGAAGTGAATTTTGATCGATAATATCGGGAATGGGCTTACAGATGCCATTTGGAAGGTGACGGAGAATCTTCGGAGATGGGCTTGAAGATGCCATCCAGAAAAGATATCGGTTGCATAAGAGATTCCTTTGCAAGAATTCCTGTACCTGCCGTTGAGGAGGACTTCAACGGGGAATGTTGATTTATGTCTTGGGAAATAAAGTCTAGGAGCTTCGGTTTCCCATTACTCTACTGGGGAATTAACTCTTGATTAAGGAGGAGGAGGAATTGAACAGCTTATTTAACCAGGGTCCAGGCTGCACAGCGACTTACCAGGGAAATGTGAAATCGACCGTACCTGGTCGGGTCCAGGTCTTACAGTGTTGTAAACTATTGTCTGGAGATAAAAAAGAAGGAACTTGGATAGTAGGGTTACTTCGGAATGAAAGCCTGGATAGTAGGGCTATAAGAAGGAATCTGGGTCGTAGGGTTACTTTGAAATGAAAGCCTGGATAGTAGAGCTATGAGAAGGAACCTGGGTAGGGTTACTTCTTGATGAGTTTGGGTAAAACTGCATCTAAACCGAGAAGGAACCTAGGTAAGGTTGCTTCGTAAGGAGTTTGGGTAAAACTGCATCTGAAACAAGAAGGAACCTGGGTAAGGTTGCTTCGTGAGGAGTTTGGGTAAAACTGCACCTGAACCGAGAAGGAACTTGAGTAAGGTGGCTTCGTAAGGAGTTTGGGTAAAATTGCATCTGAACCGAGAAGGAACCTGGGTAAGGTTGCTTCGTGATGAGTTTGGGTAAAACTGCATCTGGACCGAGAAGGAACTTGGGTAAGTTGGCTTCGTGAGGAGTTTGGATAAAACTGCATTTGTACCGAGAAGGAACCTAGGTAAGGTTGCTTCGTTATGAGTTTGGGTGAAACTGCATCTAGGCCGAGAAGGAACCTGGGTAAGGTGGCTTCGTGAGGAGTTTGGGTAAAACTGTATTTGAACCGAGAAGGAACCTGGGTAAGGTTGCTTCGTGATGAGTTTGGGTGAAACTACATCGGGACCAAGAAGGAACCTGGGTAAGGTTGCTTCATGAGGAGTTTAGGTAAAACTTCGGGAGGAACCTGGGTAAGGTTACTTCGAGATAAGTCCGCGTATGGCTATGGGAAGGAACCTATATTGTAGGGTTACTTCTTGATGAGTTCGTGTGAAACTTTATTTTGAAATTTATGAGAAGGGGCCCGTGGTAGATTTTTTGTTCAAGATAAGCCCGTGTGAAGCTACCTTTAGGAGAAACCCGTGTAATATTACTTCGTGACAAACCCATGTAAAGCTGCATTTGGTCGTGCAGATAATTACTCTGTTTAGTTTTAGGAGCTAATCTTGGACCTGTTGGAAATTGTTGAGATAACCATCTTTCTTGAAAAGGTACATGATTAATTATATGTGATGCATGAAATGCATTGTATGATGATGTTCTCAAAATAAATGAGATTATGTTGTATGCAATATGTGTGTGCACGTCATGATGTATGAACATGAAATGCTATTGTGATATGTCTGAGTCTGGGAAAATAAATCCATGACTGTTGTTGGAGAGTACTGGAAATTGAGTTCTTGACCGTCATAGAAAAAGTAGTTCTTCTACTTCCGTTGGAGGTGGTGAATGGAGACGACTATGCCGTGGATTTACTCCTTTTTGTTTGTGAATATTCTACCAGAGAGAGACTCTGCTAGAGAATAACTCTACAGAGGATGAATTTCTATAGTTGGAGGAATAAACTTTGTTAGGGGTTGAGCTTCCGAATTCAGAGAAATAAACTCTGCTTGGGAGACAAATTTATGAACCGCTTGCGACTTATAAAATTTGGCTGGGGAATATAGACGTTGATAACGAGAAATCGTATCGTATAATTGCTATGTTTTTAGTCCGTTTTCATACTGCATTAATCCATTTAACTCCCGATTGTTCCGAGTTTTTATGTATTTTCACTAGTACAACATGTCTCAAGTCAATTTAGTGGAAAAAGATCATATGAATAAAGTTAACATGAAAACCAGAAGAAAAGGAACAATTCTGCAAAGTTCTGCAGTTTTTAATGTTGTGACGGTCGTTACACATCACTTACGAACGTAACGTGCTGCTAAGCATCTTACGCCCGTCGCCTTGGTGTTACGACCGTAACACGCTTATTACATGAATAATGCCCGTAACACACTTGTGGCGACCGTTACACGCTTAATCCAACTTTATGTAGAACGTGAGGTGAAGACGTGGAGACGTGGGCAACAAAAAGAAAGGAGTCTTCAGATACTCCTACAATTTATCAACCTCACCAACGCCCAGTCTTCCTGTTTTTTCTCCACATCTGAAGTGCAATGCCCACGTTCTTTTTTTTTTAACTGTCAATTTCTCCTCTATAAATACGAGAGATTTCGATGAAGAACAGACAGAGTTTTATTTTCACAAATTTCTTGCGGAAGCTCTACCGAATTTACGAACTATTTCCTAGTTTGCATTTTTCCTGTTGTTCTTGTTTTTATTTCCCTTTTACCATTTAATAGCCATTTCCAACATTAGTAAATTGCTATCTTAGTTATAATTTGTTTTTAGCCTCAGACTTCGTTTCGAGTTTCGATTCCGAAGGTTCCAATCTTGCCGACTTGTGGAAGAGGGAGCTTGAGGAATAGTATTATTATTCAGGTTTTAATCGCATTTAATTAATTTTAAGTACAATTTGTTTATGTTCAATTACTATTATTTATTTATCATGAATGTTTCACTGCTTTCCAATTATATTTCCTGTCTGTCTATTTCAAGTACCATGGCTAGCTAAATTTCTAGAGTCGGGATGTGATAATAGTAACTGAATGGATTAAATTGTTCCTAAGCTAAAATCCAAATTAACTTAATTTATGGCTGTGACTTTTTATAATTAAAATCAATATTTTTGTTACAAGAGTAAGAAAAGTAGAATAGGTTAGGATCAAGACCACGAGAGTGTGAGGTTTTAATCGGGTAGTTAAAGTTAGGCATTTGATTTAAATACAGCGAGAGCGCTTTAAAATGAATTAGACTTTATTAAGTTTTCAAAGAGTATTTTCTAAAAACTTATGGGCTAGCAAGAGCAGGCATAGGGCTTTAGGGGTATAATCCGAGATAAGACCACGAGAGTGTGAGTTAAGGGTTTTTAAACTGATAATTTCTACAGAACCATTTAAGATAAACATCTTTATATGCTTAGGTTCGATTAAATCCACTTAGGTTCCTTATATTACATACCGACCGCTTTATTATTATTATTTCCTTAGTTTGATTTAGTTTTCCTCTACTTTAACTTCTAAAAACCAAACGTGACAACATCCGCCTTAGCTAAACTAGCAAACCTTTATAGCACTAGAGTGATTACAAAGTCCTTGTGGGTTCGACATCTTTTTATTACTACTGCGATAGGTTGTGCACTTGCAGTTAAGATACCGTTAGATATATTAGGTCGATCGCACGTCAAGTTTTTGACGCCGTTGCCGGGGAGAATTCAGTGTGGGAGACGTTGTGCTACTATTCAACTCTAGACTTAGGCTCTTTCCTGGAAAACTGAAATCCAGATGGTCTGGTCCTTTTGAAGTTACAAAAGTATTCCCTAGTGGAGCAATAGAAATTAAGGATAGGAATAGTGACCCGTTCACAGTTAACGGACGGCGATTAAAACAAAATCATCACATTGAGAATAGAGACTATGTGAATAGTCTAAATCTTTTTGAATTACCCATTATTTCCCCTGAATGATCTACTGCTAAGCACTATGGCAGGCTTATGACGTTAAAAACAGCGCTTAGTGGGAGGCAACCCACCTATTAGTTTTTGTTATTGTTTCCGTTTATTTCTATTTATTACTTTTGATTTTCTTTTCCGTTTCTGCATTTATTTCTTTTAAAGCCTTATTTTCATTATTTTATTTTCCATTTTTCTAAAAATCTTTATAAAACTGCTGCTGATTTTAAAACAACTTTACTTGCTATGGGATTTCTGAAAAGTCTTTTTCTATCTTACCTTCTCCCCTGATTTGTTCCCCCATTTAATGTTTACTATAGAACCACAACCCAGAACTTTATGGAAACCACTTTTAGAGAAAGGAACCAAATGAGGAGATTTGAGGAATTGTCACAAAGGAACATCAGTATGACTCTGTATTATGATGAACCAACCATGGACACCTTAGGTATTAAGAATAGTGTCCTTTATCTGTTTAACCAACTAAGATGGGAAAAAGCCCACATTAAGTCTAAGTTTGTCACATATCGCGAGCTTACCTTTGAATTTTTGAGCTCCCTAGTTCATATACCTGAGCACGGTTTCGGAGCCAGAAAAGGATTTATAGCTTTCAGACTATTCGGTATTGAATTCATTTATAACCATAAGGAATTAGCTGACCTACTAGGATTCCCTAGCGTACATTTTGCTTTTACTACCACCCAGGTGGAATTAATGGATTTTGAGCTAGATTACTTTTGGGGAACCTTAACCAGAAACTATCACCCTAAGCCGGATAGCATGGACAACAATGAAATACACAACCCCTCTATCCGCTATTTTCATAAAATTCTAGCCCATACTGTATTTGGAAAGGAACGGAACCGTACTGCAGTGTCTAAGGATGAGATGTTTTTAATGCACTGTATGACCCAAGGCCGACCTGTTAATGCTGTGCCATTCATGATACAAACCTTTTCTCGCATTTTTCAGGACCCTAATGAACCGATCACCGTAGGAGGCCTAGCCACCATGATTGCCAATGCCCTCGGACTTAGATACCAACTGCATAAGTGTACACACTTCGGTTCGATTCGCCCTATGAATATTGATTTCTATTTCGACCTACGCATAATAAGAAATCTAGGTCCTACACCTTTTGAATACCTGATAAGGAATGAAGTTGTCACTTTATTTACTCTTCCAAACCATGCTAAAGTGAGTGTCCACAATCGTGATAACTGGCTTTATGAGCTAAACCCTCCTGACCATCCTTCAACACCTGAAACACCACAATCTTACCAAGTTACTGATGATAAGATGTTGATGAGAGTGATCCTGAGACCCCTCCTGGTTACTATGACATTAACAACATTGCAGAGGATATTGAAGCCCCTGAAATAACCAAAGGAGAATACACTCAGAATTTGAACAAAATCTTAACCACATTGGATTTATCAAACTGACATTAATGGAATCAAGGACGAATTGAAGAGCATACGTTCGGACATAATAGGCTTGACTGACATAACTGTGGAGCAATTTTATCACATGAATTCAGCTTTAGAAGATTTAAAAACGAGACTTGGATGAAGTAGCAGTGATCAGCATTTGTTTTTACTTTTCTTTATGTTTTTTTGTTTCTAGGCAGTTTCCCTTTCTGCAAATTTAAGATTTCATTTTAATTCTGCACAAGTTTACTTTCTGCAACTTTTAAATTTCTGTTAAAGAACAAATATTCATTTCAATGCAAATTTCACTTTGTTTTTATTTACAAGTTTCATTAAATTTAGTGCATGCTACAACAAAATTCAATTCACTGCATATTTATTATCAGTAACCTATTATACTGATACTGGCATTTTGCAAATTTTGTTCTGATTGATTGGTTGTATGATAATTGGGATGTGTACTCAAATTTACTGATATTGTGTTTAATATATATTGTTGAATTACTGTGTTGGAATATAAGGTGTGTTGGAATTAATCTGCTTCATTTATGAAATAAGTGCTGTCCGGTTTGGAATTGCAAATATTGTAGCTTTAACGGTCGTAGTACACCTATGACGATCGTAACACGCGTTTCACCGTGTTACGCCCGTGAGCCTCCTGTGACGATAGTCACGCGCGTCTGAAACACGTCTTCTGCTATTCCAGAAGCAGTTTCTCCTTCTCACTTCTCCCTCCTTTTCCCAAAACCGTACACCACCCATTAACATTCCAACTTCCCACATGTCTTCCTACACTATATATTCAACCCATTTCTTCATATTTTCCATATCTCTCAAATCCAACCCCTTTCACGTTTCAATCCCCTTACATGCAATGGCCAACGACCAACAGCAAATCCCTAACATCATTCTCAGAGAAGGAGACCAAGGAGAAACCCAGAGAATAAAGTTCCAAAAATTCCAACGCCGTGGTCTCCAACCAACTCGGTATGTCGACCTCGACTGTCTGAGAGATTTGGGACTGCTTGAGAGCGTCCAACAACTTCTGCAAAATGTCAATTTGTGGAATCTGTGCAGCCCACCACAACCTATCTATGAAACTCTCACTTTGGAGTTTCTGAGTTCATTTTCTTACATCAGCCATACTGGAGCCACCAACCAACTCTCTGGCGTGACCAAATTCCGCATGTTCGGCACTGAGTATTTGCTAACACAAACTGATATCGCGCGGCTGCTCGGTTTTAGTTCCGATGAAGGTGTCCACCTTCGTGTGCCGGATAATTTCAGCGAGGAAGCATTCAACTTATGGCACAGCATGACAAACAATCGTGCAAGCTCTTATGACCACCTCAATGCCACCCATATCCATAATCCAACCATCGGATATTTTCACCGCATCCTTTACAACACCATCTTCGCCAGAGATAGGAACCACAAGCTCAACTCCAAGGAGCTTTTCTTCATTCATTGTGCATTTACCGACCATAAGATCAACACCGCTCCATTTCTATTGGCCCATATTCACTCCATTTGCACTAGAGGCGGAAAACCCTTCTATTTCGGAGGGATTGTCACTAGCATTGCTTACTCTGGACCACTGCAAGTCTGCCCACCTCATCCATGAGCGGGAAGATGGCAAATTCCACCCTGTGATCCGAAACATCATTTATAATAACATTATTTTGCCTTGCAGGGACCGAATTGATCCTCAAAAGAGAGCCAATTGGCTATTCGATCTTGCAGCTCCCGAGGGCCATGTTCCTATTCATGAAGAACAACCTGATGCCCCCGCGGACGAGATACAAGAAGAGTTGGACCGAGATGCCCCCGTTCATGAAATTCCGGAAACTTCATCCGCACCACCTCCTATCACTCTTGAAGAAATTCTCCGAGCCATCCACCAGCAGAATCAAATGGGTGTAGCACTTGCAAGAAAACAACAGGAGCAGTATGACAGTTTATGTGCACAGAACGCTCAGATTTTGAGTGGCCAGCGGAGCATGAACGAGAATTTAGACGATGCCTTGTCTGAACTAAACGCTTTAAGGATAGACGTTAGCACTCTTGGCTCCCATGACACTGATTCCAAAGCCACACCTACCAGGCGATCACGCACCAGGAGTAGAGGACGTGGACATCAGTAGTCTTTATTCTTAATTTGTTTGCTTTTGCTGTTTCTTTTTGTATTTGTATTTCCCCGCTATTATACCACAACATTGAGGATAATGTCTGATATAGTGTGGGAGAGGTACCTTTCCCTTTCCGCATTTTCCATTAAACAAGTAATTTTTACGATATTTCTCAGTTTCAATTCTTCCCCGCTTTATTTAGCCATACCAAAATTTTTTGCTTTATCTTCGCATAGCCCGACATACCTACCTTAACGAAATCCTAGTTGGGAAGCCGAGAACGATTCAACAAGATCGATACGGTTATGATACCTTAGACTTCCTACTTACGCGATCCATTTCAATAACCGTTATACTTATATCTTGAGTTTTTGTTCTAAAGTAACCCCTAGTAGTTTATACTAGCAGTCAACACCGTCTAGACACAAACCACGTGGGGAGCCGATGAATATAAGTGTTTGATGCCTAATCAATGAAATATCCTTCTTATCTCGCTGCTAAAAAGGAAAATTTGCACCAAAGTACAAGGTCGCATATAAGAGATGAGAAAATAATGAAGAAGTCCATTGTTGGTTGGTTCATAGGTATCTGGTTCTGAACTTGGTAGAGCGTGCTTTGGCTTGATCCCCACAACCTCCAATTTGGATAATATGTGTAGGGTTGCCACATTCGTGTACCAAACCCCGTGCTAAAAAGGATCAAAGTCACTAACCGGTTACTCCACTACGTACGTGCTAAGACAAAGGGCTTAATGTGATTGCGCTAGAACAAACCGGGTGAAATAGGTACAAGAGACTCTGGGTAGAATTATAACAGAATTATTGGACAGTTTGTTTAAAATGGAAGTCCAAGACTAGTTTGTTGCTTGTTTCATTAGTGTATCGTTAGTGTTTCACTTAAGTATCGGTCGAACTAACGATTGATTTCCCGTAATTGTTTTGAAAACCAAAGGTATGTTATGCATGTGCGTCTGATAAAACTAGTCCGATCTTTCTAAATGATTATTTTCTTGAGGACAAGCAAAGGTTTTAGTATGGGGGAATTTGATAGCGAGAAATTGTATCGTATAATTGTTACGTTTTTAGTCCGTTTTCATACTGCATTAATCCATTTAACTCCTGATTGTTCCGAGTTTTTATGTTTTTTCACAGGTACAACATGTCTCAAGTCAATTTAGTGGAAAAAGATCATATGAAGAAAGTTAACATGAAAACCAGAAGAAAGGGAACAATTTTGCAAAGTTCTGCAGTTTTTGATGTTGTGACGGTCATCACACATCACTTACGAACGTAACGCGCTGCTAAGCGTCTTACGCCCGTCACCTTGGTGTTACGACCATAAAACGCTTATTACATGAAGAATGACCGTAACACACTTGTGGCAACCGTTACACGCTTAATCCAACTTTATGAAGAACGTGAGGTGAAGACGTGGAGACATGGGCAACAAAAAGAAAGGAGTCTTCAGATACTCCTACAATCTCTCAACCTCACCAACGCCCAGTCTTCCTGGTTTTTCTCCACAACTGAAGTGCAAAGCCCACGTTCTTGTTTTTTTTTAACTGTCAATTTCTCCTCTATAAATACGAGAGATTTCGATGAAGAACGGACAAAGTTTTATTTTCACAAATTTCTTGCGGAAGCTCTGCCGAATTTACGAACCATTTCCCAGTTTGCATTTTTCATATTGTTCTTGTTTTTATTTCCCTTTTACCATTTAATATCCATTTCCAACATTAGGAAATTGCTATCTTAGTTAGAATTTGTTTTTAGCCTCAGACTTCGTTTCGAGTTTCGATTCCGAAGGTTCCAATCTTGCCGACTTGTGGAAGATGGAGCTTGAGGAATAGTATTATTATTTAGGTTTTAATCGCATTTAATTAATTTTAAGTACAATTTGTTTACATTCAATTACTGTTATTTATTTATCATGAATGTTTCACTGCTTCCCAATTATATTTCCTGTCTGTCTGTTTCAAGTACCATGGCTAGCTAAATTTCTAGAGTCGGGATGTGATAATAGTAACTGAATGGATTAAATTGTTCCTAAGCTAAAATCCAAATTAACTTAATTTCTGGCTGTGACTTTTTATAATTAAAATCAAAATTTTTGTTACGAGAGTAAGAAAAGTAGAATAGGTTAGGATCAAGACCACGATAGTGTGAGGTTTTAACCAGATAGCTAAAGTTAGGCATTTGATTTAAATACAGCGAGAGCGCTTTAAAACAAATTAGACTTTATTAAGTTTTCAAAGAGTATTTTCTAAACACTTATGGGCTAGTGAGAGCAAGCATAGGGCTTTAGGGGTATAATCCGAGATAAGACCACGAGAGTGTGAGGCAAGGGTTTTTAAACTGATAATTTCTACATAACCATTTAAGTTAAACATCTTTATATGCTTAGGTTCGATTAAATCCGCTTAGGTTCACTATATTACATACCGACCATTTTATTATTATTATTTCCTTAGATCGATTTAGTTTTCCTCTACTTTAACATCTAAAAACCAAATGTGACAACATCCGCCTTAGCTAAACTAGCAAACCTTTATAGCACTAGAGTGATTACAAATTCCCTGTGGGTTCGACATCTTTTTATTAGTACCACGATAGGCTGTGCACTTGCAGTTAAGATACCGTTAGACACATTAGGTTGATCGCACATCAGACATCGGCTCTCTAAAGGAGCTTTGCTGGGGAAAGTAGCTCCTACCTGGGGAATCCAATGTTAAAGCTTTAGTTGCCTCTACTATGTGGGAGTTGTCACTGTCCATAATATTGTGTTGTAGTATTGTCAAAAATGTTTTCTTGATGGCATATGATTCGTTGTTGGAATGCATGCATAATGCCTCAAGTGATTCAGATGCAGACCTGCCCCTGGTTATTTGGCACTTTTGGATAGCCTGCCACGGGTGTGTTAGACATCATGTCATGCCCCTTGCTTATGGAAGACCTGTTATGGGAAGTCTCTTTCCTACTAAGGTGATTCTGTCCATTGAGAGGATGTCTGTTCATTGAATATCCATTGTGCGGATTTCTCTGTTGTCAAACAATTAGTCATATGCAAACAATGTCATTTAAAGAATACAAAACTCATGTATATCTTGAAAAAACAATTTGAAATTGTGTTTTGTGTAGTAAAACAAATTTTGCAAGAATGTGATATCAACTCGGGATTCGTAACAAGTCCTACAGGAGTCAGGATACTTTTGTAACAGTATTCTCTCAAACTAACCCATGCTTCAGCTAGGACTTTTAAGGGTTATAACGTGGACTGGTTCACGGTTTAAGAAACAAAAGATAAAGGCTCAAAATTTATCTGTACCCACCCGTTCTTCGTGATGTCCTTTAGTCCTATGCTCAGTTAATTGCGCATTTAGAATCCCAGTTGAGTCCTGGAGTAATGTCCTTGATGTTTTGGTGATGGTTCGGATACTGAAAGTTTGTTTTTAATAGGCAGTCATTTTTGTAATCTTCTTTCTGTTGAGGATTTGTAGGACCTCTTTATTTTTGATTTTACTATCCCTTCTTTTGCCTGAACTGTTTCTTTTGTGATTATAGTCAGCGGGATGCCCCAGTTTTTTCTTAAGTCTCTTTCATAGGTTTTGACTTAATGGGATTTTGTTTTGAGAGATAATGATTGCCTGCTTTGAGGATTATGTGGATCCATCACCATATTTTTGAAGGTATCTTCTACACTATTTGTCGTGTATGAAGGATGAGCTTGCAACTGAATGCGCCTCTGAATTAACTGAGAAAACTACCCTGCCCCAAGTTTTGATTACGAGTTTTAATTTGTGTGAAAAGAAAAACTCCTACTTCTTTGGCTCGAAGGGGTTGACTAGGGATTATCTTCCTTATAACTCCATTGTTTGGGATTTGAAACAACGCCTGTACATCGTCAGCAAGATCTGTTCAAAAGTATATTATAGAGATTATGGTATCGTTTTCGTCATCCTCCTTCTAAAGGCTTAGAGCTTTTAATCGAGAGTTGAATATCACAAAAAGGAAGTATAAAGCAGTTTAAGCATAGTGAAAACAAATTAATTCAAGACAAACATGTGTAATGCATTAATGAAATAACAAAGTTTTGACATGATAATAATTGTTCAAATAAACAAAGAAAATACAACTTGATAATTCAAATGAACAAAAATGCTTTCAATCCTAGCCATGATTTGGCATGGGAGCAGTGATCATGTTGGGAGTCTCAGAAGGGTTGAATTCAACCTCTTTGGCGTAATCATATTTTGAATCTTGTATTTTAGCACCCAACAATCGTTAGTATCTTGCCTCAGGCTTCCAGAATGATAAGCACACCTTGCATCTGGATTGTTGTTAGAAGAGGAAGTCTTTGGGTTTGGATGAGGGTCTATCACCGTAATCAGATTCATCTTCAACATGTGTTATAGTGCGTATGACAATGGCATGTTGATTTGGGATAACTGCCTTTGAGGTCTTTCTAACCTTGGTTGATTGTTCCGTTGTTGTGGTTGTTGTGCGCGTGCCGAATTAGAGACCAGCACTGCCCCCACAGATTGGTGGTAGTCTGCCTTATTGTGCCCCTTCTGGCCGTGCACAGAATTGGCTTCCCTATTACCACCAAATGGCTTCTTCTCAGCACTAGAAGATGCATCCATCGGGATCTTCCCGCTCCTGGTACCATTTTCGACCCTCTCTCTTGTCAGAACCATCTCTGTTAACCCATATCAGGAATTCCCAATCAGCAAATTGAAGAAAGGTCTTGTCAGAGTGCCCATGAACATGTCTACCATTTCGCGATCAGTCAGAGGAGGTTGTACTCTTCCAGCTAGATCCCTCCATTTTTATGCATATTCCTTGAACCCTTCTTTCGGGCTCATGGACATATTCTGCAGTTGCACTCGAGTTGGTTCCAGGTCAGAGTTGTATTGGTACTGCTTGTAGAAAGCAGTAGCCAAGTCTTCCCAGGTATGGATGTTGGTTCCTTCCAACTGATAGAACCAATCCAGTTGAGTGCCGACCAAAATTTCTTGGAAGAAGTGGACCCATAACTTCCGGTCATCAGTGTGAGGCTGGATATTCCTCACATAGGATCTTAAATGTAACATAGGGAAGGAGACACCGTTGTACTTAGCAAATGTGGGGACCTTGAATTTTGGTGGGATGACCATGCTAGAAACCAGCCCTAATTCTTCAAAGTCCAAGCCATGTACTCTTTGGGTCTCCATTGCACTCATACGATCCTCTATCTATTTGTATCTATCTTCGGTGGGAAGATATTATTCATCATTGTAATCAGATTTACCTTCAGAAACCCTTGGACTAGGGTCTTCCTCCCTTGTTTCAACCTCTTGGTTCTCCCCTTCTTTGGATGAAGAGGTCAGATCAACCGTTTGCTTCAATGGTCCCTTAAATCTTCTGCCCATATTTAGGACACCAACGGTCTTCTTTGCCTTCTTCCTCTTCTGTTTCAGAATAAGGGCCTTCAGATCTTCCTTCCCCTTAGCCAAGGCTAGGAACATTTGCTGAAACTGGGCATTTTGTGCCTGGAGGTCCTTGATACTTTATTCAGAAGACATTTTTGCTAAAATAAACAGCACAGAAGATGAGAAACCTGTTATGAAACTTGTTTATGCAATGTCATGGACGATATTCGTATGCAATGATTTCAAGGACTCTTAAAGGCTCCAATTTTCTTAACCAAAAGAAACAAACGTTAATTGTATTAATAAGTTTGAATTGTTACAAAGTGTGCCTTTTAGGCTTACAATAAAACAAAACTTAAAGCAAAAAGAAAATTAGGTCTCCCATGAGCGCATCCTCTTTGGTGCAATGTAGATGTTTATATTCCTCTCTTCATGAAATAACCTAGTGAGTTCCAGGACCTTCTTCACATTGGCGTAGAATTAAGTTTCAAACGTATCCCACTCCTCTTTAAGTTGAACCCGGGATTTTTGTAATTCCTCATGATCAGTTGGCATGTCAGGATGGAGAACAAGATAAGAAGTGTCCCCTTCATCAATCGATTCCACAATCGTTGGTAGGACAGCAGGGTAAGGCATCATAATACTTTCAGCACGGGCTCGTATCCATTTGAGATAAGGCTCAAGAGGGATTGAGTTCTTGTGCCCCAGTGTCTTGCTATCAACTCTATGTACCATGCCCCAAGCTCGCATGAACCTTTTACAGTAACCCTAGGCATCATTCTCGTAGTCGAAGATGATTCCTTGGATAAGTGTATCGTGAGGACCATCCCTTCTCACATATCCAAACTGTCGCAGCGCCAAACAAGGGTTGTAAGTGATTCATCCCCTTATGCCTAAGAGAGGGACATTAGGGAATTCTTTGCATCGATAAATGATGGTAACATTCTCCAAGGATCGAGGGCACCAATGAATACCTGAATTTGTAAGAGTCATCAGCCTATGAGACCATCTCGAACCCTGTTCATTCTTCAAGACAGATCAGGGTAGGTGCGAAATAAACCACCTATCCAAAAGAGGAGTGAAACACAGAAGGGTCTCTCTTCTCTTTATAGTGCAAGTATGTAGAGAATGTAGGATATCTCCAAGTAGAGTAGGTACCGGATTGCGTGACAAGAAAACCATAACTGCATTCACGTCTATGAGTTGGTCCGGATTGGGGAACAATACCAAACCATAGATGAGAAGGGCTAATACCTCTTCAAAAGCTTGTAAGTCCAGGGTATCCCAAAAATAATGAGCTTTCTCAAACAAGAACTTAGCCAAAAAAACCTTGACACCTCTCCTAGTTTCCCAATTTTCAACTATGTCAGACCATTGTAAGGGAAGAGCTTTAGCAATATCTTCATGTTTAGGGTCTCTTTCCATGCCATTGAAAGGTACCATGTTAAGGATAGGCACCCCTAGTAACAGAGAAAACTCCTTCATAGTAGGCACTAATTTGTAATCCGGAAAGGTGAAGTAGTGATGTAGAGGGTCGAAGAACTGAAAGAGTACTTTTAACATTTCTTCATCAGGATTTGAGGTGACCAAGCTGAGAAGTCGACCATGTCTTTTAGTGAAAGGAGAGCTTTTAGGAACCCTTGATACACATTCCTTAATCTGAGGAGGTACCTTTACCAGACTGACTTGGATAGTGAATCTGCGGGCGAGGGTCGTGTCCTACAAAACAAGACAAAAGTAAACCCTAAGAATCCTTGAAATGGTTAGTATGATATGCTATGCTATGATGTCATGATTATGCTCAGATATAACAGATATAGCAAACACGATAAAATCACACAAAGACCTTAGGTTTAAGGCTTGCCTGAGTTTTAAGGTATACCCTCTTGAAGTTGGATTGGTTCAACCTGTCCTAAATATAGTAAGCGGGTTCTAAGGGATCTTAATATCACCGATCTTTCCCCCAAATTTCGTTCCGATAGACAATTGACTTGCCACCAAACAAAACTCAAGAGTCAAACCTCAATGAGTGTAGCAGCGAGTATCAACCGACTTTGGGTTTACACTAAAGACGGCTATCTCACTATGTCTTAAAAAGCCAAGTTGGTCAATTAAGGTGCTAAGGTCAGTTGATGCTTTATGATACCATGCATCGGCCCCGTATTTTCCTTGATTACTAAAGGGCTACCGGTATAAACCAAAGTATCGCATCAACGTAGCTACTATTTCAACTGTGTCGGTATACCCCGCACAACTCCCTCACAGTTTATTTCTACTTACCTAAAAGGAATTCCCCGATCCGAGTTTGGGATCCAAACAACCCTAATAGATACCCTTAAAAGTAAATCAAACAAGACAAGCCAAAGAAGCGATTAAAATGACCTAGATCCTAAGGTAACCCCCAATTTATAAATCATATCCCCAACAGAGTCGTTAGTTCTGTGATACGGTGGCAGAACCGGCTGTGAATACTAGTTTGGGTTTTTTGTTCGCAAATGTGAGGTAAGCAAGAGTCGCCACCGATTTTTATTTCATCTAACAAAGGAAAAGGGAAAAGAATAGAAAAAAAAATTTTTTTGAGATGTTTCTGAGTACGGGGGTAGATTATAGAAAGGGAAGGTGTTAGAACCCTTTTTATCCATGGTTTTCCATGGGCTCTTAGGTACTTGCTCATTTTGAAATTTCTTGTGTGTGCTTTGAAAAGTTTTTATTTAAATTTGTGGTAGCCCTTGTATCTATCCTCAAGAGTGTGACGAAGTTATTTTTGAAAACGGTTTTGAAAGTGTTTGTGTGAAAGAGTTTTTGTTGTTTTGAGAAAGTACTTAAGAGTTTCTACCTACTCGAAAAAAGACTGTCTGTTTTCTCGTTTCCTTTAGACATCTCTATCCTACTATTAAGGAGTAGGTAGCCCCATCGTTGGAGTTTAAGGGACAATCGAAAGGGATGAAACGGACAATTACGATCACTAAAGCAATAGTTAGGAAACCTTAGTAATTACCCTAAAGTCCTAAAGATCTTTCCAAGGCAACATTCGAATGGGTCATTTTTTATCTTTTGGCACTAGAGGACAATCACTAAGACTCCCTATACTTCATGATCATTTACCGAAAGCAGCCGAAGTGGGGAAAACCCTAGGAGTGAGCATGTGCAAGTGTTTATTTTTCAGTTTACTTATCTTTGCACAATTAGGGTTTTTTACTATTTTAATTTCATTTGTCTTTTGCATACAATCATATTATCAATCATCTAGCAATTAATAGGTGCGGAAATTAAAAGCGGAAAAGTAAATCTACGCTATTACAAAGCTTTGGGGAGGGGTTACATAACCAAAAACTGGGGATTAAACAGTAAGTAATATGCGGTAAACCCTATTTAAAAGCTATTACAAACCCGGAGCAAATACAATAATTGGAATTAACAATAAAATATTATGCGCGAGAATAAAGTAAATATCCTAAAGAATCTATTTTAAAAAGAAGATATTTTTTATTTTTTTGATTGAGAAAATTAAATATTTGCAAATTAATTGCAAATTATGCCCTGAGTTCATTGGTGCCCATAATTTGGTCTAATTTTGCCTCTACGGAGAGTCCCCAATTCGGGACCTTAAAACCCTAAAAATGGCATTGTGCCATTCCTGCACTTGAACTCGGATTAAACCATCCATAAACAATGAAAATATGATAACAAGCATGGATATGTGATCAAAACATGTTTATAATGGGTAATTCAATAAATTCAAGTTTGAGAAAAATATGCAAACTGTGGTACTGTAACGGCACCATTCTTGATGTTTCAGGCCTTGAGGATGATTGGAATAGCTTCAGAACACGTCCAGGAACGGATTGCTGGCTTTGAAATTGCTTGAATTGGTCTATGGAAGAGAATTCGATCTGTACTTTTCTTCCAAAATTTGCAACTTCGTTCTTCAATTTTCACGACCCAATCCTCCTTCTCCTGCTCTGGGAATGTTGTGGACCTATAAGAGACTGATTTAGGTTAACAAAATTGGATTGTATCTTCACACATTATTGAGATTTGATTTGATTTTGTTCCTTGAATTATTTGTTTCTAAAACAATCCAAATTATGATCTTTTCCAATCAATTAGCTCTTGCACGATTTGGATGATCTGCTAGCTGTTCGTTGACTAATAATATGCTCATAAAATCAAATCTTGAATTTTATTTCATTATTCTACTATTTAAATTGATTTATTTTGATTTAAATGGATAAAAATAAAAATAAATAATAAAAATAATAAAATAATAGGTGGATAAGCTCAGGGTTCATGGGTCATCTTAGGAACAAGTTTCAAACAATAAAACATGGGGCCATTTGGGAAAAAAGCCATTTTGATCAATGTTGACTTCATGCACATTTCCAAAAATTGGTCAACTTTGACAATACATATCTCCCTCAATTTTAACCCTAAGATGGTGTTCTTAGACTTTTTAGAAAGCTTAGGATGTCCCTTAAGCAACCTCTTTTGTTTCATCTCAATTGGATCTTCCATGTTCATGTAAGGAACCTTGACCCAAAAGGTGTTTTTGGTGACTTTTTGAATTGACCTATAATGTCTGAATTTATATCTTTTCATGAGTGTGTTTCTTGAACTTTAGGGCTGAAGATGAATTGTAGGGAATTGGATTCTCTTCTAAATGGGCCTTGGATGATAAATTTCTGATAAAGTATGAGAAAGTTATGCCTGGTCAAAGTTTGGTTGACTTTTCCTATAGAAACCCTAATTTAGCAACTTTTGAGTTTTGATGAATTTGGGGTGTTCCTTGAGGAATCATGATCAACCCTTGATCAAATGATGGATATTACTTTAAAATGTTGATGTTGACCAAAAATCTTGAAGTTTGACTCTATGTGGGTCACAATTGACTTTTGACTTACCATAGTTTATTTCCACGCATCTGAGCAAACTTGTAGTGCAAGGCGTGAAACTTGGCATGTATGATCTTGAAGACATATTAGGGAAATGGAAATCATTTAGGACCCTTTGAACCCAAACATCTTGATGAAAAATGGAAACCCTAGTTTGAGGCTCATAGTCTTAGGAGGAGGATTTGTCTGGTCAATCCTTAGGCATCATTGGGCAAGTTGAGGACCTCTAGGAGTATGTTTTGAGTAAAATGGGAGGGAAAATTTTGGGGTGCAACACATTGTCAATCAACACATTTGACAATGAATCGTTCTTACAGTTCATGGGGATATGGAGATCCAAGTTATGATTCCTTCCTTCATCAGGCAACTTATCATCACAAAAACTTAGGTTATTACAGGAGGTAATATTCCCAACAACACTACTGAATTGGTCTAAAGGCGTATCACTTTCCATGAAAGATTGATCCAACACTCTCATCAAAGATCCCCTTTGGGCAGAAGAATTCATTAGCAAGGCTAGAATAGATATCTTGGATGGAGTATGCAACAATTGATCTATGATCTTGTAGTCGCTCATCTTGATAATCTTCAATATATGGTCCACATATTTTTCCAGAGTAGTACCACTAGATTCCCCCATTGCTTTCTTGGGTTAGTACTTTCAATAACCTTTTTATCAGTATTAACACTCCTTCGAATGACATGTGCGAAAACACGGCCACTCCGGGTTACTTGACTAGTTTCAGCAATATTCTTGACATCAAATAAAGGTTAGATGGGAATCTCCATACCATCCTCTGGGATTGTAGTGTTGTATTTATATGGCACGACTTTGTCTGATTCGTAAGGAATAGGACCCGGCAAGAAAATCACCACTAGAGCAACGGTTGGCTTGCTATGGTACTCAATCTCTATAGGGGCAGGAACACCAAAACAAGGCACAATAACATTCATCCCCTCTTCAGAATACTTAGGAATCACAGAATCATTGCTAGGGAAGATATCTTCATCAGCGGAAAAGAATTCATTTGCAGAAGCATACTCATCATCTGACATAGTTTCGACCGAGCAATCTTCAATCACGTTAATCCCATGGTAATCATCTCTATTTCCTGAAATCTCTATAGTACCATTGTCCAATAACAACTGGACACCCTTTCTCACTATGGAACAACCACAAGAATCTCTGCAGCAGATCCGACAAGACCCATAATGGTGTTCTTCTTGACCATCCATGTGACAGAAGGTAGCGTGCAACTGCACCAAATCATCATTCATATGATCCACGTCAAAAATCCGAAATTCTCCAGGACATCCAAAGACCATATTTACATCTTCTTCGTACTCTACACTTGTCCTGATTATATGAATGAGGCCTTCGTCCATCATTTCCTGAAGATCAGCTTTTATCTTATCACATCCATGGATATTTGTACTGCAAATACCACAACCAACATGGTATGCATATAGTAAATGAACTCGCAGAGGTCAGTATGCATCTTTACCAAATATCCTCTAACCAGATTGATATCAAAAATCCGAAAGACCCCTGGACAACAAGCGACCATGTTTACAGCATTTGCACCTCTAGGCTTTGGTAACAGATTATCTTTCATGTTAGGGCCAACATCTTTAAAGGATAAGAGGCCAGATATCACCATCTTTTGTACTTCATATTTCAAAGGGTAACAGTTCTCAATACTGTGCCCTGGGGCTCCTTGATGAAAAGTGCACGTCTGGTCTGCCTTATAATACCAGGGTAGAGGTGAAGGTATAGCAGGGGGAGGCCTGGTTTAAACCAACTTATTTTGAATCAAAGCCAGGAACAACTCTGCATAGCACATTGGAATAGAGTCAAAAGCTTCTCTCTTCTGACTTTGCCCTTGATTTCTCTGAGGAGATGCTCTCTGATAGGCAACAGCGGTTGGAGCTATGTTAACGACTGGAGTCACAGAAGCAACTTATTGCTGGTACCGTTGATGCCTTCTGGGTGTCCTAATCTTCTTTTTTCCAATAACAGCATTCGTTTAACTTTCTTTCTTCCGAGAAAACTTGTACGACGACTTCTTTGTCCCTTCCTCTTTTATCAAGCACCCTTATCTAATAGCCTCTTCCAAACGAACACCCGTGCTTACCATTTCAGTAAAATCACTTGGCGCACTGGAGATTATCCTTTCATAATAAAATGATCCAAGGGTTTTCAGGAAGACCTCGGTCATTTCTTATTCTCCCATAGGTGGCACAACCTGAGCAGTTATCTCGCACCATCTTTACACATATTTATTGAACGACTCCTTATCTCTCTGAGACATTTCCCTCAACTGATCGCGGTCAGGTGCCATGAACATATTGTACTTGTAATGCTTGATAAAGGCTTCTCCCAGATCATTGAAGGTGCGCATACTATTACTGTCCAGACTCTTATATCACTTCAGAGAAGCACCAGGTAAACTATCTTGGAAGAAATGAATGAGCAAACGTTGATCATCAATATGGGTAGACATTTTCCTGATATACATCACAAGGTGGTCACGAGGGCAAGAGTTTCCCTTGTACCTCTCAAATTTCGGTACTTTAAATTTGGATGGCACCTTTACATTGGGAACGAGGCAGAGTTCACTAACGTTCTGTACAAATAATACTTTTCCTCGAAGGGCCTTCATTTCCTTATGCATCTCATTGAACTGGTCTTGAAAATCATCCAACCGGTCATAGAAACCCGCACTTTCGCTCGATGGAGGAACAAGACAACAAACCTCATCATTAACAAATGGCATAACATTCACCGAATGAGGTGCAATATAGTGGATCTCATTTCTAGCATCAAGAGTAATATGCACCACAGGAGGTGAGAGAGTAGAAGCAACTTGCACAACTGGAGAAGCTTGAGTGTCAATATTAAAACCTTTTGGCATGAAGTTATCCGGAATTCCCTACGGGTAACCCTGAGGCATACGGTTCTGAGCAACAGTAATTGGGGTAACAGAAATGGGAAATGATGGACCTTTAGAAGCAATTGTTGCTTGCTAAGGATGAGCAAGTGGTGGCTGATTCTGAGCAGCCACCAATGATTCCATCAAAGAAATCAGATTGGCCATATCGGCTTTCAAAACAGTAACTTCTTTGTGTATCTCGTGATTCTCTTGTTCAAGATTCTCCATTTTCTTCCTAGAATTAGCCCGAGTATTATACCAACGAGATAGCTTGCTAAACGAAGTAGAGAAATTCAGTAAGACACCTGGGTATGAACAGAAATGCAAGAAATACGTACAAGATGATACATGATATGCGATGTACATGATTTATTTTAATACTTTTAATATTTCAAGGGACTCAGAATTATAGACAATTTGCAAATATTAAAGTACTAAAACATTTTTGAAATACTGAAAATCTCATTATAATAACTTCAAAATGGGTTACAACTTTTAGTACAAGTTTCAACAATCCCAAGTACAAGAAAAGATAGAATCTAAAATCCTAAGAAAGCAAAGATGACGAAGATCACTCCACACACTGAGGCTTTTCTGTGAGTCTTGCAATCTGAGCCTTCAACTGCTTGTTCTCTTGTGCATACCTATCGGCGACCACTTTCCAATCACCAGAGTCGGGAAGTGAATGACTAAGTCCTAATCGAGTTTGAGAGGAAAATAAATCCTCTTGATTCCCCATTATCTCTACAGCACGACTCTCAAAAATCTCAATTAGGTCATCCTTCTTCTTCAAGTCCTCTCGATAGGACATCTCTAGAGTCTGACACTTATTATTTCAAGCCTATTTCTCCTGCTGCATCCTGAATAGGGCAAGCTGAAGCTCTTCCATGTAATCTAAAATGGGGGGAGTGGTCTTCATAAACATAACAGGCATAGGTGCTTCACGGGAATACGACATCTTCAACTGAATTTCACTTGCATGTACCCACCGGAGATAAGGTTCCAAAGAAACAACTCCTCTAGCTCCCAAGTCCTTTCTACTCTTTTTGTGAACATGGCGCCAAGCCTTTGCAATCTCCTCCTTATATTTCTTATGATCCTCTCCCTCTTTAAGAAATAAACCACTCAGATGAACACTATTTGGCTTATCTCTCATTAGATATACAAGCTGACGTCGTGCAAAAACGGGATTATAGTTAATTCCTCCCTTTGTACTAAAAAGAGGTACATTGGGGAAAGTACCACAACTACTGACAATCCCTACATCATGGTAAGCTTAATGATACCAAACAATATCTGAATGAGTGAAGTCCATAATCTTTGGAGCCCAACGAGGTTCCTTTTTGATGTCCCAGAAAGCATCGGCTCGAGGTAAGTAAGAAATAAACCACTGATACAGCAAAGGCGTGCAACAGATGATCATCCCTCCATGATAAGAATCCCAAATATGAATGGAGTAATAAGCATATCCTAATAATGTAGGGACTGGATTCCCTATCAAAAAGATCATGATGGCATTGATATCCATAAAATTGTCGATGTTTAGAAATGAGAACAACACATAAGCAAGCAGAGCAAAGATGGCTTCAAAAGCAACTGTACTCTTCATCCTAGAAAAGTAGCAAGCTTTCTCCAATAAAAACTAAGCGGGTAATCCTCTAATTCCTCCTTTGGTGGTCATGTGGGCCTCAATCTTAGACATCCCCAAATGAACCATAGCAGCAATCTCTTGAGACTTTGGCTCCTCCTCCAAACCGGTGAAAGGAACACGATCAGTAATAGGTAAACCCAGTAGATAAGAATAATCCTCCAATGTAGGCATCAACTGAAAATCAGGGAAAGTGAAACATCTATACATCAGATCATAGAATTGGACCAAAGTTGAGAGAATCCCCTCCTTCATCCTGAGCTTCATGAGAGACGCGGTGGATCCATACTTCTTCCAAAAATCTGTCTAACTCTCAATCTCGGGAATCAGACTCATCAAATCGTCTATCTTAGGATTCTTGGAACTGTACTCCTGAGTCTTTCTTTTTCCAGAATCCATGGTTAAAAGTACCTGAGATATTCTCAAAAAGTAAACTTTAAGTCCCTTGAACCAAAATGTTTTAAAAGATGATCATGGGTGTATGAATGCATGATGCAACAATCACACATAAGATCACAAACATGGGGGGTTCATAGGTTTGATATCATGAGCATGAGGTCAAAGGTACTACCCACAATGTATGGTCTAATAGCTTATCACCTTCGAACAAGGTTCTAAGAGATTCCCATAGTCTACATCCTTCCTTCGTATATTACCAATGTCCCAATTAACTCGATAGTTAGTAATATTCTCAAGAAAAACTCGTTTAAATGTAATATCTCGTGACAAACATTTCCGAATTACTCTGTCATAGTTTCCGCACTACTCTTAAAAGGCCAAGATGGGTTAAGGTTTCTACGGTCCTTAGTTTCAACAGGCTCCCAGGTTGAAAGCAGCACGTCTTCCCGATTACTCGGTAAACAACACTACAATCAAAGGGGACTCCACTGGGTGGGGAATCTCATGCCTCCTTTTTTGGTATTACTCCCTCAAATTTAACATGACTATATCGCCCGTCCTATCTTAAGTTTACCCAAGCCCGGTAGAGGACTTATGAGAAATCACAAAGCATCCTGAAAACTAGTAAAATCAAGACAAACATATATACAACATATAACATATAAACAACAATAGCACATATACAAATAAACAAAGATAGGCTCAACCAACTTGGGGATGGACCATCATTTGGTCAATCTTTCCCCAGTGAAGTCGCCATTTTTTCTGTAGCGGTAGAAATATTGAGACAAAGCCATTGGATTGACTTGACTCGCACAGATCAAATAAAAATCACCACCGTGCTTTATTGTTTCCAAAGGAATGGAAAAAGAGTGAATAAATCAAAAAAGAGGGGGAGAGAATCTATGTTCGGGGTTTGGTTATGCAAAGGGAAGGTATTAGCACCCTAAACATCTACGGTACTCCACAGGAACCTCTTTAAAAATTTGTGTATTTTGGCTATAAAAGTTGTATACAAAAATAGATAGTGGAGGTGAGAAAAGAAATATTTTTTATAATTTTTGCATCCACCGTGGTTGCAAACCTTTAGTTCCTATGTATCACCTTCCATGCAATAGGGGATCAGGGTACTCGTAGTTCACCTTTAAAAAATTTAAAATACAAGTGTGTTGGTTAATTTTAAGAGATGAGACATCATCGTCTTATCCGAGTGGAAGAACATACTTACTACCCATGATTATGAGAAAGGAGAATTTACATCATCTCAAAATGGAGGATATAACTTGATTTTAAAATCAACAAAGCCTCCCTCAACACCCAATTGGAAAATATCTCACTTCACTAGATATCATAGAAGTATACTAGCTCGAATCACTACAAGGATTAACAAGAGTCTATCTTTTGAGAAAATTTTAAAGCAAAAAGCCAAAGCGGAAAAGATGGTTTAAATGAGATTGATTGAATTTTAGTCTTCTCACAAAAATGTCAAAGTATTATTAAGTTGGTTAAAGTTTGATTAAGAAAATATTTTTGAAAATGCATGGACATAATTCCAAATTTATTGTGAAAGCGGTCAAGTTTAAAAATAAGAATAATTTTGAAAGGAGGGAGAAGGTTTTTGAAATTAAAGAATATGGGAGGAGATGAAGGAACTATGCTAGAGCATAAGGTAAAAGCTAGGGAAAAGAACCGTCTAAGCAACAAGAAGTCAACACTTGATACAATGAGTCAATGTAGAATACCCATCCTTTAGATTGAAACTAAACAAGCAAAGATAATGAACTTCTTAAGAAAACCAAGCTTCAAGTGCATTAAGTCTTCACAAAAATTTGGCAGAGTAATGGTTATATACAGATGAATTCCTAATCATAGACAAAGTACATAATCAGAATAACCTGCGCACAAAGAAAATAAAACAACCCAATATCTTGGGGTGAACCCCAAGAACTCCAGACAGAATAGCAATAGAAGTCAGAAGGTATCAAGGTAGGTCAATGTCTCTACTCCTAAGTCAAAGAAGTTCATAACTCCAAAATGCCAAGGATAGTAGGCAAATAGTCCAAGTAAAAGTAAAGCTTTTTATTGTTCAAGTTTGTTATTAGGTATCTTCAAAAAGAAAATGAAAAGCTCAAGTGAGAAGAAAAAAAAAGACATAAAGATAAATACTCAAGTGAGAAAAGATGAAAGTAGCATGAAATGAAAATGCTAAAATAAATGTGCTTAAAGTAAAAAGCATAAAGTAAAAGCATAAAATAAAGTCAATTGTTAGAAATTAGAGGTTTGTTGAATGACCATCTTGAAACTTGCATTTGAAAACTCATTAGAAGATTGATAAAACCAGAGCCTCTCAACAATAAGTTTCATTTGCTTTTTATCAAGTATATCATTCATTTCAAAATCTCAAGGCAACAATAAATGATCAATGATGTTTAAATGATTCACTTAGTTCCAAAATTTATGAAGATTCATTAGAGGATTGATAAGACCAAAGCCTCCTAACAATGAACCTTAAGTTTTGAGTGATGATATGTAGATCATCCTTTAACAACTTATAGCACAAAGGAAAAGAGGATGAGATGAAGAGAGATAGGATACATTTGAATCAAAAATTTAATCAAACTATCATTCAAATCATCCATCCATTTTAGTGGAGGTAAACTCAACACTCAAGATCCAATGATGTTAATGAAGTTTATGATCAACAATCACATAGCCAAAATATATTATAAAATAAATTGCATTTAATGAATAAAGTAAAAAAAAAAGAAAAATAATTTTTAAATTGTTTTTAAAATGAAAATAAAAGATAAAATAGTACACTATTTTCAAAGTATAAAATAAAAATTTAAAAAGACCATGGAAAAATCAACGTTAACCTCAAATATTTTTATAAATTTTTTTATGATTTTTTAAATTAGGGAAGTATTTTTAAACTAATTAAAATCACTCAAATAAGTGAAGAAAAAAGATCAAAAATAGTAGAAGTCAAGATAAAATTCTAGAAAAATTTCAAAAAGTCAGAAATGAGTAAAATAATTTTTATAAAAAATTTCAAAATTTAAAAACATCAAAAAGTATTTTTAAATGATTAAAAATAAGTTAAAATAAATGAGAAATTATAAAAAATATCAAATCTGAAAATAAAATCATGAAATTGAGAAAATGCATAAATAATAGTGTTGTACCCCAAAATTTTCCCTCTCATTTCTCAAAGGATCAACCAGGACCCTTAGGTTTACTTCCATCCAATTTCAAGCCTTGAATTACAAATTTTCCAAGAAAGTCATTCACAAGGGCAAAATGGTCAATTTCATACTGAAAAGTCAAACTTTGACTTTTGGATCTAAAAAAAATCAAGTCTCAAGAATCATATTTCATCAAGACATGTTGGAATGTGAGATTTGTTTCATCAAGATATTCAAAAGTCAAAATTACTTTGGAAAAGTCAAATATCTAAATACTTAGAATTTCTCTAAGTGTCTAAGGAATATAACAAGTTCAGAACTTCTGATCAGATTATCACCATGATGCAAGCTGATTCTGGAAGAATTCCTAACACAAGAGTTTTAGATCTCAATAAGACCTAAAATATTGCAGAACAGAATTTCTCCCGGAAATGCTAGAATTTCAAGTTATAAAAATTCAAAGACACGTCCATGAAACTAAAGCACCCAGCAAATTCTGGACACTTTCAAGATAGAGTTTGGTCAGAACTTCTTGGCCAGTTTTCACAAAGGTTCAGTCAGAGTTTACAAGGGTAATCCAAAGAAGGTTACAAAGCATGCTTCAAGCTTCCTGGAAAGTTTGAGAGCTCCTTCAGAACATGTTGGAGCAAGCAGATACAAAGATCAGAAGTTGGATGTCTACTCTAAGTCATACTGAAGTTGAACTTCTGATCCAGAACTAAGCAATGATGTAGAATATCACGTTGCAGGATTTCTGGTTTGATTAATCTCATCATCATTTAATGCTCACAACCACTTATGGGTCTTTGTTCAAAGGATTTCTCCACGTGTGGCATAGAAGTACCTTTACTGTCTTGGAAAAGCAAACTCTTATACAAAAGCGTGTTGGGCCCATGCGTTGCTTTTTCTTTTGAAGTTACCTTTCCTTAATTCCTGCTTATAATTCCAACTTAGGCGCTGCTAAGGCTACTAACCACCATGCTTGCTTCAACAGCAAGGCAGCACCTTAGCAGGTGATGGTTGTACTCTCCAAGCTACAAGATCTTTGCCTATAAATTGAAAGCCATTGGCAACTGTAAAAGGGTCGAAAAAATTGATAAAGAAAAATCCTTGAACCCCTGCTAAAATTCCAAGAGTCCAAAGTTGCAAACACAAAAATACAAAACATGTTAACTTTTGATTTCTTGCATTCAAACTCCATTTGTTCTCAATTGTTTCTTGACTAAAACCATCCATATAGTTTCTCATTCACATATTAGAAGCTATCTTAACTTCTGTGTTCATACTGTAACACACTCTCCATCCACCTCCACCTCAAAGAAGTCAGAACTTTACCCCTTGGTTATTCCAGAATTTTTCTAATGATTCATTACCCAAGTTGAAAGCTTCCATCCTGCTGAGTACATGAAGAAGTTGTTCAGAACATCACTAGAGTTCAGAACCAGACTCCAGCTCACAGAGTATTTTCCAGCTGCAAGGTAAGCTTCTGCTGACTCTCATCATATTACTTAGGTATTATCATATTTGCATGTTCAAAATACGATGTAGACATCATGTTTCTGAAGTTGTATGTATTCTGAAATTTCACGTATTTGTATGCCTAAGTAGGGAGTAATTTAGTTCAGAACTTCTTAAGGAAATTAGAATTAGAAAATTCATGCTTGCCTCTGATTTATAGTTCTGATATCTCTTGTTTCTGAAACATTATGAAACCTGCCATGACTGTAATATGTGCATCTTATGTTCTGTTGAGAAATGACTAAGTTGCAGATGTTTTGACTAGCATGGAGAGGGAGACTAAGTTCTGCCAGTGGTATCAGAACTTCTGAAATCTTCTTTGTTCCCAGCGGATCCAGAACTTCTAACTTTAACTATTTTTTCTAATATGATCTCTGTTTTGCAGTACGCCAAAGTCAGAACTTCTGATCTCATTTAGTCAGCAATACGCTGATTCTGTTTTCTTTCTCCTCACTATTTTTGCTATCACTTCTTATTTCATTAATCAAAAACACCAAAAAAAACATTTTTTTAATTTTACATGCTTTATTTTATTTCTTAAAACAAAAATATCAAAAATATTTTCTTAAACAAAACTTATCTCTTTTCTAAAACAAAACAAGTTCATTTCACATTTTCTTGTACATTCTTATTCATTCAATAAGGTTGTAATAGTAACTTAGGATTTAATTTTATTTGCAATCCCCATTTGTAAATATGTACCCCCATCCCCCTAATGATTGTAATAACGTAGAATATTTATTTTCCGCACTTTTATTGCTTTCATATATTGTTAGTAATTAGGGTGTGTATGGCAAGGAATGAAATTGACAAGTAGATAACCCTAATCAAGACTAAAAAAATGCATGCAATCAAACACACTTGCACACTAGCACCCTTAGGGTAATCTCACTTTGTTTCCTATCGGAAAAATAGTCATGTCCCTCGAACGTGGGCGTTTTAGCAAAGACCCTCGATAAAAGATCGTAGTCCCTCGATGACCCTCGATGTTGCCTTCGGTAAATGATCTATTCCCTAAATGACATTGCTAAAAACGTCCCATAGGTTTCCTTCTATGACTATACAAACGTCCTACACCCGTCCCTTCACATCCAACGATGGGGCTTCTTACCAAATTAATGGCAAGATAGCAACATCTAAAGGAGGAGGAAAATAACGCTTAAGACCTTTTGAGTAGGTAGGTTCACTCCTAGTTTCTCTCTTGCTCACAAAAAAATGTTTTTTACACCAACACTCTCACTTTAAAATATTTTCAAAAGGCAAACACTTTGTACGCGTTCTTATAGAAACGAGAATCATTAAAAAGACACCTTTTCAAAATCCCTTTCAAAAATACATCTCACAAACACATCTTTGAACTATTTTCAAAACAATACTTTGTACGCGTTCTTATAGAAACGAGAGCCATTGCAAAGTCACATTTTCAAAATACTTTCAAAACCCACACCACAAGCACATTCAAACAAAAGCAAGTGATCTAGCAAGTAACGAAGAGCCCATGGAAAACCATGGATGAAAATGGTGCTAACACTTTCCCTTTTCATAATCTACCCCCCGAACTCAAGAAAACATCTCTAAAGGTCTTTCCTGTGCTTTTTAACCTTTCCTTTTGGATAAAAAAAGTTGATGGCGACTCTTGCTAACCGCAACATTTGCGATCAAAAGTAAAACAAAAAGTCAGTTCTACCACCGCTTCACAGAACTGGCGACTATGTTGGGTACATAATGTTAAAAGTGGGGATACCTTAGGGTTAGATCATCTTTACTTGCTTTTCTTTGTTTGACTTGTTTGCTTTACATTTAAGGGTTTTCTGCTTGGGTATTGTTAAAAATCCTACACCCGGATCTGGGGACACTTATTAGGTAAACAGCAAAAGATCGTGGAGATTGTACGATGTAGATCGATATGGTCTAAATGATGGTTGTGTTGGTGTGACACTTTGGTTGGTACCGGTATCCTTCGTGTAGAAACAAAGAGAATACCGGGCCGCCGCATGGTGTCGTAAAGCACTAACGGACTTTAGAACCTTATTTGAACAAACTTGGCCATTTGAAAGTAGTGAGATAGTTGGCCTCAGTATAAAGCTGAGGATTGGTTGATACTCGATGCTACACTCGTTGAGATCAAACTTTCGGGATATTTCGGCCGCAAGAAAAGATTGCCTGAGCTGAAACAATGCCCGATAGAGGATGACCAGGGATATCGAGAATCCTTAGAACCTGGTTACTTTTCTAACACAGGTTTGAAACCAACTAAACTTTAAGAGGGTACTTACCTTTAACCTCATGCAAGCCTTTGAACCTAAGGTCTATTGTGTGCTTGGCTTGCGTGTGATTTATTCTGTTTGAACACAACATCATGCATCATAACATTGCATCCATTCTTATTACACTGACCATTTCAAGGACCGAAGGATTTTATCTTTGTTCTATTTTATAGGTCATGGCTTCCGCTCGTAGAAACACTATCTGAATCAGCTTTGTGAGAACACCTCCCCAACTCAAAGAACTAGTATCGAGGGTTCCTGAAACTTATGCATTCACCAAGAGACATGGTCGACTTCTCAACCTAGTTACTTCAAGCTTTGATGGAAAGATGATGGGTGTACTCTTTCAGTTCTTTGATCTCGAGCACCACTGCTTCACCTTTCCAGACTATCAGTTGGTGCCTACCATGGAAGAGTTCTCTCAGCTATTGAGTATATCCATTCTTGACCAGGTGCCTTTCACAGGTTTAAAATAGGTTCTGAAGCCAGAAGTCATTGCCTCAGCTTTGCATCTAAAACGGGCCGACGTGATATCCAATTGGGAAACAAGAAGCGGAGTCAAGGGTTTTCTATCCAAGTTCCTAATAGACAGGGCCTAGCTATTTTGGGATGATTTGGATTTCCAGGCCTTTGAGGAGGTCTTGGCCCTTCTAATCTATGGGTTAGTGCTTTTACCTAATCTGGACTTACTCATAGATGTGAATGCTATCAAGATTTTACTCTCTCACAACCCTGTGCCTACCTTGCTCGAAGATATCTTACACGCACTCCATACTCGTACCATGAAGAGAAGAGAGGTCCTTATGTGCTGCATGCCATTACTGTCTAGGTGGTTTATTTCTCACCTCCCTAGGTCAGTGCTGAAGAATGAAGAAGGTTTGGGTTGGTCGCAAAAGATAATGTCACTTTCTCACGCGGATATTCTCTGGTATTCTCGATTTTTGGGAGATGTTTCTATTGTTGATCGTTGTGGGGAGTTCCCTAACGTCCCGCTACTTGGCATTAGGGGAGGCATAACTTACAATCCTCGTTTGGCTCTGCGAAAATTTGGTTATGCTCGAAAAGATGGTCCTCATGAGTTACTTATCCAGTGCATTATATTTAACTATGAGGGGGATGTTCAAGGGTATCGCCAGAGGTTCATACGAGCTTAGGGCACGATAAACAGATCTGACGCCAAGACTTTGGGGCCGAAGAATTCCATTCCTATGGAACCTTATCTCCAATGGGTACGAGCTCGCGCTCAGAAACTTATGATGCCCTACATGGCCATCTTGCCAGTGATTGTGGAGCCCATTACTGAAGGAGATATTCCCTATACGATTCTCCATCCTGATATGCCCACAAATCTTGAAGAACTACAGAGGTCTTAGATCCAGTTGAAGAAGGAGCGAGATACTTATAGGGACCAGTTCTATGCCCAAGAGAAGAAGGTTTTAGAGCTCAGAAAGCATCTTCATGTGGAAAGAAGCCTTAATAATTATCTTGGCACGAAGAGGGAGCAACCTTGGGAAACTTGATTTTTTTTAGTTTTTAGAATTTTTAATTGTAACGCATAAGAGGAAATTGTACCCTGAATTCTACTAATAAAATCTTTGTTTCATTTTGGCTTGCAAATTTAAATTTCCCAAAGTCCTTGAAATCATTACATACGCATCCCACCCATAGCATTGCATAAATAGGTACCATTACAGGTTTCTCATCTTCTTCGCTGTTTATTTCAGCAAAGACGTCTTCTGAACAAAGCATAAAAGATCTTCAGGCACAAAATGTCCAATTTCAACAGATGTTCATAACTCTGGCGAAAGGGCAGGAGGATCTGAAGGCCTTCATCCTGAAAGAGAAAAAGAAGAAGAAGAAGAAGAAGAAGAAGAAGAAGAAGAAGTCCGCTGGTATCCTTAATATGGGTAGAATATTTGGGGGGCCGCTGAAGCAACCAGTTGATCTGACCTCCTCATCCAAAGAAGGGGAAAACAAAGAAAGAGAAGCAAGGGAGGAGAATCCTAGTCCTGAGGTTTCTGACAATGATACCGACTACAATGATGAGAAATATCCTCCCATTGAGGATAGATACAAGCTGTTAGAGGATCGGCTGAGCGCCATGGAAGTCCAGAGAATACTTGGGTTGGACTTCGAAGAACTGGGATTGATGTCGGGAGTGGTCATCCCGCAGAAATTTAAGGCTCCAATTTTCGCAAAGTATGATGAGGTGTCTTGCCCAAAGCTCCATCTCCGTTCCTATGTAAGGAAGATCCAGCCCCACACTGCTGATAGAAACTTGTGGGTCCACTTCTTTCAAGATAGCCTGTCAGGGACTCAGCTCGAATGGTTCTACCAATTGGAGGAAACCAATGTCCAAAACTGGGAGGATTTGACTGCTTCTTTTTACAAGCAGTATCAATACAATGCCGACCTGGCCCCTACTCATACTCAACTCCAGAGTATGTCCATGGGTGCAGGTGAAGGCTTTAAGGACTATGCGCAGAAGTGGAGAAACTTGGCTGGGAGAGTTTAACCCCCTTTATTTGACAGAGAGTTGGTTGACATGTTTCTTGGGATGTTGTCTGACCCATTCTTCAACCATTTGATCGGCAGCTCGTGAGCTGGTTTCATTGAGCAGATATTAACTGGAGAAAGGGTAGAAGTTAGGATCCAGAGCGGTAAAATACAGAAAGAAACCTCTTCGAGTTCAGTAAAAAGGCCCTTAACCGGTAAGAAGGAGGCCAATGCCGTTTATAGTTCGAGGGGTCAGAGAAAAATGGAATACCCTCCAACGGTAAGTGCTGTAATGATACTTATGCTTGCGGTTGCCCCACAAAGCAACAATCAACAAAGGATGGAAAGATCACAAAGGCGGTTCACCCGGATTAACATGAAATTGACAGAGGTTCTACCCCATCTGCTGAGATCCAATTTGGAAAACTTAAAGGAGGCTCCCAAGAATCCTAATACCACGTCTCCTCGGTACAATCCAAACGCTCGGTGTGCCTACCATTCTGAGAGTCCTGGCCACGATACAAATGACTGATGGACTCTAAGAAATAAGGTACAAGATCTGATTGAAGGCAAGGAGATTGAGTTCGATGCTTCGGAGAAGCCCAATGTCATAATTGCTCCCATGCCTAAGCACAACCGTGGAGTTAATGCCATTAATACTGATCTATTTGTTACCTCTATTGATGAAGTTTATACTCCCCTTATGACTGTTAAGAAGAATTTGTTGATGGCCGATTTATTTCAGGTTGTGGTGAAGGTTGCCACGTGTGTTCATCTCTTCCTACTGATTGCTATCTGCTAAAGACAGGTGTCCAGCGCCTGATGGATAGCAGAGAAATTTTGTTCGAGAAAATTTTGACTCCTGCGGTTCCGTTCGAAGATGTTGCTATTATAACCATTTCCACCAATCCTTCCAAGGCCTCCTCGAGAAGACCTGTTAGGATTACACCCGCTCCGAGAGTTCCTCCAATAATCACTTGTCTTAGCCCTGTCTCGTATGCCTCGGATAAAGTTGTCCCTTGGTATTATGGCGTCGATATCTACTATCATGGTGTTAAACAAAACCTGAAAAATGAAGAGGTTGATCCTGATATTAGTAAAATTGTCGGGACAAGCAAGGTTACCCGAAGTGGAAGGTTCTTCTCTCTCGAGATTTCCCCTAAGACTGTCAACAGGCCTATTGTCATTCCACCTACTATTCCTGCTAATACCTCAACTACTGCTCCTTTTCTTACTCCAATTATCACTCCCGTCGACGAGTCATCTGGGACCCGAGGCAAAGAAATCATAGGCGATCCTGCTCGGACGGAGGCGCCTAGAAAAATTGATATGTAAACCTCTAAGCAAGAGATAGAGGAAATATTGAAATTAATTAAAAAGAGCGACTACAATATGGTCGAGCAGCTGGGGCAGACCCCCTCAAAGATATCCATGTTATCCCTGTTGTTGTGCTCCAAGGCCCATGCGAAGTCTTTGATTGCATTCCTCAAAACTGTGCATGTGCCGCAAGAGACTTCAGCTGATCAATTTAAAGATTGCGTGGCTAGCCTGACTGTTGAAAATGGGCTGGGTTTTTCGGATGCAGACTTGACACCGAAGGGAAGGAAGCATAATTATGCTCTGCGTGTCTTGATTGAATGTAGGGGCACCACTATGGCTCATGTGTTGGTGGATACTGGGTCTTCGCTGAATGTTCTGCCCAAGAAGGCGTTGGACTGGTTGGATTGCGATGGTTTAACTTTAAAGCCTAGTAACATTGTGGTAAGGGCTTTTGATGGGTCGAAAAGAATGTTGCACGGGGAGATGGACATCCCTTTCAAAGTGGGTTCTCAGACCTTTGGATCCACCTTCTATGTGATGGACATCAGGCCATCGTACTCTTGTTTGTTGGGTCGTCCTTAGATCTATGAAGTTAGGGTTGTTACTTCTACACTACACCAAATGTTGAAGTATCCGATGAAGGGGAAGATAGTCATTGTGCATGGCGAAGAGGAGTACATGGTGAGCCACCTGAACTCCTTCAGTTATGTGGAGATGGACGGGGAATTCATAGATACCCCTTGTCAAAACTTTGAAGAGGTCCCCAGATTTTGGCGTCAACCGAGGCTACCACCAATACCAAACCTCCTCTGAAGATGGCTTCTCTCAAGGACGCCAAAACAGTGGTTGAAGAAGGTGGGTGTACCAATTGGGGACGGCTCCCTGATTTTACTCACAAAATTGACAAATTTAGTTTGGGCTTTACTTCAGGGGCTCAAAGGGCTGTTCGACGTGCTCGGGCTGGAGGACCTCCCCTACGCATCAGCAATCGTGGGGTCAACGCTATTGAAGACAATGAGGAAGACCCTGACATTGACAGCTGGATCTATCCAACTACCAACGCTGGACCGAATAATTGGATAGCTAGAGATTTTATTCCAGTTTCTTTTATTCCGCAGTAATTGTCTTACTTATGTTCTGAATTTGTAATGAACAATTTTATTAAAAAAAACTTTTTGGCCTTGTGCCTTACCCGAGGCACAATGTTTCTATCTATCAGGGTTATTATATGTCATTTCATATATCATCAATGAAGCATTGGACGTTCTTTGCATACAAATTTTGTGCTCTCTGTTTTTCTTTCTTTATTCTTTTCTATTTTTACTTTATCGATTCAGCTATGCTCTTAAACACACGCACATATCAAACTACAGATCCATATCCACTCTGGATCCCATTGATAACAATCCTACTATTACCAGCTATGACTTCGAAAATTCGATCAACCGAGCCGAGGACAAAGATGAGAATGATGGTGAGGTGCCTAGAGAGCTGGCTAGACTATTACAACAGGAAGAGAGGTCTATACAGCCTCATGAAGAGCTAGTTGAGACAATAAACCTGGGCACAAAGACGTATAGAAAAGAAGTCAAGATCGGCGCAAATCTGGAAATTAAGATCAAACAGCGGTTGATACAGATGTTGCGCGACTATGTTGAGATCTTCGCCTGGTCATATGAAGACATGCCTGGTTTAGACACTGACATCGTGGTACACCATCTCCCAACTAAAGAGGATTGTCCTCCAGTTAAATAGAAGGTCCTCCGTATGCACCCTGAATTGTCAGGAAGATTAAAGCAGAGGTCATGAAGCAATTCAACGCAGGTTTCTTAGTTGTCACCTCCTATCCGCAGTGGGTCGCTAACGTCGTTCCGGTACCTAAGAAGGATGGCAAGGTACGGATGTGTGTGGATTACAGAGATCTGAATAGGGAAATCCCCAAGGATGACTTCCCTCTTCCCCACATTGATGTTCTGGTTAACAACACCCCACAACATAAAATCTTCTCCTTCATGGATGGTTTCTCTGGATACAACCAGATCAAGATGGCTCCTGAAGACATGGAGAAGATGACCTTCGTCACACAGTGGGGCACCTTCTGTTACAAGGTGATGCCTTTTGGTTTGAAGAATGTTGGCGCAACCTATCAGCGAGCCACGGTCGCTTTGTTCCACGATATGATTCACCATGAGATTGAAGTTTATGTTGATGACATGATAGCCAGGTCTTAAACTGAAGAGGAGCATCTCGATCATCTACAAAAGTTGTTCGACAGGTTGAAGACATACAAGCTGAGGTTGAATCCGAAAAAGTGCACCTTCGGGGTAAGGTCTGGTAAGCTTATGGGTTTCATCGTCAGTGACAAAGGTATTCAGGTAGACCCCACAAAGGTAAAGGCCATACAAGAGATGCAAACTCCCCGTACTGAGAAGGAAGTTAGAGGTTTCTTGGGACGCTTGAATTATATCGCCAGGTTCATTTCACATCTGACTGCTACTTGTGAGCCCATCTTCAAGCTTCTGAAGAAAAATCAAGTGGTAAAGTGGAATGACAAATGCCAGACTTCTTTCGAAAGGATCAAAGAATATCTTTTAGAATCGCCAATTTTGATGCCTCCGATTGAAGGAAGACCTTTGATATTATACTTAACAGTGCTAGACAATTCAATAGGGTGTGTGCTGGGGCAGCATGATGAGTCTGGTCGAAAAGAGCATGCAATTTACTACCTTAGAAAAAAGTTTATCGATTGTGAGACAAGATACTCACTGCTCGAGAAAACTTGTTGCGCTTTGGCATGGGCTGTTCGCCAGCTGAGACAGTATATGTTGACCCATACTACTCTGTTGATATCTAAGATGGATCCAATCAAATACATCTTCGAAAAGCCCGCACTCTCCGGAATAATAGCAAGATGGAAGATAATCTTAACCGAATACAATATACAATATACAACCCAGAAAGTAATCAAGGGGAGTGTATTAGCTGATCATTTGGCTCATCAGGCCGTGGATGACTACCAGTCCATGAAATTTGAGTTCCTGGACGAGAATATTATGTTGGTGACTGACTACGAAGAACCTAGACCATATGACGGACCTGAACAAGGATCCTAATGGATCCTAGTTTTTGATGGGGCATCTAACACACTAGGAAATGGTATTGGTCCAGTACTCATATCTCCTGAAGGGTGTCATACTCCATTTACTGCAAGACTCTACTTCAATTGTACAAATAACATGGTGGAATACGAAGCGTGCATCTTTGGTCTCAAAGCTGCCGTAGACTTGGGGATCAAATCATTGGATGTATTCAGAGATTCAGCTTTGGTTATTAGCCAGATCAAAATGGAGTGGGACACCAAACACCCTAACCTTATCCCTTACAAAGAACATGTTTTGACGTTGCTCCCATGTTTTAATAAGATTACCTTCGAGCACTTTCCGCGAGAAGAAAATCAGCTAGCTGATGCACTAGCCACAATGTCATCTATGTTTAAACTTAAATGGGATAACGAAGCTCCCCGAATCACCATTAAAAGGTTGGATGAACCAGTGCACTGCTGTGAGATTGATACTGAAGAGGTGGTAGACAAAAAATGGTTTCATGAAGTAAAGAAGTATCTTGAGGCCCAAGAATATCCTAAAGAAGCATCTGTCATTGATAATAAGTTTCTGAGAAGGTTCGCTGTAAAATTCTCCCTCAGTAATGGAATCCTCTACAAGTGCAATCATGACTCTACCTTACTGAGGTGTGTAGAAAAGAGCGAAGCAGAGAGGATTATGACAGATCTACATGAAGGTACCTTCGGAACTCATTCCAGTGGACATACTATGGCTAAGAAGATCCTACGGGCAGGATATTATTGGTCCACTATGGAAGCAGATTGTTATCAGCACTCTCGAACTTGTCATAAGTTCCAAACCTATGCTGACAAGGTGCATGTGCCTACGGTTCCTTTGAATGTCTTAATAGCTCCGTGGCCCTTTGCAATGTGGGGCATTGACATGGTCGGAGAAATCAGGCCCACCGCCTCCAATGGGCATTGCTTCATCCTAGTGGCCATCAATTACTTCACGAAATGGGTTGAGGCAGCCTCATTTGCTACTGTTACCAAGAATGTTGTGGCGTGGTTTATTAAGCATAATCTGATCTATCGGTATGGTGTGCCAGAGAGAATTATCACCGATAATGGTACGAATATCAATAACACGTTGATAATCAAACTCTGTAAGCAGTTCAAGATGCAACATCATAACTCTTCTCCCTACCGGCCGAAGATGAATGGCGTTGTTGAAGAGGCTAACAAGAACATCAAGAAGATTATACAGAAGATGATGGTGACATACAAAGACTGGCCTGAGATGCTACCATTTGCTCTGCATGGGTACCGTACCTCAGTACGAACGTCGACAGGGGAAACACCCTACTCTCTGGTATATGGCATGGAGGCAGTCCTACCCATTGAGGTCCAGATTCCTTCTCTAAGGATTATGAAGGACGCAGGTTTGAACGAAGACGATTGGATTCAAACTCGGCTTGATCAGCTAAATCTAATCGATCAGAAGAGACTTACTACTATCTATCACGGTTAGACGTATCAAAAGAGAATGATCAAGGCTTTTAACAAGAAAGTCAGGCGTCAAGAATATCAAGTCGGGGAACTAGTGATCAAGCGTATCATAATAACACAAGGTGATCCCAGGGGAAAATTGACCCCCATATACGAAGGGCCATTTATGGTTAAGAACATTTTCTCGGGTGGAGCCATGATTCTGACCATCATGGATGCTGACGACCTTCCTCACCCTGTCAATGCGGACATAGTGAAAAGATACTACGCATGATAAAAACCCGCTAGGTCGACTGGCCTAGGCAAAAATAAGGGATTCCCGGCAAACCAAAAGGGTTCTGGAAAAAATAAGGGATGAAAATGAAGAAAAAAAAATGTACACCCGGCAAGTCGAAAACCTGAAAAGGCGACTTGGGAAAAAAAGGGTATCCCGGTGGACTGAAAACCGAAAAGGGAGGTCCAGGAAAAAGTTAGGGATGAAAATCGTATCACTATGTCCCATTGGATCACCCTGCGATCTGACCTCAGTATCAATTCTCAAGCTCAAACAACATCGATCAACCTGATCAGCTTCGGACAAGCAGGAAAGTGATGAGACGCTCGAAGAAATAGCGGTGATAGCAAAATTGGAACCCAATGGGATTGTTGTACATAGCTGTTTTCTTTTTACACAATATTGTATAACTTCTATTTTTACGGCGATGTTCTCTTACTATAATGCCAGCCTCCTTGTACAAAAATGCCTATCACAGGCCAATTTCAAAAAAATCAATACAAAATCATTTTCATAAGAAACTTTGAGTTTTTCTTCTTTCCTGTTTTGTTTTACAAGAATGTCCAGTGATTTATTTTGACATATGAATTTAAATATGATCGCTTCTCATAAATATTTACATAAGAAACAAAAGAAGATTACTCGTAATTCGAAAAACAGGGGAAAAGATAAGAAATGTCCAACCCGCCAGTTACTCTATCCAGCGGGTACCAGGGCAGAGACAGCTTTGGAGCACAGTCATCCATACATGCGACCTTGTAACATTTGTATTCCCCACAGAGTAAAGGTAATCAAAGCGTTCATATCAGTTCTCTTAAAATGGGAAGTAATCTCCCTAGACAGGTTCGTCCAGAAACCTGATGTTGTACCCCAAAATTTGCCCTCTCATTTTATCAACATTTCTCATCACAAGGCTCTTGGAACTCAGGATCAAGCTAGGGTTTACTCTGCTCAAGACACCTCCTTGCAATGTTGGCCTAAATTAGGGCTTGAGTTTGCACAAGGACTTTTGGACCTTCAATGCTCAAAGTTACTTTCATACTTCATGTTGGACTCATAAGTTTGTCCATACCAAGTTTCAAGCCTTGAATCAAATTTTTGCCCAGTCAATTGGACAATTGACCTAGAAATCAGTTGTATTAGAAAAAAGTCAATTGTGACCAATTTACAGTCAAACCTCATGAATTTTGACCCACATCAACATTATGAACTCATATGAACCATTTGATCAAGTTTGGACCACAATTCCACAAGAAATTTGATCAGATCACCAAAAGGGAAAAATGGTCATTTTTAGGGTTTTGACTGGACAAAGGCAATTTTTGACTGTTTGACCTAGCCAATGGAAACTCAAGTTCAACCATGGACTCAAGGACTCAATGAAATTATCTTTACCTATTCAACAAGTTCAAAAGATCTCAAATGCATTGGATTGACAGATGAATTTTTCAGTCAACTGATCAAAATTTGACTGTACACTGAAAAGTCAAACTTTGACTTTTTGGTCAAAATCAAGTGCCAAGGGTCATTTTTCATCAAGATGTGTCAAAATATTAAACTTGTTCATCAAGAAACCCAAAATTGCAAATTAGAGTTTAAAATTGAAAAAATTTCATAACTTAGAAATTTTCTAAGTTATGAAATTTTCTTAATTTTTCCAAACTTTGCCCCACATTTTCACCAAGATGCAAATGGATTAAAACAAAACTTACAACATGAAAGTTGTAGTCCATCACAAAGTCTACAACTTTTATTCACAAAGTTTTCTCAAAAGAAGCTTGGATCTCAAGTTATGATTTTTGGAACAAGGGTCCCTAAAACTTTTAACTTAGAGAAATTTTGCCCTAGTTTAGGCAGGATTTTGACCCATCTTATTGGCCATTTTTCACATAGTTCCACTTGGAGTCTCAAGTTTAATTTCAAATATGGATTATAGTACATGTTTCAAGCTTTCCAAATTGTCCAAGAACTCCTCAAACACATTTGTGGTTATGGAGAATCGAATTCTTGAAGTTGGCAAAAACTCACTTTGATCCATGGCCAATACATGTTCATACAAGTTGCAAAATCTATCCAAACTAGCTTTGTAATTAATTAAAAGTCTCTAAACCCTTCAACACTCAAAAATTAATTTCAAATACATTGGACATTGGTGTTATTCTGACCATTAGAGCTTGGCACAATGAATAAATCCATTTTTGGCATAAAGATAACACTTCCATTTACATAAATCATGCTTTATGTCAAATTCCATTTCTTGAGCCATACACCAAGCCCTTTGCTGCAAACAAGGCTCCCTAATGTCAGGCAAATCTCAACCACTTTTTGCAGCTAGGGTACAAGCCAGTACAACCATAGCATTGTCAACTCTCACTTTTACTTCAAAACCAAGTAATTGTGCAAAAAGTCAAGAACTGGCATATCTGATATATTCAACTCTTGCCAACATTCCAAACAAGTTTTGCACATCCCTTGGATCCAGAAACATGAGCCATTCATCCCTCAAACACTCTTGAACACCAAAACACCATAAACTTGCAAAATAGGGCAGTTGCTGCAACTTGAGTGCCATAGCTCATTTTGCTCGTGCGTTTTGATCCTTTCCACTTCAAACACCTTCCATTCAACTCACTCAAGCTATCCCAAACCTCCATTTCCGACTGTAACTCCATTTACAGTGTTCACCATTTCTGTTTTGAAGCTTTGCAGGTTGAGTTCTATAGAGAGATTCAGACCATTTAAAAACAAACTAAGCATTGGGAAAGGACCAAGGAACATCAAGCAAGCTCAAAAGAACCTCAGGCCTCACTGAAAGTTGCTGCATTGCCATACTCGAGCTTGATTGAAACAGGTAAAGTTCAAACTTCTATCTCTCTATTTAAGAAACATTAGGCTTAAGTTTGTGAATAAGAAATGTAGTCCTCATTGTCCTTGAGTTATACATATGCTTAGAATTCATTTATGTTAACTGAGCTAGGAGTATTTGATAGTTGAACTTTCTGAAAAAACTAGGTCAGAAATTGGGGATGATAAAATTCTCCCTGGTTTCTTAGAATTAGGTCAAGTGTTTTATATGGTTGAAATCGTTGTTTCAAGCTCTATAATTTTCATGTTATGAGTTTTTGATTTCAAGCAAAGTACAGAGAGAACAGGTTTCAAGGTCAGAAGCGCGCGCGTTTGGTCGTTGGCCAGAGGACAGTGACGAAGGTCATTGGGCTGGGCTTGGCTTGTTGCTATTTTTTGCACCCCTATGCTTGCTTTTCACACCCCCTGGCCCAATTTCTTGTATTTTTATTTATTTTTTCATTTTAAATTCATTTCTGACTTTATCATTTTATTTACAAACATAAAAAATGCTTAAAAAATATTTTCTTAATTTTTTACATTTATTTGGTATTTATTTTAATTATTTCTAACACTAAAACATTTTTATATACTTTTATATTATTTGTTTAAATTTAAAAATAATGTAAATAATACTTTTTATTTTTATTTCTTATTTTTACTCACACTGAAAATATTTTCTTGAATATATTTTATTTTTGTAAATATTTTATTTTAGTTTATACATACTTAATATATTTAATATATACATCTATACATATATACTTTTATTTTATTAAATTAGAACAAAAATATAAAAATATTACCTTTTTATTTTTTTATATACTAGAAAATACCTTTTCTTCAATATATTTCATTTTTGTACATATTAATATATTTTTGTATATAAATAATATATAATATTATTTTCTTAAGGAAAATTAGGGTTTACCCCTTTATTAAATAAAATTAACCTTTTTTTATTTTTATTTCTTTACACCTTTCTTTACATTAAAAATACTTTACATACATAAAAACTTATTTTCTTTGCATAATACATTTTACTTAATATTTATTTATTTTGTTTATTTAAATATTATACATTTAAATATTGATTGCATTTGAGATTCAATTTGGATGTAATAGTAACTAGGGTTTATATTTCTTGTCAAATACCCCCTATTCAAAATTGTACCCCCATCCCCATAATCATGTTGTAATAGCTTAGAATTTAAATTCTCGCACTTAACGCTTTTAATTATGCCATGATTAGAGAATTAGGGTTTGTATGCAAAAACCAAATTAACAAATAGTTTGACCTAATCAAAGACAAAAATGCATGAAAAACAAACACAATGCACACTTTCACCCCTAGGGTTACAATCCACTTGTTGCCTTCAAAAATGGGCCATGGTATGCATGTCAAGTACTTTGGCAAAACAAAAATAAAACAAAATATCATAGTCCCTCGATGACGCTATCTGAGTTGCCTAAACAAAATGATCAAGTCCCTCAAGAAAATTGCCAAAAAATGCTTGACACAATTGCTATCATGGTCTATACGATGACCCGTGCCTGTCCCGTTTAACATTTTAATACAAGGTTGTTCACCAAATGCAATGGTGAAACAACACTGTTAAAAGGGTTAAAAACATAAGAAAGATCTTTGAGTAAAATAGGGTAGATAACTCTTAGTTACTTGATCAAAAGCTTGCAAAACGTCCTTGCTATTTTCAAACACGCTTCACAACACAATTTCAAAATTCAACTTTCAAACATTGAAAACTTTTCAAAAGACAAAAAACACCTTTGTATACATTCAAACAAGAATCATTACAAAGGTTGCCACGACGATGGCCTCTTTTCAAAACATCTTTCAAAACCACACACAAAGCACCATTTCAAACAATTGAAAAGCAAAGCAAGTGATCTAAACAAGTAACTAAGATCCCATGGATAACCATGGATGAAAAGGGTGCTTGCACCTTCCCTTTTCATAATCTACTCCCCGGACCCAAGAAAACATCTCAAAGGTCTTTCCTGTGCTTTTTGACCTTTCCTTAGGATAAAATAAAAAGTCGGTGGCGACTCTTGCTAAACCGAAACATTTGGGAACACAAACGCAAAACCTCAAGTCATTTCTCCCATCGTATCACAGAACTGGCGACTCTGCTGGGGAATATTTTAAAAGTGGAGTAACCTTAGGGCTTAGATCACCTTTGCATGCTTATCTTGATTGCTTTGATTGCTTTACATTTGGTTCTCTTGTTTGGGCTTGAAATCCTCTACCCGGATTTGGGAAACATTCATAGGTAAATAACAATACATTGTGGAAACTTTGCGGGGTATACTAACATGGTTGAAGCAATAGCTATATTAGTGCGACATATTTGTGAGTACCGGTAGCCTTTGAGTCAATCAAAGAGAATACGGGGCCGCTGAGTGATGTCATGAAGCACTAATGAAATCTTAGAACCTTACTTGACCATCTTGGCCTTTTTATAGGGGTAGTGAGATGACCGGCTTTGGTGCAGTCCGAAGTTGGTAGATACTCGATACTACACTCATGGAGGGTTGTTTTCTTGGAATATTTTGGTCGCCAGTTAAGTGGCTTAACCAAAACAATGAACACAGAAAATAATCCAGTGATATTGAGCTCTTTAGAACCCGGTTACTATTTATAGGACAGGTTGAGCAAACTAACTTCAAGAGGGTACTTACCTATGAAACCTCATGCAAGCCTGAAACTAGGATCTTGTGTGACTTGCTTGTACATATGTTTGTGCATACATCATGAACATCATAAAACATCATATGCATCCACTAACCATTTCAAGGGTTTGGATCTTCATCTTTGTTCTTGTTTTGTAGGTCATAGAATCTCTTCGCAGGAAAACAATTCAAGTCAACCTTGTGAGAATCCCTCCTTAACTCAAAGAGCTTACTTCCAAGATTCCATAGAATTCTCTCTTTAGTGAAAGACATGGTAGACTTCTAAACTTGGTCAACTCTAACATTGAGGAAGACATGGTGAAAGTTCTCTTCCAGTTCTTTGACCCCCTACACCACTGCTTCACATTCCCTGATTACCAACTAGTACCTACTTTGGAGGAATTTTCTCAACTCCTGAGAATTCCTATTCTTCATCAACTACCCTACAACGGTACAGAAAAAGAACCAAAGCCTGAAGATGTTGCTCAAGCATTACACTTGCAACCATCTGATATCAAAGGTCATTGGGAAACCATAAGTGGTGTCAAGGGTTTCTTGGCAAAGTTCCTGTTTGAGAAGGCACAAGATTTCTGGAATTCTCTAGATCTACAAGCTTTTGAGGAGATTGTATCACTTCTCATCTATGGGTTGGTCTTGTTCCCAAACCCTGATCAGCTTATAGATGTGAATGCTGTCAAGATTTTCATATCTCGGAATCCTGTGCCTACATTGCTTGGGGACATCCTACACTCATTTTACACACGAACAATGAGGAAAAGAGGTGTTCTCATGTGTTGTACTCCTCTCCTAGAAAGGTGGTTTATTTCTCACCTTCCACAATCAGTTTTGAAGAATGAGCAGGGTTTAAGGTGGTCACAACGATTGATGACCCTCACACATTCTGATGTTCATTGGTGTTCTCGGTCCAGAGAAAATGTCATCATCATTGATCGTTGTGGGGAATTCCCTAATGTCCCACTACTTGGCATTAAGGGAGGCATTACCTACAACCCCTGTTTAGCTCTAAGACAGTTTGGATATGCTAGAAGGGATAGCCCTCATGACATGCTGATTCCTGACTTGGTTTTTGACTTTGACAACGATGCACAAGGACTTCGACAAAGGTTCATCAGAGCTTGGAGGATGCCCAACAAAGTGGATAGTAAGACACTAGGGCACAAGAATTACATCCCCCTTGAGCCTTATCTCAAGCGGGTACGAACCCGCGCTCAGAATCCTATGATGCCATACCCTCACATTCTCCCCGTGATCAAAGAGCCTGTTATGGAAGGAGAGGTTCCATACACCCTCCTACATCCTGACATGCCGACATCATTGGAAGAATTACAAAACAGTTGGATCCAACTCAAAGAAGAACGGAATACTTTTGAAGCCAGCTTTTATTCCAGTGAGAAGAAGGTTTTGGAGCTTACCCGCCAACTTCACGAGGAGGAAACTCTCAACACTTACATCGCACCAAAAAGGATGCGCAATGTCTTTTTACATTAAGAATTTTGTAATATTTTGCCCATGGGGCACTTATGCACTAACAAATTTATTCTTAATATGACGTGTGTTCTTTTTGTTTGCAACAAATTTGAATTTTCTGAATCCTTGAATGCATTACATGAATAACATATCATTCATCATATGCATAAACAGGTCTTCACACCAGGTTTCCTTATCTTTCTGCTGTTTATTTCAGCCAGATGGATTTGGAGCAGACGGTTAAGGATTTGCAAGCGCAGAACTCTCAATTCCAGCAACTCCTCATGACCTTAGCAAAGGGTCAAGAGGACCTTAAAGCACTGTTGGAGAAAGATAAAGAGAAAAATAAGAAAAGGCCCGGTGTGGTCATTATGGGAAGAAGGTTTGAAAGCAATGCTAGAAAAGTTCTTGAATTCCCCTCGAGGTCTGATGAAGGGGATGGTAAAGGAAAAGGAACGGCAATGCCTTCTGAATCGGAAGTTGAAGGAGAAGAAGAAGAAGAGGAAGGAGACGAAGACTACTCCGAACAGCAATATCCCCCGGCGGATGATAAGTTTAAAAATCTTGAGGACCGGTTGGCAGCCATGGAGTTGCAAAGGGTACCTGGTTTAGATTTCGAAGAACTAGGGTTGGTCGTTGGGATCGTTATTCCTCCCAAGTTCAAAGTTCCTACATTTGCTAAGTATGACGGTCTGTCGTGTCCGAAGATGCATCTAAGATCCTACGTCAGAAAGATCCAACCCCACTCTTCTGATAAAGATCTTTGGGTCCATTTTTTCCAAGACAGTTTGTCAGGCACACAATTGGATTGGTTCTATCAACTCGAGAGATCGGAGGTTCATAATTGGGAAGACTTAGCTGCTACTTTCTATCGACAATACCAATACAATGCTGATTTAGCGCCCACTCGTACTCAACTATATAGTATGGGTATGGCTTCTAAAAAGGGATTTAAAGAGTATGCCCAGAAGTGGCGTGATCTGGCTGGAAGGGTGCAGCCACCATTGTCGGATATAGAGCTGGTTGACATGTTTTTAGGGACCCTGTCTGGCCCTTTCTTCAATCATTTAATTGGGAGTTCCTCCACGGGATTCACCAAATTAATTCTAACCGGTGAAAGGGTCGAGACCGGCATTAAAAGTGGTAAGATTCAGAAAGATGTATCCGTGTCCACTGCTATTAAGAAGACCTTCCAAGCTAAGAAGGAAGCTTCTATTGTTTATTCTCAGAAAATCCAAGGAAGAACCGAGCGTCGGCCAACTGTGGGGGTTGTGATGATGTAAAACTCTTCAAATGATCAACCTCGCAGCAATCAGCCAAGATCTAATCAGCAAAGGGTAGAAAGGCCACAACCGCAATTCACCCGAATCAACATGACACCGACTCAAGTACTCCCTCATTTGCTAAAGCTGAATCTTACCAATTTGAAGGAAGCGCCAAAGAACCCTAATACCTCTTCTCCATATTACCACTCCAATGGAAATGTGCTTACCACTCTGACAGTGTAGGGCATGATACCAACAACTGTTGGGATCTTAAGAACAAAATCCAAGACTTGATTGACGCCAAGGAGGTAGAATTCGATGCGCCCAAAAAGCCGAATGTGATTTCTGCCCCAATGCCCAAGCACGGTCGTAATGTTCATGCCGTTATCGAGGATCTTCATGTTACCAATGTTGCTGACCTTTTAACTCTGTTACCAGTTATTAAAGTGAATTTGATGAGAGCCGGGATATTCCCAGGTTGTGGAAAAGACTGTTACTTTTGTTTAAACATGCAAGTTGACTGCCCAATGTTGAAATCAGGCATCAACGCCTGATGGATACCCAAGAGATACTCTTTTAAAAGACTCATGTTGATACCTTCACTCCTGTTACTCCTGCCACCTTTGTTACTCCTACCAATGACATTGCAATAATAACAATCTCCGACAATCTTCCCAAGGCTTGCAAAAGGCCTGTCAAGATTACGCCTGATCCTAAGTTTGTGCCGTTAAAAATAACCATATCGGGGCCTGTCCCGTATAAATCTAACAAGACGATACCATGGAACTACAGAGGAGAAATCTTCTACTATGGTGTCAAACAGATTGAATCAGTCCAAGAGAATTCCGATGATGAAACCCTCGATATAGGGAATATTGCAGGAACGAGCAAGATAACTCGCAGCGGAAGGATATTTTCTCCGGAGATTGCTCCTCCACGAGCATTCTTCGGACCCTCGAGAGTTTATGTGCCTATCAAGCCATCTGTGCAAAGCCCGATAATTGAAGAAGTTGATGTACCTGATGCTGGACCCTCTGATGTTACTTCCAATAAAGGTAAGGGGATACTAGAAGCGCCTGTCAGGACGAAGGCTCATACTGTGGTTATCCCCGAGACTGCCCAGAAAGAGATGGAAGAAATCTTAAAGATAATCAAGAAGAGCGACTACGATGTCGTGGAATAGCTAGGGCAGACCCCTTCCAAGATCTCCATGTTGGCTCTCCTACTCTGCTCTGAGGCTCATGCTAAGGCCTTAATCAAATTTCTAAAGATGGCTCATGTGCCTCGAGAAACTTCGGTTGACCAGTTTCAAGAGTGCGTGGCCAGCCTTACTGCTGATAATGGTCTTGGTTTTTCTGATGCTGATTTGACCCCCAAGGGAAGGAAGCACAATGACGCGCTGCATGTCTCAGTAGAATGCAGGGGAACCACACTTGCCCATGTCCTGGTGGGTATCGGTTCATCTCTGAATGTACTACCGAAAAAGGAGTTGGATAGATTGGACTGCGAAGGTTTGACCCTAAAGCCTAGTAACATCGTTGTTAGAGCCTTCGACGGTTCTAAGAGGATGGTTCATGGAGAAGTGGACATTCCTATCAAAGTGGGCATAGAAATTTTCAACTCCACCTTTTATGTGATGGACATTCGTCCTTCATATTCTTGTTTGTTGGGAAGGTCGTGGATCCACAATGCTGGAGCATTCACTTCCTCTTTGCACCAAATGCTAAAATATCCAGTTCAAGGAAAGATTATAACGGTTCACGATGAGGAAGAGTACATGATAAGTCACCTCAACTCCTTCCGCTATGTGGAGTTGGATGGAGAATTCATAGAAACGCCTTTCCAACATTTTGAGGAAGTTTCTCCTGAGGCCGCAGTTGCAAAGACAATGGTTGATGTGCCTATCATTTCCAAGCCTATGTCTGGGATGGCATCTCTCAAGGATGCAGAGGCTGTAATCAAAGAAGGACGGAGTACAGTGGGGGGGCAACTGCCTGATTTTCCCCATAAGACGGACAAGTTCGGACTAGGTTTTACTACTACTGGCCAGAAAGTTGTGTGTCGCTCCAGGGTCGGAGGACCACTCTTTAAAATCACTCACCATGGAATTAATGCCTTAGAAGATGATGAAGAAGAAGACAACTTTGAAGATTGGATCTTTCCAACCGTCGGAGCAGGATTAAGCAACTGGGAAGCGAAGGACTTTATTCCCATCACCTTCATCAACCAGTAATTTATCTTTGAACAATTTCCTATGTTGGTCTGTAATAATTAAACAATTCGTACATTATTTTCACCTTATGCCTTTCCCGAGGCATATAGGTCCATTTGTAAGGGCTTGATTTTCTTCATTATCATATGCCATGTTTAATGAATCATTGGACGTTTTTCATCTATAAACTGTTGTGTTCATTTTCTTTCCTTTTACATTTTGTTTTGTTTAAGGATGGATATCCCTTACACACACCCACACTCACAAAATGCAGGTACCCATCCACTCCGGATTCCATGGGTGACTATTCTGCTTTAGCCTTCGGTGACTCTGAAGATTTGGTCAATCAAGTTGAGTACGAAGTTGACGAAGACTGTGAAGTGCCGAGAGAGTTAGCCAGACTTTTGCAACAAGAAGAAAGGGCTATTATGCCCCATGAAGAGTTGCTAGAAACCATCAACCTGGGAACAGAGGAAGACAAGAAAGAGGTTAAGATGGGTGCCAACCTGGAACCAAGTGTCAAAGAGCGCTTAGTGCAGTTTTTGAATGAATATGTTGAAATCTTCGCCTGGTCCTATGAAGACATGTTGGGACTAGACAAAAAGATTGTGGTTCACCGTCTCCCTACAAGAGAAGATTGTCCACCGATCAAACAAAAGGTCCATCGAATGAGACCCAACATGTCTGAAAAGATCAAAGCTGAGGTGACGAAGCAATTCAATGCTGGCTTTCTAGCTGTTACTTCCTATCCACAATGGGTTTCTAACATTGTGCACGTGCCTAAGAAGGACGGCAAAGTCAGAATGTGTGTGGACTATAGGGACCTAAACAGGGCTAGCCCTAAAGATGATTTTCCCCTACCACACATCGACATCTTGGTTGACAACACAGCTCAACACAAGGTATTTTCCTTCATGGACGGATTCTCGGGTACAACCAGATCAAAATGGCCCCCGAAGACATGGAGAAAACTACTTTTGTCACGCAGTGGGGTACCTTCTGCTACAAAGTGATGCATTTCGGACTGAAGAATGTCGGGGCAACCTATCAACGTGCTATGGTAGATTTGTTTCATGACATGATACATCATGAGATTGAAGTCTACGTAGACGACATGATAGCCCGTTCACAGACAGAAGAAGAACACCTTAATCATCTACAAAAGTTGTTTGTCAGATTGAAGGAGTATAAGCTCAGACTGAATCCAAGCAAGTGCACTTTTGGAGTCAGGTCTGGTAAACTTTTGGGATTTATCGTCAGCAACAAAGGCATTGAGGTTGATCCTGCTAAAGTCAAAGCTATACAAGAAAGGCCTTCCCCCCGCACTGAAAAGGAGGTTAGAGGTTTCTTGGGACACTTAAACTATATTGCAAGGTTCATCTCTCACCTAACATCTACCTGTGAGCCAATTTTTAAGTTGTTGAAGAAAGATCAGGTGATTGAATGGAACAATGATTGTCAAGTTTCTTTTGATAAGATCAAGGAGTATTTACTAGAACCTCCTATTTTGATGCCACTCGTCGAAGGAAGGTCGTTAATTATGTATCTAACTATTTTTGATAACTCAATAGGGTGCGTACTGGGCCACCATGACGAGTCTGGCAGAAAAGAGCATGCCATTTATTACCTTAGCAAAAAGTTTACCGACTGTGAGACTCACTACTCACTGCTCGAGAAAACTTGTTGCACTTTGGTATGGGCTTCTTGCCGGCTAAGACAGTATATGTTGACTCATACCACTTTGCTGATTTCTAAGATTGATCTGATCAAGTATATCTTCGAGAAGCCTGCTTTATCTGGAAGAATCACTAGATGGCAAATGATCCTGACTGAGTATGATATCCAGTATACTACCCAAAAATCTATAAAGGGTAGTGTACTAGCTGACCATCTAGCTCATCAAGTCGTCGAAGATTACCAATCTATGAGATTCGACTTCCCTGACGAGGACATCATGACATTGGACAACATTGAAGGTAACGGACCGTATGACGGACCTGAACAAGGATCCCGATGGACCCTGTACTTTGATGGTGCTTCAAATGCACTTGGCAACGGTATCAGTGCGGTACTCATTTCTCCAGAAGGTTGCCATACACCCTTCAATGCCCGACTTTGCTTCAGCTGTACCAACAACATGGCTGAATATGAAGCTTGCATTTTTGGTCTCAAGGCTGCTATAGACTTGGGAATCAAATCTTTGGTCATATTTGGGGACTCAGCTTTGGTTATCAGTCAAATCAAAGGAGAGTGGGACACTAGACATCCTAATCTTATCCCATACAAAGAACATGTCCTGACATTGTTGCCTCATTTCGAGCAGATTACTTTCGAGCACTTCCCGCGAGAAGAAAATCAGCTAGCAGATGCTCTGGCTACAATGTCTTCCATGTTTAAACTCAACTGGGATAATGAGGCTCCCTGAATCACCATCGAGCGAATGGACAAACCTGCGCACTGTCATGAGATTAACACCGAAGAAGTAGTGAAACAACCCTGGTTTCATGAAATCAAAAGGTATATCCAGACTAGAGAATACCCTGAAGGAGCTTCCGTCAATGACAAAAATTTATTAAGGAGATTTGCTGCCAAGTTCTTCCTGAGCAATGGTATCCTTTATAAGCGCAGCCATGATTGTGTTCTAATTCGTTTTATGGACAAGGTGGAAGCAGAGTTGATCATGACCGAAATACATAGCGGCACATTCGACACCCACTTAAGCGGACATACGATGGCTAACAAGATTCTAAGGGCAAGCTACTACTGGTCTACCATGGAAGCTGATTGTCATCAACATTCTCGTACTTGCCACAAATGTCAAGTCTACACCGACAAAGTAAATGTTCCTCTTGTTCCCCTCAACGTTCTAACATCTCCTTGGCCATTCGCAATGTGGGGCATCGACATGATTAGAGAGATCAAGACTACGGCATCCAATGGACATCGCTTCATCTTGGTCGCTATTGATTATTTTACCAAATGGGTCGAAGCAGCTTCCTACGCCTCAGTTACAAAGAATGTGGTCGCCCGCTTCATCAAGCAGAATCTCATATGCCGCTATGGTATCCCTGATAGGATTATTACAGACAACGGTACAAATTTGAACAACACCCTGATCACCGCTCTGTGCGAGCAGTTCAAGATTTATCATCACAATTCATCTCCCTATCGGCCAAAGATGAACGGTGTTGTTGAAGCCGTGAACAAAAATATCAAGAAGATCATTCAAAAGATGACAGTCACCTACAAAGACTGGCATGAGATGTTACCGTTTGCTCTGCATGGATATCGTACCACGGCACGTACTTCAACAGGGGCAACCCCCTTCTCTTTGGTATATGGCGTGGAAGCTGTTTTACCTATGGAGGTTCAGATTCCTTCCTTAAGGATCATGAAAGATGCCGGTTTGAGTGAAGACGATTGGATTCATACCCAGCTTGATCAACTTAATTTGATCGACGAGAAGCGACTTACTGCTGTTTGTCATTGTCAGACGTATAAAAAACGGATGATTAAGGCTTTCAACAAGAAAGTCAGACGTCAAGTATATCAAGTCGGAGATCTTGTAATCAAGCGGATCATCTTGCCGCAAAGTGATCCCAGGGGCAAGTGGACTCCTACCTACGAAGGACCATTTGTGATCAAGAGTATCTTTTCTGGTGGGGCAATGATTCTGACCACCATGGACGGTGACGACTTACCACACCCTGCGAATGCAAACATAGACAAAAGATACTACGCGTAAACGACCCGACAAGTTGAAAACCCGAAAGGGCGACTTGAGCAAAAAATGGGTATCTCGGTGAATCGAAAACTCGAAAGGGCGGTTCAGGCAAAAATTAGGGATAAACAACAAAATATGTACACCCGACAAGTTGAAAACCATCAAGGGCGACTTGGGCAAAAAAGGGTTTCCCGGTGGACTGAAAACCCGAAAGGGCTGTCTAGGCAAAAGTTAGGGAATTAAAGCGTATGACTATGTCTCGTCGGATCACTTTAAGGATAATCTCTTCACCAACAAGCTCCAAAGCTTCTGATCAATCCAATCATCGGAGGACGAAGCAGCGAATGGACAAGATACTCAGAGTTGTGAAGACCATAGCAGAATGGGAATCCCATGGAATTATTGCACATAGCCATCTTTCTTTTGTATAAAATTTTTCTCAATTTACGACAACATTCTCTTTCTAGGATGTCTGTCTCCTTTGTACAAAGATACTTACAAAAGTTAATACAAAAATACTTCAAAGTGCAAAAATTTGCTTGCCTTTCCTTTCTTTTTACACTTATGTTTTATTTGAAAACGTCCAATGTTTTGTTAAATAGGCATATGCATTTGAATATAATCACTGCTTACAAATAAAACGAAATTGAGAAAGTATAATTACTGATAGGTTGAAGGTGTATGAAGATATCCTTGTGCTATTCCAGAAGAAATCCCCTGCAGTATGTCATTCAGATCCTCAACAAAGCTAAAACCTTGGAGTACATATCCCCAGCGGAGTTAAGCTTCAAGATCCCCAACGGAGCCAGTGTATTATAAACTTTATTCCTCAGCGGAGTTAAGTTTCAAAGTCCCATCAGAACTAGGTCTCCAAACTCTTGATCCCCGGTGGAGCCCGAAAACCCTGAAATACATATCCCTAACGGAACTAGAATATTCCAAACTTTCTTCCCCAGCGAAGTCAAAATTCCAAATTTAATCCCCAGCGGGAACCATTCAACTTTCCCCAATTTCCCCAGTAGGTTGCCTTAAAAAGTCTAAGAATCAACCAGATAATCGTTAACTTCTTGTCCTATCCACAACTAGGATGATTCCCCTGTAGTTTGGCATACAACCCAAGCTCCTGATTCCCCTGGCCGAGTAAAGACTCTCCCCACAGAGTTACTTCCCAAGAGACTGAGGATTCTAGTTTCTGTTTCTCCATTTGAAGCCTCCCAGAATTTAATTCCCCAGTAGATGTCTTCAGAGTTTTCCTTATTTCCCAGGAAAGTCATGAAGGATTTTCATTCCCCGCAGAAGTTGTCAAAGCTCTTGTTGAGTCTACACAAGTCACCAAGGATTTTCAATCCCCAGCGGTGGTCCCAGGATTTCTCATTCTCGACAACCAAAGATATTTAATCCCCAAGCAGCCAACAAGGATTTCTCATCTTCAACAATCAGATTTTGAATCCTCAGCATCGGTTAAGAATTTACTTTCTCCGGCAGCAGTCAAAAATTTCATTATTTCCGGCTATCAAGGATTTATTTTTCCTCAGCAAGACAACTACTCAGCTTACATGCATAACCATTACATTCATATATCATAAACATTGATGAAACACAGTTCATTGCCTCATACATATCATGCAACATAACTTTTTGTTTTAGCTAACATTTTACCCTTTCCAGGATAAGATTAAAAGGCTATCGTTAACAATTAGTCAGATACAGTATGGATACACCCCAGACACGGCGGTCATTTTATTACTCATTCAAAATTTCAAGCCAGATACAGTATGGATACACCCCAGACACGGCGGTCGTTCTACTACTCATTTAGACTTCAGCAATCAGATACAGACTAGATACGCTCCAGACACGGCGGCCATTCTATCTTTCATTCAGATTCAACTATCAACTTCAAGTTCAGATATGCTCCAAACACGGATGTTGTTCTGGCCCTTTCACCAGAAGTTTGATTCTCCCCAGTGCAGTCGCCGTGGAATTCATTCTGTCACTTATTCAGGTCCCAATTACAGTTTCAGATACACTCCAGACACGAAAGTCATTCTGCTAATCATACAGATCTCAACTTCAGATACAATCCAGATACGCTCCAGACACAGTTGCCATTCTGCCACTCATTCAGAACTTATCCCCAGCACCCATTTGCTCCATACATAGAATCAAACACAATTACAGCTCGGATACGCTCTAGACATGGACGCCATTCCTTTGCTCATACAGACTCAGTCTCCAGATACAGTTCAAATGCATTCCAGACACGGATACCATTTTGATGCTCATTCTTCTGACCTACAACATTGTAGTTCAACAAAAATTCTTGGATGGAATCTTTAAGCTCATCTCCAGGAATATTATACTATCTCAAAATGGCATCTTTAAGCCCATTTCCTCAGATACATTTTTGACGAGTGCAAATTTACGGGCACTATAGTGTCCAATCCTCTTTTACCTTCGAGCCACGAAAGGCAAACTTGCCAATCTAACTCTTCAGGTTCAAGAAGATTGAACAGGGGCAACTGTTGTACCCCAAAATTTGCCCTCTCATTTTATCAACATTTCTCATCACAAGGCTCTTGGAACTCAGGATCAAGCTAGGGTTTACTATGCTCAAGACACCTCCTTGCACTGTTGACCTAAATTAGGGTTTGAGTTTGCACAAGGATTTTTGGACCTTCAATGCTCAAAGTTACTTTCATACTTCATGTTGGACTCATAAGTTTGTCCATACAAAGTTTCAAGCCTTGAATCAAATTTTTGCCCAGTCAATTGGACAGTTGACCTAGAAATCAACTGTATTGGAAAAAAGTCAACAATGACCAATTTACAGTCAAACCTCGTGAATTTTGACCCACATCAACATTATGAACTCATATGAACCATTTGATCAAGTTTGGACCACAATTCCACAAGAAATTTGATCAGATCACCAAAAGGGCAAAATGGTCATTTTTAGGGGTTTGACTGTACAAAGGCAATTTTTGACTGTTTGACCTAGCCAACGGCAAATCAAGTTCAACCATGGACTCAAGGACTCAATGACATTATATTGACCTATTAAACAAGTTCAAAAGATCTCAATTGCATTGGATTGACAGATGAATTTTTTAGTCAATTGATCAAAATTTGAATGTACACTGAAAAGTCAAACTTTGACTTTTTGGTCAAAATCAAGTGCCAAGTGTCATTTTTCATCAAGATGTGTCAAATTATGAAACTTGTTCATCAAGAAACCCAAAATTGCAAATTAGGGTTTGAAATTGAAAAAATTTCATAACTTAGAAATTTTCTAACTTATGAAATTTTCTTAATTTTTCCAAACTTTGCCCCACATTTTCACCAAGATGAAAATGGATTCAAACAAAACTTACAACATGAAAGTTGTAGTACATCACAAAGTATACAACTTTGATTCTCAAAGTTTTCTCAAAAGAAGCTTGGATCTCAAGTTATGATTTTTGGAACAAGGGTCCCTAAAACTTTTAACTTAGAGAAATTTTGCCCTAGTTTAGGCAGGCTTTTGACCCATCTTCTTGGCCATTTTTCACATAGTTCCACTTGGAGTCTCAAGTTGCATTTCAAATATGGATTTTAATAAATGTTGCAAGCTTTACAAATTGTCCAAGAACTCCTCAAACACATGTGTGGTTAGGGAGAATCGAATGCTTGAAGTTGGCAAAAACTCACTTTGATCCATGGCCAATACATGTTCATACAAGTTGCAAAATCTGTCCAAACTAGATTTGTACTTAATTATAGGTCTCTAAACCCTTAAACACTCAAAAATTAATTGCAAATACATTGGACATTGGTGTTATTCTGACCATTAGAGCTTGGCACAATGAATAAATCCATTTTTGGCATAAAGATAACACTTCCATTTACATAAAGCTTGCTTTATGTCAAATTCCATTTCTTGACCCATACACCAAGCCCTTTGCTGCAAACAAGGATCCCTAATGTCAGGCAAAGCTCAACCACTTTGTGCAGCTAGGGTACAAGCCAGTACAGCCATAGCATTGTCAACTCTCACTTTTACTTCAAAACCAAGTAATTGTGCAAAAAGTTAAGAACTGGCATATCTGATATATTCAACTCTTGCCAACATTCAAAACAAGTTTTGCACATCCCTTGGAGCCAGAAACACGATCCATTCATCCCTTAAACACTCTTGAACACCAAAAACTTGCAAAATAGGGCAGTTGCTAAAACTTGAGTGCCATAGCTCATTTTGCTCGTGCGTTTTGCTCCTTTCCACTTCAAACACCTTCCATGTAACTCCATTTACAGTGTTCACCATTTCTGTTTTGAAGCTTTGTAGGTTGAGTTCTATAGAGAGATTCAGACCATTTCAAAACAAACTAAGCATTGGGAAAGTACCAGGGAACATCAAGCAAGCTCAAAATAACCTCAGGCCTCACTGAAAGTTGCTAAATTGCCATACTCGAGCTTGACTGAAACAGGTAAAGTTCAAACTTCTATCTCTCTATTTAAGAAACAGTAGGCTTAGGTTTGTGAATAAGAAATGTAGTCCTCATTGCCCTTGAGCTGTACATATGCTTAGAATTCATTTATGTTAACTGAGCTAGGAGTATTTGATAGTTGAACTTTCTGAAAAAACTAGGTCAGAAATTGGGGATGATAAAATTCTCCCTGGTTTCTTAGAATTAGGTCAAGTGTTTTATATGATTGAAATCGTTGTTTCAAGCTCTATAATTTTCATGTTATGAGTTTTTGATTTCAAGTAAAGTACAGAGAGAACAGGTTTCAAGGTTAGAAGCACGCGCGTTTGGTCGTTGGCCAGAGGACAGGGACGAAGGCCATTGGGTTGGGCTTGGCTTGTTGCTACTTTTTGCACCCCTATGCTTGCTTTTCACACCCCCTGGCCCAATTTCTTGTATTTTTATTTTTTTTGCATTTTAAATTCATTTCTGACTTTATTATTTTATTTCCAAACATAAAAAATGCTTAAAAATATTTTCATAATCTTTTACATTTATTTGGTATTTATTTTAATTATTTTCTAACATTAAAACATTTTTATATACTTTTATATTATTTGTTTAAATTTAAAAATAATGTAAATAATATTTTTTATTTTTATTTCTTATTTTTACTCACACTGAAAATATTTTCTTCAATATATTTTATTTTTGTAAATATTTTATTTTAGTTTATACATACTTAATATATTTAATATATACATATATACATATATACTTTTATTTTATTAAATTAGAACAAAAATATAAAAATATTACCTTTTTATTTTTTTATATACTAAAAAATATATTTTCTTCAATATATTTCATTTTTGTACATATTAATATATTTTTGTATATAAATAATATATAATATTATTTTCTTAAGGAAAATTAGGGTTTACCCCTTTATTAAATAAAATCAACCTTTTTTATTTTTATTTCTTTACACCTTTCTTTACATTAAAAATACTTTACATACATAAAAACTACTTTTCTTTGCATAATACATTTTACTTAATATTTATTTATTTTGTTTATTTAAATATTGTATATTTAAATATTGATTGCATTTGAGATTCAATTTGGATGTAATAGTAACTGGGGTTTATATTTCTTGTCAAATACCCCCTATTCAAAATTGTACCCCCATCCCCATAATCATGTTGTAATAGCTTAGAATTTAAATTCTCGCACTTAACGCTTTTAATTATGCCATGATTAGAGAATTAGGGTTTGTATGCAAAAACCAAATTAACAAATAGTTTGACCTAATCAAAGACAAAAATGCATGAAAAACAAACACAATGCACACTTGCACCCCTAGGGTTACAATCCACTTGTTACTTTCAAAAATGGGTCATGGTATGCATGTCAAGTACTTTGGCAAAACAAAAACAAAACAAAAGATCATAGTCCCTCGATGACCCTATCTGAGTTGCCTAAACAAAATGATCAAGTCCCTCAAGAAAATTGCCAAAAAATGCTTGACACAATTGCTATCATGGTCTATACGATGACCCGTGCCTGTCCCGTTTAACATCCTAATACAAGGTTGTTTACCAAATGCAATGGTGAAACAACACTGTTAAAAGGGTTAAAAACATAAGAAAGATCTTTGAGTAAAATAGGGTAGATAACTCTTAGTTACTTGATCAAAAGCTTGCAAAACATCCTTGCTATTTTCAAACACACTTCACAACACAATTTCAAAATCCAACTTTCAAACATTGAAAACTTTTCAAAAGACAAAAAACACCTTTGTATACATTCAAACAAGAATCATTACAAAGGTTTCCATAATGATGGCCTCTTTTCAAAACATCTTTCAAAACCACACACAAAGCATCATTTCAAACAATTGAAAAGCAAAGCAAGTGATCTAAACAAGTAACTAAGATCCCATGGATAACCATTGATGAATAGGGTGCTTGCACCTTCCCTTTTCATAATCTACTCCCCGAACCCAAGAAAACATCTCAAAGGTCTTTCCTGTGCTTTTTGACCTTTCCTTAGGATAAAATAAAAAGTCGGTGGTGACTCTTGCTAAACCGAAACATTTGTGAACACAAACGCAAAACCTCAAGTCAGTTCTCCCACCGTATCACACCTGACATCTATATCCCCCAACCGAATTACATGATCGCGAGAGGATCATCATAAATTATTATCTCCCCAAGCAGAGTTTGTTTCTCTAGATACAGAAGCTCAATCCCCAACAGAGCTTAACAAGAGTCATTCACCCACGGAGCTATTCTCGAACAAAGTCTCTCCCTGGCAAAATATTCACAAACAGCAAAGAACAAATCTCCGGCACAGTCATTTCCGTTCACCATCTCCAACGGAAGTAGAAGAACCACAATTCTCTACAACAGTCAGGAATGCTATATTCTCCAGCAGCAGTCAGGGATTTATTTTCCCAGACTCGGATATGTCACAACTAACATCTCATGTTCATACATCATGACATGCACATACATATCACATACAGCATAATCTCATTTATTTTGAGAACATCATCTCACAATGCATTTCATGCATCGCATATAATTAACCCTGTTATCTTTTCAAGAAAGACAGTTATCACCAACAATTCCAGCAGTTATACATGTCGTATCTGTAGACATTTAAGGGAAAATCAGTTCCCGAAACCAAACAGGTCAACTAATCTACATGATCAAACGAAGTAACCCTACTATTCAGGTTCCTTCCCATAAGCCCTACTATCCAGGCTTTCATCTTGAAGTAGCCCTGCTATCCAGGTTCCTTCCCATAAGCCCTACTATCCAGGCTTTCATCTTGAAGTAGCCCTACTATCCAGGTTCCTTTCCATAAGCCCTACTATCCAGGCTTTCATCTTGAAGTAACCCTACTATCCAGGTTCCTTCCCATAAGCCCTACTATCCAGGTTTTCATCTCGAAGTAACCCTACTATCCAGGTTCCTTCTCATAACCTTACTATCCAGGATTTCATCTCGAAGTAACCCTATTATCCAGGTTCCTTCTCATAGACCTACTACCCAGGCTTTCATCTCAAAGTAACCCTACTATCCAGGTTCCTTCTCCCTTATCTCCAGACAACAGTTTACAACACTGTAAGGCCCAGACCCGACCAGATACGGTAACTTTCACATTTCCCCAGTAAGTCGTTGTACAACCTAGACCCTGACCAGGTGCACATTCTACTTTCACTCCCTCAATCAAGATTTAATTCCCCAGTAGAGTAATGGACAACCGAAGCTCCTAGATCTTACTTCCCAAGGCATAAATCAACATTCCTCGGCAAAGTCCTCCTCAACAGTAGGTACATGAATTCTCGCCAAGGAATCTCTTACGCAACCGATCTTTTCTGGATGGCATCTTTAAGCCCATCTCTGACGATTCCATGTCTCCTTCCAAATGGAATTTGTAAGCACATTCCCGACATCACCAATCAGCATTACTTCATGCGAGTGCAAATTTCTGGGCACTCTAGTGTTCAATCATCTTCCAACTTCAGATCACGAAAGGCAAACCAGCCAATCTACATCCTCAGGCTTAAGAAGATTGAACAGGGGTAACTGTTGTACCCCAAAGTTTACCCTCTCATTTCTCAAAGGATCAACCTAGACCCTCAGGTTTGTTTCCATCCAATTTCAAGCCTTGAATTACAAATTTTCCAAGAAAGTCATTCACAAGGGCAAAATGGTCATTTGCATACTGAAAAGTCAAACTTTGACTTTTGGATCTAAAAAAAAATCAAGTCTCAAGAATCATATTTCATCAAGACATGTTGGAATGTGAGATTTGTTTCATCAAGATATTCAAAAGTCAAAATTACTTTGGAAAAGTCAAATTTCTAAATACTTAGAATTTCTCTAAGTGTCTAAGGAATATGACAAGTTCATAACTTATGATAAGATTATCACCATGATACAAGCTGATTCTGAACGAATTCCTAACACAAGAGTTCTAGATCTCAATAAGACCTAAAATATTGCAAAACATAATTTCTCCCGGAAACGCTAGAATTTCAAGTTATAAATGTTCAAAGACACGTCCATGAAACTAAGGCACTCAGCAAATTCTGGACACTTTCAAGACAGAGTTTGGTCAGAACTTTTGGGCCTGTTTTCATAAAGGTTCAGTCAGAGTTTGCAAGGGTAATCCAAAGAAGGTTACAAAGCATGCTGCAAGCTTTCTGGAAAGTCTGAGAGCTCCTTCAGAACATGCTGGAGCAAGGAGACACAAAGATTATAAGTTGGATATCTATTCTAAGCCACGTTGAAGCTGAACTTCTGATCCAGAACTAAGCAGTGATGTAGAATATCATGTTGCACAATTTCTGGTTTGATCAATCTCATCATCATTTAATGCTCACGGCCACTTCTGGGTCTTTGTTCAAAGGATTTCTTCACGTGTGGCGTAGAAGTACCTTTACTGTCTTGGAAAAGCAAACTCTTATACAAAAGCGTGTTGGGCCCATGCGTTGCTTTTGCTTTTGAAGTTACCTTTCCTTAATTCCTGCTTACAATTCCAGCTTAGGCACTGCTAAGGCTACTAACCACCATACTTGCTTCAACAGCAAGGCAGCACCCTAGCAGGTGATGGTTGTACTCTCCAAGCTACAAGATCTTTTCCTATAAATTGAAAGCCATTGGCAACTGTAAAAGGGTCGAAAAAGTTGAGAAAGAAAAAGCCTTGAACCCCTGCTAAAATTCCAAGAGTCCAAAGTTGCAAACACAAAAATACAAAACCTGTTAACTTTTGATTTCTTGCATTCTAACTCCATTTGTTCTCAAGTGTTTCTTGACTAAAACCATCCATACAGTTTCTGATTCACATATTAGAAGCTATCCTAACTTTTGTGTTCATACTGTAACACACTCTCCATCCACCTCTACCTCAAAGAAGTCAGAACTTTACCCCTTGGTTGTTCCAGAATTTTTCTAATCATTCATTGCCCAAGTTGAAAGCTTCCAGCCTGTTGAGTACGTGAAGAAGCTATTCAGAACATCACCAGAGTTCAGAACCAGACTCCAGCTCACAGAGTATTTTCCAGCTGCAAGGTAAGCTTCTACTGACTCTCATCATATTACTTAGGTATTATCATATTTGCATGTTCAAAATACAATGTAGACATCATGTTTCTGATGTTGTATGTATTCTGAAATTTCACATATTTGTATGCCTAAGTAGGGAGTAATTTAGTTCAGAACTTCTTAAGGAAATTAGAATTAGCAAATTCACGCTTGCCTGTGATTTATAGTTCTGATATCTCTTGTTTCTGAAACATTATGAAACCTGCCATAACTGTAATATGCGCATCTTCTGTTCTGTTGAGAAATAACTAAGTTGTAGATGTTCTGACTAGCATGTAGAGGGAGACTAAGTTCTGCCAGGGGTATCAGAACTTCTGAAATCTTCTTTGTTCCCAGCGGACCCATAACTTCTGACTTTACCTATTTTTACTAATATGATCTCTGTTTTGCAGTACGCCAAAGTCAGAACTTTTGATCTCATTTAGTCACCAATACGCTGATTCTATTTTCTTTCTCCTCACTATTTTTGCTATCACTTCTTATTTCATTAATCAAAAACACCAAAAAAATCATTTTTTTATTTTACATGCTTTATTTTATTTCTTAAAACAAAAAGATCAAAAATATTTTCTTAAACAAAACTTATCTCTTTTTTGAAACAAAACAAGTTCATTTCACATTTTCTTGTACATTCTTATTCATTCAATATGGTTGTAATAGTAACTTAGGATTTAATTTTATTTGAAATCCTCATTTGTAAATATTTACCCCCATCCCCCTAATGCTTGTAATAACGTAGAATATTTATTTTTCGCACTTTTATTACTTTTATATATTGTTAGTAATTGGGGTGTGTATGACAAGGCATGCAATTGACAAGTAGATAAACCTAATCAAGACTAAAAAAATGCATGCAATCAAACACACTTGCACACTAGCACCCTTAAGGTAATCTCACTTTGTTTCCTATCGGAAAAATAGTCATGTCCCTCGAACATGGGCGTTTTAGCAAAGATCCTCGATAAAAGATCGTAGTCCCTCTATGACCCTCGATGTTGCCTTCGTTAAACGATCTAGTCCCTAAACGAAATTGCTAAAAACATCCCATAGGTTTCCTTCTATGACTATACAAATGTCCCACACCCGTCCCTTCACATCCAACGATGGGGCTTCTTACCAAATCAATGGCAAGATAGCAACATCAAAAGTAGGAGGAAAAGAACGCTTAAGACCTTTTGAGTAGGTAGATTTGCTTCTAGTTGCTCGCTTGCTCATAACAAAACATTTTTTACACCAACACTCTCACTTTGAAATATTTTCAAAAGACAAACACTTTGTACGCGTTCTTATAGAAACGAGAATCATTACAAAGACACCTTTTCAAAATCAATTTCAAAAATACATCTCACAAACACCTCTTTGAACTATTTTCAAAACAACACTTTGTACGCGTTCTTATAGAAACGAGAGCCATTACAAAGTCACATTTTAAAAATACTTTCAAAACCCACACCACAAGCACATTCAAACAAAAGAAAGTGATCTAGCAAGTAACTAAGAGCCCATGGAAAACCATGGATGAAAAGGGTGCTAACACCTTCCCTTTTCATGATCAACCCCCCGAACTCAAGAAAACATATCTAAAGGTCTTTCTTGTGCTTTTTCACCTTTCCTTTTGGATAAAAGAAAAGTCAGTGGCGACTCTTGCTAACCGCAACATTTGCGATCAAAAGCAAAACAAAGAGTCAGTTCTACCACTGCATCACAAATAGCGAGCATGAAATTCTGGAATATCTCACTCAAATCTCAATGAAAATGCAAATTATAAAAAGCACGAGAATCAGAAGGATGCAGAGAGTATATTAGTCTTTTCTTTGGATCAATTTAACCACTGAATCTACCTGAAAGAAGTAGCAAAAGATGGCTCTGAAACTAGACTTTTGTAGATCAGTATAGGTTACAATTTTTAAAGGTAAGAGTGTGGTTAGCTTCAGAGAAGTTCAATGAAGCTAACTGAATGGAGCTTTTGGTGTTTTGGGGTGACAAAGCAAGAAATCAGAAATTCAAATTCAGAGTTTGTGTGGGATATGAGCAGGGGTCAATTGGCTATCAAAAGCTTGATAAAATGAGTGAGATATAACCCTCTATTTATAGGGAAGAAAATGGGATGCACAAGCGTGTGGAATAATGAAGTTTGGAGGGAATTCGTGTGAAGTTGCAAGCATGAAAAGTGTGACTCGTATTTTGCTCAAAACTCAGCCAAAACTTGCGTTCCAAGGTGCTAACCACTTTTGGAAGATTGTTAAACATGATTAGAAGTAAAAACGTGCAACAATTTAGTGATTAGAAGCTGAATTGTACATTTCAAATTCTGAATTGGAGGAAAAAGTCAATTTCAAGGTACCAACTTTTAATCAATGGTATTCACAACTCAAGGAGTGTTAGGACATAATTCTTGAAGCAATTGAATGATAAGGTCACAAATTTTACAATTTTCAAAGAATGGTATTGTGATGTGGTGGGAGAACTGGCTTGAGGTTTTGCGTTTGTGTTCGCAAATGTTTCGGTTTAGCAAGAGTCTCCACCGAATTTTTATTTTATCCAAAGGAAAGGTCAAAAAGCACAGGAAAGACCTTTGAGATGTTTTCTTGGGTTCGGGGGGTTGATTATGAAAAGGGGAGGTGCTAGCACCATTTTCATCCATGGTTTTCCATGGGCTCTTAGTTACTTGTTTTAGATCACTTGCTTTTGCTTTTCAATTGTTTGAAATGGTGCTTTTGTGTGTGGTTTTGAAAATATTTTGAAAAGAGGCCTTTGTCTAGGCAACCTTTGAAATGATTCTTGTTTGAATATATAAAAATGTGTTTGTATTTTAAAAAATGTTTCAATGTTTGAAAGTTTGTAGGGAAATTGTTTTGAAATTGTGTTGTGTGTTTTTGAAAATAGCAAGGATGTTTGCAAATTGATCAAGTAACTAGGAGTTGTCTACCCTACTCAAAGATCTTTACTATACATTTTTAACCCTTTGACATTGTTGTTTTACCAATGTATTTGGTAAACAACCTTGTGTTTGGATGTTAAACGGGACGGTCGCAGGTCATCGTATGACCATGATAGCAATGGTGCTAAGTATCTTAGCAAGTTTTTTGAGGTACTACAACATTTTTGTATAGGCAACCAAGATAGCCTCATCGAGGGACTATGATCTTTTGTTTTTGTTTTATTTTGCCAAGATACCTAGCATGCATACCATGGTCATGTTTTTAAGGCAACAAGTGGGTGAAACCCTAGGGATGCTTGTGTGCATTGTGTTGTCATTTTTCATGCATTTTTGTCTTGTGTTTAATCATGTTATTTATTTGATTTTTGTTCTTGCATACAAACCCTAATCTTACTATCATGCATATTTGAAAGCAATAAAATGCGTAAAAGTAAATCTACGACTATTACAATATTGATATGGGGAGGGGGATACAAATTTGAATAGGGGGATATTTGCAAGAATAAAACCCTAATTCAACTATTACAACCAAATTGAATTCATTGTACAAATAATAAATTGACAAATATTTAAATGTGCAATTAAATATAAATATGCAAAATGTTTTTGTATTTTATTTTATGTATGTAAAATAAATTATTTTTTGTCTAAAAATAATAAGAAAATAAATGATTATTTTTGAAAAGGGGGAAACCCTAGTTTTTGTTTTAAGAAAAATATATATTATATATAATTTATTTATGTACAAGAAAAAAAATAAAAATTCATACAAAAGTGTTAAAAAATTAAAATGTGTGAGAAAATATTATTTAAGTGTACAAATAATAAAAAAATAAAAATATATAATAATTTTATAATATTTACAAGCTTTTATTTAAGAAAATAAAAGTATATCATTATTAATAAATTATTTCTATGTCCAAAAACTAATAAAAATAATAAAATAAAAAGTGAAAAATTAAGAGAATATTTTTTGTGATTTTAAATATTTAGAAAAATAAATAAAAAGTCAGAAATGAAAATAGAAATGGAAAATATGAAAAAATAAAAACAATGGGCCAAGGGGGTGCAGAAAGCAAGCTAAGGGGTGCAAAAAGTATAAACAAGCCAAGCCCAGCCCATTTTCACTTCATCCCTGTCCTCCAAAAACAAAAAACGTGCGCCCTGTTCAAATCTGGAACTCCTGCATACGTGCTCAAAAACAAAAACTTGCAACATGAAAGTTATAGCTCTTGATCACACGATTCTAACCATGTAAAAAACTTGATCTAACTCTCAAAACCAGAGAGAATTTCATTGGCCCTAAATCTTGACCTAGTTTTTTCAGTAATTTCAACTACCAAATACTCCTAGCTCAGTTAACATAAATGAATTCTAAGCATATGTATAGTTCAAGGACAATGAGGACTACATTTTTGCCTCACAAACCTAAGCCTAATGATTCCTAAATAAGGAGATAGAAGTTTGAAATTTACCTGTTTCAGTCAAGCTCGAATATGGAAATGCAACAACTTTTAGTGAGGCCTAAGGTTCTTTTGAGCTTGCTTGATGTTCCCTTAACCTTCCCCAAGGCTTGGCTTGCTTTGAAATGGCCTGAATATGCTTGTAGAACTCAACCTGCAAAGCTTCAAAGCAAAAATGGTGAAGTGTGAAAATGGAGTTACAGTGGCTTGAGAATGGTTGGGATAGTTTAGGTATGTTGTATGGAGTGTGTTGGAACTGGTTTGGGATAAAACGCACGAGTGGAAATGGTTTTGGCTTCTTATTTGCAGAACTTGCCCCGTTTTGGGCAGAAATGAAGTTTTGGTGTTTAAGGGTGTTTAAGAGCTTATGGAATCGTGTTCTAGGTTTGGTGTGATATGCTGAAGTTGTTTCAAATGTGCACAAAGTTTGATTTTATCAGATTCAAGAGTTATGGACTTTTTGCACAATGACTTGTTTTTGAAGTAAAAGGAGGAATTGACAATGCTATGGCCTGTACAGGCTAGCTCCAAGCATGCACATAGTTGGTGTACCTTTCCCTAAGTTTGTGGATGTTGTTTGCTGCAATAACTTTGGTCCATGGCTCAAGAAATACAATTTGACATAAAGCATGCTTTATGTAAATGGTATTGTTAACTTTTTACCAAAAATGGATTAATCCTTTGTATAATGATTCATAGATTAGAACAATGCCTTAATCCAATGTGTTTACATTTAATTTATGAGTGTAGGAAGGTTTAAGACCTGTAAAACAAGTACAAGCAAGGTTTGGACAGAATTGCAAGTTGTATCAATGTGCAAAATGCCTTGGCTAAAAGTGATAATTTTCCATTTTCAAACTCTCGATTCTCCCTAACCACAAATGATTTTGGAGAGTTCTTAAAATTTTGGAAAGCTTGTAACATGCTCTACAATCCATCTTTGAAATGCATTTTGAGATTCCACTTGGAACTAGGTGAAAAGTTGCCATGAAGATAGGTCAAAATCCTGCCTAAACTAGGGAAAAATTTCACTAAGTTAGAAAGTTTTTGGACCTCTATTCACAAAATCATAACTTGAGATCCAAGAATATTTTGGGAAAACTTTGTGAATCAAAGTTTTAGATTTTGTGGAGGAATACAACTTTCATGTTGGAAGTTTTCTTTTAATCCAATTGCATCATGGTGAAAATGTTAGGAAAAGTTGAGAAAAAAAAAAGAAATTTTCATAACTTAGAAAATTTCGAAGTTATGAAAATTTTCCATTTTAAACCCTAATTTTCAAAATTAGGTTTATTGATGGACAAGTTTCATGTTTTGACACATCTTGATGAAAAATGGCCCTTGGCACTTGATTTTGACCAAAAAGTCAAAGTTTGACTTTTCAGTGTACAGTTGACTGGAAAATTCATCTGTCAATCCAATACATTTGAGATCTTTTGAACCTTGTGATTAGGTCAAGATGATGCCATTGAGTCCTTGAATCCATGCTTGAACCCAATTTTCCATTGGCTAGGTTAAAAATCAGAAATTGCCCTTCTACAGTCAAAACCCTAAAAATGGCAATTTTGCCCTTTTGATGATCTGATCAAATTTCTTGAGGAGTTGTGGTCCAAATTTGATCAAATGGTTCATATGAGTCTATAATGTTGATGTGGATCAAAAATTATGAGGTTTGACTGTAAATTGGCCACAGTTGACTTTTTCCCTAATATAGTTGATTTTTTAGGTCAACTGTCCAATTGACTTGGCAAAAAATTGATTCAAAGCTTGAAACATGGTATGAGCAATCTTATAAGTCCAACATGAAGTATGAAAGTCACATTAGGCATTGGAAGTCCAAAAATCCTTGTGCAAACTTAAACCCTAATTTCAGGTCATCAATGCAAGGAGATGTCTTAAGCAGAGCAAACCCTAATCTGGTCCTGAGTCCAAAGAGTCTTGTGAGGAAAATCTTGATAAAATGAGAGGGAAAATTTTGGGGTACAACAGCTGCCCCTGTTCAATCTTCTTGAACATGAAGAGTTAGATTGGTGAGTTTGCCTTTCGTGACTCGAAGGTAAAAGATGATTGAACACTAGAGTGCCCGTAAATTTGCACTCGTCAAAATGTGGTTGAGGGAATGGTCTTAAAGATTCCATTTGGATATGTGATAGAATCTTGTCGAATATGGGCTTAAAGATTCCATCCAAAAATCTTTTATTGAAAAACAGGAGAATGAACATTAGAATGGTATCTGTTTCTGGAACATATCTGAGTTGTATCTGGAGATTAGATCTGTATGAATAACAGAATGACTTCCATGTCTAGAGTGTATTTGTATTGTATCTGAGTATGAATAAGTGACATAATAGCATCCGTTTATGGAGCATCTTTGGGCTGGGGAAAAAGTTAGAATAAGTGACAGCATGGCTACCGTGTTTGGAGCGCATCTGGACCGTGTCTGAATCTTGTATTTGAATAAGCGACAGAATAGCATCCGTGTCTGGAGCATCCCTAAGTTGTTTTCTGAGCTTTGAATCTGAATAAGCAATAGAATAGCATTCGTGTCTGGAGCATCTCCAAGCTGTTTTTTGAGCTTTGAATTTGAATAAGCAATAGAATAGCATCCGTGTCTGGAGCATCTCCAAGTTGTTTTCTGAGCTTTGAATTTGAATAAGCAATAGAATAGCATCTGTGTATGGAGCATCTCCAAGCTATTTTCTGAGCTTTGAATTTGAATAAGCAATAGAATAACATCCGTGTCTGGAGCATCCCTAAGCTGTTTTCTGAGCTTTGAATCTGAATAAGCAATAGAATAGCATCTGTGTCTGGAGAATTTCTAAGCTGTTTTCTGATTGTATATTGATAGCTAGTTAACCTTATCCTGAAAAGGGTAAAATGTTAGTTGAAACACAAAGTTATGTTGCATGAAATGTACGATGCAATAAAATGTGTTTTATCAATGTTTATGATATATGAATGTAATGTATGTGCATGTAAGCTGATTAGCTGTCTTGCTGAGGAAAATAAATCCTTGACTGCTGCTGGAGATAATAAAATCCTTGACTACTATCGGGGGAAATAAATACTTGACTGCTGCTGGAGATTCAAAATCTTTGGCAACTTGCGGGGATTATCAAAAACTTTGACAACTTCTGTGGGGATGTGAGAATCCTTCACGACTTTCCTGGGGATGTAGTGATCCTTCAAGTCTTTGGAGTTAGAGGATGATAAACATTCTGCTGTGAGAATAATGCCAAGTGCTGCTTGAGAAACCTGCTTGGGGAATCCCGAGAATTCCGATGACTATGGTTGGGGATTACACAAAGGGAATACTTACTCGGCTGGGGAAGAAGGAAACTCTGGTGATATCTACCGGGGATCAAACAAAGGAAAAACTTGATCTGCTGGAGAATAAGGAAAACACTAATGGCTTCTGCGGAGAACTGAGAATGAGAATATTCAATCTGCTAGGGGAATTTGAATCCTTGGGGAGTTCATGCTGAGAAGTCAAGAATGAGATTCTTCGATCTATAGGGGATTAAATTTCTGACAAATTCATGCTGGGAGTAATGAAAACTTTGGCAGCTTCACTGGGGAATCAAGAATGAGAATCTTCAATTTGTTGGGGAGTAAAAACTCTGTGGAGAATAGCTATACTGCTGGGGAGTAGCTATCCTGCTGGAGAGTAAGTTCAGGACTCTGGGGGAAAAGGTTTATCTTGTTTGGAAGAAGTTCAGGAGTTTGGGTTGTATGCCAATCTACTGGGGAATTATCCTAGGTTGGGGATAAAAATTAACTGTTATCTGGTTGATTCTTATATTTTAAGAGTACTTGCTGGGGAATCTGGGGAAAACTGAATGGTTTTCGCTGTAGATTGGTAGTTGGAATTTTGACTCCGTTGGGGAAGAAGGTTTCATCTCCGCTGAGGGTCTGTAATTCAAATTTTTTGCTCCGCTGTGGATTGAGAGTTGGAAATTTGACTCTCATGGTGGATTAAGGGTTTGAAATATAACTCCGTCGGGGACTGGGAGTTTGAAGTTTCGACTCTGGCGGGGATTTGAAATTTAATTCTGTCGGGGATATGTATTTCAAGGTTTTAGCTCCGTTAGGGACCTAGATGGTGTACTGTAAGGGGTTTCTCTTGGGATAGCCTAAATACGTTTTCCTATACTTTCAACCTGTCAGTAATTGTTCTTTCACATTTCGTTTATTTGTAAATAGTGATTATATTCAAATGCATATGCTCATTTAATAAACCATTGGACGTTTTCAAATAAAACACAAGTGTAAAAAGGAAAATACAAATAGTTTTCTGCATTTTGAAGTAGCTTTGTATTAACTTTGTGTAAGTATTTTGTACAAAGGAGACAGACATCCTAGTAAGAGAATGTTGCCGTAAAAATGAGAAAATTTTATACAAGGAAAAGATGGCTATGTGTAAAAATTCTATGGGGTTCCCATTCTGCTATAGCCTTCATAACTCTGAATATCTTGTCCATTTGTTGCTTCGTCCGAAGATGATTGAGTTGATCAGAAGCCCGGAGTTTGTCTGGTGAAGAGATTGTCCTTAAAGTGATCCGACGAGACATAGTCATACGCTTTGATTCCCTAACTTTTTCCTGGACCGCCCTTTCGGGTTTTCAGTCCACCGAGAAACCCTTTTTTTGCCCAAGTTGCCCTTTCGGGTTTTCAACATGTCGGGTGTACAGATTTTATTTATTTATCCCTAATTTTTTCCTGAACCGCCCTTTCGGGTTTTCGATTCACCGGGATGCCCATTTTTGCCCAAGTCACCCTTTCGGGTTTTCAACTTGTCGGGTCATTTATGCGTAGTATCTTTTGACTATGTCTACGTTCGCAGGGTGCGGCAAGTCATCGCCGTCCATGGTGGTTAAAATCATTGCCCCACCAGAAAAGATGTTTTTGATCATGAATGGTCCTTCGTAAGTAGGAGTCTATTTGCCCCTAGGATCACTTTGCGGCAAGATGATCCGCTTAATTACAAGATCCCCGACTTGATATACTTGACGCCTGAATTTCTTGTTGAAAGCCTTGATCATCTGCTTTTGATACGTCTGACCATGGAAAACAGCAGTAAGTCGCTTTTCATCAATCAAGTTAAGTTGATCAAGCCGGGTCTGAATCCAATCGTTTTCACTCAAACCAGCATCTTTCATGATTCTCAAGGAGGGAATCTGAACCTCGATAGGTAAAACAGCTTCCATGCCGTATACAAAAGAATAGGGTGTTGCCCCAATTGAAGTACGTGTCGTGGTACGGTACCCGTGCAGAGCAAACGGTAACATCTCATTCCAGTCCTTGTAGGTGACTGTCATCTTTTGAATGATCTTCTTGATATTTTTGTTCGCAGCTTCGACAGCACCGTTCATCTTTGGATGATAGGGAGATAAATTGTGATGTTGAATTTGGAACTGCTCGCACAGAGCGGTGATCATAGTGTTGTTCAGGTTTGTACCGTTGTCAGTGATGATCCTATAGGGAATGTCGTATTGGCAAATGAGGTTCTGTTTGATGAAGCGGGCAACCACATTCTTTGTGACGGATGCGAATGAAGCTGCTTCGACCCACTTGGTAAAGTAATCCATGGCCACCAAGATGAAGCGGTATCCATTGGATGCTGTAGGCTTGATCTCTCCAATCATGTCGATTCCCCACATAGCAAATGGCCAAGAAGCTGTTGAGACATTGAGAGGAACTGGAGGTATATGTACCTTGTCCGCATAGATTTGACATTTGTGGCATGTGTGGGAATGTTGATGGAAGTAAGCTTCCATGGTAGACCAGTAATAGCCTGCCCGCAGAATCTTCGTAGCCATCGTATGTCCGCTAGAGTAAGTGCCAAAGGTACCATTATGCAGTTCAGCCATGATCTGCTCAGCCTCAACCTTGTCCACACAATGGAGTAGAATGCAATCACGATTGCGCTTGTATAGGATACCATTGCTCAGGAAGAACTTGGCAGAAAATCTCCTTAAGAACTTTTTGTCGTTGACTGAAGCTCCTTCAGGGTATTCTTGTGCTTCGAGATGCCTTTTGACTTCGTGAAACCAAGGTCGGTCCACTACTTCTTCGGTAATAATCTCGTGACAATGTGCAGGTTCGTCCATCTGTTCGATGGTGATTTGGGGAGCCTCATTATCCCAGTTAAGTTTAAACATGGAGGACATTGTAGCTAGAGCATCTGCTAGCTGATTTTCTTCTCGCGGGAAGTGCTCGAAGGTAATCTGCTCGAAATATGGTAACAATGTCAGGACATGTTCTTTGTAAGGGATGAGGTTTGGATGTTTAGTATCCCACTCTCCTTTGATCTGACTGATGACCAAAGCTGAGTCCCCAAACACAATCAAGGATTTGATTCCCAAGTCTATGGCAGCCTTGAGACCAAAGATACAAGCTTCGTACTCGGCCATGTTGTTGGTGCAGCTGAAGCAGAGTCTGGCAGTGAAAAGTGTATGGCAACCTTCTTGAGAGATAAGTATAGTACCAATACCGTTGCCAAGTACGTTGGAGGCACCATCAAAGTACAGGGTCCATTGGGATCCTTGTTTAGGTCTGTCATATGGTCTGAAATCTTCAATGTTATCCAAAGTCATAATGTCCTCGTCGGGGAAGTCGAACCTCATGGATTGGTAATCTTTGACATCTTGATGGGCCAGATGATCGGCTGGCACACTCCCCTTTATAGCTTTTTGGGTCGTGTACTGTATATCATACTCGGTGAGGATCATCTGCCACCTAGATATTCTTCCAGATAAAGCAGGCTTCTCAAAGATGTACTTGATCGGATCCGTCTTAGAGATCAGTAAAGTGGTACGATTCAACACGTACTGCCTTAGTCGGCGAGCAGCCCATACCAAAGCGCAGCAAGTTTTCTCGAGCAGTGAGTATCGGGTCTCACAGTTGGTAAACTTTTTGCTAAGGCAATAAATGGAATGCTCTTTTTGGCCAGACTCATCATGTTGGCCCAGTACGCACCCTATTGAATTCTCTAGGACAGTCAAATACATGATAAGCGGTCTTCCTTCGACGGGAGGCATCAATATAGGAGGTTCTAGCAAATACTCCTTGATTTTATCGAAAGCAACTTGACAGTCATCATTCCATTTAACCACCTGATCTTTCTTCAAGAGCTTGAAGATTGGCTCACAGGTAGATGTTAGGTGAGAAATGAACCTTGTAATGTAGTTTAGGCGTCCCAAGAAACCTCTAACCTCCTTCTCAGTGCGAGGGGTAGGAATTTCTTGTATAGCTTTGACTTTGGCAGGATCAACCTCGATGCCTTTGTTACTGACAACGAAACCCAAGAGTTTACCGGACCTGACTCCGAAAGTGCACTTGTTAGGGTTCAGTCTGAGCTTGTACTCTTTCAACCTAACAAACAGCTTTTGCAGATGGTCGAGGTGTTCTTCTTCTGTTTGTGAACTGGCTATCATGTCTTCTATGTAGACCTCTATCTCATGATGTATCATGTCATGAAACAAAGCTACTATGGCACATTGATAGGTTTCCCCGACATTCTTCAGTCCGAATGGCATCACTTTATAGCAGAACGTACCCCACTGTGTAACAAAAGTAGTTTTCTCCATGTCTTCAGGTGCCATTTTGATCTGGTTGTAACCTGAAAATCCGTCCATGAAAGAAAATACATTGTGTTGAGCTGTGTTGTCAACCAAGATGTCAATGTGCGGTAGTGGAAAGTCATCTTTAGGGCTAGCCCTGTTTAAGCCTCTGTAATCCACGCACATTGTGACTTTTCCGTCCTTCTTAGGCACGGGCACAATGTTAGCAACCCATTATGGATAGGAAGTAACAACGAGAAATCCAGCATTGAACTGCTTCATCACTTCAGCTTTGATCTTTTCAGATATGTCGGGCCTCATGCGGTGGACTTTTTGTTTAACTGGTGGACAGTCTTCTCTTGTAGGGAGACAGTGAACCACAATATATGTATCGAGTCTCGGCATGTATTCATAGGACCAGGCGAAGATCTCAACATATTCATTCAACAGCGGAATTAAGCGCTCTTTGACACTTGGCTCTAAGTTGGAACCCACTCTAATTTATTTTTTGTCTTCCTCAGTTCCCAAGTTTATTGTCTCTAACAAATCCTCATGAGGTAGAATAGCCCTTTCTTCCTGTTGTAGCAGTCTAGCCAACTCTCCGGGCACTTCACAGTCTTCATCACCTTCGTATTCAGCATGGTAGACCAGATATTTAGAGTCACTGAAGGCCATAGCATAATTGTTACCCATGGAATCCGGAATGAAAGGGTACCTGCATTTGTGAGTGTGGGTGTGTGTAAGGGATAGTCATCTTTAAACAAATGAAATGAAAAAAGAAAAACAGTGAACACAAAAGTTTATATGTAAAAACGTCCATGATTCATTAAAATGGCATATGAAGATGAAAAATCAAACCCTTACAAATGGACCTATGTACCTCGGGTAGGGCACAAGACTAAAAGTGTACGAATTGTTTAGGAATTATTACAAACCAACAAAAATGTTTGAAAGATAAATTATTGATTTATGAAAGTAATGGGAACAAAATCCTTTGCCTCCCAATTGCATAGTCCTCCATCCACAGTAGGGAAAATCCAGTCTTCCAGATTGCTCTCCTCTTCACTATCCTCTATAGCATTGACTCCATGATGGGTGATCTTCACTGGTGGCCCTCCAGACCGGGAGCGACGCACAGCCTTTTGACTAGCCGAAGTGAAACCTAAGCCGAATTTATCTGCCTTGAAAGGAAAATCAGGGAGCTGCCCCCAGATTGTGCTTCCTCCTTCTTCAATCACAGCCTTTGCATCTTTGAGCGACGACATCCGAGGAGGAGGTCGGGTAATCATGGGTACAGAAGACATTATCTTGGTTGTCGTGATCTTCTGAGCTACCTCCTTAAAATGCTGAAAGGGGGTTTCGATGAATTCTCCATCTAATTCCACATAGCGGAAAGAATTTATATGGCTTATCATGTATTCCTCTTCGTCGTGAACAGTTATAATTTTCCCATTGACAGGGTACTTGAGTTTTTGATGCAGAGTTGAAGTGGCGGCTCCAGCATGGTGAATCCAGGGTCTTCCCAACAATCAAGATTAAGAAGGACGTATGTCCATCACGTAAAATGTGGAGTTGAAGGTTTCAGTTCCTACTTTAATCGGGATGTCCACCTCTCAGTGAACTATCCTTTTAGAACCATCAAAGGCTCTAACAATGATATTTCTGGGTTTCAGGGTTAGGCCTTCACAATCCAACCTATCCAATGCCTTCTTCGGTAAGACATTCAACGAAGAACGAGTGTCTACCAGGACATGTGCTAGAGTAGTCCCTCTGCATTCCACCGAGACATGTAAAGCATCATTATGTTTTCTCCCTTTTGATGTTAAATTGGCATCGGAGAATCTTAGACCATTATCAGCTGTTAGGCTAGCTACACATTCCTGGAACTGATCCGTGGAGGTTTCTTGGGGCACATGGGCCGTCTTCAAAAATCTGATCAAAGCTTTAGCATGAGCTTCTGAACAAAGCAGCAAGGCTAACATGGAGATCTTTGAGGGGGTTTGCCCCGGTTTCTCCACAACATTATAATCGCTTTTCTTGATTATTTTCAAAATCTCTTCCATTTCTTTTTTAGAGGTTTCAGGGATGATCAACGGCTGAGCCCTCTTCCTGACGAGCTCTTCTTGGATCCCTTTCCCTCAATCATCAGCAATAACAGAGGGGACAACCACAGGAGTTACAACTTCTTCAATAAATGGAGTTCTTGTAGATATGTTGATCGGTACAGGGGTAACCTTAGGAGCAGCTGAGAGTCCAAAGATTGCCTTTGGAGGCGCAGTCTCCGGAGAGAAAATTCTTCCACTGCGGGTGATTTTACTCGTTCCGACAATGTTTCCAATTTCAGTAGTCTCTTTATCAGAACTCTCTTCAATTGATTCAATTTGTTTAATACCGTGGTAAAACATCTCTCCCCCATAGTTCCACGGTATTGATTTGTTGGACTTGTACGGGATAGGCCCCGACATGGTTATCTTCAAAGGTGCAATCTTCGGATCGGATGTAATCTTAACAGGTCGTTTGGAGACCTTGGAAAGATTGGTGGATATGGTAATTATCGAAACATCATTGACAGGAGTCGGTGTAACAGGAGTCGTTTCAAAAAGGATTTCTTGGTTATCCATTAGGCGTTGGATGCCTAACTTCAACAATGGATAGTTGGTTGGTAAGGATGAACAAAGGTAGCAATCTTTTTCACAGCCTGGGAAAATCCCAGCCTTCAACAAATTCAACTTGATTATCGGTAGCGGACTCATCAAATCATCAACAGTAGCCACAAAAAGATCATCTTCAACATCATGGGCATTGTGACCATGTTTTGGCATTGGAGCAGATATCACATTTGGCTTTTCAGGGGCGTCGAATTCAACTTCTTTGGCATCTATTAAATCCTGAATCTTATTCCTGAGGGCCCAACAATTGTTGGTGTCGTGCCCCAGGCTGTCTGAATGATAAGCACACTTGGCATTGGGATGGTAGTATGGTGACAAAGTGTTAGGGTTTTTAGGGGACTCCCTCAAACTGGCAAGGTTTAACTTCAAGAGATGGGGTAAACCCTGAGCAGGAGTCATGTTTAGCCGGGTGTATTGCCGTGCAGGACTTTCCACCCTTGCTTGGTTGGTTCTGGGTTGATTGTTTCGGGGCTGATCAACTACAGACTTCTGAATCATTACGGCCCCCACCGCTGGCCGGCGCTGAACTCTTCCTTGACCTCTTTGGGAGTAGACATATGAGACTTATTTCTTTGCTGGAAAGTTCTTTTTGATGGTAGCAGAAGCAAATGTATCTTTTTAAATTTTCCGCTCTTGATTCCGGCTTCAATTTTATCACCAGTTAGAATTAACTCGGTGAACCCCGCAGACGAACTTCCTATCAGGTGATTAAAGAATGGACCTGACAGAGTCCCCAAAAACATATCCGCAAGCTCTCTTTCAGATGATGGTGGCTGCACCCTTCCAGCCAAGTCTCTCCATTTCTGAGCATACTCTTTGAAACCTTCATTTGAGACCATGCCCATACTCTGTAATTGAGTACGGGTTGGTGCTAAGTCCGCATTATATTGATACTGTCTGTAAAAGGAAGCAGCCAAATCCTCCCAATTATGCATGTCAGACCTCTCTAGCTGGTAAAACCAATCCAAATGTGTTCCCGAAAGACTTCCCTGGAAGAAATGAACCCACAGGTCCTTGTCAGAAGAATGAGGTTGAATTTTTCTAACATAAGACCGTAGGTGCATCTTGGGACAAGACAACCCATCGTATTTAGCAAAAAGAGGCACTTTAAACTTGGGGGGAATCACAATCCCAGAAACCAGCCCTAATTCTTCAAAGTCCAGCCCTGGCACTCTTTGCACCTCCATAGTTGTCAGACACTCTTCCAGATTCTTGTATTTGTCGTCTGCAGGAGGATACTGCTGTTCAAAATAGTCTTCATCCTCTTCATCTTCTTCTTCCTCAGACTCAGATGGCACTGCAGCTCCCTTTCCTTTTCCTACCCCTTCATCAGATGTTGAGGGGAAATCCAGGACCCTTCTAGCTTGACCTTCAAATCTTCTACCCAAAGTAGCCACACCAACTCTTTTCTTTTTATTTTTATCCTTTTCCTTTTCCAGTAGAGTTTTGAGCTCCTCCTGACCTTTTGCCAAGGTCATGAGTAGCTGTTGGAACTATGAATTATGCGCTTGTAAGTCTTTAACCGTCTGCCAACATCCATCTTGCTGAAATAAACAGCAGAGAGATAAGGAAACCTGGTGCGAAGACCTGCTTTGCATATGATGAATGATGTGTATTCATGTAATGCATTCAAGGATTCAGAAATTCAAATTTGTTGTAAACAAAAAGGAACACACGTCATATTAATAAGATAGAATTTGTTAGTACATAAATGCCCCATGGGCAAAATAATACAAAATATAATGTAAAAAGACGTTGCGCATCCTCTTTGGTGCAATGTAGGTGTTGAGAGTCTACTCTTCGTGAAGTTGATGAGTAAGTTCCAAAACCTTCTTCCCACTGGCGTAGAATTAGGCTTCAAAAATATCGCGTTCTCCCTTGGGCTGTATCCAACTCCTTTGTAAACCTTCTAGTGATGTTGGCATGTCAGGATGTAGGAGGGTGTATGGAACCTCTCCTTCCATAACAGGATCTTTGATCACAGGAAGAATGTAGAGGTAAGGCATCATAAGACTTTGGGCGCGGGTTCGTACCCACTTGAGGTAAGGCTCAAGGGGGATGGAATTCTTGTGTCCCAAGGTCTTACTGTCCACCTTGTTGGGCATCCTCCAAGCTCGGATGAACCTTTGTCGAAGTCCTTGATCATTGTTTTCAAAGTCAAAAACCAAGTCTGGAACCAGCATGTCATGTGGTCCATCCCTTCGGGCATACCCAAACTGTCTCAGAGACAAGCAAGGGTTGTAGGTAATGCCTCCCCTAATGCCTAGTAGAGGGACATTAGGTAATTCCCCATAAAGGTCAATGATGATAACATTTTCTCTGGATCGAGAACACCAATGAACATCTGAATGTGTAAGAGTAATCAATCATTGTGACCACCTCAAGCCTTGCTCATTCTTCAAGACTGATTGGGGAAGATGAGAAATAAACCATCTTGCCAGTAGAGGAGTACAGCACATGAGAACACCTCTTTTCCTCATTGTTCGAGTGTGAAATGAGTGGAGGATATCCCTAAGCAATGTAGGCACCGGGTTGCGAGCCATGAAGATTTTGACAGCATTGACATCTATAAGTTGTTCAGGGTTTGGGAACAAGACCAACCCATAGATTAGAAGAGCTACAATCTCCTTAAAAGCTTGTAAGTCCAAAGAATTCCAGCATTCTTGAGCTTTCTCAAACATGAACTTTAACAAGAAACCCTTGACACTACTTCTGGTTTCCCAATGACCTATGACATCAGATGGTTGCAAGTGTAGGGCTTGAGCAACATCTTCAGGCTTTGGATCTCTTTCCGTACCATTGTAGGGTAGTTGATAGAGAATAGGAATCCTCAGGAGTTGAGAAAATTCCTCCAAAGTAGGCACTAGCTGGTAATCAAGAAATGTGAAGCAGTGGTGTAGGGGGTCAAAGAACTGGAAGAGAACTTTCACCATGTCTTCCTCAGTGTTGGTGTTGACTAAGTTAAGAAGACGGCCATGCCTCTCGGTGAATGGAGAATTATCAGGAATTCTTGAAGCTAGCTCCTTAAGTTGAGGTGTAATTCTTACGAGGTTGACTTGAATTGTTTTCCTGCGGAGTGAATCCATTACCTACAAAACATGAACAAAGATGAAGATCCAAATCCTTGAAATGGTTAGTGGATGCATATGATGCTTCATGATGTCCATGATGTTATGCACAAGTATATGTACAAGCAAATCACACAAGTTCCTAGTTTCAGGCTTGCATGGGGTTTCATAGGTAAGTACCCTCTTGAAGTTTAGTTGGCTCAACTTGTGCTATAAATAGTAACCGGGTTCTAAGGAGCTCAATATCACTGGATTACTTTCTGTGTTCATTGTTTTAGTTTAGCCACTTTACTGGCGACCGAAATATTCCAAGAAAATAACCCTCAATGAGTGTAGTATCGAGTATCTACCAACTTCAGATTGCACCAAAGCCGGTCATCTCACTACCCCTAAAAAAGGCCAATTTGGTCAAGTAAAGGTTCTAAAAGTCCATTAGTGCTTCATGACATCACTCAGCGGCCCTGTATTCTCTTTTATTGACTCAAAGGCTACCGGTACCAACAAATATGTCGCACTAATATAGCTATTGCTTCAACCCTGTCAGTATACCCTGCACAGTTTGCACAATGTATTGCTATTTACCTAAGAATGTTTCCCAAATACGGGTAGAGGATTCAAACCCAAACAATAGAACCAACTGTAAAGCAATTAAGTCAAGCAAGATAAGCATTTAAATGTGATCTAAACCCTAAGGTAACCCCACTTTTAGATTATATTCCCTAGCAGAGTCGTCAGTTCTGTGATGCGGTGGGAGAACTGACTTGAGGTTTTGCGTTTGTGTTCGCAAATGTTTCGGTTTAACAAGAGTCGCCATCGAATTTTTATTTTATCCAAAGGAAAGGTCAAAAAGCACAGGAAAGACCTTTGAGATGTTTTCTTGGGTTCAGGGGGTAGATTATGAAAAGGGAAGGTGTTAGCACCCTTTTCATCCATGGTTTTCCATGGGCTCTTAGTTACTTGTTTTAGATCACTTGCTTTTGCTTTTCAATTGTTTGAAATGGTGCTTTTGTGTGTGTTTTTGAAAATACTTTGAAAAGAGGCCTTTGTCTAGGCAACCTTTGTAATGATTCGTGTTTGAATATATACAAAGGTGTTTGTCTTTTGAAAAATGTTTCAATGTTTGAAAGTTTGTTGGGAAATTGTTTTGAAATTGTGTTGTGTGTTTTTGAAAATAGCAAGGATGTTTGCAAATTGATCAAGTAACTAGGAGTTATCTACCCTACTCAAAGATCTTTCCTATACATTTTTAACCCTTTGACATTGTTGTTTTACCATTGTATTTGGTAAACAACCTTGTGTTTGGATGTTAAACGGTACGGGCGCGGGTCGTCGTATGACCATGATAGTAATGGTGCTAAGTATCTTAGTAAGTTTTTTGAGGGACTAGACCATTTTTGTATAGGCAACCAAGATAGAATCATCGAGGGACTGTGATCTTTTGTTTTTGTTTTGTTTTTCCAAGATACCTAGCATGCATACCATGGCCATGTTTTTAAGGAAACAAGTGGGTGAAACCCTAGGGATGCTTGTGTGCATTGTGTTGTCATTTTTCATGTATTTTTGTCTTGTGTTTAGTCATGCTATTTATTTGATTTTTGTTCTTGAATACAAACCCTAATCTTACTATCATACATATTTGAAAGCAATAAAATGCGTAAAAGTAAATCTACGACTATTACAACATTGATATAGGGAGGGGGATACAAGTTTGAATAGGGGGATATTTGCAAGAATAAAACCCTAATTCAACTATTACAATCAAATTGAATTCATTGTACAAATAATAAATTGACAAATATTTAAATGTGCAATTAAATATAAATATGCAAAATGTTTTTGTATTTTATTTTATGTATGTAAAATAAATTATTTTTTGTCTAAAAATAATAAGAAAATAAATGATTATTTTTGAAAAATGGACCTAGTTTTTGTTTTATGAAAAATATATATTCTATATTATTTATTTATGTACAAGAAAAAAAAATAAAAATATATACAAAAGTGTTAAAAAATTAAAATGTGTGAGAAAATATTATTTAAGTGTACAAATAATAAAAAATAAAAATATATAATATTTTTATAATATTTACATGTTTTTATTTAAGAAAGTAAAAGTATATCATTATTAATAAATTATTTCTATGTCCAAAAAATAATAAAAATAATAAAATAAAAAGTGAAAAATTAAGAGAATATTTTTTGTGATTTTAAATATTTAGAAAAATAAATAAAAAGTCAGAAATGAAAATAGAAATGGAAAATATGAAAAAATAAAAACAATGGGCCAAGGGGGTGCAGAAAGCAAGCTAGGGGGTGCAAAAAGTATAAACAAGTCAAGCCCAGCCCATTTCCACTTCATCCCTGTCCTCCAGAAACAAAAAACGCGCGCCCTGTTCAAATCTGGAACTCCTGCATACGTGCTCAAAAATAAAAACTTGCAACATGAAAGTTATAGCTCTTGATCACACGATTCTAACCATATAAAAAACTTGATCTAACTCTCAAAGACCAGAGAGAATTTCATTGGCCCTAAATCTTGACCTAGTTTTTTCAGTAAGTTCAACTATCAAATACTCCTAGCTCAGTTAACATAAATGAATTCTAAGCATATGTATAGTTCAAGGACAATGAGGACTATATTTTTTCTTCACAAACCTAAGTCTAATGATTCCTAAATAAGGAGATAGAAGTTTGAAATTTACCTGTTTCAGTCAAGCTCGAATATGGAAATGCAACAACTTTCAGTGAGGCCTGAGGTTCTTTTGAGCTTGCTTGATGTTCCCTTAACCTTCCCCAATGCTTGGCTTGCTTTGAAATGGCCTGAATATGCTTGTAGAACTCAACCTGCAAAGCTTCAAAGCAAAAATGGTGAAGTGTGAAAATGGAGTTACAGTGGCTTGAGAATGGTTGAGATAGTTTAGGTATGTTGTATGGAGTGTGTTGGAACTGGTTTGGGACAAAACGCACGAGTGGAAATGGTTTTGGCTTCTGATTTGCAGAACTTGCCCTGTTTTTGGCAGAAATGAAGTTTTGGTGTTTAAGGGTGTTGAGAGCTTATGGAATCGTGTTCTAGGCTTGGTGTGATATGCTGAAGTTGTTTAAAAATGTGCACAAAGTTTGATTTTATCAGATTCAAAGTTATGGACTTTTTGCACAATGACTTGTTTTTGAAGTAAAATGTGGAATTGACAATGCTATGGCCTGTACAAGCTAGCTCCAAGCATGCACATAGTTGGTGTACCTTTCCCTAAGTTTGTGGATGTTGTTTTCTGTAAGAACTTTGGTCCATGGCTCAAGAAATACAATTTGACATAAAGCATGCTTTATGTAAATGGTATTGTTAACTTTTTGCCAAAAATGGATTAATCCTTTGTATAATGCTTCATAGATCAGAACAATGCCTTAATCCAATGTGTTTGCATTTAATTTATGAGTGTAGGAAGGTTTAAGACCTGTAAAACAAGTACAAGCAAGGTTTGGACAGAATTGCAAGTTGTATCAATGTGCAAAATGCCTTGGCCAAAAGTGATAATTTGTCATTTTCAAACTTTCGATTCTCCCTAACCACAAATGATTTTGGAGAGTTATTGGACATTTTGGAAAGCTTGTAACATGATCTACAATCCATATTTGAAATTCATTTTGAGATTACACTTGGAACTAGGTGAAAAGTTGCCATGAAGATAGGTCAAAATCCTGCCTAAACTAGGGCAAAATTTCACTAAGTTAGAAAGTTTTTGGACCTCTATTCACAAAATCATAACTTGAGATCCAAGAATCTTTTGGGAAAACTTTGTGAATGAAAGTTGTATATTTTGTGGAGGACTACAACTTTAATGTTGGAAGTTTTTTTTGAATCCAATTGCATCATGGTGAAAATGTTGGGAAAAGTTGGGAAAAAATAAGAAATTTTCATAACTTAGAAAATTTCTAAGTTATGAAAATTTTCCATTTTAAACCCTAATTTTCAAAATTAGGTTTATTGATGAACAAGTTTCATATTTTGACACATCTTTATGAAAAATGACCCTTGGCACTTGATTTTGACCAAAAAGTCAAAGTTTGACTTTTCAGTGTATAGTTGATTTTTGATTAGTTTACTGGAAAATTCATCTGTCAATCCAATGCATTTGAGATCTTTTGAAACTTGTGATTAGGTCAAGATGATGCCATTGAGTCCTTGAATCCATTCTTGAACCCAATTTGCCATTGGCTAGGTTAAAAATCAGAAATTGCCCTTCAATAGTCTAAACCCTAAAAATTACCATTTTGCCCTTTTGATGATCTGATCAAATTTCTTGAGGAGTTGTGGTCCAAATTTGATCAAATGGTTCATATGAGTCTATAATGTTTATGTGGATAAAAAATTATGAGGTTTGACTGTAAATTGGCCACAGTTGACTTTTTCCCCAATACAGCTGATTTTTTAGGTCAATTATCCAATTGACTGGGTAAAAAATTGATTCAAAGCTTGAAACTTGGTATGAGCAATCTTATAAGTCCAACGAAGTATGAAAGTCACATTAGGCATTGGAATTCCAAAAATACTTGTGCAAACTCAAACCCTAATTTCAGGTCATCAGTGCAAGGAGATGTCTTGAGCAGAGCAAACCCTAATCTGGTCCTGAGTTCAAAGAGTCTTGTGAGGAAAATCTTGATAAAATGAGAGGGAAAATTTTGGGGTACAACAGGTATCAATTGGATACTTGAGCTAGGAGTTGTTATTAGTCAAAATTGAGAAAAAGATGCTGACTTTTTGTACTTCGAAAAAATTCTAAGTTTTTCTTCAAAAGTGACCTATGATGTTTTGAGTTAAAATAAGGCCTTACTCAAAAATTGATTTTTTATCAATGATACTATCTTGAATTGTAATTCCAAAATATAATTGTGAAACTTGAATCACTCAAAAATAACAAGTATTGAAAAAGTTATGGCCTTGTAAAGTTAGTGAAAATTCATGAGATGACCTATAATATTTTGCATTCTTAAGGCATCTTCCATCCATTTCAAGCTTTACACATAATATAAGAGTTTAAGTTCACATCCTTAAGATAATTATGCAAAAATAATGGGCTCAAGGAGATAAAAATTGAACAAGTTATGATCTTTTGAAGTCACATAAGGGAATTTGATGGTCTATCTAGAAGACTTGTAATCTTTCTTCATCATTAGGCATCTTTCACATAAATTTTTCTTGAAATTTTTTAAGTGATTGGTTGACAACTCTTTAAAGAGAAGCATATATTTGGAATCACTCAAAAATACCAAAATATGAACAAGATATAACCCTTAGAAGTTCAAAACCCTAGCTCTTAGAGCACCAAAATGACTTGGAAAACCCTTTCAATTTTGACAAACTTCCTTGCACAATTACTCTTACCATGTGAATAGAAATTGTTGTGGATGATAATAAGAGCCCATAGCAACAAAAATCACCTTCAAATATTAAGAATTGAGAGAGTTATGCACTTGTGATCAAGAAAGCAGGAACTTGTCCAATTAGGTCAAACTCCTTCAATCAACTCTTGCATCTTTTGATTTTCTTTGACAAAATGAGGCATGATGAATCATAGTAGACCTTATCATGATATTACTTTAAAGTATCTTCAATGATGAAGCTTGAATCCCAATGAAACTTTGTTGAAGAAGACATGGAAATAAACTCATGAACCTATAAATCAAACGGATGAAATGTGTTGTGCCCTTACCTATAATATCATCAATTAGAGCAAACATTCATTGTATTTATTAGTTAAAAGTTAATCAATACAAAACATAGATGATCACAATATATAAATCAAGGTGCTTGGTGATTCCTCATGAGCAAGCCTAAAGATAGGGATAAGAACCAAGCCCTAGTGTGATCTTGTTATGATTGATTTGTTATGAGATGATAGAGGAATCTTATGAGTAAAAATTGGGGTACAACACAAGCAGCCGCAAGGATAGAGTAAATAGAAACAGCTAAAGGGACGGCCTTGTCCTTGAATCTTATGTTGTTTCTAGTCTTAGAAAATGCCTTTGGATTTATTCGGAGATGCATATTCGAACACAACCTTCATAAAATAAGTAGTAAATTTGTTCGGATATGCATATCTGGATTCACCCTGGATAAATTCAGAGATGCATATCCAAAAACACTCTTGAACCCATTTACCATGTATTTTCATTGAAATTGACGCAGATGTCGAGAACTCTATGTCGATTTTAACCAGTATTAGAGTCATAGGAATTGTATCCTCGTGTACTGATCCTTGTGTTCCCGCGTTTCTGGTCTCTACGCGACCTAATGTAAAAAAACTCAGTTTTCTAGAAAATCGACTCTGAATCAAAATTTTACCATGTCAGGGATCAAATTCCCATATTTTGGGACAAAATATGGGACACCACCCTAAAAAATGTGTTTTCTGTTTTATTGGATTTATTTTTCATTTTTATATTTTCGAAAAAATCAGGAAAAAATTGGAAACACTTAATTTGATTTTATTTGATTTTTAGTTGTATTTTTAGATTTTTATAATTTTATTTTAATAGTTTTTCTATTTTCCAATTGTTTTCTTCAATTGAGAAATTGTTGGTATTTGGATGATTGTTGTATTGTTGATGCATGACTACTAGGTGTGCCTATTTAGATACATCAAATACTAAGTTAAAAATAACACAACAAAGAACTTTTTAGATATGCATATCCGAACAATACTATTTTGCATAAAAACTAAGGTTTATTAATTCGAATATGCATCTCCAAATTCAACTATTTTATTGGAAAATGGTGCGTTCAGAGATGTATCTCCGAAAATGTAAGGCATTTTTGGAATTTTTTCAAAGGTCTATGAGAAAATATAAGGGTGCAATGAGAAATTGCATTTTTTTAGGAAATGGAAAAGACCTGGACTTTTTAATAAACCTATTTAACTAAAAAGGCTAGGCCACGAGCCATAGAAAAACTTTTTAATCCTATTGAACCGGCCTATTTAACTAAACATGAATAAATTTATTATTATTACATTGTATTTTGTAATTTGAATTAAAATACAAAAATAAAACTTAGTTATCTTGAAGAACTTGTGAAAATAAATTAAAAAATCTTATAAATAATGTTATAAGTTGTTACAATTAAGTATTTTTATATATTTATTAAAATAAATAGTATCACAAAACCTAACCTAATAGATAACTCGAATGAGTCAATAAAAATAAACATTAGCTTAATTAATATTTTTAATTTGTTTGTCTCTTTTACAACAATTGCTTATTCACAAATATTAAAATGAAAATAAAAGAGACATTTAAATAGATTAATAGATCAATTAAGCCTTCTAAAAAGATAGATTCCGACATAAAAATAAATCTATGAGCATAAGTTACACTTAAATTTTAAATATTTTAACATATCAGATTCAGACTTGACAAAATTTTATTCGTTTTAACTTATTCTTACTCTTAACTGTCGGCACATCAATTTCATTTATAGGATAAATAATTATTGGATAGAATTTATATCTAAAATGCTTATGAATAATGTATTTTAAATTTTGAGTTTGAAAAAATTATTAAAAGAATTTGAACAACATATTTAATTTTTGAAAATTCCTTAAGAGTGTCTATATTCAATGAAATAAAATTATAATCATGAAAATATCGTTTTTAATAATGTCGTTATTAAAATTTTAACTTTTGTCAATATATTTGACAATGAATGAAATTCTCATAAATATATTTATATTTTATTTTATTTAAATTTAAAATTTTAAAATTAAAAAATAAATGTGTTAAATGGATGTGAAGTACGCGTTTTTGAACAGTACGCTTGGGGAAGAAGTGTATGTAGAACAACCCATTGGTTTTTTTGTGAAGAATCAAGAGGGTAGGTTCTATAAGTTGAGAAAAAGATCTATATGGTTTGAAACGGATAAACAGTTTCCTATTTGATGTTGGTTTCAAGAAATGTGTGTTCGAGCATGGAGTCCGTGTAAAGACAAATGCAAGAGAAGATGTGATCATGATTTGTCTATATGTGGACAATTTGTTGATCACGAGCAACAATGAGAAGATTATTTCTAATTTCAAGAGTGAGCTTATGAAAGAACTCGAGATGAGAAACTTTGGTATTATGACATACTTCCTTGGTATAGAGTTCTACAAGTAAAAAATGTAGTTGCTTATGCATCAAAGGAGATATTCCCTTGTGATATTTAAAAGGTGAAGCAGTGTAATGCTGCCATTACACCAACTTAAGCATGGCTTCAACTGTCCAAGAGTGAAGAGGAGCTGAATGTTAATCCTGCTCAATATAAAGGTTGATTGGATCATTACATTACTTGTGTAATATGCAGCCAAATTTGGCATTTAGTGTCGGTATTCCAAGTAGATTCATGGAGAGACCGAAGGTGTCTCACTTGGCAGCAGCCAAGAGAATCCTAAGACACGTCAAAGGGTCTATTGGTCGTAGAATTCTCTTTCCCGCAAAGAATATGGGTAGCAAATGCAATTTATTTGGTTTTACCGACTCCAATTGGTGCGGAGATAAAGATGATCATAAGTTCCTAGTTGGATACATATTTATGTTTGGTGGAGCACCAATCTCATGGTGCTCGAAGAAGGAACTGGTAGTTGTACTCTCGTCTTGTGTGGCCGAGTATATTGCCACATCATTATATGTGTGCCAAGTCGTATGGCTAATGAATATGTTGGGAGAGCTGGACAGAAAAGAGGATGAGGGTGTCATACTCTAGACTGATAATGTTTCGGCCATTAATCTTGCTAAGAACCCAATTGCACATGGGAGAAGCATGCACATTGAGACGATGTTTTACTACTTAAGGGAACTTGTGAGTGAAGGCAAGTAAAGATTGGGATATTATAGAAGTGAGGACCAAGTTGTTAATTTATTGACTAAGAGAGTCACAAATGATGTGTTCAAGAGGTTGAAGATGAGCATGGGCATGGAAGACTTGGAGCACTTGAATTAAGGTGGTGTGTTAGATGAAAAATCCATAATTTAAGTGTTGTAACCGGTTAATACATGGTGTTAACCGATTACAGCTAGGAAATAAGAACTTTTGGAACTTGAAAAATCTGTTTTGTTTTAGTGTTAATCGGTTAGTTAACCAGTTACAACTGTGTTGAATTGTTTTTGTTCAAGTGGTAACCGGTTAATTAACTGATTACGCGCATAAGATTTTAGATTTTCTTGTATTGTAAGGTGTGCTTTAGTTACCCAATTATTTTGCAATTCTCTACGTCTTTTATTATCTTCTTCTCCACAAGCACTAAACCTCTATTGTTCGCCAATTATGTAATTGCATGTTCTAAAAAAAGGAAGGATGAAGCGTTTTAGTAAAGCTTCTATTTAAGACATAAGACATTTTTATGTTTTCCTATTTGTACTTTCCACAATGTAATAAAAATTCTTCATATTAGGCTCGATTAGCTGTAAAAGGATTTTTGCAAAGAGAATGTATAGACTTTGGCGAGGTATTTGCACCAGTTGATAAGTTTGAAACCATAAGGCTAGTTATTGGTATTTTGAATAGAAACAATTGGTCCATCTATCAAATATATGTGAAGTCTATGGTTTTGAATGGTCCGCTTGAGGAAGAAGTGTATGTAGAACATCCCATTGGTTTTGTTGTGAAGAATCGAGAAGGTAGGTTTTACAAGTTGATAAAAATATCTATATAGTTTGAAACAAGCTCTGAGAGCTTGGAACAAACGAATAAACAATTTCCTATTTGATGTTGGTTTCAAGAAATGCGTGTTCGAGCATGGAGTCTATGTGAAGATAGATGTACGTGAAGATGTGATCATACTTTGTCTATATATGGACGATTTATTGATCACGAGCAAAAATGAGAAGAGTATTTCTAAGTTCAAGAGTGAGCTTATGAAAGAACTCGAGATGAGCGACCTTGGTATTATGATATACTTCCTTTGCATTGAGTTCCACAAGTCAAAAATGGAAATGCTTATGCATCAAAGAAGATATGCCCTTGCAATATTGAAAAGGTGAAGTAGTGTAATATTGCCATTACACCAACTTAAGCAAGGTTGCAACTGTCCAAGAGTGGAGAGGAGAAATATGTTAATCCTGCTCAATATAGAAGGTTGATTGGATCATTACATTGCTTGTGTAATATGCAGCCAGATTTGGCATTTAGTGTCGGTATTTTGAGTAGATTCATGGAGAGACCAAAGGTTTCCCACTTGGAAAAAGCCAAGCGAATCCTAAGATACATCAAAGGGTCCATTGGCTATATAATTCTCTTTCCTGCAATGGATACGGGCAGAAAATACAATTTACTTGGTTTTACCGACTCCAATTGGTGAGGAGATAAAGATGATCATAAGTCCGTAGTTGGATACATATTATGTTCGGTGGAGAACCAATCTCATTGTTCTTGAAGAAGGAACTGGTAATTGTACTCTCGTCTTGTATGGCCGAGTATATTGCCACTTAATTATGTGTGTGCCAATTCCTATGGCTAATGAATCTGTTGGGAGAGCTAGACAGAAATGAGGGTGAGGTTGTCATACTCTAGACAGATAATGTTTCAGCCATTAATATTGCCAAGAACCCAATTGCACATGGGAGAAGCATGCACATTTAGACGATGTTTCAATACTTAAGGGAACTTGTGAGTGAAGGCAAGTTAAGATTGGGATATTGTATAAGTGAGGACCAAGTTGTTGATTTATTGACTAAGGGAGTCACAAATTATGTGTTCAAGAGGTTGAAGATGAGTATGGGCATGGAAGACTTGGAGCACTTGAATTAAGGTGGTGTGTTAGATGAAAAATCCATAATTTAAGTGTTGTACCTGGTAAACACATGGTGTTAACCGATTACAGCTGGGAAATAAGCACTTCTGGAACTTGAAAATTTTGTTTTGTTTCAGTGTTAATCGGTTAGTTAACTGATAAAAGGAAAAGATATAGCATCTTCCGCCCGAATTACATAGATTAAATTTCCGATTCTTCGATCATTATGTAACATTTTATCCCTTTTTGTAGATTTTGAAACATATTTCAGGTACTTAGCATTTGCAAGGCGTAAATAACAAAAGGAAGAAAAAGAATGGAAAAATGAAGAAGAAATGGCTATAAAACAGCAAAACGCAACATTTCTTAAATAGAAGCGTGTCGCCCGCCACAAGATATTACGACTGGGACAAGTCTGATTTCTGGGCCCCTCGGCACGTCTCATGTTACGACCGAGACATATGTTCATTATATTCCCCATGTCACAATACACGCCACGCTCGCCACAATTGAAGCAGTTACGAACCTTTCGCCACTGAAGCGCACAAAATGCATGTTCTCCTGGATTTTCTCCATGCTTGAGGAACGTGAGTCATGGAACGTTACCTATTTTTCCTAAACTAAATGGACTATATATATGAAGGTAGTTACGAAAAACATGTTTCTCCGCTCTCTCTCGTTTGAAACATATCTCTGGCACTTAGAAGAATTACGGAGTATTATTATTTTCAATTCCATTTTCTCTGTTGAACTATTATTTTATTGTATTCCGTTTTAGTATTTTCCAGTTAGATTTCCAGCATTACTTTTCCACCTTTCGTAGTATTCCGTAAGCAATAAAAAAACCCACCATCAGAGCAGTATTTTTCTACATCGGAGAAATACTGCAACACTAGTTTGTTTCCATACTTCCAGAGTTTGTTTAGGATTACTTTAATTTTATTCGAGATATTTTTACTTCAAGTTAATCTTGTCGGCTTGTGGAGGACACACACATTATTGGAATTAATCGCTTTGTTATTCACTTTCAGGTTCTTATTTTAATAACATAATTTATTTATTTCCTTCTATGCATACGTTTTCGAATTTACACTTTAATTTTATGATATTCTGCAATAATATTATGTCTATCTAGATTCCCTATACCGTTATGTAAAACATGATAGAAAAGGATTTAGTAATTAATTGGCATTATTATTAAAAAAAATACTTTTATGGTTTTAACTTCCAATTGAATACTTAATTGTTTTTGTATGAAAGTAAGAGACAGTCTAAAGCTAAAATCAACAGAGCGGAAGTTTGAGGTTTTAACCAGATAGTGGTTGTTAAAACATTGATTTTAAAAACAGAGGAAACGCTTTAAAGTTAATTGGACCTTGTTAGTTTTCAAAAAGTACTTTTGAGTTTTAAATGAAACAGCGGAAGCGCTCATTTCGAGCTTAACTGATATGATCCGATTCAATAGAACAAAAGTTTGAGACGAGGGTTTTTAAACGAATAGTTTCACTGAAACTGTGTTTTAATATTAAAAACAAATGTCAATGACTTACTGAATCCCATAAGTTGACGAAATACATATTAGTGTCCCGTTATTAATTATTAAATTCTAGTTAATTCCCGATTAAACCCAAACTCCCAAATTTTATAATTAGCCTTAGCTTTACATAGTAACCCTTAGATAATAGTAGTTTTGACTATCAGTCCTTGTGGATTTGATATCTTTTAAAACTACACGATAGACTGTGCACTTGCAGTCACTACACCCAATAGACTCATAAAGTCGCGATCAAGCTTTTGGCACCATTGCTGGGGAATGAATTAGTCAAATATTGTAAATCCCTTGTTATGCAGTATAGACTAAGGCAACCAATTTTATTTTAATTTTTAACCGTCGATTGTTTGCCAAGTACTCGCTCTAAAGGCGAGGAATTAGAAAAACCAATCGACGAAGTCGGGCGTTTTGTTAGTATAAGACGCTGAATCAGAGAGTACCAAGCCAAGTACAATCTTCCTGAAACTAATCTTCCTAACTTTTCCCTTCCTGACCCCAAAATGGCTGAAGGACCCCAAAATTGTCCTCTGAAGGATTATACTACCCCATCGCAAGAGGAACCCCTCAACAGTATTGCTACTCCCGCTATCGCACGGGACGAATTCGAGTTAAACACCTTCGCCTTTGCAAGCTGTTCAACAAAACCAATTTTCAGGATGTCCTACGGACGATCCAAATCTTCATCTATCCGTGTTTGTGCAGTATGCAGACACATTGAAAGCAAATGGAGTCAGCCCTGAAGCAATAAGACTTCGTCTTTTTCCTTTCTCATTGAAAGATAGAGCTAGAGCATGGCTCCAGTCTCTACCATCCAACTCCATTACAACATGGAACAAATTGAAGAAAGTTTTCCTAGCACGATATTTTCCGCCAAGTAAGACAACTATGCTAAGAGCCAATATCAACGGTTTTAAACAAAAGGAAAGTGAATCTCTTTTCGAAGCATGGGAAAGATACAAAGACATGTTGTGACTCTGTCAACATCACGATCTAAAAGAATGGATGATCATCCATACCTTTTATAATAGTCTCTTGTACAACACAAGACTAACAATTGATGCAGTTGTTGGCAGTACACTGGTGGATAAACCATACCATGATTCCTATCAACTTATCGAAAGTATGGCTCAAAATCATTATCAGTGGGGGAGCGATAGAACCATGATGGAGAAATCTCAAATGAAAGGCGTTATGCACGAAGTTAGTAGCTTAGACCAAGTTAATGCTAAGGTAGAATCCCTTACCCAAAAGATAGAAAGCTTGACCACAACTCCCGCAACCACCGTGGCTGCAGTAACTCCAACCTGTGATCTATGCAGACTTCACCCGCATAATGCACCTGAATGTCCACTTTTAACAGGAGTACTAGTTGATCAAGTAAACTACGCTCAAGGAAACCCCTATGGAAATAACTATAACCCTGCTTGGAAGAACCATCCAAACTTTTCATACAAAATCAATAACGCTTTGTACGCACAGGGAAAGCTCCTACTACACCTCCAAGATTTCCGAAATCCACCCAAAATGTCCCAAGTATTCCAAATATCCCTAGGAAGTCCAACATTGAAATCATGATAGAAAACTTTATAGCCAACCAAGATCAAACTAACAAAGATTTCATGAATCAAAACATTCACACCAGTGAACAGATTAAGCAATTGACTAATAAGATTTATGCTCTTGCCACACACAACAAAATGTAAGAAACACAAATTTCCCAAGTGGCTCAATAACAAGTGGCTACAACTGCTCCAGCTGGAACTTTTCCTGGACAACCTCAACCAAATCCAAAGGGACACGCTAATGCCATAATACTACGGAGTGGAACAAAACTAAGCGAACCAACTGAACCTAAAATCGAAAACCCAGCCATGTACCAAAAACATGGAAAAGGAATTGAGAAAGAAGCTGAACTAAGGGGAGTATAAAAAGAAGGTTACAAAGAGGCCATAGAAAAAGAAGAACCTTATGTGCCTCTGCCACCGTATAAACCACCTATTCCATATCCTCAAAGACTTGCTAAGTATAAAAACGTAGGGAGATTCAAGAAATTCGTTGAACTTCTTAAACAACTTAACATTACCATACCTTTTACAGAAGCTATCACACAAATGCCCTCATACGCTAAATTTCTTAAAGAAATCTTGTCCAATAAGAAAAAGCTTAAGGATAACGAAATTGTATTGCTCACTGCTGAGTGCATTGCTATAATATAAAACAACATGCCTCCTAAACTTAAAGACCCAGGTAGTTTTTCCATACCTTGTGTAATCAGAAAATTTGTCATAAACAAAGCATTATGCGATTTAGGATCTAGTATTAGTCTAATGCGATTATCAATTTGCAAGAAACTCAACATGGGAGAACTAAGACCAACAAGAATGTCCGTATAATTAGTAGATCGATCAGTGAAATTTCTTTTAGGCATGTTAGAAAATGTTCATGTACGCATAGGAGAATTCTATATCCCCATTGATTTTATAATCATGGACATTAAAGAAGAATCTAATATTCCTATCATATTAGGTAGACCATTCCTAACCACTGCAGGAGCCATAATAGATGTTAAAAATGGAAAACTGACTTTCGAAGTTGGAGAAGAAAAAGTTGAATTCATCTTATCTAAATTCCTTATGGCACCAGCCATCGATGATTCATGTTGTTTCCTAGATGAAATCGATAAATGTGTGAAAGAATAGGAGAAACAACAAACCACATATTCGGAAGTATTGAAGATTCCCATACCCCCGATTCTCGAAGATGATAATTGGAGCCCTGAATATCAAGATGAAAATTTGAGTGAATGCCTAGCCCTAACTCCTGACCCTATACCTTGTCAAAAGAAGCCTGTCATAGAACTCAAAATGCTACCAAAAGACCTAAGATATGAATTCCTAGACACAGAACTTGAACGACCAATTATAGTCAATGCAAACCTAGGACAAATAAAAAATGAAAAATTATTACATGTCCTAAGAAAATACCCAACCGCCTTAGGTTATAACATATAAGATCTAAAAGGAATAAGCCCTTATATCTGCATGCACCGTATTATGTTGGAGGAAGACTGTAAAACCTCTAGGGAACATCAAAGGAGAATAAATCCAATTCTGAGCGATATAGTCAAAAAGGAAGTAGAAAAGCTACTAGAAGCAGGAATCATATACCCAATATCCGACAATAAACGGGTTAGCCCAGTACATGTCGTACCTATGAAAGGTGGTGTGACAGTTGTCAGCAACACTAAAGGAGAATCTGTAGTGCAACAAACTCACACCAGGTGGAGAATGTGCATCGACTATAGAAAGTTAAACAAAGCCACTCGTAAAGATCACTTTCCTTTACCCTTCATTGATGAAATGCTTGAACGACTAGCTAAACACTCTCACTTTTGCTATTTATACAGTTATTTCGAATTTTTCCAAATTCCTATCCATCCTAACGATCAAGAAAAAACGAATTTCACTTGTCCTTATGGTACGTTCGCCTATAGACGAATGACATTCAGATTGTGCAATGCCCCTGCAACATTTCAGAGATGTATGATGTCCATCTTCTCTAATTTTCTAGACGACATGATGGAATTTTTTATGGATGATTTCTCTGTCTATGGAGAAAGTTTTGAAGGATGTTTATCGAACCTTGAAATGGTACTAGAAAGATGCATAAGTGTCAATCTCGTATTAAAATGGGAAAAATGCCACTTCATGGTCCGACAAGGAATTCTCTTAGGACACATAGTATCTGATAGGGGAATTGAAGTAGATAAATCAAAGATTGAAGTTAAGAAAATCTTTAACCACCCAAAACTGTTAGAGGAATAAGAAGTTTTCTAGGACACACTGGTTTCTATCGACGTTTCATTAAAGACTTCTCTAAAATAACCAAACCTCTAATCGAACTGCTGATGAAGGATGTTGAGTTTATTTTCACCGACAAATGTTTGGACGCGTTTACAACTCTAAAAAAATCTTTAAATTCAGCACCTATTATGCAACCTCCTGATTGGAACGAACCATTTGAGATAATGTGCGATGCCAGTGACTATACCATAGGCGTAGTCCTAGGACAAAGAAAGGATAAAAAGCTTCATGCGATTTACTATGCAAGTAGAACCTTAGATCCTACACAGACGAATTACGCCACCACTGATAGCTATTGTGTTTTCTTTAGATAAATTTCGTTCCTACTTAGTAGGAGCACGAATAATTATCTATACTGACCATGCTGCAATTCGGTACCTCTTGAGTAAGAAAGACGCCAAACCAAGATTACTAAGGTGGATCTTACTTCTACAAGAATTTGATTTAGAAATAAAAGACAAGAGAGGCACCGAAAGTGTAGTAGCTGACCACCTATCCAGAATAGAAGGCATCAAACCAGATCATATTCCCATCAATGATGATTTTCCTTATGAACACCTTGTAGCCCAACTAGAATTAGATAACATCATAATTGAGTACCCTGTGACTTATGAAGACAAGAACACAAACGAAATTATGGAAGCAATATGTACCACAATCATATTACCATGGTACGCCGATTTAGTTAACTACTTGGCTGCTAGAGTGCTTCCACCCGATATGTCTTATCAACAAAAGAAGAAATTCTTTCATGACCTTAAATATTATTATTGGGATGAGCCTTTGCTTTTCAAAAGAGGCTCCGATGGTATTTTCCTTCGATGTGTTCCCGAAAATGAAATCGAAAACATAATTTTCCACTATCATGCCGCCCCTTACGGAGTACATGCAAGTACATCAAATACATGCGCTAAGATATTACAAGCTGGCCTCTATTGGCCTAGTCTTTGGAAAGACGTCCATACCACTGTTAAAAATTGCGACCAATGCAAACGAACTGGAAACATCTCTAGACGTGATGAGATGCATCAAAGGGCATTCTAGAAGTTGAATTATTTGATGTATGGGGAATCGATTTCATGGGACCCTTCCCGTCTTCCTTTGGAAATCATTACATACTAGTTGTTGTCGACTATGTTTCAAAATGGATCGAGGATGTAGCCTCTCCAACAAATGACGTGCGAGTAGTAGTCAGGCTTTTCAAGAATAAAATCTTTCCAAGATTTAGTGTACCAAGACTCGTCATCAGTGACGGTAGCTCCCATTTCATTTACAAAATCCTAGAAAAACCATTAGCAAAGTACGGAGTCCGACATCATGTCACAACACCTTATCATCCACAAACAAGTGGGCAAGTAGAGGTCTCCAACAGAGAAATAAAGAAAATTTTAGAAAAAATTGTAGCAACCTCTAGGAAAAACTGGTCATCTAAGTTACATGACGCTCTATGGGCATATAGGACAGTATATAAAACTCCGATTGGAACCACGCCATTTAAACTAGTTTATGGGAAATCATGCCATCTGCTGGTAGAAATAGACCATAAAGCTTATTGGGCCATTAAGACCTTTAATTTAAACTATACCGATGTGGGGGAGAAACGAATCTTAGATATCCACGAACTAGAAGAACTTAGACTAGACGCTTATGAAAACGCCTGGATATATAAAGAGAGAACAAAAAAATGGCACGATAAACGAATATTTAGAAAATAATTCAATTAAGGAGATATAGTTCTCCTGTTTAATTCTAGACTTAAATTATTCCCGGGAAAACTTCGCTCTAGATGGTTTGGTCCATTCGAAGTCACTAAGGTTTTTCAAAATGGTGCAATAGAAATCAAAGGAATGAGTTGCCAACCGTTCATTGTAAACGAACAGTGCTTAAAACATTATAATAGCATAGATAATAAGGAATATTACATAACAATTAAGCTAGATGAGCTTCCACCCCATTCATCATACTAATCACCATGTAATTTCGAGCTTACGACTTTAAACAAAGCGCTTCTTGGGAGACAACCCAACTTTGAGTTTTTTTTCTTTTTTACTTTGCTTATTTTCATTTCTTTCTTTCTTTTCTTGCTTTTATTATTATTATTGATGTTAAAAATATGCCATATTGTTTCTTTAATTTTTCCCTCTACTAACTTAATGCTAACTGTCAACCTACTTCAGGCTAACTTTCTGATTAGCTAGTTATACTAACCAAATAAATCTGGTTGATACGATGGGCATTGTGTTTAGAGGGAGGAATCAACAGAGTAGGTTTGATTCACTTTCTGATAGGGAGATAGGATTAAGTACCTACCCTGACGGACCAACCATGATCACCTTAGGGATTAGGGACAATGTTCTGTTTTTATTGAGCCAAATAGGATGTGATACATCTGCTTTGAGGAGAAAATTTAGCTCTTACCATAGACTAACTTTAGATTTTTTAAGCTCCCTTGTCTACAAACCTGGCCGTGGTTTGGGATTCAATAGAGGATTGATTAGATTTAGACTATTTGGTAAAGAGTACACCTTCACCCATAGAGAGCTAGCAGAGTTACTAGGATTCCCACATAGCCTGGATGCATTTACTGTAGTCTAGGAAGAGCTTTTTAATATAGGTGAGATAGATTATTTCTGGGGGGACATTACATGCATTAGTAACCCCAAGCCTGAGGACATGCATTCTGAAAACATCCACAACCCGACTTTAAGATACTTTCACAAAATTCTAGCCCACACCCTTTTTGGTAAAGCAGAAAACATTATCATTGTTTCTAGAGCTGAGCTTTTTATCATGATCAGCGCCTCGCAAAACCTCCTCATAAATGGAGCTACATTTATGCTATCAAATTTTCACCGTCTTGCGAGAGCAGTGCATGAACTCATTCTCATAGGTGGCTTAGTGACCATGATAGCTAATGTTATCAGGTTAAGACAACAACTGCTAGACCTTGTCCCTCAGGGTAGATTTCAATCTATGAACATAAATTTATGTTTCAATAGGGGTATCATCGGAAACCTAGGCCCAGGTAACTTCGAACTACTCATTAACAATCAGTTAATGCCACTTTTTACCCTACCTGACCCTAGGACAAGCATACAAGACCGAAATAATTGGTTATATGATTGGGAAGCACCACACATGTCACCACCATCCACTCTTGAGACTCCATTGCTTTATGAACACCTAGATGATTTCCTGCCTGATGAGGATATTGACCCTGAGACACCTCCCTTTTACCATGACTTCCCATCTCCCAAACAGATTGACTCAAATTTCCCCGACTCTCCAATTGTTTCTCTGCCTCCTATATTTCATCATGCTCCCGCTTTAACTGCCATCCAATCAGAGATTGATTTGTTGAAAGAAGAGCTTGTTATTCTGCCAATTGATTTCCATTCCTTTATGGATACGGTAGTCAAACAGCTGGATTATATTTATCAACATCTTTCTCCGCATCGCTTGACCGAGGTGGCTGATTTACCAGAAATACTGCATTATTTTTCTTTTCACATTTAAACATTGAGGTCAATGTTTTGTTTAAGTGTGGAGATGAGTTTTATTAGATTTTCATTTATTTATTTGACACTTTGTTCTTACAATTTTTGGAATTCTATTTTTCAGTATTTTTTTGGAATTTTATCTTTCAAATCAGTTTTATTATGAGTTTTATTTATTTACTGCATTAGTATCATGTTATTTACGTATATAAATATATATGCTATACTTAAATACTTCCATATTATATATATATATATATATATATATATATATATATATATATATATATATATATATATATATATATATATATATATATATATATATATATATATATATATATATATATATATATATATATATATATGTACAAGCATTGAGAAAAAAATATACCCAATAACGGAATTGGAAATTATTATGCATGTCGTTCGCCACACAAACGTGATGCCCGTCACGCTTCACATAACCTAGTCCCGCTCGGCACATATGCGTGACGCCCGACACACATTGATAATACATAAGCGTTTCTGTATTCTTACATAAATCCTTGCAAAAACTTTCACCCTTCCATTTTCTTCAACCGTTGCTCACAATACATTCAACCTATTGCCTATTTCTCTTCCCCATTATCATTACCTTAAAAATCCACTAAACCCCACTTAATTCCATCGTTATATCTCTCTATAAATCATCTCCAAACCCATTACCAATTCAAAATCCCCAATCTCTCACACAAACTTTCACCCATGTTCTTTCCTTGCTTCAACAATGGCACGAAGAAATTCCAGACCTGAACCAGATCTTTCTGGCATTACATTTTGCAACGGAGAAGCCGGAGAACACCAAAGGGCTCAGTATCTCAAGTTCTATCAACGCTCCGTCGTACCGACACGGTATATGGATACTGAGTGCCTTCAAAAATTAGGCTTGCTCGATAGCGTCCAGTGGTTACTCCATCAACCTGACTTAGTGTCCATCTTCATGCAGAACCTCCCAACATACGAGTCACTAACTTTGGAATTTCTGAGCTCGTTCTTATACAATTTGTTGTGTGACGAGAACTAGGACCTATTCGGCTCCGCCACTTTTAGAATGTTCAACACTGAATATTCCGTAAGTCAATCCACTTTAAGTTCCTTCTTCCAAATTCCTACTGAAGGGATGGTACACCACTTCATTCCAGAAGACCTTGATCGGGCATCTACAGGTTTCGCGATTTGGAAGGTTCTTACCAAAGAGGAACCAAACAGCTGGGAAGAACTTTATGCTTCATCCATTCATAATCCCACAATAAGGTACTTCTACCGTGTCATCTCCAATACCATTTTCGGAAGAATGAAAACAACAAAGTTAATTATTAAGAGTTGTTCCTCCTCCATTGTACCTTCAAACCCAACCAAAGGATCAATGCAAGCACCTTCCTCCTATCGCATATCCAATCCTTGTGCGCCAGAGGATATACGCCTTTCTGCATTGGAGGGTGTTGTACCCCAAAATTTGCCCTCCCATATTCTTCAAGATTTGCAAAGAGCATGCTTCAAAATCTCCCAAAGGTTGCACAGTTCAATGGCCTCCTAACAGTCAAAAATTAGGGTTTTGGTTCTGGCAAAGAAATTGAAGTTTTCAAGGGTCCAATCAAGTCCCACATGCCTATAAACATGGTCAAGCATCCATATGCTAAGTTATAAGACTCACAGCACAAAATTGCACAGTCAAAAAACCCTAATTGCTCAACAGTCAACTGCACGGGCAAAATGGTCATTTGACAGTCAAAAGTTCAAATTTTTGGTCAACATCTTATTTTGAAGCCACAAACATCTTTTGATCAATTCTTGATCATAATTTTCAAGGCATGGCTCAAAAAGTCTCAAGATGCAAAAGTTTCCATATTTGGACAGTTGAAAAAGTCAACTGTAACTTGACCAAGGCATAACTTCCACATGGTTTATCAGAAAAATTACATCCAAAGCTCATTTTGAAGAGAAAGACATTTCCTACAACTCCTCTTCACACTTCGAGTCCAAGAAATGCTCTCACAAAAAGTTATCAATCTCAACATTATAGGTCATTTTCAAAAGTCAACAAAAAGGCACTTTAAGTCAAAGGCCATAACTTGAGATTGGTAAATCAAAATGACATGGGACCAAAAGCATTGGTTAGAGGACTTCAAGACCTTTCCAAAATGTCCAAGAACATGATCAAAGCTTAAAAATTGAGCAAGATATGCCTTGTGGAAGTTGGGAAATTTTTGGGAATTTTGAAAAGTCAACTTTGCTTCAAATGCCTCAAAATTGCTAATGGGCCTCAATTTCTTCCAAGAATCATCACCCAAAAGCTATGCACGACATATTGACCCAAAGGGGAGTTATTTTCCTATTTTTAATTAATTAATTGAATATTTAATCTATTTAATTCATTTAATTAAAATTAATTATAAGAAAAATGCTAAACACATGTTTCCAAATCTTTTTATGCAGCATATGCCCTCTTTAATCACTCAAGATTTCGTGCATCACTAAAAAGGCAAGATTTCTCATGATTGGCAATGGTTTTACATGGAAAAGATTGGAAAAGATTACATTAAAAAGCAAATATTTGATTCATGAATGCAAAGGTTTTTGGTTTGGATTTTTACCCTAATTCATTCCACATATAAACACAAACCTCAACCTAATGCAAAAAACCTGGAAGCTGAGCCTCAGACCTCAAACCAACTTTGCATTTTTTCAAGAAATTCTCAAAACTGAAAACACAGTTTCAGTGCGTTTCAAGGCAAGATAACCATTCAAATAGCTTGCCAAGGTTACCAGGGATCTATTCCAATCAAAACCACATCCTCTAACATTAAGAATCGGTAGAATGAAGCCGCCCTATTCTTGATATTGTTCATATTCGTGTTTTGATTTATACGTATCATCCATGCCTTTTTCTTGTTGTTTTGCACTAACATGAACATTCTAAAGCTGTTGGCATCATTTAATTGAGTTTTTGTGCCCTGTACGAGAATCTGCCATGGAAATTTTCTAGGTTTTCAAAGCTCCTAAATTGGGGACTTTTGCATATGGAAAAATTAGACAGCAAGACTTATACCATTGAAATCGTGACGTTCCAACGAATCTAAAACACTCATCGCGCTTTTTTTATATTTGTTCAATTTCTATTCGCTATTTTTTTGTGTTTCAGATTGTGGGGGTTTAAAACCCCCGCTATCCATTGTATATTTCTCAGGCAAAAGCGAAGAAGTGGAGAAGAAGATGGGTTGTCATTATATGGTTGGTTAATTTGAAGCTTGGCGCGTTTTTTTCATTATTACAGCCACTAACGCTTTTTCATATATGTTGGTCATTGTTCAGTATACATAAAAACCAACGCGCTTGGCTGAGTGGTTAATGTGTTATCATGCAACCAATGGGACCTGGGTTCGATTCCCAGGTCCCCTCTCTTCTCAATATTATTTTGCTTTCCATATTTCCATGCAGCGTCCCCTTCAGTGGCCTACCATACACTCAATGCCATAGCTTGCCAAATGTCCCAGGCGATGAATCTAAGGGCCAGGATGAAAGGTCCATCATACACATCAGTCAACCATGCACACGTGAACGCTGAAAGTCAAACAGGCCAAGCTTCTAATGGGCCTCATTACTGCAATATACCTCCAAAAGGGTCAACAAACCCCCCTATGTTTGTATTTCTTTTCTCATTCTTTTTTTCTTTTTGTTTGTTTTAATTTAATGATTTTTTCTTTTTATTCATAAAATAAGTTTTATAATATAAAAATATAAAAAAAATCAGAAAGTCAAAAATTAAAAATATATTTATTTATTATTTAATGTATTAATGTTTTTGTTGTAAATAAATTTGATAATTAATTTAGCTTTAAATTAGGGTTTTAACTTTAACTTCTTTTCTTAAATAAATTAAAAACATAAAAATTAGGGTTTCTAGCTTTTTATTCTTTTTTCAATAATTAAAATTTCTTCTTATTATTATCAATAATTAATTGTTTTTGTAAATAAATTTGTAATTAAATAATTAGGTTAAAACTAGGTCAAACTTAGACATTTTTTAATAAATTAAAAATAGTTTAGAATTAGGGTTTTAATTCCATTTAATTTTCTCATTAAACTCCATAAATACAAAAAACTCCAAAAAAATTCTTTCTTTTATTTAACTTAATTAATTTACGATTTGGATTTAATTTCTTTAAAAGGGTCCAACGCCCTCGCATTCTCGATTTTATTTCTTTTCGCACATTTACTTTTTTTCCCTTTTTTTTTTGAATTTCATGTACTTGCCCCAAAGCCTTGTAATAGATTAATTAGGATATTTATTTTCCCGCATTTTTATTTATTTCAAATCGGGTCTTGGATTAATTTGGCGATGTAGACCCACGCCTTTGTAATAACGTAGGACTTTTAATTCTGCACCTTTTAACTGTTAATAATCACATGAAAGAATGAATGCCAAAAATAAAAACAAAGTGTAGATCACCAATGCATGAACAAGACAAATATAACTGAAAATGACACACAATTCACACACCACCCCTAGGGTACGCCTCGTTGTTGCCTTGCCCCTCGAAACGTGGTCGTCGAGTAGAGGATGTTTCAGTAAGTCCTCATGTCCATGAACATGGCATGAGGGTAGCTTCTAAGGTGTCTTCCTATTGCTCTGGTGACCACAATGTCCCGAATCCTCGAATTGACCCGAACACCTCCAACGTTGGTGCTACCTACCTCTCAGTGGTGGGATGGCACTACTTTAAGGACATTTACACAGACGAATTCCTTAGGGTAGGTAGATGACTCGTAGATACTTGCTCTAATCCAAAACAAATCAAAACTCTTTTCACACCGACACTTTTCAAAAAGCTTTCAAAAACAACTTTTCAAACACTCTTGAGGACTGATACAAGAGTCGATCTGAATCTTTAAACGAAACTTTTTCAAACCTACTCACGATTGAAAAGCAAACAAACATTTTGAAAACACAAATGAGCAAGTATCTAAGAGCCCATGGATAACCATGGATAGAAAGGGTGCTAACACCTTCCCTTTCTATAAATCTACCTCCCGAACCGAGAACTAATCTCAATAAGGAATTTTTCTGTGCTTTTGTCCTTTCCATTTGGAGAAAATAAAAGACGGTGGCGACTCTTGCTTACCGCGACATTTCGCGAACCAGCATTAAACAGTCAGTTCCAGATCCACCGATCACAGAACTGGCGACTCTGCTGGGGATACTTATAAAGTGAGGTGTACCTTAGGACTAAGATCACTTGTGTTTTCAATTGATGTGTTTGTTTGCTTTATCATTGTGGGTTGCATCGGAGTTATATAGATCCTAACCCGGATCTGGGGATACCCTGTTTAGGTAGCATAAGCTGTGAGGGACCTGTCCGGCGTAGACCGACATGGGTGAAGCAGTGGCTACGTTGGTGTGGCACCTTAGTCTGTACCGATATCCCTTGTGTTGCAACGAGGAGAATATGGGTCTTCTGAGGAGTCATTAAGCACCAACAGACCTTAGAACCTTAAATGACCCAACTTGGCCATTAGAACAGTAGCAGTATGCTACGCCCATTGAGGCTAAACTCTCGTGATGGTTCTGGCCGCAAGAAAAGATTGCGATGCTGGAGTTATGACCGATTGAGGGTAGTCAATGATATTGGGATCCTCTAAGAACCCGGTTACTTTTGATAGGACAGGTATGAACCAACAAACTGAAAGAGGGTAATACCTAGACCTCATGCTGGCCTAAACTTTAAGGGCTTGTCTTGTGTAACTTGTGTGCCTTACCATGTTTGCTTTTGTAAATATTTGTGGTGTGCTTTATCATAACATCATAACATCATGAGCATTGCATGCATCCTGCATAAGGACTGACCATTTCAAAGACAAGAGGGTTTCACCTTTGCTCTGTTTTGTAGGACATCATGATGCCTATGCGAAGAAATACTATCCGGTTCAACTTTGTTCACCCACCTGAGTTGCTTGAAGAGCTGGTTAGCAGGATTCCAAATACCACTTCCTTCATCCAGAGGCATGGTTCTCTTCTCAGTTTAGTCACTGCAAAGCGGGATCAACAGTTGATGAGTGTCCTGACCCAGTTCTATGACCCTCTGTACCAGTGCTTCACCTTTCAAGACTTCCAGCTGGTCCCTACCCTGGAAGAGTTCTCTGATTTGCTTGGCATCCCTATCTTGGATCAGACTCCCTTTACTGGTTGGGAAAAGACCCTCAGGCTTGAGGAGGTTGCTGCAGCTCTTCCCTTGACCCATCAAGAAGTAATGGATAACTGGGTGACTAGAAGCGGGGTTAAGGGTTTCTTGGCCAAGTTTCTGGTTGGTAAAGCTAACAGTTTCTGGAATGACTTGGACTTTAGGGCATATGAAGATACCTTGGATCTCTTAATCTATGGGTTAGTCTTGTTTCCTGATCCTGACAACTTCATCAATGTCACTGCCATAAGGATCTTCATGTCTCAGAATCATGTGCCCACTCTCTTCGGTGACATCCTGCAACAACTTTATGCTCGTACGGCCCGAAGACGAGGAACTCTGTGGTGCTGTATCCCTTTGTTGGTGAGGTGGTTTATTTCGCACCTCCCTAAGTTCGTGCTGAAGAACCAAGAAGGAAGAGGTTGGGCTCACAGGTTAATGTCTCTCACTGATAAGGACATCATTTGGACTTTCAGAGGTTTGGATGAGATAGCTGTTATTGATCGTTGCGGAGAATACCCTAATGTTCCTTTGATTGGTACCCAAGGAGGAATCTCTTACAATCCATGTCTAGCGCTCCGTCAGTTTGGAAGGGCCAGAAGAGCAGGGCCTCATGAGATGTTGGTGCCTCACATCAGTTTTGAGTTTCAGGTGGATAGTGACGAGCTGCGTCGTAGGTTCATCAAGGCTTGGGACAAAGTTCATAAAGCTGACCCACAAGAGTTGGGACCAAAGACTTCTCTACCTATGGAAGCCTACTACAAATGGGTTCGCATCCGTGCTCATAAGTTAGGTATGCCATACGAAGCTGTCAGACCCGTCATTCTTGAGTATCCTGGCAAAGATGGGGCTCCTCCAACTGTCCTCCCTCCTCAGATACCTACAGATTATGAGACATTAAAGAGGTCTTGGTCGCAACTGCGAGAAGAACGGGATTCTTATCGAGAAAAGTTTAACGAGCAGGAATTGAAGATCCAGAAGCTGATAAAGCAGTTGGTGAATGAGCGAGCTCTGAATGATTACATCCGTACTGAGAAGAGGAGACCATGGGATCAATAAGGAGCTCTGGATGTTCTTTTACAGTTTTATTTCCCTTTTCAGTATTTCCCTCTTATGTAACGCCTAAGGGCCACCTGTTGAACAATTTAAGTTTCAAAGTTGAATCTAATGAAGTGTGTTCCTTTTTGTTTACAAAGTTGATTCCCGATTGTCTTTGAAAACATAAATCATACGCATTCCATTCATCATGTGCATAGCAGGTATTCTTCTTTTCAGGTTGCTTACTGTTCTTCGCTGTTTATTTCAGCATCATGAACCCTGACTCATCATCAACCGAGATGTCTATCAAGGCCCTTCAGGCGCAGAACGTGCAGTTTCAGGAGCTGATCATGGGTTTGGCTCAAGGCCAAGAAGAGCTGAAGGCTTTACTCCTGAAGAAGGGGAAGAAGAAGAAGAGAACTGTTCTTTTCAACTCGGGCCGAAGGTTTGGTAACACTCTGCAGAATGAGGAAGCTGGTTCTTCTGTAGGCAAGAGCAGTCCCCAAGGGGGAAAAGGTCCTAGTCCAGTAGTCTCTTACAACGAGACTGACTTTAATGAGGAACAATATCCTCCTGCTGAAGACCGGTATAAGCAGTTGGAAGACAGACTGAATGCAATGGAGATCTAACAAGTGCCTGGGCTGGATTTCGGAGACTTGGGCTTATCTACTGGTGTGATCATTCCTCACAAGTTTAAAGCACCATCTTTCACCAAGTATGACGGGGCGTCTTGTCCCAAGCTACACCTCAGATCTTATGTGCGGAAGATTCAACCGTACACAATGGACAAGAACTTGTGGATCCACTTCTTCCAGGAGAGTCTTTCAGGGACTCATCTCGAATGGTTCTATCAGCTGGATGGGACCAAAGTTCGTAACTGGGAGGAGTTGGCTACTGCTTTTTATAAGCAGTATCAATATAATTCCGACCTTGCTCCTACACGTACCCAACTCCAGGGTATGTCGCTAGGATCAAGTGAAGGTTTTAAAGAGTATGCACAGAAGTGGAGGGATCTGGCTGGCAGGGTGCAGCCTCCGTTAACAGACCGTGAGCTGGTGGATATGTTCTTGGGGACCCTATCTGGGCCATTTTTCAATCATCTTATCGGGAATTCGTCTGCAGGGTTTACTTATCTTATTCTGACTGGGGAGAGAATAGAGGCTGGAATGAAGTCCGGAAAAATTCAGAAGGGTGCATCTTCAAGTTCTGAGAAGAAACCCTTTAAGAAGGAGGCCAGTGCTGTATATGGGCCTAGAAGGCAAGAGAAACCAGAACACCGCCAATCTGTCAACGCGGTGATGATTGCTAAACCTGTTGCCGCTCCTCGGCAAACCAATCCGCAAAGGGCTGAAAGACTCAGAAGAGAGTTTACCCGACTGAGTATGACCTTGTCTCAAATCTTGTCGCAGTTGCTATCCACCAATTTGGTGACTGTCAGGGAGGCCCCAAAGGTTGTGAATACTGCTTCTCCGAAGTACAATCCAAATGCCCGCTGTGCTTATCACTCTGATAGCCCGGGGCATTCTACTGATGATTGTTTGGCCTTAAGGAATAAGGTGCAAGACCTCATTGATGTGAAGGAGATACAATTTGAGGCGCCTGAGAGGCCAAATGTGGTGACTGCTCCTATGCCCCAGCATGGAGTGGATGCCCTTGATGAAGATGTGTATGCCGTTTCTGTGAATGATGTAGCTACTCCTCTGATGACTGTTAAGAGGAACCTACTGCTGGCCGGTTTATTTCCGGGTTGTAGCGAAGGTTGCCTTTTCTGTGCTGTTTCCCTTTCTGGTTGTCCTTTGCTAAAGTTGGGCATCCAAAGCCTGATGGACAGCAAAGAGATTCTGTTCAAGAAGACCGCCGTTCCGTTTGTTCCTGTGGAAGATGTATCTGTTGTTACAATTTTCAATAATCCAATCAAGGCTCCCCCGAGGAAGCCAGTTAAAATCATGACTGTCGCACCCATCGTGATTACTGTTCCGGGGCCCCTCCCCTATGAATCTGATAAGGCTGTCCCATGGCACTATGGGGCAGATGTATATGTACATGGTATAAAGCAAGAGTTCAACACTGGTACCAGCATCAACAATATCACTGGTCCAGCCAAAGTTACCCGCAGTGGCAGGCTCTTCTCGCCTGACATTGCGCCACCTACTATTCGAAGACCTCTCACTATAACACCTGCAAGTGTACCTATTCCCATTTCTGATCAAGTTGTTTCCCCTGCTGCCGAGTCATCTAATGCTCGGGGCAAAGGGATTGAAGATGAGCCTGCCCGGATGGAGGCACCAAAATCTGTGAATGCTGAGGCCTCCCAACAAGAGATGGAGGAAATTCTGAAGATAATCAAGAAGAGCGATTTTAATGTTGTTGAACAGCTGGGGCATACCCCCTCCAAGATCTCTATGCTCTCCTTGTTACTGTGCTCAGAGGCCCATGCTAAGGCCTTGATTTCATTTCTAAAGACGGCCCATGTGCCACAGGAGACATCTGCAGTCCAGTTTACTGATTGCGTAGCCAATTTGACAGCCGACAATGGTTTGGGCTTCTCGGATGCTGACCTTACTGCTAAGGGAAAGAACCACAATGACGCCCTGCATGTCTCTATTGAATGCAGGGGCACTACTCTTGCGCACGTGTTGGTGGACACCGGTTCTTCCCTGAATGTTCTACCGAAAAAGGCCTTAGACCGGTTGGATTGTGAGGGCCTGGAGCTGAAACCTAGCAACATCATTGTCAGAGTCTTTGACGGCTCTAAAAGGATGGTTCATGGAGAGGTAGACATTCCTATTCGTGTAGGATCTCAAGTATTCGACTCAACTTTCTATGTGATGGATATCCGTCCATCTTATTCCTGTTTACTGGGTCGACCTTGGATTCACAAAGTTGGGGCAGTGACCTCTACCCTACATCAGAAGCTCAAGTACCCCGTCAAAGGGAAGATTGTCACTGTGCAGGGGGAGGAAGAATATATGGTGAGCCATTTGAATTCCTTCAGGTATATTGAGATGGACGGGGAGTTTATTGAAACCCCCTTTCAGCATTTTGAAGAGGTACCTCCAACATTGGCAGCGGCAGAAACAGTGGTTGAAGAGGATGTTCCTTTGAAGATGGCTTCCTTGAAGGACGCTCAGGCTGTAATCAAGAAAGGTGAATGTGCTAACTGGGGCAGGCTCCCTGATTTTACCCCTAAAACTGACAAGTTTGGACTGGGTTTTACTGCAGAGGGTCAGAAGGCTGTGCGCAAAGCTAGAACTAGAAGACCCCATGTGCTCATCACCAATCCAGGAGTGAATGCCATTGGGGATGCAGATGAAGTGGCAGAGTCATAGTTTGATAGCTGGATCTACCCGACGACTGATGGTGGATTGACCAATTGGACTGCTAAAGATCATACTCCTGTTACTTTTGTTACGCAGTAATAAACTCCTTTGTTTTTGTTATTTGTAATAAACAATGAATTAAAACTCTATGGCCCGGTGTCTTACCCGGGGCACCGTGGCTTCATTTGTGAGGGCATATTAATTGTCATTTCATATATCATGAATAAAGACCTTGGACGTTTTCTCGCACTTCAAATATTATGCTCCTTTTCTTTCTTTCCTTTCTTTATATATTGCAAAACAGTTGTATTTACACACACTCACTCATACATGTTTCAATCCACTCTGGATCTCACTGGTAACGACTCTGCTACTGCCAGTTATGACTTCGAAAATCCGATCAACTTAGCCGAAGACGAAGGTGAAGATGATTGCGAAGTGCCTGGCGAGCTTGCAAGACCGTTACTCCAGGAAGAGAGGGCAATTCAACCACATGAAGAGCCGGTGGAGACGATAAATCTGGGTACTGATATGGACAGAAAGGAGGTCAAGATTGGTGCCAACCTAGAGCTCAGCGTGAAGCAACGGTTGACTCAGATGCTACATGATTACATGGAAATCTTTGCCTGGTCTTACGAAGACATGCCCGGGTTGGATACCGACATTGTGGTCCATCATTTGCCTACCAAGGAAGACTGCCCTCCGGTTAAGCAAAAGGTCCGCCGTATGCGTCCAGAGATGTCTGAGAAGATCAAAGTCGAGGTTATGAAACAGTTTGATGTCGGGTTTCTTGCAGTGACTTCTTACCCTCAGTGGGTTGCTAATGTGGTGCCAGTACCAAAGAAAGATGGTAAGGTCAGAATGTGTGTCGATTACAGGGATCTGAACAGGGCCAGCCCCAAAGATGACTTCCCCCTACCTCACATTGATGTCCTGGTTGACAATACTGCTCAGCATAAGGTGTTCTCTTTCATGGATGGTTTTTCAGGGTATAATCAGATCAAGATGGCTCCGGAAGACATGGAAAAGACTACCTTTGTTACTCAGTGGGGCACCTTCTGCTACAAGGTCATGCCTTTTGGACTGAAGAACGCTGGGGCAACCTACCAACGTGCCATGGTTGCTTTATTTCATGACATGATCCATCATGAGATAGAAGTGTATGTTGACGACATGATCGCAAGGTCCCAAACTGAGGAAGAACACCTAGATCATCTGCAGAAATTGTTTGACCGTCTGAAGTTGTACAAGTTGAGGTTGAACCCGAACAAGTGCACCTTCGGGGTAAGATCTGGAAAGTTGCTAGGCTTCGTTGTAAGTGATAAGGGTATTCAAGTGGACCCTGCCAAGGTTAAAGCTATTCAAGAGATGCCAGTTCCTAAGACAGAGAAAGAGGTCAGAGGCTTTTTAGGACGCCTGAATTACATTGCTCGATTCATCTCGCACCTAACCGCTACCTGTGAACCAATCTTCAAACTGATGAAGAAAGATCAGGTAGTACGTTGGAATGATGAATGTCAGGCCGCTTTTGACCGAATCAAAGAGTATCTCTAAGAACCACCCATCCTTATGCCGCCGGTTGAAGGGAGACCTCTGATACTATACCTGACAGTACTTGACAACTCAATGGGGTGTGTGCTGGGGCAGCATGACGAGTCTGGCCGAAAAGAGCATACCATTTATTACCTTAGCAAAAAGTTTACCGACTGTGAGACCCGATACTCACTGCTTGAAAAAACTTGCTGCGCTTTGGTATGGGCTGCTCGCCGGCTGAGACAGTATATGCTGACTCACACTACCTTGTTGATTTCTAATATGGATCCAATAAAGTACATATTTGAAAAGCCTGCTCTGTCTGGGAGAATAGCAAGATGGAAAATGATCTTGACAGAATACGACATCCAATACACGACTCAGAAAGCCATCAAAGGAAGTGTATTGGCAGACCACTTGGCACATCAGGCAGTAGACGACTATCAGTCAATGAACTTTGAGTTTCCTGACGAGAGCATCATGATAGTGACTGATTGTGAAGTACCTGGACCGGATGAAGGACCTGAGGAAGGATCCCGATGGTCTATGCACTTTGACGGAGCCTCCAATGCTTTGGGTAACGGTATCGGCGCTGTGATAATATCCCCCCAAGGCACTCATACTCCACTCACTGCCCGGCTATGTTTCAACTGCACCAACAACATGGCGGAGTATGAGGCATGCATCATGGGTCTCCAAGCTGCGATCGACTTAAGGATCAAGTTTCTGAGTGTCTTCGGAGATTCCGCTCTCGTGATCAATCAGATCAAAGGAGAGTGGGATACGAAACATCCGAATCTTATTCCTTACAAAGAATGTGTGTTGACCTTGATCCCCCACTTCACAGAGATAACCTTTGAACACTTTCCGAGAGAGGAGAATCAGTTGGCGGACGCGTTAGCTACGATGTCTTCTATGTTCAAGGTCAAATGGGACAATGAGGCTCCCCGGATCATTATCTGGAAACTGGACGAACCGGCATACTGTTGTGATCTTGAGACTGAATTGGTGACTGAGAAGCCTTGGTACCATGAAGTGAAGAGATACTTGGAAGCTCAGGAATACCCTGAAGGTGCATCTATCAACGATAAGAAGTTTCTGAGAAGGTTCGCAGCGAAGTTCTTCCTCAGCAACGGCATTCTGTACAAGCGAAACCATGATTCGACCTTACTGCGTTGTATGGATAAGACTGAAGCAGAAAGGATCATGGAAGAGCTACATGAAGGGACCTTCGGAACACATTCCAGTGGACACACTATGGAAAAGAAGATCCTTCGGGCAGGGTATTTCTGGTCCACAATGGAAGCCGACTGCTACCAACATTCTCGGACATGTCACAAATGCCAGATTTATGCTGACAAGGTGCACGTTCCTCCAGTCCCTCTGAATGTCCTGACTGCACCTTGGCCTTTTGCAATGTGGGGCATAGATATGATCGGCGAGATTAAACCTACGGCATCCAACGGGCATCGCTTCATCCTGGTAGCGAGTGATTACTTTACAAAGTGGGTTGAAGCAGCTTCCTACGCTACGATAACCAAGAACGTTGTGGCACGGTTCATTCGGCACAACCTGATCTGTCGATATGGCGTCCCAGAAAGGATCATTACAGACAACGGTACCAATCTCAATAATAAGATGATCACTGAGCTCTGCGAGCAATTTAAAATACAGCACCACAACTCTTCTCCTTACAGACCGAAGATGAATGGGGCTGTAGAAGCAGCGAATAAGAACATTAAGAAAATCGTGCAGAAGATGACAGTGACTTATAAAGATTGGCACGAAATGTTACCGTTTGCTCTACATGGGTACCGTACCTCAGCCAGGATGTTAACCGAGGCAACTCCTTTCTCCTTGGTCTATGTTGTACCCCAAAATTTGCCCTCCCATATTCTTCAAAGAAATTGCCAAGCCAAGCTTCAAAATTCCCCAAGGGTTGCACAGTCAAAAAAGACTCCTACACAGTCAAAACTAGGGTTTGGGATCTGATCAAGAAAGGAAGTTTTCAAAGGCCCAATCAAGTCTCATATGCCTACAAATGTGGTCAATCATCCTCATATCAAGTTTCAAGGCATTCAGCTCAAAATTGCACAGTCAAAACCCTAAATTGCACTACAGTCAACTGTAGGGGCAAAATGGTCATTTGACAGTCAAAAGTTCAAATTTTTGGTCAACATATCATTTTGAAGCCACAAACATCATTTGATCAATGCTTGATCATGATTCTCAAAATTTGGCTCAGAAAATCATCAAGATGCAAAAGTTACTATATTTGGACAGCTGAAAAAGTCAACTGAAATTGACCAGGGCATAACTTTCACATGGATTATCAGAAAAATTCCATCCAAAGCTCATTTTGAAGAGAAAGACATTTCCTACAACGCATCTTCATATTCCAAGTCCAAGAAATGCTCTCACAAAAAGTTATCAATTTCAACATTATAGGTCATTTTCAAAAGTCAACAAAAAGGGACTTTAAGTCAAAGGCCATAACTTGAGATTGGTAAATCAAAATGACATGGGACCAAAGGCATTGGTTAGAGGACTCAAAGACCTTTCCAAAATGTCCAAGAACATGTGAAAAGCTTAAAAATTGAGCAAGTTATGCCTTGTGGAAGTTGGGAAATTTTTGGATATTTTGAAAAGTCAACTTTGATTCAAATGGTCTAAAATTGCTAATGGGCCTATTTTTCTTCCATGATTCATCATTCCAAGCCTATGCACGACCACTTGGCCCAAAGGGAAGCATTTTCTCATTTTTTATTTATTTATTTGAATTTATATTAATATTAATTCATTTAAATTATTTAAATATGTGGAAAATATCAAACTTGATCTAAAAAATCTTTTTGTACACATTCTAGACTCAATATTTCGTGCACATGCTAATTAGGCAAGTTTTGGTTTGATTTGAGCTAATTGACACCAAATACACATGAAAAAAGATTCAAAAAAGATCTTATAAAATCAAATATTGAAACCATTGAATTCAAAAGATTTTGTGCAATTTTCTTAACCTAATATGCTCACTACATAACCAGGAATCAAACCCTAATGCTGGAACACATTGAAGCTGCGCAAAAGCTAAGAACAAACTTAGAAAAATTCTCAAAAGTTCAAAAACTGAAAAGCAGGTTCTAGGTCGACTCAAGCCTTAATCTTGATTCCAATAGCTTCATTGTGGTTTTCTGAACGTGTGCCAATCACAAACAACAACCAAAGCTCCAAGAATTGGTAGATTATACTCAAACTGTGTCACAAAATTTTTGAAATCGTATATCATAATTCACGCATCCTTTTGCATTTTTATTTATGGATTCTTGTTCAGTGTGATGTTTCGAAGCTAACCAATGCCTTTGATTGAATTATTACACGTTATATTCGATTCCACCATGCGCGATTTCTAGGGTTTTGCAGGACTGTAATTTAGGGCTTTAGCAATAAGGAAAAATTAGCCCACGAAACTATGACCATTCAAACCAGCTCATCAAGACGAAGAGATCTTGACCCTCGCGATCAATTTATTGACGTCATAGCGCTAATCGCTATTTTTCCAAAGGCCCTCTAAAACCACGCGCATAAAACTGTTGCCTTTGAGTTTGTGTTACAGGGGACGCGAGGAAGACGATACCGTGTCAGGGAGTGATTGGTTCTTTTTGAATTTCGCGCTAAAATCTAATCTATATGCGTTACTTATTTTATATTATTTGTTTAATGCTTAATGTTAACGCGCGTTACTTGGCACAACTGGTCAGGGAAGGCATATGACCTGGGTTCGAACCCCAGGTCTCTTACTTTCTCAACAATATTTTTTCAATTATCTTCCCATGCAGCGCCCAAGGCCAGGATCATCATACACGCCCAGAAATCAACCTCCACGCGTCCAAGGGCACCAGATCAATGGCCCAGATCCAAGGAGTACCATGTACCATAGTCAGACGCATCACATGCTTGCACAAAAGTCAACGGATTTCAATGCTTAATGGGCCTGGATTCTTGGACCAACACCTCACTTTGGGGCCTGAACCCCCCCTGGTTTGCTTTTCTTTTCATATTTTATTTTTTTAAAATTATTGTGTTATTTATTTTTATTGTTTTAATTAATTAATTATTTTTCTACAAAATATAAAAATATACAAAAAACCCAGAAAAAGATAAAAAATGTGATAAATTATTTTATTGTAATTATTTTCTTGTAAATAGATTAACATGTAATTATTTAGTTTTAATTAGGATTTTTGCAAGTTTAATTCTTTTTAATAAATCTAAAAAAGGGTAGAATTAGGTTTAATTAACAATTTCCATTCCTTTTAATTTTTCCTTTTTATCATAATATTATTATTTATTTATTTTCATAATTAAATTGTATATAAATAATTTAGGTTTAAATTAGGTTAAAAAATTCAATATTTTTCTTAATAACTTAAAAATAATTAGAATTAGGTTTAACATTTCATTTTAATTTTTAATTAATTCTTTTTCCCTTAAATCCTAAAATACATAAAATACCAAAAACATTTAACTTTAATTTTAAACTCCTCAACTTTAATTTTTTGCAAAAGGGTCCAACGCCCTAGTTTTGTTTTTAATTCCTTTATTTCGCGTATTTATTTATTTCGCTCAAATAATTATGTATTTCTCCCGAAGCCGTGTAAACAATTGCTCGCACTTTTATTTTATTGCTTTGTTTATTTTTCAGTCAAATCGGGTCCGGTTTAATTTTGGCGATGTGGACCCGCGCCATTTGTAATAGCTTAGATTTATTTTTCCCGCAAGGTTTTAACTGTTAAATAAGCATGAAAGAATGAATGGCCCTAACTAAAATCAAGCGTAGATCACAATGAACATGACAAGACAAATGCAAACGAAAACGACACACAATTCGCACACACCACCCCTAGGGTACGCCTCACTGTTGCCTTTCGAAAGGTGATCGTCGAGTAGAGGATGTCTTAGTAAGTCCTCATGATCCGGGAACCTGGCATGAGGGTAGCTTCTAAGGTGTCTTCCTATTGCTCTGGTGATCACCATGTCCCTAAACTCGAATTGACCCGAACACCTCCAACGGTGGTGCTACCTACCTCTCAATGGTGGGATGGCACTACTTTTAAGGACATTTACACAGACGAATTCCTTAGGGTAGGTAGGTTCTCAAGGATACTTGCTCTAAAACAAACAAAAATCTTTTCACACCAACACATTTTCAAAAGCTTTCAAAAGCAAATTTTTCAAACACTCTGACGTACGAGTCGAACTGAAATTTTTCAAAGAAACTTTTTTAAAACCCACATTGAAAAGCAAACAATTTTGAAAACACATTGAGCAAGTATCTAAGAGCCCATGGATAACCATGGATAGAAAGGGTGCTAACACCTTCCCTTTCTATAACCTACCTCCCGAACCGAGAGCAATCTCTTTAAGGAATTTTTCTGTGCTTTTGTCCTTTCCATTTGGAGAAAATAAAAGACGGTGGCGACTCTTGCTTCCGCGACATTTCGCGAACCAGCGTTAAACAGTCAGTTCCAGATCCACCGATCACAGAACTGGCGACTCTGCTGGGGACTTAACTTAAAGTGAGGTGTACCTTAGGGCTAGCTTATAACTATGTTTTCAATTGTTTTCCTTGTGTGCTTTAAAATTGTGGGTTGCTTGGGAGTTCTATAGATCCTAAACCCGGATCTGGGGGATACCTTTCTTAGAAAGTAGCAACAAGGCTGTGAGGGAACTGTGCGGGGTATACCGACATGGTTGAAACAGTCTGCTACGTTGATGTGGCACTTTGGTGTGTACCGGTAACCCTTGAGTTCAGTCAAGGAGAGTACGGGGCCTCCGCGTGGTGTCGTGAAGCATCAACAGACCTTAGGAACCTTAATTGAACTATCTTGGCCTCTTTAGGGTAGTGAGATAACTGACTTTGGTGCAGTCCGAGGTTGGTTGATACTCGATACTACACTCAATTGAGGGTTGCTTTCCTAGAATATTTCGGTCGCTAGTTCAGTGGCTAAATCGAAACGATGAACAATGAAAGCAATCCCGTGATATTGGGAACCTTAGAACCCGGTTACTTTGATTAGGACAGGTTGAACCCACCAACTTCAAGAGGGTACTACCCAGACCCCATGCTGGCCTTAAACCTTAAGGGCTTGTCTTGTGTGCCTTGTGTGCCTTACATGTTTGTCTTTGTAAATATCTGTGGTGTGTTTAATCATAGCATCATGACATCATCCAGCATCATATGCATTGACTAACCATTTCAGGGGTTCGAATTTTCATCTTTGTTCTTATTTTGTAGGACATGGAAACTGTTCGTAGAAAGACAATTCAAATCAGTCTTGTAAGGGTACCTCCTCAGCTTAAGGAGCTTATATCCAGGATTCCTGAGAACTCTTCATTCAGTAAAAGGCATGGAAGCCTCATCAGTTTGGTCAACACCAACATTGAGGAAGATATGATAAAGGTCCTGTTCCAGTTCTTCGACCCTCTACATCACTGTTTCACCTTCTTGGACTATCAGTTGGTACCTACATTGGAGGAGTTCTCCCGGCTCCTGAAGATCCCTATCCTTGATCAGCTACCCTTCAACGGTACAGAAAAGGAACCTAAGCTTGAAGAGATTGCTAAAGCCTTGCACCTACAGTCATCTGACCTCAAGGGACATTGGGAAGTCAGAAGTGGTATCAAAGGGTTCTTAGCCAGGTTTCTGTTTGAAAAGGCCCTTGAATGTTGGAACTCCCTTGACCTACAAGCCTTTGAAGAAGTGGTAGCCCTCCTTGTTTATGGTTTGGTGTTGTTTCCTAACCCAGATCAGCTTATTGATATCAGTGCTGTCCAGATCTTTATGTCCAGGAATCCCATACCTACATTGCTAGGGGACATCCTTCACTCGTGTTACACTCGAACCATGAGAAAAAGAGGTGTCCTTATGTGTTGCACTCCCCTCCTGGGAAGGTGGTTTATTTTGCACCTTCCGCAATCAGTCTTGAAGAATGAGCGGGGTTTGAGATGGTCACAACGGTTGATGACTCTTACGCATGCAGATGTACATTGGTGTCCTAGGTCCAGAGGAGATGTCACTATCATTGATCGTTGCGGGGAGTACCCTAATGTTCCTTTACTTGGAATCAGAGGAGGTATTACTTATAGCCCATGCCTGGCTTGGAGACAGTTTGGTTATGCTCGGAGGGATGGTCCTCATGACATGTTAATTCCTGACATAGTTTTTGACTTCGACAATGATACTCAAGGACTTCGCCAGAGATTTATCAGAGCCTGGAGGATGCCCAGTAGGATAGACAGCAAGACACTGGGGCACAGGAATTCCATCCCATTGGAACCTTATCTCAAGTGGGTACGAGCCCGCTCTCAGAAGTTAGTGATGCCTTATCCTCACATGCTCCCAGTAATCAAAGAACCAGTCTTGGAAGGGGAAGTGTCCTACACTATTCAGCACCCTGATATGCCCACGTCCTGGGAAGAGATGCAGAAGAGCTGGATCCAGCTTAAGGAGGAAAGGAATTCTCTTGAGACTAGTCTGCATGCAAGTGAAAAGAAGGTCTTGGAGCTCACTCGCCTGTTGCATGAGGAGAGGAATCTCAACACCTACATAGCTCCGAAGAGGATGCGCAGTGTATTTTGGGACTGATTTGATTTTTGTACTTTTGCCCATGAGGCTCTGATGTATTAAACAATGATTTTCCTTAATAATAACGTGTGTTCCTTTTTGTCTACAACAAATTTGAACTTTCGAACCCTTGAATGCATTGCATACGCATTTCATACATCATGTGCATAGCAGGTTTTTCCTCTTTTCAGGTTGCTTACAGTTCTTCGCTGTTTATTTCAGCATCATGAATCCCGAATCTGCATCAACCGAGACATCAATCAAGGCTCTTCAGGTGCAGAATGCACAATTCCAGGAACTAATCAAGGGTCTGGCAAAAGGCCAAGAAGAACTAAAGGCTATGCTCCTGAAGAAGGAGAAGAAGAAGAAGAGAAGAACTGTTCTGTTCAACTCGGGCCGAAGGTTTGGCAATACTCTGCAACATGAAGAGGCGGGTTCTTCTGTTGGCAAGAGTCCTTCTCAGGCAGAAGTAAAGGTTCCTAGTCCGGTCGTCTCCGACAACGAGACAGATTTTGATGAAGAGCAGTACCCTCCTGCAGATGACAGATACAAGCAACTGGAGGACAGGTTGAAGGCTATGGAGGTGCAACAGGCACCTGGGCTAGATTTCGGAGATCTGGGTTTGTCGACTGGTGTGATTATCCCGCATAAATTCAAAGCACCATCCTTCTCCAAATATGACGGGGCGTCTTGTCCCAAGCTGCATTTGAGGTCCTATGTTCGGAAAATTCAGCCGTACTCTGCGGATAAGAATCTATGGATCCAATTCTTCCAGGAGAGTCTTTCAGGGACTCATCTCGAATGGTTCTATCTGCTGGATGGGACCAAGGTTCATAACTGGGAGGAGTTGGCTACTGCTTTCTACAAGCAGTATCAATATAATGCCGACCTTGCCCCCACCCGTACCCAACTCCAGGGTATGGCGTTAGGTGCAAGCGAAGGTTTTAAGGAGTACGCTCAGAAATGGAGAGACCTGGCTGGCAGGGTGCAGCCACCATTGACTGATCGGGAGCTGGTAGACATGTTCTTGGGGACCCTATCTGGGCCATTTTTCAACCATCTCATTGGGAATTCTTCTGCTGGGTTCACTGATTTGATTCTGACTGGAGAGAGGATTGAAGCTGGGTTGAAGTCTGGGAAGATTGCGAAGGGTGCATCATCTAGTTCGGAAAAGAAACCGTTCAAGAAGGAGTCCAGTGCCGTGTATGGTTCCAGGAAATCAGAGAGACCTGAGCACCGCCAATCTGTCAGCGCGGTGATGATTGCTAAGCCTGCTGCCGCTCCTCGGCCAAACAATTCTCAAAGGGCTGAAAGACCCCGGAGGGAGTTTACCCGATTAAGCATGACCCTATCACAGATTCTGCCACAGTTGCTGGCCACCAACTTAGTGACTGTCAGGGAAGCCCCGAAGTTCCCCAACACAACATCTCCCAAGTACAACCCGAATGCTCGTTGTGCTTACCATTCAAAAAGCCCGGGGCACTCTACCGATGACTGTTGGGCACTAAAGAACAAGCTGCAGGACCACATTAACGCTAAGGAGGTACAGTTTGAGGCATCTGACAAGCCTAATGTGGTGACAGCTCCCCTGCCTGCTCATGGAGTAAATGCTATTGGGGATGAAGAGGAAGTTGATGAAGCTGAGTTTGATAGCTGGATCTACCCGGCAACTGACGGTGGACTTAACAATTGGAGCGCAAAGGACAATCTCCCTGTTTCTTTTGTTACTAAGTAATGAATTCCTATGTTTTGTTATTTTGTAATAAACAATGATAAACTCTATGGCCCGGTGTCTTACCCGAGGCACCGTGGTTCTATTTGTGAGGGCATACAAACTGTCATTTCATATATCATAAATGAAAATCTTGGACGTACTTTTCGCATTGCAAATATTGTGTTCCTTTTCTGTCTTTCTTTTCCTTTACATAATTTTCAAAACAGCTGTATTTACACACACACTCACTCATACAGGTTCCAATCCACTCTGGATCTTACTGATAACAACTCTGCTACTGCCAATTATGACTTCGAAAATCCGATCAACTTAGCCGAAGACGAAGGCGAAGATGATTGCGAAGTGCCTGGCGAGCTTGCAAGACTGTTGCTTCAGGAAGAGAGGGCAATTCAACCCCATGAAGAGCCAGTGGAAACAATAAACCTGGGTACTGAAGCAGACAGGAGAGAGGTAAAGATTGGTGCCAACCTAGAGCTCAGCGTGAAGCAACGGTTAACCAAGATGCTGCATGATTATATAGAGATCTTTGCCTGGTCCTACGAAGACATGCCAGGGTTGGATACCGATATTGTGGTCCATCACTTGCCGACTAAGGAAGACTGCCCTCCAGTTAAACAAAAGGTCCGTCGGATGCGTCTAGAGATGTCCGAAAAGATTAAGGCCGAGGTTATGAAACAGTTTGATGCCGGTTTCCTTGCAGTGACTTCTTACCCTCAGTGGGTTGCTAACGTAGTGCCGGTACCTAAAAAGGACGGTAAGGTCAGAATGTGTGTCGATTACAGGGATCTGAACAGGGCCAGTCCCAAGGATGACTTCCCCTTACCTCACATTGATGTCCTTGTCGATAATACTGCTCAGCACAAGGTATTCTCTTTCATGGATGGCTTTTCAGGTTACAATCAGATCAAGATGGCGCCTGAAGACATGGAAAAGACTACATTTGTTACTCAGTGGGGTACCTTCTGTTACAAGGTCATGCCATTCGGATTAAAGAACGCTGGGGCAACCTACCAACGTGCCATGGTTGCCTTATTTCATGACATGATCCATCACGAGATAGAAGTGTATGTGGACGACATGATCGCAAGGTCCCAGACTGAGGAAGAGCACCTAGATCATCTGCAGAAGTTGTTCGACCGGTTGAAACTGTACAAGCTGAGATTGAACCCTAACAAGTGCACCTTCGGGGTAAGATCTAGGAAGTTGCTAGGCTTCGTGGTCAGTGATAAAGGTATTCAAGTGGACCCTGCTAAGGTCAAAGCTATTCAAGAGATGCCAGTTCCTAAGACAGAGAAGGAAGTCAGAGGCTTTTTAGGACGCCTGAATTACATTGCTCGGTTCATCTCACATCTGACTGCTACCTGTGAGCCAATCTTCAAGCTGCTGAAGAAAGATCAGGTAGTACGTTGGAACGATGAATGTCAGGCTGCTTTTGACAAAATCAAAGAGTATCTCCAAGAACCACCTATCCTTATGCCACCGGTTGAAGGGAGACCTCTAATACTATACCTGACAGTGCTTGACAATTCAATGGGGTGTGTGCTGGGGCAGCATGACGAGTCTGGCCGAAAAGAGCATGCCATTTATTACCTTAGCAAAAAGTTTACCGACTGTGAGACCCGATACTCACTGCTTGAGAAAACTTGCTGCGCTTTGGTATGGGCTGCTCGCCGGCTGAGACAGTATATGCTGACTCACACTACCTTGTTGATCTCAAAAATGGATCCGATAAAATACATATTCGAAAAGCCCGCTCTGTCTGGGAGAATTGCAAGATGGCAAATGATCTTGACAGAATACGACATTCAGTATACAACCCAGAAAGCCATCAAGGGAAGTGTATTGGCAGACCACTTAGCTCATCAAGCTGTAGATGATTATCAATCAATGAACTTCGAGTTTCCGGATGAAAGCATCATGATAGTAACAGATTGTGAAGTACCTGGACCGGATGAAGGACCTGAACCAGGATCCCGATGGTCTATGCACTTTGACGGAGCCTCCAATGCTTTGGGAAATGGTATCGGCGCCATAATCATATCCCCTCAAGGTACTCATACTCCACTCACTGCCCGGCTATGTTTCAACTGTACCAACAACATGGCGGAGTATGAGGCGTGTATCATGGGTCTTCAAGCTGCGATTGACCTAAGGATCAAATTTCTAAGTGTCTTCAGAGATTCCGCTCTCGTGATCCATCAGATCAAAGGAGAGTGGGATACGAAACACCCAAACTTGATTCCTTACAAAGAATGTGTGTTGACCCTGATTCCCCACTTTACAGAGATAACCTTTGAGCACTTTCCAAGAGAAGAGAATCAGTTAGCGGACGCGTTAGCTACAATGTCTTCAATGTTCAAGGTCAAATGGGATAATGAGGCTCCCCGGATCATCATCTGGAAACTGGACGAACCGGCATACTGTTGTGATCTCGAAACTGAATTGGTGACTGAGAAGCCTTGGTACCACGAAGTGAAGAGATATCTGGAAGCTCAGGAATACCCTGAAGGTGCCTCTGTCAATGATAAGAAATTCTTGAGGAGGTTTGCAGCCAAGTTCTTCCTAAGCAACGGCATCTTGTACAAGAGAAACCATGATTCAACCTTACTGCGTTGTGTGGATAAGACTGAAGCAGAAAGAATCATGGAAGAGCTACATGAAGGGACCTTTGGTACGCATTCCAGTGGACATACTATGGCTAAAAAGATCCTACGGGCAGGATATTACTGGTCCACCATGGAAGCCGACTGCTACCAACACTCTAGGACATGCCACAAGTGCCAGATCTATGCAGACAAGGTGCATGTTCCTCCGGTTCCCCTGAATGTTCTGACTGCGCCTTGGCCGTTTGCAATGTGGGGCATAGACATGATCGGCGAGATAAAACCTACGGCATCTAATGGACATCGCTTCATCCTAGTGGCGATTGATTATTTTACGAAGTGGGTTGAAGCAGCTTCCTAGGCTACGATAACCAAGAACGTTGTGGCACGGTTCATTCGGCACAACCTGATCTGTCGATATGGCGTCCCAGAAAGGATCATTACAGACAACGGTACCAATCTCAATAATAAGATGATCACTGAGCTCTGCGAGCAATTTAAAATACAGCACCACAACTCTTCTCCTTACAGACCGAAGATGAATGGGGCTGTAGAAGCAGCGAATAAGAACATTAAGAAAATCGTGCAGAAGATGACAGTGACTTATAAAGATTGGCACGAAATGTTACCGTTTGCTCTACATGGGTACCGTACCTCAGCCAGGATGTTAACCGAGGCAACTCCTTTCTCCTTGGTCTATGTTGTACCCCAAAATTTTCCCTCCCATATTCTTCAAAGAAATTGCCAAGCCAAGCTTCAAAATTCCCCAAGGGTTGCACAGTAAAAAAAGACTCCTACACAGTCAAAACTAGGGTTTGGGATCTGATCAAGAAAGGAAGTTTTCAAAGGCCCAATCAAGTCTCATATGCCTACAAATGTGGTCAAGCATCCTCATATCAAGTTTCAAGGCATTCAGCTCAAAATTGCACAGTCAAAACCCTAAATTGCACTACAGTCAACTGTAGGGGCAAAATGGTCATTTGACAGTCAAAAGTTCAAATTTTTGGTCAACATATCATTTTGAAGCCACAAACATCATTTGATCAATGCTTGATCATGATTCTCAAAATTTGGCTCAGAAAATCATCAAGATGCAAAAGTTACTATATTTGGACAGCTGAAAAAGTCAACTGAAATTGACCAGGGCATAACTTTCACATGGATTATCAGAAAAATTCCATCCAAAGCTCATTTTGAAGAGAAAGACATTTCCTACAACTCATCTTCATATTCCAAGTCCAAGAAATGCTCTCACAAAAAGTTATCAATTTCAACATTATAGGTCATTTTCAAAAGTCAACAAAAAGGGACTTTACGTCAAAGGCCATAACTTGAGATTGGTAAATCAAAATGACATGGGACCAAAGGCATTGGTTAGAGGACTCAATGACCTTTCCAAAATGTCCAAGAACATGTGAAAAGCTTAAAAATTGAGCAAGTTATGCCTTGTGGAAGTTGGGAAATTTTTGGATATTTTGAAAAGTCAACTTTGATTCAAATGGTCTAAAATTGCTAATGGGCCTATTTTTCTTCCATGATTCATCATTCCAAGCCTATGCACGACCACTTGGCCCAAAGGGAAGCATTTTCTCATTTTTTATTTATTTATTTGAATTTATATTAATATTAATTCATTTAAATTATTTAAATATGTGGAAAATATCAAACTTGATCTAAAAAAATCTTTTTGTACACATTCTAGACTCAATATTTCGTGCACATGCTAATTAGGCAAGTTTTGGTTTGATTTGAGCTAATTGACACCAAATACACATGAAAAAAGATTCAAAAAAGATCTTATAAAATCAAATATTGAAACCATTGAATTCAAAAGATTTTGTGCAATTTTCTTAACCTAATATGCTCACTACATAACCAGGAATCAAACCCTAATGCTGGAACACATTGAAGCTGCGCAAAAGCTAAGAACAAACTTAGAAAAATTCTCAAAAGTTCAAAAACTGAAAAGCAGGTTCTAGGTCGACTCAAGCCTTAATCTTGATTCCAATAGCTTCATTGTGGTTTTCTGAACGTGTGCCAATCACAAACAACAACCAAAGCTCCAAGAATTGGTAGATTATACTCAAACTGTGTCACAAAATTTTTGAAATCGTATATCATAATTCACGCATCCTTTTGCATTTTTATTTATGGATTCTTGTTCAGTGTGATGTTTCGAAGCTAACCAATGCCTTTGATTGAATTATTACACGTTATATTCGATTCCACCATGCGCGATTTCTAGGGTTTTGCAGGACTGTAATTTAGGGCTTTAGCAATAAGGAAAAATTAGCCCACGAAACTATGACCATTCAAACCAGCTCATCAAGACGAAGAGATCTTGACCCTCGCGATCAATTTATTGACGTCATAGCGCTAATCGCTATTTTTCCAAAGGCCCTCTAAAACCACGCGCATAAAACTGTTGCCTTTGAGTTTGTGTTACAGGGGACGCGAGGAAGACGATACCGTGTCAGGGAGTGATTGGTTCTTTTTGAATTTCGCGCTAAAATCTAATCTATATGCGTTACTTATTTTATATTATTTGTTTAATGCTTAATGTTAACGCGCGTTACTTGGCACAACTGGTCAGGGAAGGCATATGACCTGGGTTCGAACCCCAGGTCTCTTACTTTCTCAACAATATTTTTTCAATTATCTTCCCATGCAGCGCCCAAGGCCAGGATCATCATACACGCCCAGAAATCAACCTCCACGCGTCCAAGGGCACCAGATCAATGGCCCAGATCCAAGGAGTACCATGTACCATAGTCAGACGCATCACATGCTTGCACAAAAGTCAACGGATTTCAATGCTTAATGGGCCTGGATTCTTGGACCAACACCTCACTTTGGGGCCTGAACCCCCCCTGGTTTGCTTTTCTTTTCATATTTTATTTTTTTAAAATTATTGTGTTATTTATTTTTATTGTTTTAATTAATTAATTATTTTTCTACAAAATATAAAAATATACAAAAAACCCAGAAAAAGATAAAAAATGTGATAAATTATTTTATTGTAATTATTTTCTTGTAAATAGATTAACATGTAATTATTTAGTTTTAATTAGGATTTTTGCAAGTTTAATTCTTTTTAATAAATCTAAAAAAGGGTAGAATTAGGTTTAATTAACAATTTCCATTCCTTTTAATTTTTCCTTTTTATCATAATATTATTATTTATTTATTTTCATAATTAAATTGTATATAAATAATTTAGGTTTAAATTAGGTTAAAAAATTCAATATTTTTCTTAATAACTTAAAAATAATTAGAATTAGGTTTAACATTTCATTTTAATTTTTAATTAATTCTTTTTCCCTTAAATCCTAAAAGACATAAAATACCAAAAACATTTAACTTTAATTTTAAACTCCTCCTCAACTTTAATTTTTTGCAAAAGGGTCCAACGCCCTAGTTTTGTTTTTAATTCCTTTATTTCGCGTATTTATTTATTTCGCTCAAATAATTATGTATTTCTCCCGAAGCCGTGTAAACAATTGCTCGCACTTTTATTTTATTGCTTTATTTATTTTTCAGTCAAATCGGGTCCGGTTTAATTTTGGCGATGTGGACCCGCGCCATTTGTAATAGCTTAGATTTATTTTTCCCGCAAGGTTTTAACTGTTAAATAAGCATGCAAGAATGAATGGCCCTAACTAAAATCAAGCGTAGATCACAATGAACATGACAAGACAAATGCAAACGAAAACGACACACAATTCGCACACACCACCCCTAGGGTACGCCTCACTGTTTCCTTTCGAAAGGTGATCGTCGAGTAGAGGATGTCTTAGTAAGTCCTCATGATCCGGGAACCTGGCATGAGGGTAGCTTCTAAGGTGTCTTCCTATTGCTCTGGTGATCACCATGTCCCTAAACTCGAATTGACCCGAACACCTCCAACGGTGGTGTTACCTACCTCTCAATGGTGGGATGGCACTACTTTTAAGGACATTTACACAGACGAATTCCTTAGGGTAGGTAGGTTCTCAAGGATACTTGCTCTAAAACAAACAAAAATCTTTTCACACCAACACATTTTCAAAAGCTTTCAAAAGCAAATTTTTCAAACACTCTGACGTACGAGTCGAACTGAAATTTTTCAAAGAAACTTTTTTAAAACCCACATTGAAAAGCAAACAATTTTGAAAACACATTGAGCAAGTATCTAAGAGCCCATGGATAACCATGGATAGAAAGGGTGCTAACACCTTCCCTTTCTATAACCTACCTCCCGAACCGAGAGCAATCTCTTTAAGGAATTTTTCTGTGCTTTTGTCCTTTCCATTTGGAGAAAATAAAAGACGGTGGCGACTCTTGCTTCCGCGACATTTCGCGAACCAGCGTTAAACAGTCAGTTCCAGATCCACCGATCATAGTCTACGGTATGGAGGCAGTCTTACCGATCGAAGTGCATATACCCTCTCTCTGGATAATGAAGGATGCAGATCTGAGTGAAGATGATTGGATCCAGACACGACTTGATCAGCTAAACCTTATTAATGAGAAAAGACTTGCTGCTATCTGTCATGGTCAGACGTATCAGAAACGGATGATCAGGGCATTTAACAAAAAGGTCAGACCACAAGAGTATCAAGTTGGGGATCTGGTAATCAAGCGAATCATCCTTCCTCAGAGTGATCCAAGGGGCAAATGGACCCCTACGTACGAAGGGCCATTTGTGGTTAAGCATGTGTTCTCAGGAGGAGCCATGATTCTAACCAACATGGATGGTGACGACCTTCCTCACCCCGCCAATGCAGACATAGTAAAAAGATACTACGCATGAAAAAAAGACCCGCTAGGTTGACATACCTAGGCAAAAATTAGGGCTTCCCGGCGAACCAAAAGGGTTCGGGCAAAATGAAGGGATGAAATGAAAAAAATCTGTACACCCGGCAAGTCGAAAACCTGAAAAGGCGGCTTGGGCAAAAATAGGTATCCCGGTGTACCAAAAACCCGAAAGGGCGGTCCAGGCAAAAGTTAGGGATAAAGCGTAATACTATGTCTCATTGGATCACCTTGCATCCAGAATCCGGTATCTACATCAAGTTCAGACGGCATTGATCAATCAGCTTCATCTTCAGCTAGGTCATCAAGTGATGAGACGCTCAAAGATATAAAGGCGATAGCAGAGTCGGAACCCATTGGGATTATTCTTTTCACACAACTATTTTATTTTTCCTTTGTACAAATTTGTATTAAACTCTTTTGTTCGGAGGCGTTCTCTTACTAGGACGTCAGCCTCTTGTACATAAACGCCTATTTTACAGGCAAATTCAAAAATCAATACAAAAATCACTTTTCAGTTAAAATTGCCAATTGTTTTTCCTTTTCTTTTTTGTTTTGCGAAGAACGTCCAAGGTTCAATTTGTGATATATCCATTTGACAATAATTGCTAACTCATAAATACTTGCATACGAAACAAAGGATTAATTACAGGTAACATTAGAAACAGGGGCAATGAAGAGTGGTCTAAACGATCTAATTGCTCTGTCCACCAAGTTATCAAGGTAAGTTCAGCTGAAAAACATAACCAGTATATCTTAAATCCCCAGAGAGTGAGTCAGCAAGTTAGTGCACTCTCCCCAAGCAAAGTTATACAATCAGCCTTAAGGAAGTTGGGTATCCCCGCAGATCTCAACATTCCCCAACACGATATACAGATATTCCTAAACAAGCATCCCCGGCAGTCTTGAGCTAAGATTGTTCCCCGGCGGTATATCAAACATTTAGTGGAGCCACTTCCCCAATATAGTTCAAAATTTCCCCAGGAGAGTCCAATCCAGTTTCCCCAGGAAAGTTGAATCCATCTCCCCAAGCAGTAAGCTTACCCCCAGTATGATTCAGGAAGCTTATCCCCGTAGAGCACGAACGCGTCCCCCGGCTGTATTCAAAGGTTATTTCCCCACCAGGATATAACTGGGTTATCCTCAGCCAAGAGCCACGGAAAGATCGTACTTGGCGAAGTCTTCTTATCCCCAGCGGAGTCTATTAACACTTCCAACAAGACGATGGTATCCCAAGCGAAGTTACCATCAACATCCCAGCAAAGTATCTCTCTCCCCACAGAGTATTGCTCCCCAGCAAGATCGCTAGAGTAATTTTCTCCCCGCAGAGTGTTCTATTCGCCAAGTTTACCCCCCCAACGGAGTCATCTTCCCCTACCGGTATTCTTGCAACCATCACTCCCCAGTGGAAACAAAAGCTATACATCAGCCCAGGATGTGACTTCCCGGCACCCGTCAAGGATTTAATTTCCTAGACAAAAACATATATTCATAAACATCGCACTTCCATACATTATAGCATGCACATACGCATCATGACCTCACAATCTCATTTATGTTGAGAACATCATTGCTCGATCCATATCATGCATTGCATATGACTGACCTTTACCTTTCAGGAAAGATCCAGCTAAGTTCTCAGCCATTCCAAGACCTTGCCTGGTTCAGTTAAATCGATTCTAAGATTTTTCTGATTCTTATCCAGTCAAAGGCCTTCTCTGTTTCAGTCAGATCGACCCTAAGATCTCCCTGATTCTTATCCAGTTGAAGATTTCAAGACCTTGTCCGGTTCAGTTGAATCGATTCTAAGATTTTTCTGATTCTTATCCAGTCAAAGGCCTTCTCTGGTTCAGTCAGATCGACCTTAAGATCTCCCTGATTCTTATCCAGTTGAAGATATTCCAAGACCTTTCCCGGTTCAGTTAAATCGACCCTAAGATTTTCCTGATTCTTATCCAATCAAAGGCCTTCTCTGGTTCAGTCAGATCGACCCTAAGATCTCCCTGATTCTTATCCAGTTGAAGATATTCCAAGACCTTGCCCGGTTCAGTTAAATCGACCCTAAGATTTTCCTGATTCTTATCCAGTCAAAGGCCTTCTCTGGTTCAGTCAGATCGACCCTAAGATCTCCCTGATTCTTATCCAGTTGAAGATATTCCAAGACCTTGTCCGGTTCAGTTAAATCGACCCTAAGATTTTCCTGATTCTTATCCAGTCAAAGGCCTTCTCTGGTTCAGTCAGATCGACCCTAAGATCTCCCTGATTCTTATCCAGTTGAAGATATTCCAAGACCTTTCCCGGTTCATCTAAATCGACCCTAAGATTTTACTTATTCTTATCCAGTCAAAGGCCTTCTTTGGTTCAGTCAGATCGACCCTAAGATCTCCCTGATTCTTATCTAGTTGAAGATATTCCAAGACCTTGTCGGTTCAGTTAAATCGACCCTAAGATTTTTCTGATTCTTATCCAGTCAAAGGCCTTCTCTGGTTCAGTCAGATCGACCCTAAGATCTCCCTGATTCTTATCCAGTTGAAGATATTCCAAGACCTTGCCCGGTTCAGTTAAATCGACCCTAAGATTTTCCTGATTCTTATCCATTCAAAGGCCTTCTCTGGGTCAGTCAGATCGACCCTAAGATCTCCCTGATTCTTATCCAATTGAAGATATTCCAAGACCTTGCCCAGTTCAGTTAAATCGACCCTAAGATTTTCCTGATTCTTATCCAGTCAAAGGCCTTCTCCGGTTCAGTCAAATCGACCCTAAGATCTCCCCGATTCTTATCCCAGTAGAAGACATCCAAGATTCTCTCAGCGTTCCTGTTGAGGTAGTAATCACCCAAGATTCTCTCAGCGTTCCTGTTGAGGTAGTAATCGTCCAAGGTTCTCTCAGCGTTCCTGTTGAGGTAGTAATCGTCCAAGGTTCTCTCACCTTCCCGTTGAGGTAGTAACCATCCCTGGTTCATTCATCACCTTTTGAAGCTCCAGATTCAATTCCTGTAACCAGTCAGAATGCATCTACATGAAGATTTTGAAGACCAGCTCCTGTAACAGGCCAGGTAATCATTTTCTTTTTCAGGTACACAAGTTCTCGCTAAGGAATCTCCTACGCGATCGACACCCAGATGGCATCTATAAGCCCATCCACTCATCCATCATCTCTTAGCATGGCATCTATAAGCCCATCATCCTATTATTTCCAGTGATTTCTGGTAAACAACCGCTAGTCTTCCAAACTATCGAATAAACTTTCTGACTGTTATTCAATTCCTCTGGTAACTCACAGGATCGACTAGATTGATCCTAGGATTCCTTGGTCATTAGGGTAACTCTCATGATCGAACAAATATTCATGGTTGATATTTGAGTTTTGTATAGGTGTTTGGCTTATTTCGATTTCTCTCTTAAAGGTCTAAAGATGTAATCAAAATGTGCGTGTACGAAACTAAGTTGCATGAATAAATGTTAATTGTAAAGACATGTAAAATTGCATAAAAGGGAAGTAAATGGTTTCGAATTATGAAAACAGTGAATGTAAAGGATGTTCTGGAACGTAAAAGGTTTAAAATATGAAGAAAGCGTTTAATGCAAGAAATCTGTAAATGACTTTAAGTAAAAATATGCGTTCGAAGGATAAAGCTTGAAGGTAAAGGCATGGAAAGTATGACAGTTTTCTGAAATGTAAAGTACTTGAAATGTAAAGAAAGTATTGAAATGTAAAGCTTTAGTGAAGAGATTTCGAAGTGAAAAGACTTTAAATGAGAAAACTTATAAATGTTATTTGACAGAAAGATAAAGGAAAGTGCTGGAAATGATAAAAGGGTTTCATTGAATCATAAATATGTGGTGCTATCATACGTACATTGCTCTTGCATTCGTTTCCCTTGCCATGTGGTAGTTTGAATGTTACTGAGTATTTAGTACAATAGATATGACACACGAAATCCTAATACTAAGACTTCTATTTATACTAATTCGACCATAACGGTCTTGCTATAGGATTATGCCACGTTCAGAACATGCAGAATAATGCCTCTCTCTTCTTTCCACGTGTCTCCAAATGCTCCAGCACATAAATTTCAAACTTCGAATGTCCCGCTTCCATTTGAATTTCAAATGCTTTGGTACCTCTCCGTTTCGAACGCACTTCTCAGACACAGCCTTGTTGTTATTTCGAGACTTCTTTAGATATGTTCCCATAATTGCCACTTGAAGCTTCAAGCTTTGATATGCTTATTCGAAACACTGCTTCTACTACTTCGAAACATGCCAATTTGCTTCATTTCGATCGAAACGTTCAATTCACTTGGCTTCTAATAATATTATCAAAATCTTCAGCCAACAAATTGCCCCTTTAAAATATGTATTTCGATCTCTCTGATAAATACCTATTTTAAACATCTACACAAGATTTTGATGTGACCTTCGAATCATCGTAACATTTAATGCATTTGACTCCAGTCACGTCAATCATAACACTTTTTGGATTCCTTAACCGCCTGGAGCCACTTCACAGTATGTTGCAGTTACAAACAATGATTATCTTTAAATCACGCCTATTACCCATGTTAACTTTACGCCACCTCTTCATCACACCAACCCATGATTTCCACGTATCACACCCTTATTCAATGGATGCTTAAACTTCCCCATTATAAAACATCACCAACTTAATCTTTTTCTTTTCTTTCCACACTCTGAATCTTTTACCCTCCTTCTCTCGCCAAAAACCTAAGCTTTCAACATCCTTCAAAAATGTCTTCTTCTACTTCATCCCAACTCAAGAAAGTTTCCAAGAAGAAAGGAAAAACTGCAGGAACTACCATGGAAAGTAAGATTATCACTCACCAAGGCCAATCCATTCTTGCTCCTCAGATGATTTCAAAGGAAAAAGAAATGTTGTATGCTTCACAGGTACTCATTCCTACCACCGTTGCTGGTAAGAGGTTAGCTTTAAATGGCCCTCTTACGGTTTTTGAAATTTTAAAAGATACCAGGACGATTTTCCCAGTTTGCTATAGTTTTAAACCCTTGTTTAACAAAATGGACGCCCCTAAGGCAATAGAATCTTCTGGTTCAAATACCATAGAAAACCCAACTGTTCCTCCTAAGGACCCCTTTGTATTGGATTATGTAAAAAGTAATTTTAAGCCATTTCGATCTTGCCCCACCTCTGATACTGCTTATCAAAACTGGTTCAAGAAAATAGAAGCTAAGAAATCCCAGCAATGGGAAGAATTAGGTATTTATAACCTGATTAAGCTATCGAAGCCTGGTTTCACTTACAGCCACCCTCTGCTATTCGCGTCCCTCTATTTCTGGGACAGTACCTATAATACTTTCCATCTCCCAGGTGGAATGATCACCCCCACCTTCTTCGACATAGTGGCCATCACTGGGCTATCGCCAGTAGGAGAAACATACATACCTGACAACGAAGAACACTCAAGCATAATTGACTTCGAAGTTAAGCTAGCAAGTTTTTCCAAGTTCATCAGCCACTACCATGCTGAGGGAGACAATGTGTCTGACGTAGAACACATTGCTTTCTTAACCCTATGGCTGTCAAGATACGTCTTCTGCGGTAGATCCCTACAAGTAGCCAGTAGGTTTATTCCTCTAGCTAGGGATTTGCATGAAAATCGAAGAGTATGCTTAAGTGAACTGCTCTTAGTTGACCTCTATCAAAGCCTAAGGTCAGCCGTTTCGAGCCTCAAATCCCATACCTCCAAGAATATTCTGTTGGCTGGCCCTTTTTGGTTACTTCAACTATGGCTAAATGCCATGTTCGAACCCTCCTTGTCAACTGCCAACACCAGTGATGAAATAGACCCTGAGATAACTGATAGGATAGTCGAAGGCACTAGGCTTCGAAGATTAACTCCAAATGACGACAAAGATGACTTCAAAGTCCAATTCTCGAAGTACATCATGATATTCTCCAAAAGGCACAAGTTTGAAGAGAGCATGGCGCTTTTTGCTTCGAGGACTCATGGACCTTCTTGGTTCACCATGGCTCTCTCAGAAGCTATCAAGAGCAAGGAGATTCAGGATGTATGGAGAGCCTTTTTGCTACCTAGACTCATTTCTTCAAGAATAACTCCAGCCAAGAACCAGATTTTTCTTTTTGCTTACCAGCCAAATTTTGTTTCGAGACAGTTTGGCTTATGCCAACTGATTCCTGAACCTTTATTTCAAACTGAGAGTGCCATCACTTCTGGACGAACTTTCAAGGCACGGGAAGCCAAAATACAGCAAGAACAATATCAAGGCTTTGCCCAGTTTGAGCTGATAACCTTCGAACCTACCCATCTCACAGCTAAAGGGTTTCTGGAATGGTGGACCAAGTTTTATCAAACTTATATGTTCGATACACTTACAATTCAACAGAAACTAATTGATGCCTTCGATGTGCAGGTACCAGCAAAGAAAGGTATGTTTACTCATGCCAAAGAGATTAAAGCTTTCCAAAATTATTTTGAAACTACTTATGACCCCACGCGCTTGGACTCCACTGTGCATCAAGCGGCTGAGACCTTGAAGGAAAAATTTAAACAAAAAGTTTCTAAGTTAAAACTTCCTTCAGGGTTGTCACCTGAGGATAGGTATAGGTTGGCATTCGAAATGCATCCACCTAAATTTCCCAGATTACCTACCTCAGAACTGGCTCTGGCTTGGTTTCCCCCATATCCTTGGTGGTTCACTTGCAAAGAGATGTTCAAACATCTTCAAAGGAAACCAAAGCCATCTGAGACTGTGACATGGGCTCGACACTGGCTTCATGATTTCCCAGGACACCTTTGATACGACCTTTCTGCCATGTCAATTAAATCTGATCAAGGCACAGGTGCGAATGCTTGGGAAAATCCCAAACGTCTTTTATTTTCCATATCTTTAACCTTTGCTTTAATTGTTTCGATTTTCAGCCATCAGGATAAAGACACCCGCCTCGAAATCAAAAGAAGGGAGCACCTCTCAAGCCTCCATCGAAACTACTGACAAAGTGACTCCACCCGAAACAACCACTATTGCTGCAACCACAACAACAACAACAATACCAACAACAACCAATGTTCCAACTCCAACGGTAATCACTTAGCCTTGATGTTTCGAATTCACTCATATTTTATGGTTTGCATCTAACTCTTTGTTTAAATCTTTTCAGACCAACAAGCTTCCTCCTACTACTCCCAAGAAGCGGAAATCAAGCACCACTGGGGAAGACCCCAAGGCTGGAGGAAACTTAACAACTGCTTCGAAGAAGAAGCCAAAGAAAGATATTTCGAAAAGTACCGTTCCAACTAGTGTCTCTGGACTTGACTCCAGGGATGCTGCTCCCTCACCCAAATCCAAAATTCCACCTTCGACCTCCAACACAATGTTGGAACGCATAGCTAGTAACCTCTCCTCCGAGAGTCCACAGGTAAATTGAACTTTTAAATCTTTTTGATAATAATAACTTCTTATTACCTTGGTGCATGTTCCTAACCTTCTGTTGCTCTTTGCAGAACATCTTGAATCCAGCTTCCACTACTTCGAACTCACCATCCAAAGCTGCTGCTCCACTTAATTCCTCTCCTCAAGGAGATTCCAGCAACCTTGTACAGAATAAAGGTTCGTCTAATATGGCGGTTCTGGCTGGAACTTCTGAACAGCAGGATGATCAAGGTACCTCCATTCCTCTAAAAGAGACAAACGAAACACCACTTCAAACATCTGCAGAGGATTTGCAAAGAGCTTCTCTTCAAAAGTCCCCTCTTGAAACTCTTCAAGAGGACCCAAAGGACACTCAAACTGAAGGAGAGAAAGCTGATTCTGGGCAAAGAGACGAAGAATCTGCAGACGAAGAGTCTGAGGAGGAGAATGCCAATGACAGTTCGACTGCTGGGACGGATTCCAACGCAAATAGCAGTGAAAAGGAAGGCATCGAAGTGGTGGACTTGGATGGTGATGAAGAAGACCAAGAGCACGAAACGAATGAAGGGGATGGTGATGCAACCAACGAACCCATGGAGGTTGAAATGGACGTGACTCCCCTACATGTGGAACTCCCTCAATCCTCTTTGTCTCGAATGACTGACGAGGAGCTTGCACTCCTGAGACGAAATGACCCTATTGGGTACATGAAGGCAAAGTTGGCTCAGAGGGACGTCCCACTTGCTAGGGCTGGCACAAGTTCGACCAGCTATCCTCTTCCCACAGATAAAAGAATTGTACTTCTTAATAAGATTAGGAAAACAATTCTCAATGTGGATATATTCGAAGTGCTCAAGCAAGATAGTACTGCTTGCTATACTATGAAGGAGTTGCTTACAAAGGTCAATCTTTCTACCTGCTCCTTGCCAGTTAGTACTCTCTTGTTCGATCTTCAGGCTTTGCTGGACAACGTAACTGGTTACCTTCTCCAAGACGAATCTGCTGCCAAGAAGGTTCAAGAGAAACGTATTGCCATGGATGCCGCTTATGAACAAGCTTCGAAACTCTCTCAAGAAGCTGAGGATCAAGCTATGCATCTAAAGCAGGCAAAAACTGATTATGAGGCTCGAGCTGAGTCCATACTTCTTTGGGAAAGGCAGATTCTGGAACTTCAACAGAAGGTTAAAGAGGCTAAAGAACAACAAATAGCCTTCGAAACCAATACTGCTGGTAATCAATTCGAAGAGCTTCTCAACCAGGGGCTTGCAGAGATGGAAACTGCAGAACAACTTAAAGGAAAAGTGGCAACCCTGGAAGGAGCCAGGCGTTTCGCTCAGCAGAATCTTGAATCATTTCGAAGCACTTTCAACCGATTGAAAAATAACTCTTATTTCTAAATTTTGATGTTTATTTGACTACAATTTTGGTTTCTTATATGTAATATTCGAACAACGCCATTTTGGCATCTAATCTTGCCATTTTGGCCTTTTATAAAATCTTGGTTACGTTGTTACTATTCGAATCTCCTGCAGGCGTGGCTTATATTTCTTTAAATATTTCCCATTAACCTTTAGGATACGTTTATCATCCACCAGTTCTTCGATTTCGTATGCATTGTTTGAGAATACTTTTAATATTCGAAAAGGTCCTTCCCAATGAGGTGACCATTTACCTAATGCTTTATTTTTCTTGTCCATGGGCAATATGACTTTCCAAACTAAGTCATTAATAATGAATACTTTTTTCCTCACCCTTTTGTTGTATGTTCTGGCCACTCTTTCTTTTTGTCTCATCAAAATTTCCAATGCATATAATCTAATTTCGTCCAACTCAACTAATTCATTCATCATCATTTCCCAGTATAATGCAGCTGGGATTTCGTTTTGTCTCTGAATTCGAACTGATTGTAGATGAATTTCTACTGGCAACACTGCATCATGGCCAAATGTGAGTTGAAAAGGCGTAGTGTTAGTAGCTTCCTTAGGAGATGTTCTACAAGCCCATAATATTTGGTCCAAAGTTTTGTGCCAGTTTCTTGGCTTTTTGCCAATATGCTTCTTGATTAATCCTATTATCACTTTATTAGCTGCTTCGACTTGACCGTTTGCTTGAGCATAATATGGTGTTGATGTTAGCAATCTAAACCCCATTTCTTGGGCAAATTCTTGCATCTTTCTACCAGTAAACACAGAGCCTTGGTCTGTGGTTATGCTCTCTGGCAATCCGAACCTATAGATAATGTGCTTCTGTATAAACTCAATAATAGTCTCTTGATCAGCAACTATTAATGGTATAGCTTCGATCCACTTGGTAAAATAATCTATTCCTACCAAGATATATTTATGTCCTTTGGACGAAGCAGGATTTATTTCTCCTATCAAATCCAATGCCCATCCTCTAAATGGCCATGGTTTGATGATCGAATGCAACTCACTTGCAGGGGCATGTTGAATCCCTGCATGTTTCTTACATTCCTCACATCCTTTAGCAAAGTCTATGCAATCTTTGAGCATGCTGGGCCAATACAAGCCGTATAGAAATAACAGCCATTTCATTTTATGGCCTGCTTGATGTGCCCCACATGCCCTATTGTGGACTTCTGATAATGCTAAATATGCCTCACTTTCTCCTAGGCATTTCAATAATACACCCTCTTGGGTCTTTTTAAACAATTCGTTCCCCATGAGGAGATATGACAATGCTCTGTATTTTGTCTTTCTATCCACGTTTAGAGTTGGGTCTGCTAAATAACTCTTCAGTGGACTTCGCCAATATGCATCTGACAAAGTATTTATGGCTAATATTTCAAATCCCTGTTTCTCAGCATATCTCAATTTCATACTTTCCAGATCCGATGATGTGAATCTAGTAGCCATAACTCTACCCCTTAATTCAACTAAATCCTTAAAGTTCTTGGTAGACACTTTATAACCCGAAGCTAACTGCGCTAAGTCATTTGCTTCTTGGTTCTCTATTCTTGGTATGTGTTGAATATCCATGTATTCAAATTTCCTCAATAGCCTATTGACTATGACTAAGTATACCATTAAGTTTTCCTTTATGCACTTATATTCCTTTGTGATTTGCTTGACCACTAATTCAGAGTCTCCTTTAATTTCGACTCTGGTTGCCCCCAATTCCAACAAAGCTTCAAGTCCAACAATGAGTGCTTCATACTCAGCTTCGTTGTTCGAGCAACAAGGACCATCTAATTTATACTTGAATTTTGTTGGAATTCCTTCAGGAGAAATCAGAAGGACTCCAACGCCACTTCCATTCCTGTGGGTTGAACCATCAAAGTACAATTTCCATGGTTGCATTTCGACGTAACTCATGACAGTCTGCTCAACCAAAGAATGGTCCACAATGAAGTCAGAAATCACTTGACCTTTCATAGCTTTTAAAGGCATGAAAGTCAAAGAATATTCTGTTAAGGCTAAAGCCCATTTACCAACTCTGCTATGCATTATTGGTTTTGAAAGCATATGTTTAATGACATCGAAATGAGATGAAACATAAACATCAACAGACTTTATATAATACTTGAGTTTCATACAAGAGAAATACAAACAGAGACATAGCTTTTCTAGATTGCTATATCTGGTCTCTGCATCATTTAGTACTCTACTTAAATAATATATGGCTCTTTCGATACCATTGACATCTTCTTGTGCTAACATACTACTTATACTAACTTCAGAGGCAGATATGTACAATCTCATGGGCTTCCCCCATGAAGGTGGAGACAAAATAGGAGGATGAGAGAGGTATCTTTTTATCCTGTCAAATGCCTCCTGGTGGGCTTCGTTCCATTCGAAGGCTTGGCCTTGCTTTAGACGAAGTAACAGAGAGAAAGCTTGGGTTTTTCCACTCAGGTTCGAAATGAATCTTCTGAGGAAGTTAATTTTCCCTAGCAGAGATTGCAACTCCCTTTTTGACGTAGGTGCTTTCGTCTCCATTATGGCTTTGGTTTTGTTCTGGTTGATTTCAATCCCTTTCTTGTGAACCACAAAACCAAGAAAATCTCCAGCCTGCACGAAAAATGCACATTTAAGGGGATTCATTTTTAAGCCATGTTTTCTCATTCGCTCGAATGATTGGCTCAAATGATGCAAATGTGTTTCTGCAGATATAGATTTGATGACTATATCATCAATATACACCTGCATGAAGGTTTCAATGAAATCATGAAAAATTGAATTCATTGCCCTTTGATAAGTTGCCCCAACGTTCTTTAAACCAAAAGGCATCACCACCCATTCGTAGGTGCCTAAGGCTCCCGGGCAACGAAATGATGTCTTTGCAACATCTTCTTCAGCAATGAAAATCTGATTATACCCAGAGTATCCATCTAACATACTCAAGTATTCGAACCCTGCAGCAGAATCTACTAGCATTTCTGCCACAGGCATGGAATATTCATCTTTAGGGGTTGTAGTGTTTAAATCCCTAAAATCTATGCAAATTCTTAAAGAACCATTTTTCTTAATAACAGGTACTATGTTTGCTAACCATTCGACGTACCTTGTTGTTCTGATGAATTTGCAACGCAGCAACCTTTCGATCTCAGCTTTAATTTTTGTGAGAACCGCTGGTGCGAATCTTCTGGGAGTTTGTTTGATGGGCTTCTTGCCATCTTTGATTGGCAGTCTGTGTTCGACCAACTCCCTCTTTAAACCAGGCATTTCGTCATAATCCCATGCGAAGCAATCTTTGTTTTTCTTGAGGACTTCGATTACTTCCTTCTTGAGGCATGGGCTAAGTTTTGCACTTATGTAGGTTATTCTTTTCGTTTTTTCATCCCCTAAGTTAACTTCTTCGAGTGGATCTTGTGCCAACATTTTGGCACCTGAGTTTGTGGGGTCCCTTTCGAAGCCTAAGGGCTCTTTATCGTAGATGGAATCTAACCTTTGATCCATCTCAAACTCTCTGAAGGGTGAGCATTTCGAGCCATCCCCACTTACTCCGTTCATCTTTATAGTTGATCTATTTATTTCAGCCTCTAAGGCCGCTTTTGATTCGTTCTCAGCCATATAGGCCGAAATCCTTTCGAAAAAGGTGGACTCAGTCATGGATAAGGTTGTCGAAGTCCCAGCCTGCTGGCCGTTTTTGTATAGTGCTTTCGACTCCCTCTTCTTCACTGATTATGGTTCTATCCCAGTAAAGGACATCATGGCGAAGGGTCATGTAGTAGTGGGCGTTTCTAGTTTCGTTAATCTCATCATTTGGAACGCACAGAGCAATCTTTGCCAGATTTTTATCATAATCCCTCTTGTCAACTAAATTGACTGTTGACATAAAGTAACTCTGGTCTGCTTCGATGTTTTCCACGATTCCATCATCTCTCCACAGAACTAGTCGCTGATGTATTGACGAAGGAACTGCCCCCACGCCATGGATCTACTCCCTTCCCAGCAATAAGTTATAGTTGGCCTTGGCTTCGATCACCATAAACATGGTGGGCCTGCAGCTTGAGCCTATTGTCAATTCCAACTGGACCACTCCCAATGTTTTGCCCATTTTTCCCTCATAATTGGACAGAACCATATTATGGGGATTGATGTTTCCTTCGCGGATCTCTAATCTTTTCAGCATGAAATGGGGTATCAAATTAACTGCAGCACCCCCATCTACTAGAACTTTGTTCACACCATGGACACCAACTTTGGCCCGAATAAAAAGTGGCTTAAGATGGTTCTTCATAGCAGGTTCTGGACGTTCGAAGAACGCATTTTGTTCCTCAACAGCCCCATTGTCCATCACATAGTAGCACACAGGCCTATGTTTCATCAAATATGTGGTGTCTTCTTCCTCATATTCATCAATCTCAGTTTCCTGCCCAAATTCGCAGGGAAGCACAGACACCACGTTACAGTTCAGGTTGAATGAAGACTCCCCCTCCGATTCGAAGTTATCTGTTATCATATCTCCGTCCTCTTCTGGGCCTGGAGTGTATTCCTTTGGTTCATCCCGTTGTTCTTCAGAGAAAAGCCTCCTATTGACTGGAGGTTTTTCTTCAGTTTGATTCTTTGGTTTGTTGGTGCTAGATTCACCTTGGTTCTTTGTTGAAGTAACCCCTTTGTTTGCCACAGCTTCCCTCTCAGCCTTTCGAATCCTTTGCTGTCTGCGCCACAGGGATCTTGACATGGGGTTCCTTCCCTTATAGTTTTCTAATCTTACCTCCTCCCTTTTTGCTGTGTTGAATTGCCTTCTGTATGTCACAGCATGGCGTGCATTTCGTTCGGCGTTTCTCCATCTATCTTTACCTTTGTCATTTCTGACTTGCAACCATCTGTCGGTTGGCACTTCAGCAGGGAGTTTGAAAGTCACTCTTCGAGCAGCCTTGGGGTGAGGGCTATCAGGCCTTCGCTGTTTGTGTCTGCTATCGAAACATGGGCCCATCTGGACAGTTTCTTGATGGTTCCAGCAAGGGGCGAAGGGAATCGTTTCGAAGGCTCTGGCCATGCTTTGGTCATACACAGCAGAACACCTTGGGCAAATCAAGCACTTGGTTGCCCCTTTGTAGCAGCGAAACACAAATTCCAGCAAACTTTCTCCAGCCTTGGGATAACACCTAAAAAGATGGTTATCCTGGCGCCAATTGTTGCCAGTTCGAGTCCTCTGTACCCTTTCGAAATTCGCAGTGATTCTTTGATTGCAGAGGATGCTGCACCTAGGGCACAATATCATGCCTGAATCTCCTTTGTGGCATGTCATGAGGTAATCCTTGAGACTAGCATCTCCAGTGTGATTATCCTCCATTCTATACTTTTATTTTTCTAAGTATTTGTCTACTTCCTCCATCTCAGAGCAAGGCCTTTCCATATCCACCATATTTATCTCAACATCTTCCCCCTTAGCTTCATCATCGCCTCATCCTGTGGGCTTTATATCCTCAATCTGAACCTTCGAACTCTCTGGGGCAGAATATTTGACCAAATAGTCAAATTTTCCACTGGGTTCCCCTAGAGTGTCCCATATTTCCTTCTGAGGGGAAATTGGCTTCGTGATTTGGACTTTCTCCAATTCCAGCCTCAAGCCTTCAGTGACTTGTGTTAGTTATTGGTTTTGATTTCCCTGGCCTTCAGTAGCCTGGGTTTTTCTTGCAACAGCTACAGGTGCTGCAATCGAAGTCTCTAGCGTCTTCTGGATGTCTTCAGTGACCTCCTTATTGACTTCGACCATCACCCAGTTTTCAGTTTCAGTACCCTTCTCTCCTGTTAGGGCGTCGCTTTGATCAGTTTCCACCATGTTGATCTCTCCAATGCATGTAGGCTCGGAGTAGTTGGTGTCTGCGACGTCCAAGGGATCTTCGTCCACTTTCATCTTTGCCTTATCAGCGAACTTTAGTCTGCCATCTTTGATTGCATTTTGAATTAGGTCCCTGAAAAGAAAACATTGTGAGGTTTTGTGGCCTAGGAAACTATGATATTTGCAAAATCCTCTCTTCTTTCTCTGATCCAAAGGAGGTATTTTGACATTTGATGGCACAATTAGTTGGCCATCTTTGACAAGTAAGTCAAAAATCTCGTCACATTTAGTGACATCGAAGGTATAAACCTTCTTTGGGAATTTGTCACTTTTCTCATTTTCAACAATCTCTTTCCCTTTTGTGGGAACCAATAATTTGCAGGAATAAGGCGGAGCCTGTTTTAATTCAGCGAGGTCGATTTCGACCTCTTCGAATTCGAATTCAGGATATTCTTCTGCTTCCTCAGTTCCAACATAGGAAATCCTTTCTTTCTTGATATTCTTAAAGACTCTGGCTTTTTCGGCCTTTAGCCTTTTGACCTGTCGAACCCTATCGGCTAACTGAGCCATATCCCTCAAATATTGAGTGTCTAGTTTCTTTCGAATAGAGTAATCCAAACCACCAGCGGCCATTTCGACTAACTCATGTTCAGGCACTACTGTGTAACATCTGGATTTCAAAAGCCTAAATCTATTCAGATAATCATCTATGGGTTCGGTGAACTTTCTCTTGACACTGGCTAATTCCTTCAGGCTTATTTTCGACTGTCCCATGTAAAATTGTTCATGGAATAATCTCTCCAAGAGAGCCCAAGTGTCGATGGACCCAGGAGGCAAAGTGGTAAACCATGTGAATGCGTTTTTAGTCAAGGAACTTGGGAAGTATTTGATCCTGAGATCTTCATTATTGGCTATATCTCCCGCTTCGGTTAGATATCTCGCTATGTGTTCGACTGTTGACTCATTGGTATCCCCAGCGAACTTTGTAAATTTAGGGACTTTATATCCCCTTGGTAAATCAGTATGCATTATGCAATCCAATATAGGAGAAGCATAATTTGGCCTTCTCATTCCTGTGTTGAGGCCATTCTGGGCCATGACTCTCTCTATCATGGTGGTTAGATTGTTTTCTGCCAAGATGTTATCGTTTCAAATTCTATGAACGACAGCATCGGCATCTTGATTTCGACCAACCAGGACAACTCCCCTAGGTTGTTCTTCTCGAAACACTGGGGCTTCTAGCCTTTCGACCCTTGCCCCTGGTTCCATAATTTCTCTTTGTGGGCCTGGGATTATTGGGGTTTCTAACCTTGGTGCCCTGGCCCCTAAGTTAACTTCTTCTCTGGGTGGTCTATAAATTGGGTCGTTGGCAATTTGTTCTATAACAGGCATGTTTGCTCGAAATCCCGCCTGATTCTGCCTACGCCTTTCTGGGGGAGCAAAGAAACCTGCTATTCGACTCATGTTGTCAGCGTTTTCCCTGTTTGTCACAGTCATATTTTGCACTATTGGGGCAAATATCTCCTGCATGGTTTGTGCTAACACCGCTATCATATTATGGTTACTGTCATCCATCAATTGCCTAAAAGCCAACTAGTTTTCTGTGGTTAAAATAGGCATTGTGCTATAACCCACTGACCCTTGGTTATTTGTCATAAACTGATTCGCCCCAGACCCAGACCCTAATTGTGGGGATGAATTCGATGTGGAATTGTGTAAACCTGCCATAAAAGATGTGGGCATTCTGTAAGTGGAATTTCTGGTTCTATTTCCATCGAAACCGGGTGGTCTAGTTAATGGAGTGGCGAAATGGGATTGTGTCCCTGATGGTGGAACGAATCCCCCAGGGTAACCAATGGTTCCAGTATTTCCTAAGATCGAACTATTAGTTGATATGCCACTTACTCCATTGGTGGCTATATTACTGGTTGAAGATGCAACAAACTGTGCATTCGAAGGGATCACATTGGATGTTCCCATCGAAGTGGACACATTAGTGCCTATTGTATGTGGGGCATTTTGTTCCCCTTGTTGATTGTCAGAATTAGACATTTTGGCCAAACGTTTTCTTCTGGATAAAGGTTGGTTGCTGTTGGTTATTTTACCACTTCTCAGGTTCATAAAACAGCAAACTTCTTAGGTTCCAACGTTTTTATAATGGTTATGTCTCAAGAATCCTTATTTCTAATGTCCAATTATTCGTCCCACCGGGTGTGCCAATTTGTTTCCAGTGATTTCTAGTAAACAACCGCTAGTCTTCCAAACTATCGAATAAACTTTCTGACTGTTATTCAATTCCTCTGGTAACTCACAGGATCGACTAGATTGATCCTAGGATTCCTTGGTCATTAGGGTAACTCTCATGATCGAACAGATATTCATGGTTGATATTTGAGTGTTGTATAGGTGTTTGGCTTATTTCGATTTCTCTCTTAAAGGTCTAAAGATGTAATCAAAATGTGTGTGTACGAAACTAAGTTGCATGAATAAATGTTAATTGTAAAGACATGTAAAATTGCATAAAAGGGAAGTAAATGGTTTCGAATTATAAAAACAGTGAATGTAAAGGATGTTCTGGAACGTAAAAGGTTTAAAATATGAAGAAAGCGTTTAATGCAAGAAATCTGTAAATGACTTTAAGTAAAAATAGGCGTTCGAAGGATAAAGCTTGAAGGTAAAGGCATGGAAAGTATGACAGTTTTCTGAAATGTAAAGTGCTTGAAATGTAAAGAAAGCATTGAAATGTAAAGCTTTAGTGAAGAGATTTCGAAGTGAAAAGACTTTAAATGAGAAAACTTATAAATGTTATTTGACAGAAAGATAAAGGAAAGTGCTGGAAATGATAAAAGGGTTTCATTGAATCATAAATATGTGGTGCTATCATACGTACATTGCTCTTGCATTCGTTTCCCTTGCCATGTGGTAGTTTGAATGTTACTGAGTATTTAGTACAATAGATATGACACACGAAATCCTAATACTAAGACTTCTATTTATACTAATTCGACCATAACGGTCTTGCTATAGGATTATGCCACGTTCAGAACATGCAGAACAATGCCTCTCTCTTCTTTCCACGTGTCTCCAAATGCTCCAGCACATAAATTTCAAACTTCGAATGTCCCGCTTCCATTTGAATTTCAAATGCTTTGGTACCTCTCTGTTTCGAACGCACTTCTCAGACACAACCTTGTTGTTATTTCGAGACTTCTTTAGATATGTTCCCATAATTGCCACTCGAAGCTTCAAGCTTTGATATGCTTATTCGAAACACTGCTTCTACTACTTCGAAACATGCCAATTTGCTTCATTTCGATCGAAACGTTCAATTCACTTGGCTTCTAATAATATTATCAAAATCTTCAGCCAACACCTATCCATCAATCTCCAAATGGCATCTGTAAGCCCATTCCCACCATCACTGCTAACATGTGAGCGTAAATTTCTGGGCACTCTAGTGTTCAATCATCTTCCACCTTCGGATTATGAAAGGCACGCCAGCCAATCTACATCCTCAGGTCTAAGAAGATTGAACAGGGGCAACTGTTGTACCCCAAAATTTTCCCTCCCATATTCTTCAAGATTTGCAAAGAGCATGCTTCAAAATCTCCCAAAGGTTGCACAGTTCAATGGCCTCCTAACAGTCAAAATTTAGGGTTTTGGTTCTGGCAAAGAAATTGAAGTTTTCAAGGGTCCAATCAAGTCCCACATGCCTATAAACATGGTCAAGCATCCATATCCTAAGTTTTAAGACTCACAACACAAAATTGCACAGTCAAAAAATCCTAATTGCTCAACAGTCAACTGCAGGGGCAAAATGGTCATTTGACAGTCAAAAGTTCAAATTTTTGGTCAACATCTTATTTTGAAGCCACAAACATCATTTGATCAATTCTTGATCATGATTTTCAAGGCATGGCTCAAAAAGTCTCAAGATGCAAAAGTTTCCATATTTGGACAGTTGAAAAAGTCAACTGTAACTTGACCAAGGCATAACTTCCACATGGTTTATCATCAAAATTCCATCCAAAGCTCATTTTGAAGAGAAAGACATTTCCTACAACTCCTCTTCACACTTCGAGTCCAAGAAATGCTCTCACAAAAAGTTATCAATCTCAACATTATAGGTCATTTTCAAAAGTCAACAAAAAGGCACTTTAAGTCAAAGGCCATAACTTGAGATTGGTAAATCAAAATGAAATGGGACCAAATGCATTGGTTAGAGGACTTCAATACCTTTCCAAAATGTCCAAGAACATGATCAAAGCTTAAACATTGAGCAAGATATGCCTTGTGGAAGTTGGGAAATTTTTGGGAATTTTGAAAAGTCAACTTTGCTTCAAATGCCTCAAAATTGCTAATGGGCCTCAATTTCTTCCAAGAATCATCACCCAAAAGCTATGCACGACCCATTGACCCAAAGGGGAGTTATTTTCCTATTTTTAATTAATTAATTGAATATTTAATCTATTTAATTCATTTAATTAAAATTAATTATAAGAAAAATGCTAAACATATCTTTCCAAATCTTTTTATGCAGCATATGCCCTCTTTAATCACTCAAGATTTCGTGCATCACTAAAAAGGCAAGATTTCTCATGATTGGCAATGGTTTTACATGGAAAAGATTGGAAAAGATTACATTAAAAAGCAAATATTTGATTCATGAATGCAAAGGTTTTTGGTTTGGATTTATACCCTAATTCATTCCACATATAAACACAAACCTAAACCTCATGCAAAAAACCTGGAAGCTGCGCCTCAGACCTCAAACCAACTTTGCATTTTTTCAAGAAATTCTCAAAACTGAAAACACAGTTTCAGTGCGTTTCAAGGCAAGATAACCATTCCAATAGCTTGCCAAGGTTACCAGGGATCTATTCCAATCAAAACCACAGCCTCTAACATTAAGAATCAGTAGAATGAAGCTGCCCTGTTCTTGATATTGTTCATATTCGTGTTTTGATTTATACGTATCATCCATGCCTTTTTCTTGTTGTTTTGCACTAACATGAACATTCTAAAGCTGTTGGCATCATTTAATTGAGTTTTTGTGCCCTGTACGAGAATCTGCCATGGAAATTTTCTAGGTTTTCAAAGCTCCTAAATTGGGGACTTTTGCATATGGAAAAATTAGACAGCAAGACTTATACCATTGAAATCGTGACGTTCCAACGAATCTAAAACACTCATCGCGCTTTTTTTTATATTTGTTCAATTTCTATTCGCTATTTTTTTTGTGTTTCAGATTGTGGGGGTTTAAAACCCCCACTATCCATTGTATATTTCTCAGGCAAAAGCGAAGATGTGGAGAAGAAGATGGGTTGTCATCATATGGTTGGTTGATTTGAAGCTTGGCGCGTTTTTTTCATTATTACAGCCACTAACGCTTTTTCATATATGTTGGTCATTGTTCAGTATACATAAAAACCAACGCGCTTAGCTGAGTGGTTAATGTGTTGTCATGCAACCAATGGGACCTGGGTTCAATTCCCAGGTCCCCTCTCTTCTCAATATTATTTTACTTTCCATATTTCCATGCAGCGTCCCCTTCAGTGGCCTACCATACACTCAATGCCATAGCTTGCCAAATGTCCCAGGCGATGAATCTAAGGGCCAGGATGAAAGGTCCATCATACACATCAGTCAACCATGCACACGTGAACGCTGAAAGTCAAACAGGCCAAGCTTCTAATGGGCCTCATTACTGCAATATACCTCCAAAAGGGTCAACAAACCCCCCTATGTTTGTATTTCTTTTTTCATTCTTTTTTTCTTTTTGTTTGTTTTAATTTAATGATTTTTTCTTTTTATTCATAAAATAAGTTTTATAATATAAAAATATAAAAAAAAATCAGAAAGTCAAAAAATAAAAATATATTTATTTATTATTTAATGTATTAATGTTTTTGTTGTAATAAATTTGATAATTAATTTAGCTTTAAATTAGGGTTTTAACTTTAATTTCTTTTCTTAAATAAATTAAAAACATAAAAATTAGGGTTTCTAGCTTTTTATTCTTTTTTTCAATAATTAAAATTTCTTCTTATTATTATCAATAATTAATTGCTTTTGTAAATAAATTTGTAATTAAATAATTAGGTTAAAACTAGGTCAAACTTAGACATTTTTTAATAAATTAAAAATAGTTTAGAATTAGGGTTTTAATTCCATTTAATTTTCTCATTAAACTCCATAAATACAAAAAACTCCAAAAAAAATTCTTTCTTTTATTTAACTTAATTAATTTATGATTTCGATTTAATTTCTTTAAAAGGGTCCAACGCCCTCGCATTCTCGATTTTATTTCTTTTCGCACATTTACTTTTGTTCCTTTTTTTTTGAATTTCATGTACTTGCCCCAAAGCCTTGTAATAGATTAATTAGGATATTTATTTTCCCGCATTTTTATTTATTTCAAATCGGGTCTTAGATTAATTTGGCGATGTAGACTCGCGCCTTTGTAATAACGTAGGACTTTTAATTCCGCACCTTTTAACTGTTAATAATCACATGAAAGAATGAATGCCAAAAATAAAAACAAAGCGTAGATCACCAATGCATGAACAAGACAAATATAACTAAAAATGACACACAATTCACACACCACCCCTAGGGTACGCCTCGCTGTTGCCTTGCCCCTCGAAACGTGGTCGTCGAGTAGAGGATGTTTTAGTAAGTCCTCATGTCCATGAACATGGCATGAGGGTAGCTTCTATGGTGTCTTCCTATTTCTCTGGTGACCACAATGTCCCGAATCCTCGAATTGACCCGAACACCTCCAACGTTGGTGCTACCTACCTCTCAATGGTGGGATGGCACTACTTTAAGGACATTTACACAGACGAATTCCTTAGGGTAGGTAGATGACTCGTAGATACTTGCTCTAATCCAAAACAAATCAAAACTCTTTTCACACCGACACTTTTCAAAAAGCTTTCAAAAACAACTTTTCAAACACTCTTGAGGACTGATACAAGAGTCGATCTGAAACTTTAAACGAAACTTTTTCAAACCCACTCACGGTTGAAAAGCAAACAAACATTTTGAAAACACAAATGAGCAAGTATCTAAGAGCCCATGGATAACCATGGATAGAAAGGGTGCTAACACCTTCCCTTTCTATAAATCTACCTCCCGAACCGAGAACTAATCTCAATAAGGAATTTTTCTGTGCTTTTGTCCTTTCCATTTGGAGAAAATAAAAGACGGTGGCGACTCTTGCTTACCGCGACATTTCGCGAACCAGCGTTAAACAGTCAGTTCCAGATCCTCCAATCACAGAGGGTGTTGTACCCCAAAATTTGCCCTCCCATATTCTTCAAGATTTGTCAAGAATCATCTTCAAATGGTTCAAGACTACTCAAGGATTACACAGTCCAAATACCTCTCAAGCCAGTCAAAATTAGGGTTTTGGTTCTCTCAAAGAATTTGAGGTTTTCAATGGCTCAATCAAGTCTCATATTCCTATACACATTTTCAAGCACCTACATGTCAAATCTCAAGTCTCACAATGCCAGTTTGCACAGTCAAAAGCTTCATTTGCTTCACAGTCAACTACAGGGGTAAAATGGTCATTTTACAGTCAAAAGTCAGAATTTTTTGGTCAACATCTTATTTTGAGCACACAATCATCATTTTATCAAGTATTGATCATGATTCCTCAAGCATGGCTCAAAAATCATCAAGATGCCAAAAGTTACTATTTTTGGACAGCAGAAAAGTCAACTATATCTTGACCAGGGCATAACTTTTTCATGGTTCATCAGAAAAATCCCATCCAATTCTCATTTTGAAGGGGATGAAATTTCCTACAACTCATCTTCACATTCCAATTCCAAGAAATGCTCTCACAAAAAGTTATCAATTTCTACATTATAGTTCAAATTCAAAAGTCAACAAAAAGGCATGTTAAGTCAGAGACCATAACTTGAGATTGGTAAATCCAAATGACATGGGACAAAAGGCATTGGTTAGAGGACTTCAATACCTTTCCAAAATGTCCAATAACATGTTCATATGATACAAATTGAGCAAGATATGCATCGGAGAAGTTGGGAAATGTTTGTGAATTTGCAAAAGTCAACTTTGCTCAAAACACTTTGTTTTTGCTAATGGGCCTCAAATTTCTTCTTGAAACTTTATCCAAGGCCTATGCACGACCCATTAAGCTTAAATTTATTTATTTTCTTATTTTTTATTGTTTAATTGGATTTTTAATCAATTTTAATTCATTTAATTAATTTAAATTGTAGGAAATATCAAGATATGGTTTTTCAATCTTTTCATGAAGCAAATATGACCTAAAAGAGCTGGCAAACTCGTGTGCACATCAAGGGGACAAGAATCTCCAAGTTTGGCAAGATTTTCCAATCAAAAAGATTGAAAAATGTTTAATTTTCAATCAAATATACAAACATTATTTCATGGATCTTTGCTCAAAGATTTAACCTAATTCCATTCCACTATAAGTACACAACTCAACCCTAATGCATTGGACGAGAAAACTCTGCAGAAAAACCATAATCACATTCAAGAAAATTCAAAGAAACTTGAAAACTGTTTTCAATCTTCCAGGCCAATTCAAGGACTTTGGTCTTACATGTCTCAGGGACATATTGCAATCAAAACCACACACTAAAGCTTGAGAAATCATTCTACACGAACCCACGGTTTGCATATTTTTTTCATAATCGAAACTCATGATTCATGCATATTTAATATGATTTTTTGTTGGTTTAGCATTGCTTGAATCCACATGAAGTGTTGTACCCCAAAATTTGCCCTCCCATATTCTTCAATATTTGCCAAGTCAAAGCTTCAAAATCTCCTCAAGGGTTGCACAGTTCAAGGGCCTCCTAACAGTGAAAAATTAGGGTTTTTGTTCTGACAAAGAAAATGAAGTTTTCAAGGGTCCAATCAAGTCCCACATGTCTATAAACATGGTCAAGCATCCTCATACCAAGTTTCAAGACTTACAGCACAAAATTGCACAGTCAGAAACCCTAATTGCCCTACAGTCAACTGCAGGGGCAAAATGGTCATTTGACAATCAAAAGTTCAAATTTTTGGTCAACATCTCATTTTGAAGCCACAAACATCATTTGATCAATGCTTGATCATGATTCTCAAAGCTTGGCTCAAAAAAGTCTCAAGATGCAAAAGTTTCCATATTTGGACAGTTGAAAAAGTCAACTGTAACTTGACCAAGGCATAACTTCCACATGGATTATCAGAAAAATTCCATCAAAAGCTCATTTTGAAGATAAAGACATTTCCTACAACTCCTCTTCATACTTCAAGTCCAAGAAATGCTCTCACAAAAAGTTATCAATTTCAACATTATAGGTCATTTTCAAAAGTCAACAAAAAGGGACTTTAAGTCAAAGGCCATAACTTGAGATTGGTAAATCAAAATGACATGGGACCAAAGACATTGGTTAGAGGACTCAAAGAACTTTCCAAAATGTCACAAAACATGAGCAAATCTTGAAAATTGAGCAAGATATGCCTTGTGGAAGTTGGGAAATATTTGGATATTTTGAAAAGTCAACATTGCTTCAAATGTCTTAAAAATGCTAATGGGCCTCTTTTTCTTCCAAGATTCATCATCCAAGGCATGTGCACGACCATTTGGCCCAAAGGGAAGTTTTCATCATTTTTATTTATTTATTTGAATTTTTAATGGCTAATAATTCATTTAATTAAAATAAATATGTGGAAAATATCAAAGCAAGTCAATCAAATCTTTTTATGCATGGGATAACTTCAGATTTTCGTGCATGATCAGATATAGAAAGAATCATGGTAATTGGATATGATTGGCATCAAAAACATGTGAAAAAGATTGAAAAATTATGGCATGAAAATCAAATATCCTCTCCATCAACTCATTGATTCTTTGGACCAATTTCTCAACCCTAATCATTCACACATATATACTAATGCCAACCCTAATGTTCATAACCACAAAGCTGTGCCATACATCCATATCCAAGTTTGAGTTTTTGACAAGAAATTCCAAAACTGAAAACTAGGTTCTAGTGCGATTCAAGCCAAAATAATTGTTCCATTGTCTTGCTGAGACATCAAGGAAGGTGCCTGGATCAAAATCATAGCTTGAAACATCAAGAATTGGTAATTATAAGTCAGACTGTGTTCTTCCTTTTGCATAATCGTGTTTTATTATTCAGGCCATATCCATGCATTTTGATTCTTGATTTGTACTAATTGGATGATTTTGAAACTAACCATATGATTTAATTGAGTTTTTACGCATTGTATGAAGAATCACCATTAAAGGACGCTAGGGTTACAGGACTTTCAAATTAGGCGTTTCTGAATACTGTAAAATTAGGACACCTCAATGCCATGGTTGAAATCAGGAAGCTTGGACGAATCAAATGCAACCGTCGCGCCCAATTTATATAACCATATGGCCTAATCGCTATTTTGAAAAATGGTGTATTTTGGGGGGGGTTTAAAACCCCCGTTAACCTTTTTATGTTTCAGGAAAAAATCAAACAATGAAGAAGAAGACCCTGTGGCAAGCTGCGATTGGTTGATTTGAAATTCGCGCGCGGAAGTCCCACTAACTCATGATTCATCTTATATTATTTGTTTCCTATTATATAATCAAAACGCGTTGGTGGCTCAGTGGCAGGCATGTGTATTGGTAATCTCCAGGACATGGGTTCGAACCCCAGGTCCCCTTCCCTTTCAATAATATTTTTCATAACATCTTCCCATGTAGCACATGCCCTGAAGATCACCATACGCTCCTCACTCAAGCGTGCCACACATCCCACAACTTCCATCCAATGGCCAGGATCTGAAGCCTATGATGTGCTGCAGTCAACGCACCTACACACTAGCCAAAAAGTCAATAAGGCCAAGGCTTAATGGGCTAGAATTACTAGGGCTTTACCTCCAATTGGGGACAGAACCCCCCAAGGTATTGTATTTCTTTTCTTTTTTTTATTTTATTTATTTCAATTATTTCTTTTTTTAATTAAATCCTTTAATTTAATTTATTTTCATAAAACATAAAAATAATAAAAAAAACCAGAAATCATGAAAATCAAAATACATTTTATTTAATTAATCTTTTTGTAAATAAAACTCATTAATTGACTTAGTTTTAAGTTCTAGGATTAATTTTAATATTTTCAATAAACTTAAAAATTGGTAGAATTAGGGTTTTAATTATTTTTATCTTTTTCTTTTCCTTTATCATTATTAATTATTTAATATTATTTTTGTAAATAAATCTTGCCATTAATTAATTAATTTAATTTTAGGTTTAATGTTAACATGTTTTTCTTAATAAATAAAAATTGTAGAATTAGGGTTAATTAATTAATTTCTTAATTTCATTTAATTCTCACAAAAAATCATAAATACGAAAACCTCAAAAGTAATTTCTTTTTTTTCTTTATTTTAATTAATTTGTTAATAATAATTTAATTTCATTAAAAAGGGTCCAACGCCCTCGTTTTCAATTTTAATTCAATTCGTGCATTTTATTTGATTTCTTATGATAATTATGTAATTCTCCCAAAGCCATGTAACTCGGACAATTTATATTTCTCGCACTTTATTTCTCTATTTCATGTCAAATCGGGTCCTGGATTTAATTTGGCGATGTGGACCCGCGCCTTTGTAATAGTTTAGAACTTTTAGTTTCCGCATCTTTTAACTGTTAATAATGGCATGCAAGAATGAATGACAAAATAAAAACAAACGCGTAGATCACCTATGACATGACAAAAGACAAAATATCTGAAAACGACACACAAATCACACACCACCCCTAGGGTACGCCTCACTGTTGCCTTGCCTCGAAAGGTGATCGTCGAGTAGAGGATGTCTTAGTAAGTCCTCATGATCCGGGAACCTGGCATGAGGGTAGCTTCTAAGGTGTCTTCCTATTGCTCTGGTGATCACCATGTCCCGAATATCGAATTGACCCGAACACCTCCAACGGTGGTGCTACCTACCTCTCAATGGTGGGATGGCACTACTTTAAAGGACATTTACACAGACGAATTCATTAGGGTAGGTAGACGACTCTAGATACTTGCTCTAAATCTCAAACAAATTCAAAAATACTTTTCACACAAACACATTTTCAAAAAGCTTTCGAAAGCAAACTTTTCAAACACTCTTGAGGATCGATACAAGAGTCGAACTGAAATTTTCAAAGAAACTTTTTAAAACCCACAGTTGAAAAGCAAACAAACCATTTTTGAAAATACAATGAGCAAGTATCTAAGAGCCCATGGATAACCATGGATAGAAAGGGTGCTAACACCTTCCCTTTCTATAAATCTACCTCCCGAACCGAGAGCAATCTCTATAAGGAATTTTTCTGTGCTTTTGTCCTTTCCATTTGGAGAAAATAAAAGACGGTGGCGACTCTTGCTTCCGCGACATTTCGCGAACCAGCGTTAAACAGTCAGTTCCAGATCCAACGATCACAGAACTGGCGACTCTGCTGGGGAATATCTTTATGAAGTGAGGTGTACCTTAGGGTTAGTTCCTAACTGTGTTTTCAATTGTATTGATTTGCTTGCTTTAAATTGTGGGACTGTCTTGGGAGTTCTATAGATCCTCACCCAGATCTGGGGGATACCTTCTTAGAGAGTAGCAACAAGACTGTGAGGGAACTGTGCGGGGTATACCGACATGGTTGAAACAGTCTGCTACGTTGATGTGGCACTTTGGTGTGTACCGGTAACCCTTGAGTTCAGTCAAGGAGAGTACGGGGCCTCCGCGTGGTGTCATAAAGCATCAACAGACCTTAGGAACCTTAATTGAACTATCTTGGCCTCTTTAGGGTAGTGAGATAACTGACTTTGGTGCAGTCCGAGGTTGGTTGATACTCGATACTACACTCAATTGAGGGTTGCTTTCCTGGAATATTTCGGTCGCCAGTTCAGTGGCTAAATCGAAACGATGAACAATGAAAGCAATCCCGTGATATTGGGACCCTTAGAACCCGGTTACTTCTAATAGGACAGGTTGAACCCACCAACTTCAAGAGGGTACTACCCAGACCCCATGCTGGCCTAAACCCTAAGGGCTTGTCTTGTGTGCCTTGTGTGCCTTACATGTTTGTCTTTGTAAATATCTGTGGTGTGTTTAATCATAGCATCATGACATCATCCAGCATCATATGCATTGACTAACCATTTCAGGGGTTCGAATCTTCATCTTTGTTCTTGTTTTGTAGGACATGGAAACTGTTCGCAGAAAGACAATTCAAATCAGCCTTGTAAGGATCCCTCCTCAGCTTAAGGAACTTATATCCAGGATTCCCGAGAACTCTTCATTCAGTGAAAGACATGGAAGTCTCATCAGCTTGGTCAATACCAACATTGAGGAAGATATGATCAAGGTCCTGTTCCAATTCTTTGACCCTCTGCATCACTGTTTCACCTTCTTGGATTATCAGCTGGTACCTACATTGGAGGAGTTCTCCCGGCTCCTGAAGATCCCTATCCTTGATCAACTACCCTACAACGGTACGGAAAAGGAACCCAAGCTTGAAGAGATTGCTAAAGCCTTGCACCTACAGTCATCTGACCTCAAGGGACATTGGGAAGTTAGAAGTGGTATCAAAGGGTTCTTAGCCAGGTTTCTGTTTGAGAAGGCCCATGAATGTTGGAACTCCCTTGACTTACAAGCTTTTGAAGAAGTTGTGGCCCTCCTTGTCTATGGTTTGGTGTTGTTCCCTAACCCAGATCAGCTTATAGATATCAGTGCTGTCCAGATCTTCATGTCCAGGAATCCTATACCTACGTTGCTGGGGGACATCCTTCACTCATGTTACACTCGAACCATGAGAAAAAGAGGTGTCCTTATGTGTTGCACTCCTCTCTTGGGAAGGTGGTTTATTTCGCACCTTCCACAATCAGTTTTGAAGAACGAGCGGGGTTTGAGATGGTCACAACGATTGATGACTCTTACACATGCAGATATACATTGGTGCCCTCGGTCCAGAGAGGATGTCACTATCATTGATCGTTGCGGGGAGTACCCTAATGTTCCTTTACTTGGAATCAGAGGAGGTATTACTTACAACCCATGCCTGGCTTGGAGACAGTTTGGTTATGCTCGAAGGGATGGCCCTCATGACATGTTAATTCCTGACATAGTTTTTGACTTCGACAACGATGCACAAGGACTTCGCCAGAGATTTATCAGAGCTTGGAGGATGCCCAGTAGGATAGACGGTAAGACACTGGGGCACAGGAACTCCATCCCGTTGGAACCTTATCTCAAGTGGGTACGAGCCCGCTCCCAGAAGTTAGTAATGCCTTATCCTCATATGCTCCCAGTAATCAAAGAACCAGTCTTGGAAGGAGAGGTGTCCTACACCATTCAGCATCCTGATATGCCCACATCCTGGGAAGAGATGCAGAAGAGCTGGATCCAGCTTAAGGAAGAACGGAATTCTCTTGAGACCAGTCTACATGCTAGTGAAAAGAAGGTCCTGGAGCTCACCCGCCTATTGCATGAGGAGAGGAATCTCAACACCTACATAGCTCCAAAGAGGATGCGTAGTGTCTTTTGGGATTGAGTTGCTTTGTAATTTGTGCCCATGAGGCTTTGATGTACTGAACAATTATTTCCTTAATGATAACGTGTGTTCTTTTTTGTCTACAACAAATTTGAACTTTCGAACCCTTGAATGCATTGCATAAACACATATCATTCATCATGTGCATAGAAGGTTTTTCTTCTTTTCAGGTTGCTTACAGTTCTTCGCTGTTTATTTCAGCATCATGAATCCTGACTCATCATCAACCGAGATGTCCATCAAGGCTCTTCAGGCGCAGAATGCGCAATTTCAGGAACTAATCATGGGTTTGGCTCAGGGCCAAGAAGAGCTGAAGGCTCTGCTCCTGAAGAAGGAGAAGAAGAAGAAGAGAAGAATTGTTCTGTTTAACTCGGGCCGAAGGTTTGGCAACACTCTGCAGAATGAAGAGGCTGGTTCTTCTATAGGCAAGGGTAGTCCCCAAGAGGGAAAAGGTCCTAGTCCGGTAGTCTCCGACAACGAGACTGATTTTGATGAGGAACAATATCCTCCTGCAGAAGACAGATATAAGCAGTTGGAGGACAGACTGAATGCTATGGAGATCCAACAAGTGCCTGGGCTGGATTTTGGAGATTTGGGTTTGTCTACTGGTGTGATCATTCCTCATAAGTTCAAAGCACCATCCTTTACCAAGTATGACGGGGCGTCTTGTCCCAAGTTACACCTCAGATCCTATGTGCGGAAGATTCAACCGTACTCAGTGGATAAGAACTTATGGATCCACTTCTTCCAGGAGAGTCTTTCAGGGACTCATCTCGAATGGTTCTATCAGCTGGATGGGACCAAAGTTTGTAACTGGGAGGAGTTGGCTACTGCTTTCTATAAGCAGTATCAATATAATGCCGACCTTGCCCCTACACGTACCCAACTGCAGGGTATGTCGTTAGGGTCAAGTGAAGGTTTTAAAGAGTACGCTCAGAAGTGGAGGGATCTGGCTGGCAGGGTGCAGCCTCCGTTGACTGATCGGGAGTTGGTAGACATGTTCTTGGGGACCCTATCTGGGCCATTTTTCAACCATCTTATCGGTAACTCATCTGCAGGGTTTACTGATCTTATTCTGACTGGAGAGAGAATAGAGGCTGGGATGAAGTCTGGTAAAATTCAGAAGGGTGCGTCATCAAGCTCTGAGAAGAAGCCCTTTAAAAAGGAGGCCAGTGATGTATACGGGTCTAGACGACAAGAGAAACCTGAGCGCCGCCAATCTGTCAACGCGGTGATGATTGCCAAGCCTGCTGCCGCTCCTCGGCAAACCAATCCACCAAGGGCTGAAAGACCCCAGAGAGAGTTTACCCGTTTGAGCATGACTTTGTCGCAGATCTTGCCACAATTGCTATCCACCAATTTAGTGACTATCAGGGAGGCCCCGAAAGTTGTGAACACTGCCTCCCCCAAATACAACCCAAATGCCCGTTGTGCTTATCACTCCGATAGCCCGGGGCATTCCACTGATGACTGTTGGGCATTAAGGAATAAGGTGCAAGACCTTATTGACGCAAAAGAGATACAGTTCGAAGCGCCTGAGAGGCCGAATGTGGTAACTGCTCCCATGCCCCAGCATGGAGTAAATGTTGTTGATGAAGATGTATACGCTGTTTCTGTGGATGATGTGGCTACTCCTTTAATGACTGTCAAGAGGAATCTACTTTTGGCCGGTTTATTTCCGGGTTGTAGTGAAGGTTGCCTTTTCTGTGTTGTTTCCCTATCTGGTTGTCCTTCGCTGAAGTTGGGCATCCAAAGCCTAATGGACAGCAAAGAGATTCTATTCAAGAAGTCCGTTATTCAGTTTGTTCCGGTAGAAGAAGTTGTTGTTGTTACAATCTTCAATAATCCAATCAAGGCTCTCCCGAGGAAGCCTGTTCAAATCATGACTGTCGCACCTGTTGTTATTACTGTTCCGGGGCCTCTCCCCTATGAATCTGACAAGGCTGTCCCCTGGCACTATGGGGCAGATGTGTATGTGAATGGAATCAAACAAGAATTCAACACTGGCACCAGTATCAGCAATATTACTGGTCAAGCCAAGGTTACCCGCAGTGGCAGGCTCTTCTCGCCTGACATTGCACCACCCGCTGTTCGAAGACCCCTCATTATAACACCTACAAGTGTACCTGTTCCTATTTCTGATCAAGTTGTTTCCCCTGCTGCCGAGTCATCTAATACTCAGGGTAAAGGGATTGAAGATGAGCCTGCCCGGATGGAGGCACCAAGACCTGTGAATGCTGAGGCCTCCCAACATGAGATGGAGGAGATTCTAAAAATAATCAAGAAGAGCGACTTTAATGTTGTCGAGCAGCTGGGGCATACGCCCTCCAAGATCTCCATGCTCTCCTTGCTACTGTGCTCAGAGGCCCATGCTAAGGCCTTGATTTCATTTCTCAAGACAGCCCATGTGCCACAGGAGACCTCTGCGGTCCAGTTTACTAATTGCATAGCTAATCTGACAGCGGACAATGGCTTGGGTTTCTCAGACGCTGACCTTACTGCCAAGGGAAGGGACCACAACGATGCCCTGCATGTCTCTATTGAATGCAGGGGCACTACTCTGGCGCACATGTTGGTGGACACTGGTTCTTCCCTAAATGTGCTACCCAAGAAAGCCTTGGACCGTTTGGATTGTGAAGGCCTGGAACTAAAACCTAGCAATATTATCGTCAGAGCCTTTGACGGTTCCAAGAGGATGGTTCATGGAGAGATTGACCTTCCTATTCGTGTGGGCTCTCAAGTATTCGACTCTACTTTCTATGTGATGGATATCCGTCCATCGTATTCTTGTCTATTGGGTCGGCCTTGGATCCATAAAGCTGGGGCAGTGACCTCTACCTTGCACCAGAAGCTAAAATACCCTGTCAGAGGGAAAATTGTCACCATGCAGGGAGAGGAGGAGTATATGGTAAGCCATTTGAATTCCTTCAGGTATATTGAGATGGACGGGGAGTTTATTGAAACCCCCTTTCAGCATTTCGAAGAGGTACTTCCAACTTTAGCAGCAGCAGAAACAGCGGTCGGAGAGGATGTTCCTTTGAAGATGGCTTACCTGAAAGATGCCCGGCCTGTGGTTCAGAAAGGTGAATGTGCTAACTGGGGCAGGCTTCCTGATTTTACACAGAAAACTGACAAGTTCGGATTGGGTTTTACTGCAGAGGGACAGAAAGCTATGCGGAAGGCAAAGACCAGAAGACCTCATGTGCTCATTACCAATCCAGGAGTGAATGTTGTTGGGTAGGATAATGAAGTGGATGAAGCTGAGTTCAATAGCTGGATCTACCCGACAACTGATGGCGGATTGACCAATTGGATTACCAAAGACCATACTCCTGTTACTTTTGTTACGCAGTAATAAACTTCTTTGTTTTGTTATTTGTAATAAACAATTAAAACTCTATGGCCCGGTGTCTTACCCGGGGCACCATGGCTTCATTTGTGAGGGCATATAAACTGTCATTTCATATATCATGAATAAAGATCTTGGACGTTTTCTCGCATTTCAAATCTTATGCTCCTTTTCTTTCTTTCCTTCCTTTATATATTTCAAAAACAGCTGTATTTACACACACTCACTCATACAGGTTTCAATCCACTCTGGATCTCATTGGTAACGACCCTGCTACTTCCAGTTATGACTTCGAAAATCCGATCAACTTAGCCGAAGACGAAGGTGAAGATGATTGCGAAGTGCCTGGCGAGCTTGCAAGACTGTTACTCCAGGAAGAGAGGGCAATTCAACCACATGAAGAGCCAGTGGAAACAATAAATCTGGGTACTGAGGCAGACAGAAAGGAGGTAAAGATTGGTGCCAACCTAGAGCTCAGCGTGAAGCAACGGTTGACTCAGATGCTACATGATTATATGGAGATCTTTGCCTGGTCCTACGAAGACATGCCCGGGTTGGATACCGACATTGTGGTCCATCACTTGCCTACTAAGGAAGACTGCCCTCTGGTCAAGCAAAAGGTCCGCCGTATGCGTCCAGAGATGTCTGAAAAGATCAAAGCCGAGGTTATGAAACAGTTCGATGCTGGGTTCCTTGCAGTGACTTCTTACCCTCAGTGGGTTGCTAATGTGGTGTCGGTACCAAAGAAAGACGGAAAGGTCAGAATGTGTGTCGACTACAGGGATCTGAACAGGGCCAGCCCCAAAGATGACTTCCCTCTACCTCACATTGATGTCCTTGTTGACAACACAGCTCAGCATAAGGTGTTCTCTTTCATGGATGGCTTTTCAGGTTACAATCAGATCAAGATGGAACCTGAAGACATGGAGAAGACTACCTTTGTTACTCAGTGGGGCACCTTCTGCTACAAGGTCATGCCTTTTGGACTGAAAAATGTTGGGGCAACCTACCAACGTGCCATGGTTGCTTTATTTCATGACATGATCCATCATGAGATAGAAGTGTATGTTGACGACATGATCGCAAGGTCCCAGACTAAGGAAGAGCACCTAGATCATCTGCAGAAATTGTTTGACCGTCTGAAACTGTACAAGCTGAGGTTGAACCCGAACAAATGCACCTTCAGGGTAAGATCTGGAAAGTTGCTAGGCTTCGTTGTCAGTGATAAGGGTATTCAAGTGGACCCTGCCAAGGTTAAAGCTATTCAAGAGATGCCAGTCCCTAAGACAGAGAAGGAAGTCAGAGGCTTTTTAGGACGCCTGAATTACATTGCTCGATTCATCTCCACCTAACTGCTACCTGTGAGCCAATCTTCAAGATGCTGAAGAAAGATCAGGTAGTACGTTGGAATGATGAATGTCAGACTGCTTTTGACAGAATCAAGGAGTATCTCCAAGAACCACCCATCCTTATGCCACCGGTTGAGGGGAGACCTCTGATACTATACCTGACAGTACTTGACAACTCAATGGGGTGTGTGCTGGGGCAGCATGACGAGTCTGGCCGAAAAGAGCATGCCATTTATTACCTTAGCAAAAAGTTTACCGACTGTGAGACCCGATACTCACTGCTTGAGAAAACTTGTTGCGCTTTGGTATGGGCTGCTCGCCGGCTGAGACAGTATATGCTGACTCACACTACCTTGTTAATTTCAAAGATGGATCCTATAAAGTACATATTCGAAAAGCCTGCTCTGTCTGGGAGAATAGCAAGATGGCAAATGATCTTGACAGAATACGACATTCAGTATACAACCCAGAAAGCCATCAAGGGAAGTGTATTGGCAGACCACTTGGCACATCAGGCCGTAGATGACTATCAGTCAATGAACTTCGAGTTTCCAGACGAAAGCATCCTGATAGTGACTGATTGTGAAGTACCTGGACCGGATGAAGGACCTGAGGAAGGATCCCGATGGTCTATGCACTTTGACGGAGCCTCAAATGCTTTGGGTAACGGTATTGGCGCAGTAATCATATCACCTCAAGGCACTCATACTCCACTCACTGCCCGGCTATGTTTCTACTGTACCAACAACATGGCGGAGTATGAGGCGTGCATCATGGGTCTTCAAGCTGCGATCGACTTAAGGATCAAGTTCCTGAGTGTTTTCGGAGATTCCGCTCTTGTGATCAATCAGATCAAAGGAGAGTGGGATACGAAACATCCGAATCTTATTCCTTACAGGGAATGTGTGTTGACCTTGATCCCCCACTTCACAGAGATAACCTTTGAACATTTCCCAAGAGAGGAGAATCAGTTAGCGGACGCGTTAGCCACAATGTCTTCTATGTTCAAGGTCAAATGGGATAATGAGGCTCCCCGGATTATCATCTGGAAACTGGACGAACCGGCATACTGTTGTGATCTCGAGACTGAATTGGTGACTGAGAAGCCTTGGTACCATGAGGTGAAGAGATACCTGGAAGCTCAGGAATACCCTGAAGGTGCCTCTGTCAATGATAAGAAGTTTCTGAGAAGGTTCGCAGCAAAGTTCTTCCTTAGCAACGGCATCTTGTATAAGCGAAACCATGATTCGACCTTACTGCGTTGTGTGGATAAAACTAAAGAAGAAAAGATCATGGAAGAGCTGCATGAAGGGACCTTCGGAACACATTCCAGTGGACACACTATGGCGAAGAAAATCCTTCGGGCAGGGTATTTCTGGTCCACAATGGAAGCTGACTGCTATCAACATTCCCGGACATGCCATAAATTCCAGATTTATGCAGACAAGGTGCATGTTCCTCCAGTTCCTCTAAATGTTCTGACTGCGCCTTGGCCGTTTGCAATATGGGGCATAGACATGATCGGTGAGATTAAACCTACGGCATCTAACGGGCATCACTTCATCCTGGTAGCGATCGATTATTTCACGAAGTAGGTTGAAGCAGCTTCCTACGCTACGGTAACCAAGACTGTTGTGGCACGGTTCATTCGGCATAATCTGATCTGTCGATACGGCGTCCCAGAAAGAATTATTACAAACAACGGTACCAATCTTAATAACAAGATGATCACTGAGCTCTGCGAGCAATTCAAGATACAGCACCATAACTCTTCTCCTTACAGACCAAAGATGAATGGGGCTGTAGAAGCAGCAAATAAAAACTTCAAGAAAATTGTGCAGAAGATGACAGTGACTTATAGGGATTGGCACGAGATGTTACCGTTCGCTCTACATGGGTACCGTACCTCAGCCAGGACGTCAACCGGGGCAACTCCTTTCTCCTTGGTCTATGGCATGGAGGCAGTCTTACCGATCGAAGTGCAAATACCCTCTCTCCGGATAATGAAGGATGCAAACCTGAACGAAGATGATTGGATCCAGACACGACTTGATCAATTAAACCTTATTGATGAAAAGAGACTTGCTGCTATCTGTCATGGTCAGACATATCAGAAACGGATGCTCAGGGCATTTAACAAGAAGGTCCGACCGCAAGAATATCAAGTTGGGGATCTGGTAATCAAGCGAATCATCCTTCCTCAGAGTGATCCAAGGGGCAAATGGACCCCTACGTACGAAGGGCCATTTGTGGTTAAGCATGTGTTCTCAGGAGGAGCCATGATTCTAACCAACATGGATGGTGACGACCTTCCTCACCCCGCCAATGCAGACATAGTAAAAAGATACTACGCATGATAAAGACCCGCTAGGTTGACATACCTAGGCAAAAATTAGGGCTTCCCGGCGAACCAAAAGGGTTCGGGCAAAATGAAGGGATGAAATAAAAAATCTGTACACCCGGCAAGTCGAAAACCTGAAAATGCGGCTTGGGCAAAAATGGGTATCTCGGTGGACTGAAAACCCGAAAGGGCGGTCCAGGCAAAAGTTAGGGATAAAGCGTAATACTATGTCTCATGGGGTCACTTTGCATCCAGAATCCGGTATCTACATCAAGTTCAGACGGCATCGATCAGTCAGCTTCATCTTCAACTAAGGTCATCAAGTGATGAGACGCTCGGAGATATAAAGGCAATAGCAGAGTTGAAACCCAGTGGGATCATTCATTTCACACAGCTGTTTTATTTTCTCTTGTACAAATTTGTATAAACTCTTTTGTTCGGCGGCGTTCTCTTACTAGGACGTCAACCTCTTGTATATAAACGCCTATTTACAGGCAACTCAAAATCAATACAAAATCACTTTTCAGTTAAAATTGCCAATTGTTTTTCCTTTTTCTGTTTTGTTTTGCAAAGAACGTCCAAGGTTCAATTTGTGATATATGCATTGACAATAATTTGCTAACTCATGAATATTTGCATACGAAACAAAGGATTAGTTACAGGTAACATTAGAAACAGGGGCAATAAAGAGTTGTCTAAGCAATCTAATTGTTCTGTCCTCCAAGGTATCAAGGTAGGTTCAGCTGAAGAACATAACCAGTATATCTCAATTCCCCAGAGAGTGAGCCAGCAAGTCAGTGCACTCTCCCCAAGCAAAGTTACAATCAAACCTTAAGGAAGTTGGGTATCCTCCAGCAGATCTCAACATTCCCCAACACGATATACAGATTGTTCCCCGGCGGTACATCAAACATTCAATGGAGTTACTTCTGATACATTTCAAAACTTCCCCAGGAGAGTCCAACCCAGTTTCCCCAGGAAAAGTTGGAATCTATCTCCCCCAAGCAGTAAGCTTATCCCCAGTAGATTCTGGAAGCTTATCCTCGCAGAACACGAACGCGTCTCCCGGCTTTATTCAAAGAGTTATTTCCTTACCAAGATATAATTGGGTTATCCTCAGCCAAAAGCCTCGGAAAGAGCGTCCTCGACGAAGTCTTCTTATCCCCAGCGAAGTCTACTAACACTTCCAACACAACAAGGGTGTCCCCAGCAAGTTATTATCAACAACCCAACAAAGTACCTCTCTCCCCACAGAGTATTGCTTCCCAGCAAGGTCGTTAGAGTATTTTTTCTCCCCACAGAGTTGTCCATTCGCCAAGTTTATTCCCCAACGGAGTCATCTTCTCCTACCAGTATTCTTGCAACTATCATCCCCAGCGGAGGCAAAATCTATTCTTCAACATCAGCCCAGGAGTGACTTCCCGGCACCCGTCAAGGATCTACTTTCCTAGACAAAAAACATACATTCATAAACATCGCATTTTCATACATTATAGCATGCATATACGCATCACATCTTACAAATCTCATTTATGTTGAGAACATCATTGCTTGATTCATATCATGCATTGCGTATGACTGACTGTTACCTTTCAGGAAAAAGCCAATTAAAGTTCTCAGCTACATCTCAAGACCTAGACCGGTTCAGTTAAGTCGACCCTAAGATTTTTCTGTTTCTTATCCAGTCCAAGGCCTTCTCTGGTTCAGTCAGATCGACCCTAAGATCTCCCTGTTTCTTATCCAGTTTAAGATTTCAAGACCTAGACCGGTTCAGTTAAATCGACCCTAAGATTTTTCTGTTTCTTGTCCAGTCCAAGGCCTTCTCTAGTCCAGCTAAATCGACCCCTAACAGATTTTCCTGATAAAGACTCAGTAGAAGATATCCAAGATTCTCTCAGCGTTACTGTTGAGGTTGTAGTCGCCTATGATTCTCTCCCCGTTACTCCGGAGGTAGTAATCACCCCAAGATTCTCTCAATGATTACTGTTGAGGTAGAAGTCGCCCGAGATTCTCTCAATGATTACTGTTGAGGTAGAAGTCGCCCAAGATTCTCTCAATGATTACTGTTGAGGTTGAAGTCGCCCAAGATTCTCTCAATGATTACTGTTGAGGTTGAAGTCGCCCAAGATTCTCTCAGCGTTACTGTTGAGGTTGAAGTCGCCTATGGTTCTCTCCCCGTTACTGCGGAGGTAGTAATCGTCTCCAGATTCTCTCAATGATACTGTTGAGGTAGTAGTCATCCAAGGTTCTCTCATCGTTCCTGTTGAGTTAGTAACCATCCCTGGTTCATTCATCACCTTTTGAAGCTCCAGATCCAGCTCCTGTAACCAGTCAGGACACATCTACACAAAGAATTTGAGGGCCAGCTCCTGTAACAGGTCAGGTAATCATTTTCTTTTGCAGGTACGCAAACTCTCGCTAAGGAATCTCTTATGCGATCAACATCCAGATGGAATCTATAAGCCCATCCATCTTCCATCATCTCTCAGCATGGCATCTATAAGCCCATCATCCTATCCATCAATCTCCAAATGGCATCTATAAGCCCATTCCCATCATCATACTGCTACTATGTGAGCGCAAATTTCTGGGCACTCTAGTGTTCAATCATCTTCCACCTTCGGATTACGAAAGGCACGTCAGCCAATCTACATCCTCAGGTCTAAGAAGATTGAACAGGTGCAACTGTTGTACCCCAAAATTTGCCATCCCATATTCTTCAAGATTTGCCAAGTCAAAGCTTCAAAATCTCCTCAAGGGTTGCACAGTTCAAGGGCCTCCTAACAGTCAAAAATTAGGGTTTTTGTTCTGACAAAGAAAATGAAGTTTCCAAGGGTCCAATCAAGTCCCACATGTCTATAAACATGGTCAAGCATCCTCATACCAAGTTTCAAGACTTACAGCATAAAATTGCACAGTCAGAAACCCTAATTGCCCTACAGTCAACTACAGGGGCAAAATGGTCATTTGACAATCAAAAGTTCAAATTTTTGGTCAACATCTCATTTTGAAGCCACAAACATCATTTGATCAATGCTTGATCATGATTCTCAAAGCTTGGCTCAAAAAAGTCTCAAGATGCAAAAGTTTCCATATTTGGACAGTTGAAAAAGTCAACTGTAACTTGACCAAGGCATAACTTCCACATGGATTATCATAAAAATTCCATCAAAAGCTCATTTTGAAGAGAAAGACATTTCCTACAACTCCTCTTCATACTTCAAGTCCAAGAAATGCTCTCACAAAAAGTTATCAATTTCAACATTATAGGTCATTTTCAAAAGTCAACAAAAAGGGACTTTAAGTCAAAGGCCATAACTTGAGATTGGTAAATCAAAATGACATGGGACCAAAGACATTGGTTAGAGGACTCAAAGACCTTTCCAAAATGTCAAAGAACATGAGCAAATCTTGAAAATTGAGCAAGATATGCCTTGTGGAAGTTGGGAAATATTTTGATATTTTGAAAAGTCAACATTGCTTCAAATGTCTTAAAAATGCTAATAGGCCTCTTTTTCTTCCAAGATTCATCATCCAAGGCATGTGCACGACCATTTTGCCCAAAGGGAAGTTTTTCATCATTTTTATTTATTTATTTTAATTTTTAATGGCTAATAATTCATTTAATTAAAATAAATATGTGGAAAATATCAAAGCAAGTCAATCAAATCTTTTTATGCATGGGATAACTTCAGATTTTCGTGCATGATCAGATATAGAAAGAATCATGGTAATTGGATATGATTGGCATCAAAAACATGTGAAAAAGATTGAAAAATTATGGCATGAAAATCAAATATCCTCTCCATCAATTCATTGATTCTTTGGACCAATTTCTCAACCCTAATCATTCACACATATATACTAATGCCAACCCTAATGTTCATAACCACAAAGCTGCGCCATACATCCATAACCAAGTTTGAGTTTTTGACAAGAAATTCCAAAACTGAAAACTAGGTTCTAGTGCGATTCAAGCCAAAATAATTGTTCCATTGTCTTGCTGAGACATCAAGGAAGGTGCCTGGATCAAAATCATAGCTTGAAACATCAAGAATTGGTAATTATAAGTCAGACTGTGTCCTTCCTTTTGCATAATCGTGTTTTATTATTTAGGCCATATCCATGCATTTTGATTCTTGGTTTGTACTAATTGGATGATTCTGAAACTAACCATATGATTTAATTGAGTTTTTACGCATTGTATGAAGAATCACCATTAAAGGACGCTAGGGTTACAGGACTTTCAAATTAGGCGTTTCTGAATACTGTAAAATTAGGACACCTCAATGCCATGGTTGAAATCAGGAAGCTTGGACGAATCAAATGCAACCGTCGCGCCCAATTTATATAACCATATGGCCTAATCGCTATTTTGAAAAATGGTGTATTTTGGGGGGGTTTAAAACCCCCGTTAACCTTTTTATGTTTTAGGAAAAAATCAAACAATGAAGAAGAAGACCCTGTGGCAAGCTGCGATTGGTTGATTTGAAATTCGCGCGCGGAAGTCCCACTAACTCATGATTCATCTTATATTATTTGTTTCCTATTATATAATCAAAACGCGTTGGTGGCTCAGTGGCAGGCATGTGTATTGGTAATCTCCAGGACCTGGGTTCGAACCCCAGGTCCCCTTCCCTTTCAATAATATTTTTTCATAACATCTTCCCATGTAGCACATGCCCTGAAGATCACCATACGCTCCTCACTCAAGCGTGCCACACGTCCCACAACCTCCATCCAATGGCCGGGATCTGAAGCCTATGATGTGCTGCAGTCAACGCACCTACACACTAGCCAAAAAGTCAATAAGGCCAAGGCTTAATGGGTCAGAATTGCTAGGGCTTTACCTCCAATTGGGGACAGAACACCCCAAGGTATTGTATTTCTTTTCTTTTCTTTATTTTATTTATTTCAATTATTTCTTTTTTTAATTAATTCCTTTAATTTAATTTATTTTCATAAAACATAAAAATAATAAAAAAAACCAGAAATCATGAAAATCAAAATACATTGTATTTAATTAATCTTTTTGTAAATAAAACTCATTAATTAACTTAGTTTTAAGTTATAGGATTAATTTTAATATTTTCAATAAACTTAAAAATTGGTAGAATTAGGGTTTTAATTATTTTTATCTTTTTCTTTTCCTTTATCATTATTAATTATTTAATATTATTTTTGTAAATAAATCTTGCCATTAATTAATTAATTTAATTTTAGGTTTAATGTTAACATGTTTTTCTTAATAAATAAAAAATGTAGAATTAGGGTTAATTAATTAATTTCTTAATTTCATTTAATTCTCACAAAAAATCATAAATACGAAAACCTCAAAAGTAATTTCTTTTTTTCTTTATTTTAATTAATTTGTTAATAATAATTTAATTTCATTAAAAAGGGTCCAACGCCCTCGTTTTCAATTTAATTCAATTCGCGCATTTTATTTGATTTCTTATGATAATTATGTAATTCTCCCAAAGCCATGTAACTCGGACAATTTATATTTCTCGCACTTTATTTCTCTATTTCATGTCAAATCGGGTCCTGGATTTAAGTTGGCGATGTGGACCCGCGCCTTTGTAATAGTTTAGAACTTTTAGTTTCCGCATCTTTTAACTGTTAATAATGGCATGCAAGAATGAATGACAAAATAAAAACAAACGCGTAGATCACCTATGACATGACAAAAGACAAAATATCTGAAAACGACACACAAATCACACACCACCTCTAGGGTACGCCTCACTGTTGCCTTGCCTCGAAAGGTGATCGTCGAGTAGAGGATGTCTTAGTAAGTCCTCATGATCCGGGAACCTGGCATGAGGGTAGCTTCTAAGGTGTCTTCCTATTGCTTTGGTGATCACCATGTCCCGAATATCGAATTGACCCGAACACCTCCAACGGTGGTGCTACCTACCTCTCAATGGTGGGATGTCACTACTTTAAAGGACATTTACACAGACGAATTCCTTAGGATAGGTAGACGACTCTATATACTTTCTCTAAATCTCAAACAAATTCAAAAATACTTTTCACACCAACACATTTTCAAAAAGCTTTCGAAAGCAAACTTTTCAAACACTCTTGAGGACCGATACAAGAGTCGAACTGAAATTTTCAAAGAAACTTTTTAAAACCCACAAATGAAAAGCAAACAAACCATTTTTGAAAACACAATGAGCAAGTATCTAAGAGCCCATGGATAACCATGGATAGAAAGGGTGCTAACACCTTCCCTTTCTATAAATCTACCTCCCGAACCGAGAGCAATCTCTATAAGGAATTTTTCTGTGCTTTTGTCCTTTCCATTTGGAGAAAATAAAAGACGGTGGCGACTCTTGCTTCCGCGACATTTCGCGAACCAACGTTAAACAGTCAGTTCCAGATCCACCGATCACAGGAAGCTTTTGGCATAGGTTAATTGAATTATTATGCATTGAATCAAAAGTTGCCATTGGAGAATTCTAGGGTTCTTGAGTTCTTGAATTAGGGCTTTCCAAATCCAGTAAAATTGGGACTTCTAAGACCCATGGTTGAAACCGTTGCATCCAGACGAACACACTGAGACAATCGTGCCATATTTATATTTAGCATAGAGCTATTCGCTATTATTGGTCATCTTGTTTTGTGGGGGTTAAAAACCCCCGCTATCTGTTTGTCTTTTACAGGGAAAAAGGAAGACGATGATGAGGTGTAAGCGTGCTACTGGACAATTCAAATGGCGCGCGTTTTTCTTTGTTTTACAGTACATGCACTAATGTTTTAATATTATAATTGCTTGTTGTTATATTATCAAATGCAGCGTAATGGCTCAGTGGTGGATGCGTTGTCCAAGAATCATTGGGACCTGGGTTCGATTCCCAGGTCCCCCAAATCCCTTGTTTCTATTTTTTCCAATGTATTCACATGCAGGTTGCTGAATGTTGTCCACCATATACCCCACTCATCCAAGCGCCAGGTGGCTGGCAAGGCAGATCTGAAGGCAAAAGATGATTGACTACCATGCTCTCTAGTCAAAGCACGCCTGGACAATTGCCAAAGTCAAATGGACTGGTGGCTTAATGGGCCTGAAATTTCCAGAACAAACCTCCTAATGGGCCCATCACCCCCCTGGTTTCTTTATATTTTCTACTTTATTTATTTAATTGTTTACTATTATTATTATTATTATAACATAATTTTCATAATAACATAATAAAATCAGAAAATGTAAATATTTTTATTATTATTATTATTTATTAATTCCACTTTATTTTTGTAAGTAAATTCTAAATATAACTAATTTAGTTTAATTAGGTTTAATTTTGACTTTTTCACAATAAATAAAATTAGCCTAGAATTAGGGTTCTGATAATTTTAATTTCTTTTTATTTATTTCATTAAAGACCTTAAAATCTAAAAAAAATACTTTTTTGTAATTATTTAATTAATTAGTAAATTAGGTTTAATATTAATTAATTGCCAAAAGGACCAAAATTCCATTCTTTTCTAAAAAAAAGGGTCAAAACCCTAAGGACGTCCTGATTCAATTTCTTTTCGCGCATATTAATTTTTGACCATATTTATGTATCTGCTCCGAGAATGTAATAGATAATTAGGACTTTTATCGCTTTCTTTATTTTCCGCATTTATCTTTTCAAAGGGTTATGTTTTTGGCGATGTAAATACCCGACGCCTTGTAATAGCGTAGATTTACTTTCCGCAATTTATTTTCCGCACAATTATTAACTGCTAATTATGCATGACAAGATTTGCTTGACAAATAAAATCAATCCGTAGCTCACCATACTACATGTGCAAAGATAATTTAAACATGAAACCTGACACACATGCACATGCCACTCCTAGGGTACGCCTCACTTGGTTGCCTCGAGGTGGTCATTGAGTATAGGGTGTTTTAGAGGTCGCCCTCCTATCTAAAAGATCCAAGTTGCCTCGAAACGGTTGCCTCGGATAAAAAGGATCTAAGACATTAGGGTTACCGCTAAGGTGTCCTACTATTGCTTTGGTGACCACACATGTCCCTATAATCGAATTGACCCGAATAACTCCAACGACGGTGCTACCTACTTCTCAATAGTGGGATAGTATTATCTAAAGGACATCTACACAGCTTAATTCCTTAGAGTAGGTAGATTTCTCCTGGGTACTTGCTCTTACAAAAACAAAACAAACTTTTCGCACTCACACTTTCAAAAAGTTTTCAAACAAATACTTCATACACTCTTGAGGACTGATACAAGAGTTACCTAGAAGTTTTCAAAACAAACTTTTTCAAAACCCACAAACACAAGAAAAGCAAACAATTTTTGAAAACAGTGAGCAAGTACCTAAGTACCCGTGGATAACCATGGATAGAAAGGGTGCTAACACCTTCCCTTTCTATAATCTACCTCCCGAACCGAGAAACATCTCGAAAAGGAATTTTGCTGTGCTTTTGTCCTTTCCTTGTTGGAGAAAATAAAAGACGGTGGCGACTCTTGCTTACAGCGACATTTTGCGAACCAGCATTTCAAAACAGTCAGTTCTATTTCCACCGATCACAGAACTGGCGACTCTGCTGGGGATTTTAATAAGTGAGGTGTACCTTAGGATTAGATCATTCTATGTTTTCAATTGTATGCCTTATTTGCTTTTATATTTGTGGGCTTGCATCGGAGTTTCATAGATCCTAATCCGGATCTGGGGAATACCCTTTAGGTAGCAAAAAGCTGTGAGGGACCTGTCCGGCGTAGACCGACACGGGTGAAGCAGTAGCTACGTTGGTGTGACACCTTGGTCTGTACCGATATCCCTTGTGTTGGAACGAGGAGAATATGGGTCTTCTGAGGAGTCATTAAGCACCAACCGACCTTAGAACCCTTAAATTGACCCAACTTGGCCATAGAACAGTAGCAGTATGCTACACTCATTGAGGCTAAACTCTCGCGATGGTTCCGGCCGCAAGAAAAGGTTGCGAAGCTGGAGTTATGACCGATTGAGGGTAGTCAGTGATATTGAGATCCTCTAGAACCCGGTTACTATTTTCTAGGACAGGTCTTAACCAACTGAAACTGAAAGAGGGTAGTACCTAAACTTCATGCTGGCCTAAACTCTAAGGGTTGTCTTGTGTGACTTGTGTGCCTTCAAACTTGAACTACTTGCACATTCTTGTTATCTGACAACATGAGTTTCTTGCAGGTTTTGTTTACAGTCCTTAATATGGGCTTATAACAGGGTTTACTTACATCACTCCATGCATAGCATAACATCATACCATCATACCATTGCATACACCCTGCATAAGGACTAACCCATTTCAAGGATCTCGAGGGTTTGTGATGCAGGTCATGATGAACCAACTGTCTAGCAAGGGGCAAAGGGGATTTATTTTCCTCTAGCCAAGGTTGTTTGGAGATCAAAACATGATGACTTGAGTCAGGGGCTATGACTCATTCGATATGGTGAGCCTGACTCTTGAAGAAGGACTCTCAACAATATGCAGTTCCTTCAATCAGGCTACAAAATTCAAATTCTAAAAATTTTCTTGTTTACCCCGCGAGATCCTTGAAAACATTGCATACATACATATCATTGCATTACAGGTACCCTTTTTACAGGTCACTCATCTTCTTCGCTGTTTATTTCAGCAATCATCATGACTTCTGAACCTACTACTGAACAAGCTATCAAGGCCCTCCAGGCCCAGAACGCCCAGTTCCAAGAGTTGGTCATGAGCTTAGCCCAGGGTCAACAGGAGTTGAAGACTCTGATTCTGAAGAAGAAGAAGAAAAGGACTGTGCTGTTCAACACTGGACGCAAATTCGGGAATGGACTACAAAGTGAGGCTGATCTGGCTACTTCCTCTGTAGGGAAAGACAGTCCCCAAGAGAGAAGGGTTCCTAGTCCCGTGGTCTCTGACAACGAGACAGATTATAATGATGAGCAGTACCCTCCTGTTGAGGACAGGTACAAGCAGCTAGAGGACCGTTTAAGTGCCATAGAGATTCAACATGTGCTCGGGTTGGACTTTGGAGACCTAGGCTTATCTTCCGGGGTGGTGATTCCCCACAAGTTCAAGGCACCTGCTTTTGCAAAGTACGACGGAGCTTCCTGTCCTAAGTTGCATCTCAGATCATATGTAAGGAAGATCCAACCTTATACTGCTGACAAGAATTTGTGGATCCATTTCTTCCAGGATAGTCTTTCAGGGACTCAACTCGAATGGTTCTATCAGCTGGATGGAGCCAGCATTCGTAACTGGGAGGATTTGGCTACTGCGTTTTATAAGCAGTATCAGTATAATTCTGACCTTGCTCCTATGCGTACCCAACTCCAGGGTATGTTACTAGGGACGGGTGAAGGATTTAAGGAATACGCCCAAAAGTGGAGACCTGGCTGGAAGGGTGCAGCCACCTTTGACTGACCGTGAGCTTGTTGATATGTTCTTGGGGACCCTGTCTGGTCCGTTCTTCAACCATTTGATTGGGAATTCTTCAGCCGGATTCACAGACCTTATCTTGACTGGGGAAAGAATTGAAGCTGGTATCAAGGCTGGGAAGATTCAAGAAGCTACACCTTCTGATGCTCAGAAAAAGCCTTACAGTGGGAAGAAAGAGTCCAATGCTGCGTACAGTCAAAAGAGTCTTCGTGACCAACACGTAGGGGCGGTCCTGATCTCTGGTTCTACACCATGCCGACAACAGCAAAAGGGAAATCAACGAAGGCCGGACGAGCCTAAAAGACAGTTCACCAACATCAACATGCCATTGTCGCAAGCATTGCAGCACATGTTGAAGATGAATCTGATTGCGCTGATAAACCCTCCTGCGAATCCTAAGACTTCTTCTCCAAACTACAATCCAGATGCAAGGTGCGCTTACCATTCCGGTAGCCCGGGGCACGATACTGATGACTGTTGGGCGCTGAAATACAAGATCCAGAATATGATTGACGCTAAGGAGATCGAATTCGAGCCTTCTGAGACTCCTAATGTGATCACTGATCCCTTGCCAAAACATGGCTAGGATTGAGAGACTTTTGTGCATTTGAATTCTGATTGTATCTTTCTTTGCTTATTCAAACAATTATCATGTCAAACTCTTTTATTTCATTAATGCATTACACGTGTCTGTTTTGAAGTAATTGTATTCACTATATTCAAATTGCTTTCATTTTTTGATGTTCAACTCTCGATTACAAAATTCTAAGCCTTTTGAGGGAGGATGACGAAAACGATACCACGATCTTTACAGTATGCTTTTGAACAGACCCCGCTGATGAAGTACAGGCATTGTTTCAAATCCTAACCAGTGGAGTTATAAGGAAGATAATCCCTCGTCAACCCCTTTGAGCCAAAGAAGTTTGAGTTTTCTTTTCAAAAAAAATTAAAACCCTTAATCATAACCTGGGGCAGGGTAGTTCTCTCAGTTAATCCAGGTGCACAATGAACAACATCAAAGGAGTCCTTCCAAAACAAAAGACAGTGATGGTTCCGAATAATCATAAGGACATGCAGTCATTATCTCTCAGAAATAAAAGCCCAATAAGTCAAAACCTATGAAGGAGACTTACAAAAACGGGGGCATCCCGCTGACTGTAATCACAAAAGAAACAGTTCAGGCAAAAAACAGGGATAACGAAATCAAAAAGAAAGAGGTCCTACAAACCCTCAACAAAAAAGAAATGACTGCCTATTCAAAATAAACTTGTCAATATTCGAATCATCACCGGAGTATCAGAGCAAAGACTCAACAAGATCTAATGCACGATTAGCTGAGTTTAGCTTTGAAGAACATCACGAAGAACGGGTGGGTACAAATAAAATTTGAGGCTTTATCCTTTGTTTCTTAAACCGTGAACCAAGCCACGTTATAACCCTTAAAAGTCCTAGCTGAAGCATGGGTTAGTTCGAAAGCATACTGTTACAAAAGGTATCCTGACTCCTGTAGGACTTGCTGTAAAATTCTGAGTTGACATCATATTTTACAAAAATTCACTTGTTTTATTGAAAACTGCATTTTCAAAAACTTCAAGACAGACATAAGCTTTGCATTCTTGATATAACATTGTTTGCATATGACTATTTGTTCGAACAGCAGAGAAATTCGCACGACGAATATCTAGTGAACAAAAATCTTCTCAAGGATCACCTCAAGTGGAAAAACACTTCCAACCAAGGGGCAGACATGATCATTGTCCATCATCTGGGGCAGTCCAGTCAAGATTCAAGGAATCTCTCAAAATGCCAAATAACCAGGGGCAGACCTCCATCTGAGCCGCTTGGGGCATTGGACATGAATTCCAGCAACGAGTCTTGCCTGATCAGACATCTTCTGGTAGTAGGGCAACACAACACCACTGACAGTGACAACTCCCTGCGCTCTGAGAACGTGGACATAGTCAAAAAAATACTACGCACAATCAAAGACCCGCTAGGTCGACCGGCCTAGGCAAAAATAAGGGCTTCCCGGAGAACCAAAAGGGTTCGGGCAAAAATAAGGGATGAAAATTAAAAAGTTGTACACCCGGCAAGTCGAAAACCTGAAAAGGCAGCTTGGGCAAAAATGGGTATCCCGGTGGACTGAAAACCTGAAAGGGAGGTCTAGGCAAAAATTAGGGATCAAAGGGTACGACTATGTCCCATCATCTCGTCACTTGCCTACCAGAAGAAGATTTGTCAATCGGCAGTTATCAAGACCTCCACAGGTACCTTCTCCCATAAAAGCTGGGGCAATAAGAGTTGTCCGAACTGTACAAACTGCTCTGTAAACCAAGGTACCAAGGTAAGTTCAGCTGAAGAACATGACCAAGATACCTTCACTCCCTGCAGAGTAAGACAAGAATCAGCCATGCTCTCCCCAAGCAGAGTTGGTCTCCCATCAACCCTAAAAATGCACAGTATCTCCAGCAAGTCAGCAATACTCTCCCCCGAGCAGAGTTGGTCTACCATCAGTCCTGGAAAAGTTGGGTATCCCCAGAAGATCTTAATATTCCCTAGCAGAGTATACATATATTCCTTAGCAAGCATCCCCGATAGTCTTAAAATTCCTCCACAGAAATATAAGATTGTTCCCCAGCGGAATACAAGATACCCCCAGTGGAGCCATTTCCTCAAACGTTTTCCCAGGAGAGTTGAACCATCTCCCCAATAGATTCTGGAAGCTTGTCCCTAGCAGAGTACAAATATCTCTCCCCAACCATGTTCAAAGGTTATTCCCCACCAGAGCCTAACTGGGTTATCCTCGGCAAATTACAACGGAAAGATCGTCCTCAGCGAAGTTCTTCCTATTCCCCAGCGGAGTTCATTAAATCCCAACAAAGCTTATCAACGGAATCCCCAGCGGAGTTATCGTTAAATTCTCAGCGAAGTATATCTTCCCCACAGAGTAGTTCCCCGCAGAGTAATCTCTTCACCAGGTTTATCCCCCAACGGATTCATCTTCTCCTACCGGTTTATCCTTGCAATCATCTTTGTTCATCATTCCCAGCGGAAACGAAGAACTCTACGCCTTAACATCAGCCCAGGATTTAACGAACTTCCCGGCATTCGTCAAGGATTTATTTCCCCAGACAAAAATACATTCATAAACGTATCACATTTCATATCTCCTGCTTACATACATGATAAAGTGCATACGACACGATCTCATTTATTTTTGAGAACATCATGACATCATGCATTTCATACATCATGACATTGCATACAACTAATGTTTTGACTTTTCAGGAAAAGGTCAATCAAAAGATGATTACCATCTACCTTTGCAGTTCCATATCAATACCTGTAACAAGCCAGGAAAATTCTGTGGACGACTGATCATGGGTTAATACCTGAAACCAGACAGGACAATTATCTACTTGACAATCATGATGTAACCCTACACCGGTTCCTTCTTAATTTCAGATGAAGTTTTACACGGACTCATCATCAGGAAACCCTACACCTGTTCCTTCTCAATTTCAGATGAAGTTTTACACGGACTCATCATCAGGAAGCCCTACACCGGTTCCTTCTCAATTTTAGATGAAGTTTTACACGGACTCATCATCAAGAAACCCTACACCGGTTCCTTCTCAGTGCATATGCAGTTTTACACGGACTCATCGTCAGGTAACCCTACACAGGTCCCTTCCGTCCAAGATGAAGTTTTACACAGACTCATCAACAGGAGACCCTACACCGGTTCCTTCTCAAATTTCAGATGAAGTTTTACACGGACTCATCATCAAAGTAACCTTACACAAGTTCCTCCTCCCTTCCAAGACGAAGTTTTACACGGACTCGTCCTCAGGCAACCCTACATCGGTTCCTCCTCGGTTCCAAGAAGAAGTTTTACACGAACTCATTGTCAAGATAACCTTACCCCGATTCATCTAGAAGTTTTACACAAACTTATCCTGCAGTAACCTTACCCCGGTTCATCCAGAAGTTTCACACGAACTTATCCTGCAGTAACCTTACCCTGGTTCATCCAGAGGTTTTACACGAACTTTGCTCACAGTAACCTTACCCTGGTTCATCTAGAAGTTTTACACGAACTTATCTCAAAGTAACCTTACCCCGGTTCATCCATAAGTTTTACACGAACTTATCCTGAAGTAACCTTACACCGGTTCCTTCTCAACTCCAGACGTAGTTTTACACGGACTCGTCATCAAGAAAAGCTACACAGGTTCTCTCTTCCCAAAGATGAAGTTCTACACAGACTCGTCATTAAGAAACCCTACACCGGTTTCCTTCCTTCCAGGATGCAGTTTTACACTGACTCATCATGAGGCGACCCTACACCGGTTCCCTTTCTCTTTCCAGATGCAGTTTTACACGGACTCATCATCAAAGTAACCCTACACAGGTTTCCTTCTTTCCAAGATGCAGTTTTACACAAGCTCATCATCAGGAAACCCTACACAGGTTCCCTCGTTCAACTTACAAGATCACAATTCTACAAACAATCTCCAGATGGCATCTATAAGCCCATCCCCGACAAGATTCGGTCACATCTCCAGATGGAATCTATAAGCCCATCCTCCTATCCATCATCTCTCCAAATGGCATCTGTAAGCCCATTCCCGACATCACATTGCTGATACTACACCATGCGAGTGCAAATTTCTGGGCACTTTAGTGTTCAATCATCTTCCACCTTTGGATCACGAAAGGCACGCAAGTCAATCTACATCCTCAGGTTTAAGAAGATTGAACAGGGGCAACTGTTGTACCCCAAAATTTGCCCTCCCATATTCTTCAAGATTTGTCAAGAATCATCTTCAAATGGTTCAAGACTACTCAAGGATTACACAGTCCAAATACCTCTCAAGCTAGTCAAAATTAGGGTTTTGGTTCTCTCAAAGAATTTGAGGTTTTCAATGGCTCAATCAAGTCTCATATGCCTATACACATTGTCAAGCACCTACATGTCAAGTCTCAAGTCTCACAATGCCAGTTTGCACAGTCAAAAGCTTCATTTGCTTCACAGTCAACTGCAGGGGTAAAATGGTCATTTTACAGTCAAAAGTCAGAATTTTTTGGTCAACATCTTATTTTGAGCACACAATCATCATTTGATCAAGTCTTGATCATGATTCCTCAAGCATGGCTCAAAAATCATCAAGATGCCAAAAGTTACTATTTTTGGACAGTAGAAAAGTCAATTGTATCTTGACCAGGGCATAACTTTTTCATGGTTCATCAGAAAAATCCCATCCAATGCTCATTTTGAAGGGGATGACATTTCCTACAACTCATCTTCACATTCAAAGTCCAATAAATGCTCTCACAAAAAGTTATCAATTTCTACATTATAGGTCAAATTCAAAAGTCAACAAAAAGGCATGTTAAGTCAGAGACCATAAATTGAGATTGGTAAATCCAAATGACATGGGACCAAAGGCATTGGTTAGAGGACTTCAATACCTTTCCAAAATGTCCAATAACATGTTCATATGATCAAAATTGAGCAAGATATGTATTGGAGAAGTTGGGAAATGTTTGTGAATTTGCAAAAGTCAACTTTGCTCAAAACACTTTGTTTTTGCTAATGGGCCTCAAATTTCTTCTTGAAACTTTATCCAAGGCCTATGCACGACCCATTAAGCCTAAATTGATTTATTTACTTATTTTTCATTAATTAATTGGATTTTTAATCAATTTTAATTCATTTAATTAATTTAAATTGTAGGAAATATCAAGATATGGTTTTTCAATCTTTTCATGAAGCAAATATGACCTAAAAGAGCTGGCAAACTCGTGTGCACATCAAGGGGACAAGAATCTCCAAGTTTGGCAAGATTTTCCAATCAAAAAGATTGAAAAATGTTTAATTTTCAATCAAATATACAAACATTATTTCATGGATCTTTGCTCAAAGATTTAACCTAATTCCATTCCACTATAAGTACACAACTCAACCCTAATGCATTGGACGGGAAAACTCTGCAGAAAAACCATAATCACATTCAAGAAAATTCAAAGAAACTTGAAAATTGTTTTCAATCTTCCAGGCCAATTCAAGGACTTTGGTTGTTTCTAACACATTACTAGAAGTCTCAGGGACACATTGCAATCAAAACCACACGCTAAAGCTTGAGAAATCATTCTACACGAACCCACGGTTTGCACATTTTTTTCATAATCAAAACTCATGATTCATGCATATTTAATGTGATTTTTTGTTGGTTTTGCATTGCTTGAATCCACAGGAAGCTTTTGGCATAGGTTAATTGAATTATTATGCATTGAATCGAAAGTTGCCATTGGAGAATTCTAGGGTTCTTGAGTTCTTGAATTAGGGCTTTCCAAATCCAGTAAAATTGGGACCTCTAAGACCCATGGTTGAAACCGTTGCATCCAGACGAACACACTGAGACCATCGCGCCATATTTATATTTAGCATAGAGTTATTCGCTATTATTGGTCATCTTGTTTTGTGGGGGTTAAAAACCCCCGCTATCTGTTTGTCTTTTACAGGGAAAAAGGAAGACGATGATGAGGTGTAAGCGTGCTACTGGACAATTCAAATGGCGCGCGTTTTTGTTTGTTTTACAGTACATGCACTAATGTTTTAATATTATAATTGCTTGTTGTTATATTATCAAATGCAGCGTAATGGCTCAGTGGTGGATGCGTTGTCCAAGAATCATTGGGACCTGGGTTCGATTCCCAGGTCCCCCAAATCCCTTGTTTCTATTTTTTCCAATGTATTCACATGCAGGTTGCTGAATGTTGTCCACCATATACCCCACTCATCCAAGCGCCAGGTGGCTGGCAAGGCAGATCTGAAGGCAAAAGATGATTGACTACCATGCTCTCTAGTCAAAGCACGCATGGACAATTGCCAAAGTCAAATGGACTGGTGGCTTAATGGGCCTGAAATTTCCAGAACAAACCTCCTAATGGGCCCATCACCCCCCTGGTTTCTTTATATTTTCTACTTTATTTATTTAATTGTTTACTATTATTATTATTATTATAACATAATTTTCATAATAACATAATAAAATCAGAAAATGTAAATATTTTTATTATTATTATTATTTATTAATTCCACTTTATTTTTGTAAGTAAATTCTAAATATAACTAATTTAGTTTAATTAGGTTTAATTTTGACTTTTTCACAATAAATAAAATTAGCCTAGAATTAGGGTTCTGATAATTTTAATTTCTTTTTATTTATTTCATTAAAGACCTAAAAAACTAAAAAAATACTTTTTTGTAATTATTTAATTAATTAGTAAATTAGGTTTAATATTAATTAATTGCCAAAAGGACAAAAATTCCATTCTTTTCTCAAAAAAAAAAGGGTCAAAACCCTAAGGACGTCCTGATTCAATTTCTTTTCGCGCATATTAATTTTTGACCATATTTATGTATCTGCTCCGAGAATGTAATAGATAATTAGGACTTTTATCACTTTCTTTATTTTCCGCATTTATCTTTTCAAAGGGTTATGTTTTTGGCGATGTAAATACCCGACGCCTTGTAATAGCGTAGATTTGCTTTCTGCAATTTATTTTTCGCACAATTATTAACTGCTAATTATGCATGACAAGACTTGCTTGACAAATAAAATCAATCCGTAGCTTACCATAATACATGTGCAAAGATAATTTAAACATGAAACCTGACACACATGCACAAGCCACTCCTAGGATACACCTCACTTGGTTGCCTCGAGGTGGTCATTTAGTATAGGGTGTTTTAGAGGTCGCCCTCCTATCTAAAAGATCCAAGTTGCCTCGAAACGGTTGCCTCGGATAAAAAGGATCTAAGACATTAGGGTTACCGCTAAGGTGTCCTACTATTGCTTTGGTGACCACACATGTCCCTATAATCGAATTGACCCGAATAACTCCAACGACGGTGCTACCTACTTCTCAATAGTGGGATAGTACTGTCTAAAGGACATCTACACAGCTTAATTCCTTAGAGTAGGTAGATTTCTCCTGGGTACTTGCTCTTACAAAAACAAAACAAACTTTTCGCACTCACACTTTCAAAAAGTTTTCAAACAAATACTTCATACACTCTTGATGACTGATACAAGAGTTACCTAGAAGTTTTCAAAACAAACTTTTTCAAAACCCACAAACACAAGAAAAGCAAACAATTTTTGAAAACATAGTGAGCAAGTACCTAAGAGCCCGTGGATAACCACGGATAGAAAGGGTGTTGTTGTACCCCAAAATTTTCCCTCCCATATTCTTCAAGATTTGGCAAAATCAAACTTCAAAATCTCTCAAAGGGTGCACAGTCCAATTGCCTCCTAACACAGTCAAATTAGGGTTTTGGGCCTGGAAAAGAAATTTAGGTTTCCAAGGGTCCAATCAAGTCCCAAATGCCTATATACATTGTCAAGCATCCATATGTCAAGTTTCAAGACTCACGGCATCAAGTTGCACAGTCAAAAACCCTAATTGCTTCACAGTCAACTGTAGGGGCAAAATGGTCATTTGACAGTCAAAAGTCCAAATTTTTGGTCAACATCTTATTTTGAAGCCACAATAATCATTTGATCAATTCTTGATCATGATTCCACAAGCATGGCTCAAAAAGTCTCAAGATGCAAAAGTTTCTATTTTTGGACAGCTGAAAAGTCAACTGCAAATTGACCAGGGCATAACTTCCTCATGGTTTATCATAAAAAACCCATCCAAATCTCATTTTGAAGAGGATGACATTTACTACCACTCATCTTCACACTCCAAGTCCAAGAAATGCTCTCACAAAAAGTTATCAATTTCAACATTATAGGTCATTTTCAAAAGTCAACAAAAAGGCACTTTAAGTCAAAGACCATAACTTGAGATTGGTGAATCAAAATGACATGGGACTAAAGGCATTGGTTAGGGGACTTCAAGACCTTTCCAAAATGTCCAAGAACATGTTCATAGCTTCAAAATGGAGCAAGATATGCATTGGAGAAGTTGGGAAATTTTTGGGAATTTTCAAAAGTCAACTTTGCCTAAAATACTTCAAAATTGCTAATGGGCCTCAAATTCTTCCTTGAATCATTACCCAAAGACTATGCACGACCCATTGAGCTAAAAATGATTTATTTTCTTATTTTTAATTAATTAATTGAATTTTTATTCATATTAATTCATTTAATTAGATTTAATTATGAGAAAATATCAAATAATGCTTTTTCAAATCTTTTTATGCAGCAAATACACTCATTATATGCTAAAGATTTCGTGCATCATCCAAGGGGACAAGATCATCCACATTTGGAAAGATTTCCATGGAAAAAGATTGGAAAATATATGATTGGCAATCAAAGATTCAAGTCATCAATTCATGGACTTTTGGGCTTTGTTTTGACCTAGAATTATTCACATACATATGCACAAGGAAACCTAATTCAGATGGACACCAAAAAGCTGCTGAGAAGAGATAACCAAATTGCAAAATTTCAACAAAAAGCTTGAAATTGATTTCATCGTTAGAGCATAATTCAAAGCTTCTGAAGGATTCCAACACGTTGCCTAAGCATCCAGGAAGCATTTGCAATCAAGGACTAGTCCAAGCGCGCAAAGAATCATCACCACGAAGCCATACGGTTTGCCATATTTTCCAGAAATACATCTCATGATTCATGCACTTTTAACCATTTTTCTTGTTTGATTTACACTAATATTAACCTTCTGAAGCGATTGGTATAACTCAATTGTATTAAAATTGCTTGTATCAAGATCTGCCATGGACGAAAATTAGGTTTTCCAAAGCTTCAAAATAGGGCTTTCATGTAGAGGAAAAATTGGACCTTTAGACCTATACAGCTGAATTCAGAAGCTCAAGACGAAACAAACCAACACCTCGCGCTCAATTTATTTAACCCATGGGCGTAATCGCTATTTTCACAGGTTCCACTTAGTGGGGGTTTAAAACCCCCGCTACTTGTTTTATAATTGCAGGGAAAACAAGGAAGAAGATGGACGTGGCCTGACGTTACTGGGAGATTCAAATATTAGCGCGTTTTTCTTTGTTTCAGTATAATTGCTTTTTTTTCACATATTATAAATCGTTGTTGTATTACTTACAAACAAACGCAAATGGCCTGGTGGTTGAAGACGTGTACTGCAGGTATTGGGACATGGGTTCGATTCCCAGGTCCCCCCACATATTGCATAATTTTTGTCTTAACGTGTTCACGCGCAGCAATGGTTCAGTGGTTCACCATACACGCTCGTGCTTAGGCCTGCCAAGTGGACATGATGATTAGTCCAAAGGCCTCAGGAGGAAATCCATGGTCTACCTCAGTCAACCAAGGCACACTCAAGCATGGAAAGTCAAACGAGGTGGTGTTAATGGGCCTGAATTACCTCCAATTAACCTCCATATGGGCCTGACACCCCCCCTTGGTTTGCTTTATTTTTTATTCTCTTTTCTTTTCTTTTAATTTCTTTTAATCACTTAATTGTTTTAATTGTTTTTTTTTATTTTTACCATAAATTAATTTTCCATAATAAAAACAGAAAAATCAAAAAAATGTAAAATATATTTAATTATTATTAATTCATCACTAAAATATTTTTGTAAATAAATGTTAATAATTAATTTAGTTAATTTAGGTTTTAAACTTTAATCCTTTTCTTAATAAATAAAAAATATCTAGAATTAGGTTTTTGACATCTTCATCTTTTTCTTAATTAATTATTTTCCTCATTATTTATTATTATAATTACTATTTATTTTTTTAAATAAACATGTACATTAATCAATTAGTAAATTAGGTTAACTTTAGTATTTTCTTAATAATTAAAATAGACTTAGAATTAGGGTTTTCTTTTAATTTTAATTTTCTTTATTTCATAAATACCAAAAACATAAAAAACATTTTCTTTAATTAAATAATTAAATAGACTTTAATTTCATTTAATTTCAACAAAAGGGTCAAAACCCTCGGACGTTCAATTTTAATTTCTTTTCGCGCATTATTTTCTTTTGAATATTATGTAACTGCTTTCTGGATGTAATAGTAATTAGGTCTTTTTACTTTCCGCATCTTTTTATCAAACGGGTCTTTGTACTTTGGCGATGTATAGACCCGCGCCTTGTAATAACGTAGCTTTTACCTTTCCGCATTTAAATTTCTGCACTCTTAAATTCTAAATTGCATGAAAGAATGTATGGTTAATTAAAAACAAGCGTAGCTCACAAATGCCATGATCAAAGATAAACTTAACATGAAAACAACACACAAATTCACACACCACTTCTAGGGTACGCCTCACCTGTTGCCTTCGAAACGTGGTCGTCAAGTATAGGACGTTTTAGTAAGTCCTTATGTCCATGATCCAGTTGCCTCGGAATAGTTTCCTCGAAACGGTTGCCTCGGATTAAAAAAGGATCAAGGACATAAGGGTAGCTTCTAAGGTGTCCTAACTGTTGCTTCGGTGACCACACTGTCCCTACAATCGAATTGACCTGAACACCTCCAATGGTGGTGCTACCTACCTCTCAATGGTGGGATGGCACTACCTTAAGGACTTATACACAGCCTAATTCCTTAGGGTAGGTAGATGACTCATGGATACTTGCTCTCTAAAAAACAAAACAAAAACCTTTTCACACCGACACTTTCAAAAAAGCTTTCAAAACAATTTTTCAAACACTCTTGAGGACAGATACAAGAGTTATTCCGAAATCTTTCAATGAAACTTTTTCAAACCCACTCACATTTTGAAAAGCAAACATTTTGAAAACATAAAGAGCAAGTATCTAAGAGCCCATGGATAACCATGGATAGAAAGGGTGCTAACACCTTCCCTTTCTATAAATCTAACTCCCGAACCGAGAAACTATCTCATAAGGAATTTTGTTGTGCTTTTGTCCTGTCCATGTTGGAGAAAATAAAAGATGGTGGCGACTCTTGCTTACCGCGACATTTCGCGAACCAGCATTAAACAGTCAGTTCTAAATCCACCGATCATAGAACTGGCGACTCTGCTGGGGATATTGTAAAAGTGAGGTGTACCTTAGCACTAAGATCACTTGTGTTTTCAATTGTCTGAATTGTTTGCTTTATTATTGTGGGTACTATCTTGGGAGTTCTATAGATCCTAACCCGGATCTGGGGGATACCTTCTTAGAAAGTAGCAACAAGACTGTGAGGGAACTGTGCGGGGTATACCGACATGGTTGAAGCAGTCTGCTACGTTGATGTGGCACTTTGGTGAGTACTGGTAACCCTTGAGTCAAGTCAAGGAGAGTACGGGGCCGCCGCATGGTGTCGTGAAGCATCAACTGACCTTAGGAACCTTAATTGAACCATCTTGGCCTCTTTAGGGTAGTGAGATAACTGACTTTGGTGCAGTCCGAGGTTGGTTGATACTCGATACTACACTCAATTGAGGGTTGTTTTCTTGGAATATTTTGGTCTCCAGTTCAGTGGCTAAATCGAAACGATGAACACAGAAAACAATCCAATGATATTGCGACCCTTAGAACACGGTTACTTCTGATAGGACAGGTTTGAGCCCACCAACTTCAAGAGGGTAGTACCCCAAACTTCATGCTGGCCTAAACTCTAAGGGCTCTCTTGGGTGACTTGTGTGCCTTCCAACTTGACTATTTGCATGCTTGTTATCTGACACTTGAGTTTCTTGCAGGCTTTGTTTACAGTCCTTAATTGGGACTCATAACAGGGTTTACCTACATTACCCCATGCATAACATAACATCATACCATTTCATGCATCCTGCATAAAGACTAACCCGTTTCAAGGATCCCAAGGGCTTGTGATGCAGGTCATGATGAACCAACTGTCCAGCAAGGGGCAAAGAAGATTTATTTTCCTCTAGCCAAGGTTGTCAGGGGCTATGACCCACTCGATATGGTGAGCCTTGACTCTTGAAGAAGGACTCTCAGCAACATGAAGTTCCTTCAATCAAGCTACAAAATTCTAACCAATTTCTCTGTTTACCCCGCGAGATCCTTGGAAACATTGCATGCATATCATACGTATCATTGCATTACAGGTACCACTGTTTACAGGTCACTTACCTTCTTTGTTGTTTATTTCAGCAGTCTCATTATGAATCCTGAATCATCTACTGAGCAATCCATCAAGGCCCTCCAGGCTCAGAATGCCCAGTTCCAGGAGTTGATTAAGAGTCTAGCCCAGGGCCAACAGGATTTGAAGACTCTGCTCTCGAAGAAGAAGAAGAAGAGAACGGTGTTGTTCAACCCGAGACGCAAATATGGGAATGGATCACTAATTGAAGTTGAGCAGACTACCTCATCTGTTGGAAAGAACAACCCCCATGAGAGAGAGGTTCCTAGTCCAGTGGTCTCTGACAACGAGACAGAGTTCAATGATGAACAGTACCCTCCAGCTGAGGACAGGTACAAACAGCTAGAAGACCGGCTAAGTGCTATTGAGATACAGAAAGTGCCCGGCCTGGACTTCGAAGATCTAGGTCTGTCTTCTGGGGTAGTAATCCCGCACAAATTCAAGGCACCTGCCTTTGCAAAGTACGATGGGGCCTCCTGTCCTAAGCTGCATCTCAGGTCGTACATAAGGAGGATCCAGCCCTACACGGCTGACAAGAATTTATGGATTCACTTCTTTCAGGATAGTCTGTCAGGAACTCAACTCGACTGGTTCTATCAACTGAATGGAGCCAACATCCGCAGCTGGGAGGACTTGGCCACTGCATTCTACAAGCAGTACCAGTACAATGCCGACCTTGCTCCCACGCGCACTCAGCTTCAGGGAATGTCTATGGGTGCAGGCGAAGGCTTTAAAGAATATGCGCAAAAATGGAGAGACCTTGATGGAAGGGTGCAACCACCTCTAACTGACCGTGAGCTGGTGGATATGTTCTTGGGGACCTTGTCTGGACCTTTCTTCAACTATCTGATTGGGAATTCTTCTGCAGGATTTACAGATTTGGTCTTGACCGGGGAAAGAATTGAAGCTGGTATCAAGGCTGGGAAGATTCAAGAGGCCGCACCTTCTGATACTCACAAAAAGCCTTACATGGGGAAGAAAGAGTATAATGCTGCATACAGTCAAAAGAGTCATCGTGACCAACATGCAGGGGCAGTCATGATCTCTGGTTCTGCACCACGCCGCCAACCACAAAAGGGAAATCAGCGAAGGCCGGACGAGCCTAAAAGACAATTCACCAACATCAACATGCCATTGTCACAAGCATTGCAGCACATGTTGAAAATGAATCTGATTGCGGTGATCAACCCTCCTGTAAATCCCAAGACCTCCTCTCCAAACTACAACCCAGAAGCGAGGTGTGCTTATCATTCTGATAGCCCGGGGCACGATACTGAGGATTGTTGGGCGTTAAAATACAAGATCCAGAATATGATCGACGCTAAGGAGATCGAATTCGAGCCTGCTGAGACTCCCAATGTGACCACTGCTCCCTTGCCAAAACATAGCTAGGATTGGAATTTTTTGTTCATTCGAATGTTCAAGTTGTAATTTTTCTTTGATTGTTCAAACATTTTATTTCATGTCAAACTTGGTTATTTCATTAATGCATTACACGTGTCTGTCTTGAAGTAATTATGTTCATTATATTCAAAATTGCTTTTATTTTTTGATGTCAACTCTCAATTAATAATTCTAAGCCTCTTGAGGGAGGATGACGAAAAGGATACCACGACATCTACAGTATGCTTTTGAACAGACCCCGCTAATGAGGTACAAGCATTGTTTCAATTCCTAAACACTGGAGTTATAAGGAAGATAATCCCTCGTCAACCCCTTTGAGCCAAAGAAGTAGGAGTTTTTCTTTTCGAAAATTAAAACCCTTAATCATAACCTGGGGCAGGGTAGTTCTCTCAGTTGATCCGAGTGCACAACGAATAGCACCAAAGAAGTCCTAACAAAACAAAAGACAGTGATGGTTCCGAATAATCATAAAAACAGGCAGTCATCATTTCTCAAAATAAAAGCCCAATAAGTCAAAACCTATGAAGGAGACTTATAAAACTGGGGCATCCCGTTGACTGTAATCACAAAAGAAATAGTTCAGGAAAAAACAGGGATAATAAAATCAAAAAGAAAGAGGTCTTACAAACCCTCAACAAAAAAAGAGACATGACTGCCTACTCAAAATAAATTGTCAATATCCGAACCATCATTGGAATATCAGGGCAAAAACTCAAATAAGGTCTAACGCACGATCAGCTGAGTTTAGGTTTGAAGAACATCACGAAGAGCGGGTGGGTACAAATAATTTGAGCCTTTATCCTTTGTTTCTTAAACCATGAACCATGCCACGTTATAACCCTCAAAAGTCCTAGCTGAAGCATGGGTTAGTTCGAAAGCATACTATTACGAAAGGTATCCTGACTCCTTAAAGGCTCGCTGTAAAATAATGAGTTGACATCACGTTTTACAAAATTTGCTTGTTTTTATGAAAAATTCATTTTCAAAAACTTCAAGACAGACATAAGCTTTGCATTTTTAATATAACATTGCTTGCATATGACTATTTGTTTGAACAACATAGAAGCTCGCACGACGAGTGTCTAATGAACGAAAGCACCTCCAACCAAGGGGCAGACATGATCGTGGTCCATCATCTGGGGCAGCTAAGTCAATATTCGGAGAATCTCTCGAAAGGCCAACCAACTTGGGACAAATCTCCATCTGGATCACTTGGAGCATTGGACGATTAAAATGAAGATCTTCTGGTAGTATGGCAACGCAATGCTTCTGACAGGGGCAACTCCCTACATTCTAAAAGCATGAACATAGTCGAAAAAAATACTACGCATAATCAAAGACCCGCTAGGATGACACACCTAGGCAAAAATAAGGGCCTCCCGGCGAACCAAAAGGGTTCGAGCAAAAATAAGGGATGAAATGAAAAAATCTGTACACCCGGCAAGTCGAAAACCTGAAAAGGCGGCTTGGGCAAGAATGGGTATCCCGGTGGACTGAAAACCTGAAAGGGCAGTCCAGGCAAAAATTAGGGATCAAAGCGTACGACTATGTCCTGTCATCTCGTCACTTGCCTACCAGAAGAAGATTTGTCAAATCGGCAGTCATCAAGCACCTCCACAGGTACCTTCTCCCTCAGAAACAGGGGCAATAATGCGTTGTCAAAGCAGTCTAATTGCTTTGTCCACCAAGGTACCAAGGTAAGTTCGGCTGAAGAATATGATCAAGATACCTCCACTCCCCCGGAGTAAGACAAGTCAGCGATACTCTCCCCAAGCAGAGTTAATCTACTGTCAGCCTTAAGGAAGTTGGGTATCCCCAGTAGATCTCAACATTCCTCAACGGAGTCTACAAACATTCTTAACAAGCATCCCCAGCAATCTTGATCTAAGGTTGTTCCCCGGCGGAATACCGGACATCCAGTGGAGCCATTTCCCCAGTCTAATCTGAAAAGTTTCCCCAGGAAAGTGGAATCCATATCCCCAGCAGGTCTTGAAGCTTATCCCCAGTAGATTCTGGAAGCTTGTCACCCGCATAGCACGAACGCGTCTCCCGGCTTTATTCAAAGGTTATTTCCCCACCAGGATATAACTGGGTTATCCTTAGCCAATTGCCACGGAAAGATCTTCCCCGACGAAGTCTTCCTATCCCCAGCGGAGTTCATCAAACCTTCCAACAGAGCTTAACAATGGTATCCCCAGCGGAGTTATCATCAACCTCAACAAAGTATCTCTCTTTCCCCACAAATTTCACTCCCCGCAGAGTAACCTATTTGCCAAGTTTATTCCCCAACGGAGTCATCTTCTCCTACAGGTTCATTCTTGTAACAATCTCCCCAGCGGAAACAAAGATCTACTCTCCAACATCAGCCCAGGATTTGACCTCCCGGTATTCGTCGAGGATTTATTTTCCTAGATGAAAATACATTCATGAACATCACATCTTCATACATTATAGCATGCATACGCATCATACAACACAAATATCGTTTATTTTTGAGAACATCTTGAAATCTTGTAGTTCATGCATCATGACACTGCATACAACTAACATTTTGCCTTTTTAGCAAAAGGTCAATCAAAAGATGATTACCATCTACCTCTAAAGTTCCAGATCAACATTGGTAACAAGCCAGGAAAATTCTGTAGACGACTGATCATGGGATAATACCTAAAACCAGACAAGACAATTATCTACTTGATCATCATGAAGTAACCCTACACCGGTTCCTTCTCAACATCAGATGTAGTTTTACATGGACTCATCATTAGGCAACGCTGCACCGGTTCTTTCTCAGTGCAGATGAAGTTTTACACGGACTCATCATGAAGAACCCTACACAGGTTCCTCCTCCCCTCCAAGACAAAGTTTTACATGGACTCGTCCTCAGGTAACCCTACACCGGTTTCTCCTCAGTTCCAAGACGAAGTTTCACACGAACTTATCTCAAGATGACCTTACCCCGGTTCATCCAGAAGTTTTACACGAACTTATCCTGCAGTAACCTTACCCCGGTTCCTCCAGAAGTCTGACACGGACTTATCTCAAGATGACCTTACCCCGGTTCATCAAGAAGTTTTACACGAACTTATCCTGCAGCAACCTTACCCCGGTTCCTCCAGAAGTCTGACACGGACTTATCTCAAGATGACCTTACCCCGATTCATCAAGAAGTTTTACACGAACTTACCTTGCAGTAACCTTACCCCGGTTCCTCCAGAAGTCTTACACGGACTTATCTCAAGGTAACCCTACACCGGTTCCTCCCAAAGTCTTACACGGATTTATCCCAAGGTAACCTTACCCCGGTTCCTCAAGAAGTTTTACACGAACTTATCCCAAAGAAACCCTACACAGGTTCTCTCTCTCCAGAAGCAATTTTACACGAACTCGTCATCAAGAAACCCTACACAGGTTCTCTCTTCCCAAAGATGAAGTTTTACATGGACTCGTCATTAAGAAACCCTACACAGGTTCTCTCGTTCCAAAGATGCAGTTTTACACGAACTCGTTATCAGTCAACCCTACGCAGGTTTCCTTCCAAGATGCAGTTTTACACGGACTCATTGTCAGTCAACCCTACACAGGTTCCCTCTTTCAACTCACAAAAATTACAATTCAACAGACAACATCCAGATGGCATCTATAAGCCCATCCACCTACCAACAGTCTCCAAATGGCATCTATAAGCCCATTCCCGACAAGATTCTGTTACATCTCCAGATGGAATCTATAAGCCCATCCTCTTATCCACCACATCTCCAAATGGCATCTATAAGCCCATTCCCTCCATCACATTGTTGATACTACACCATGCGAGTGCAAATTTCTGGGCACTCTAGTGTTCAATCATCTTCCACCTTCGGATCACGAAAGGCACGCAAGCCAATCTACATCCTCAGGTTTAAGAAGATTGAACAGGGGCAACTATTGTACCCCAAAATTTGCCCTCCCATATTCTTCAAGATTTGGCAAAATCAAACTTCAAAATCTCTCAAAGGGTGCACAGTTCAATTGCCTCCTAACACAATCAAATTAGGGTTTTGGGTATGGCAAAGAAATTGAGGTTTCCAAGGGTCCAATCAAGTCCCAAATGGCTATATACATTGTCAAGCATCCATATGTCAAGTTTCAAGACTCACGGCATCAAGTTGCACAGTCAAAAACCCTAATTGCTTCATAGTCAACTGTAGGGGCAAAATGGTCATTTGACAGTCAAAAGTCCAAATTTTTGGTCAACATATTATTTTGAAGCCACAATCATCATTTGATAAATTCTTGATCATGATTCCACAAGCATGGCTCCAAAAGTCTCAAGATACAAAAGTTTCTATTTTTGGACAGTTGAAAAGTCAACTGCAAATTGACCAGGGCATAACTTCCTCATGGTTTATCAGAAAAATCCCATCCAAAGCTCATTTTGAAGAGGATGACATTTCATACCACTCATCTTCACACTCCAAGTCCAAGAAATGCTCTCACAAAAAGTTATCAATTTCAACATTATAGGTCATTTTCAAAAGTCAACAAACAGGCACTTTAAGTCAAAGACCATAACTTGAGATTGGGTGAATCAAAATGAAATGGGACCAAAGGCATTGGTTAGGGGACTTCAAGACCTTTCCAAAATGTCCAAGAACATGTTCATAGCTTCAAAATTGAGCAAGATATGCATTGGAGAAGTTGGGAAATTCTTGGGAATTTTCAAAAGTCAACTTTGCCTAAAATACTTCAAAATTGCTAATGGGCCTCAAATTCTTCCTTGAATCATTACCCAAAGCCTATGCACGACCCATTGAGCTAAAAATGATTTATTTTCTTATTTTTAATTAATTAATTGAATTTTTATTCATATTAATTCATTTAATTAGATTTAATTATGAGAAAATATCAAATAATGCTTTTTCAAATCTTTTTATGCAGCAAATACACTCATTATATGCTAAAGATTTCGTGCATCATCCAAGGGGACAAGATCATCCACATTTGGCAAGATTTCCATGGAAAAAGATTGGAAAATATATGATTGGCAATCAAAGATTCAAGTCATCAATTCATGGACTTTTGGGCTTTGTTTTGACCTAGAATTATTCACATACATATGCACAAGGAAACCTAATTCAGATGGACACGAAAAAGCTGCTGAGAAGAGATAACCAAATTGTAAAATTTCAACAAAAAGCTTGAAACTGATTTCATAGTTAGATCATAATTCAAAGCTTCTGAAGGATTCCAACACGTTGCCTAAGCATCCAGGAAGCATTTGCAATCAAGGACTAGTCCAAGCGCGCAAAGAATCATCACCACGAAGCCATACGGTTTGCCATATTTTCCAGAAATACATCTCATGATTCATGCACTTTTAACCATTTTTCTTGTTTGATTTACACTAATATTAACCTTCTGAAGCGATTGGTATAACTCAATTGTATTAAAACTGCTTGTATCAAGATCTGCCATGGACGAAAATTAGGTTTTCCAAAGCTTCAAAATAGGGCTTTCATGTAGAGGAAAAATTGGACCTTTAGACCTATACAGCTGAATTCAGAAGCTCAAGACGAAACAAACCAACACCTCGCGCTCAATTTATTTAACCCATGGGCGTAATCGCTATTTTCACAGGTTCCACTTAGTGGGGGTTTAAAACCCCCGCTACTTGTTTTATAATTGCAGGGAAAATAAGGAATAAGATGGACGTGGCCTGACGTTACTGGGAGGTTCAAATATTAGCGCGTTTTTCTTTGTTTCAGTATAATTGCTTTTTTTTCACATATTATAAATTGTTGTTGTATTACTTACAAACAAACGCAAATGGCCTGGTGGTTGAAGACGTGTACTGCAGGTATTGGGACATGGGTTCGATTCCCAGGTCCCCCCACATATTGCATAATTTTTGTCTTAATGTGTTCACGCGCAGCAATGGTTCAGTGGTTCACCATACACGCTCATGCTTAGGCCTGCCAAGTGGACATGATGATTAATCCAAAGGCCTCAGGAGGAAATCCATGGTCTACCTCAGTCAACCAAGGCGCACTCAAGCATGGAAAGTCAAACGAGCTGGTGTTAATGGGCCTGAATTACTTCCAATTAACCTCCATATGGGCCTGACACCCCCCCCCTTGGTTTGCTTTATTTTTTATTCTCTTTGCTTTTCTTTTAATTTCTTTTAATCACTTAATTGTTTTCATTGTTTTTTTTTATTTTTACCATAAATTAATTTTCCATAATAAAAACAGAAAAATCAAAAAAATGTAAAATATATTTAATTATTATTAATTCATCACTAAAATATTTTTGTAAATAAATGTTAATAATTAATTTAGTTAATTTAGGTTTTAAACTTTAATCCTTTTCTTAATAAATAAAAAATATCTAGAATTAGGTTTTTGACATCTTCATCTTTTTCTTAATTAATTATTTTCCTCATTATTTATTATTATAATTACTATTTATTTTTGTAAATAAACATGTGCATTAATCAATTAGTAAATTAGGTTAACTTTAGTATTTTCTTAATAATTAAAATAGAATTAGAATTAGGGTTTTCTTTTAATTTTAATTTTCTTTATTTCACAAATACCAAAAACATAAAAAACATTTTCTTTAATTAAATAATTAAATAGACTTTAATTTCATTTAATTTCAAGCAAAAGGGTCAAAACCCTCGGACGTTCAATTTTAATTTCTTTTCGCGCATTATTTTCTTTTGAATATTATGTAACTGCTTTCTGGATGTAATAGTAATTAGGTCTTTTTACTTTCCGCATCTTTTTATCAAACGGGTCTTTGTACTTTGGAGATGTATAGACCCGCGCCTTGTAATAGCGTAGCTTTTACCTTTCCGCATTTAAATTTCCGCACTCTTAAATTCTAAATTGCATGAAAGAATGTATGGTTAATTAAAAACAAGCATAGCTCACAAATGCCATGATCAAAGATAAACTTAACATGAAAACAACACACAAATTCACACACCACTTTTAGGGTACGCCTCACCTGTTGCCTTCGAAACGTGGTCGTCAAGTATAGGACATTTTAGTAAGTCCTTATGTCCATGATCCAGTTGCTCCGGAATAGTTGCCTCGAAACGGTTGCCTCGAATTAAAAAAGGATCAAGGACATAAGGGTAGCTTCTAAGGTGTCCTAACTGTTGCTTCGGTGACCACACTGTCCCTACAATCGAATTGACCCGAACACCTCCAATGGTGGTGCTACCTACCTCTCAATGGTGGGATGGCACTACCTTAAGGACTTATACACAGCCTAATTCCTTAGGGTAGGTAGATGACTCATGGATACTTGCTCTATAAAAAACAAAACAAAAACCTTTTCACACCGACACTTTCAAAAAAGCTTTCAAAACAATTTTTCAAACACTCTTGAGGACAGATACAAGAGTTATTCCGAAATCTTTCAATGAAACTTTTTCAAACCCACTCACATTTTGAAAAGCAAACATTTTGAAAACATAAAGAGCAAGTATCTAAGAGCCCATGGATAACCATGGATAGAAAGGGTGCTAACACCTTCCCTTTCTATAAATCTACCTCCCGAACCGAGAAACTATCTCATAAGGAATTTTGCTGTGCTTTTGTCCTGTCCATGTTGGAGAAAATAAAAGACGGTGGCGACTCTTGCTTACCGCGACATTTCGCGAACCAGCGTTAAACAGTCAGTTCTAAATCCACCGATCACAGGTGCTAACACCTTCCCTTTCTATAATCTACCTCCCGAACCGAGAAACACCTCGAAAAGGAATTTTGTTGTGCTTTTGTCCTTTCCTTGTTGGAGAAAATAAAAGACGGTGGCGACTCTTGCTTACCGCGACATTTCGCGAACCAGCATTTCAAAACAGTCAGTTCTATTTCCACCGATCACAGAGGGATAGTAACCTCTATAGAAGTTGGGCTTGGCCTTCAAGACAAGCTTGCAAATTTTCCATCACTACCGCCCACGTTTATTGACGTTGACAACTTTCGGGATGGCCACTTGATTAAGGCCAGGAGAGATGGTAGATACAACCTCATGGTGCACAACAAGGTAGTTCCAAGAATCATTTTGCCAAACTTTGCGCTTACTAATGTTACAGATTTGTCTAAGTGGCTTTATGGCCTTGATGCTCCTGCACCTGGAGATAATGCACAAAACGACCAGGAGAATGTCTAAGCGGATGAGTGGAGCAAGAAATGTAACAAGGAGACGCTGAACAACAAGCTCCCCCTGAAAACGTGGCAAGCACGTCCACTAGGCCCAGGAGAATAAGAGAAAGAGTACCGGCCTCAAATGATGACATTATGGCTGCCATAATGGAACAAGATGAGAGAATGCAGGCTATGCAAAGCAACTAGAACGTGATGATGCAACTTATACTGGCCATGCAAACTCACCAGCAAGAATACGATGAAAGAAATAAGCGTCAGGCTGCGAGATTAACTGAAGAAATAGAGGCCTTGATTGTGCGCATGGATGGTTTTCAGGATTATATTTACCATGTAGCCATTCTCCATCCTCTGGGTACACGTGGACGAGCACGAGGACGAGGAAGCGGACGCGATAATGAGTAAGAATAGATCTATTTTGTTTCTCTTCTCGTTCCTTCTTATTTTAAGCATTGGGACATTGCTTGTTTCAAGCTTAGGGGAGCTAGTTAGTTAAGGACTCTTTGTTGTTTCCTAGGTAGATATTTCATTTCTATTTCTTGTAATCAAGACAATATTTGTACTTTCAACTTCATTTATGCAATTTTTCCGTTGTTATCTAATTTCCCACTTTCTTGAGCCATAACAAAAATATTTTGTTAGTTACTTGCATAATCTAACGCGTTCGAAGAATATATAGGTTGCTCACTTTTCAAAAGATATATGAGAAGATTTGAGTGAAACAGAAGTACGATGGATGCCGTCGTAACACTCTAAATCCATAGATTGCGCTAGATAGATTTCGGTACCCTTTATACCAAAACATTAAACTTTAGCTTTAAAATAACCCCGAGTAGTTTATCTAGCAGTCATCACCGTCTTAAACATAAACTACGTTGGTAGTCGATGAATATAAGTGAATGATCCAGTATATTTGTGAGATATATATGCTTTACTGTAAGAAAATAGGGAATGCACCAACTAAGTTAGGCAACCCTCACACGGTCACTTAATCCAACGGATGTAGTACCTACGTGATATAACATAAAAAACATGCTGCTAGTTGGTTCAGAGGTGTCTGGTACTGAACTTGGTAGGGCAGAATATGGTCTGATCCCCCGCAACTTGCAATTGGGTGAATTTAAAGAGGTTACCGCATTTGTGTTCCAGAACCTCATGCTTAAAAGGATCATAGTCACTAACCGGCTACTCTACTATGTGCGTGTCAAGATAAAGGGCTTAATATGATTGCACTAGAATGAAAATGGGTAAAGTTTAGCAAAAAGAATTAGGTTGAGCTATAATGGCATGACTAGAATTGGTCTGCACAATAGGGGATGTTTAGTGTTATTACCGTATCTTTTGTGTTATGTTGAGCTTACGTTTTCGTAAAATCTTTGGCAGCCTCTTATGATTTGAATTGCATCATAAAATTGCATTTAACTTGTGCCTTATTAGTTTTTATATTGATTTTATTGCTTGAGGATAAGAAAAGGTTCAAGCTTAGGGGAGTTTGATAACACGAAAATATATAGCATTTTCCGCTTGAATTACATAGATTAAATTTCCGATTCTTCGATTATTATGTCACATTTTCCCCTTTTTGTAGCTTTTGAAACATATTTCAGGTACTTAGCATTTGTAAGGTGTGATTAGTGGAAATAGAACTGACTGTTTTTTAATGCTGGTTCGCGAAATATCACGGAAGCAAGAGTCGCCACCGTCTTTTATTTTCTCCAACATGGACAGGACAAAAGCACAGCAAAATTCCTTATGAGATAGTTTCTCGGTTCGGGAGGTAGATTTATAGAAAGGGAAGGTGTTAGCACCCTTTCTATCCATGGTTATCCATGGGCTCTTAGATACTTGCTCATTTGTGTTTTTAAAATGTTTGCTTTTCAATTATGAGTGGGTTTGAAAAAGTTTCGTTTAAAGATTTCAGATCGACTCTTGTATCAGTCCTCAAGAGTGTTTGAAAAATTGTTTTGAAAGCTTTTGAAAGTGTCGGTGTAAAAAGGTTTTTGATTTGTTTTTGAATAGAGAAAGTATCTACGAGTCATCTACCTACCCTAAGGAATTAGGCTGTGTAAATGTCCTTAAGGTAGTGCCATCCCACCATTGAGAGGTAGGTAGCACCACCGTTAGAGGTGTTCGGGTCAATTCGTTTGTAGGGACAGTGTGGTCACCAGAGCAATAGTAGGACACCTTAGAAGCTACCCTTATGCCATTGATCCTTTTTTAATTCCGAGGCGACCGTTTCGAGGCAACTGGATCATGTTATGGACATAAGGACTTACTAAAACGTCCTGTACTCGACGACCACGTTTCGAAGGCAAAGCAACAGTGAGGCGTACCCTAGGGGTGGTGTGTGAATTTGTGTGTTATTTTCATGTTTAGCAATTATCTTGTACATGTATCATGGTGATCTACGCTTGTTTTTAATTTAGGCCATACATTCTTTCATGCAAAGTTTAGCAGTTTAAAAGTGCGGAAATTAAAGTGCGGAAAGTAAAATCATACGCTATTACAAGGCGCGGGTCTATACATCGCCAAATTAACAAAGACCTGTTTTAATAAAAAATGCGGAAAATAAATAAATTCCTAATTACTATTACAAGGCTTGAGCAATTACATAATATTCACAAAGGAAAATAAGAATAAATGCGCGAAAGGAATAAAAATAGAACGTTCGAGGGTGTTGGACCCTTTTTGAAATTAAATTGAAATTAAAGAGCTAATTAATTATTTAATTAAAAGAAAAGAAATGTTTTTTATGTTTTTTGTATTTAATGAAATAAGAAAAGAATTTAAAATTAGAAGGAAACCCTAGTTCTAAATATTTTTAATTATTAAAGAAAAGGTTAAAGTTTAAAACCTAATTAATGCTAATTAATTATTTACATATTTATTTACAAAATATTTAGTAATTAATAATAATAATAATAATAATGAGAAAATTATTTGTTAAAAAAAATGAAAAGGTTAAAAAACCCTAATTTCTACATATTTTATTAATTTAAGAAAATATTAAAATTTTAAAACCTAATTTACTAAACTAATTATTAAAGTTTATTTACAAAATAAATTAATTTAAATATTAATTAAACATATTTTAGTTTCTGATTTTTTTATTTAAGAAAATTAATTTATGAAATTAAAGAAAACAATTAAAATAATTAATAGAATTAAGAAAGAAAAACAAATTAAAAATTAAAAATTGATGCAAACCATGGGGGGTATCAGGCCTATTTAGGAGGTTTTTTGGAAGTAATTTGGCTCATTAGACAAAAAGTCTTGTTTGACTTTCTGGCATCACGTGCGTGTTCATTGACTCCTGAGTACCAGGGTCTGCATTCTTTGGCCATTGGATTGGGTTTCATACATAAGTTGTTCTACTTTGGCCATTTGGCTTTTGGCTTTTGGCTTTTGGCCATATGTGTTCTGGCCTCAACGTTTCTTAATCTTCTCAGGATGTCTGTCTCGTCATGCATAAGTTGTTCTTTTTTGGCCATTTGGCTTTTGGCCATTTGTGTTATGGCCTCAACGTTCCTTAATGAACCTGCATGGGATCCTGTCTAAATCTGCAATGTTGAATCTCATGAACACATTAAATAAAATCATAAAATGCAAATAAAGCCAATATATGAAGAAATTTAATGTTTAGGCACAATATGACATGTATGAATGATTATACCCTTTTGATCATGGAGATCAAATCAATCTTACCATTACTGGAAAATTAGTGACCTGAATGCTTTTATGCCCTTTGGATCATGGAGATCAAGCCAGCCTTATCCTTACTGAAGAAGTAGTGAGGTGTTGGTTTGTAACTGTGATGACTTGTTTGTAGTGAGAGAGGGATTTGTAATAAGGATTTCAAGTTTTTGGGGTTCTTGAAAGAATTTGATATTCTAACAGTGTTGTGGCAAGGTTTTTTCTCTCTTTTCCTCCTCTCTGGTTTGTGTGAAAAGAATGTGATTATATAATGGAAATTAGGGTAAAGAAAATGGGCTTTGAATGTGCAATTGAGCCTCCAATGTTCACTTGAGTTCGTCACTTTCCAGGCTAAATCGCAGGGACTTAAGTGCAATTTTTGAAGTTGAAATGTGAAAACAAAATGTAGCTGACATCGAGAACTAACTCTTGTCCGAAAATCGACTCAATCGGATAAACGGTGAATTAGTTATGAATTTTTGAAGTTTCAGCTCAGACAAACTTATTTTGGGCTCCAGTGTCGACTCTGACACGTTCTTCAATAAAAAACTGGTATTGATCGGAGCATAATCTGGTCTCGACTTTTGAAACAAAGTTGTAGATCTATGAGTCAGGGACCTTGTGTAAAAATATGAGCCCAATCCGATAAAAATTGACCGAATTATGAATTTTCGAAGTTTCGGCCCAGATGAAATAATATTCAGCATTCAGGATTTTTGGCGTGTCACGCACTCTGAGCAAAAACTGAAGGCCTTTTGAATACCGTTTGAATTCAATACCTTCTGTGAAAATGTAGCCAACTCAATTTTTGAAATTTTGGCGCCAGAACTAGCTCGATACGATGAAAATCGACCAAGTTATGATTTTCTGAACATGACGCAAATAAACTTCTGTCACAAATTTTCTGTATGAAAATACTTGATAAATCCACATTTTTGAAGACCTTCTGATCGAAATTGGCTTCCATCTGTGAGAGATGAAAACGTAGATAATGTCAAGACGAAAGTTTGGCCACCGGAACGGGTTCAAAACGAGCCACGATCTTCAAGTTATGAATTTTTTAGCGCGTAAAAATTGCACTTTCAGCACACTTTTTCACCATATTTCTTCGAGAAAACTCACACATTCGGATACCTTCTTTAAAGAATTGACTCTTGAGCCGAACCTGAATTTGAGAATATGTTATCAGAGATATCTTGGCGAAAGAATACCTGAACATGACGCGCCGGGTTGGACTTGTGAATTTTTCTTGAAATATTTTGAGAAATATGGGAGGACAAATTTTGGGGTACAACAGTTGCCCCTGTTCAATCTTCTTAAACCTGAGGATGTAGATTGACTTGCGTGCCTTTCGTGATCCGAAGGTGGAAGATGATTGAACACTAAAGTGCCCAGAAATTTGCGCTCACATAGAGTGTGTTAGCAGTATGATGTAGGGAATGGGCTTACAGATGCCATGTTGAGAGATGATGGATAGGAGCATGGACTTATAGATGCCATCTAGAGACTGTTGGTAAGTGGAGAGATGGGCTTATGGATGCCATCGGGAGGTTGTCGATCGCGTAAGAGATTCCTTAGCGAGAACTTGCGTACCTGAGAAAAAAAAATAATTACCTGGCCTGTTACAGGAGTTGATCTTCAAACCCTTTATGTAGATGTGCCCTGGCTGGATACAGGAATCGAATCTTTAAACTCTTCAGACGTGCCCTGGCAAGATACAGGAATCGAGTCCGGAGAATACAGTCGTCAATAGATACACCATGGCAAGATACAGGAATCGGATCTTCGAACTCTTCAGACGTGCCCTGGCAAGATACAGGAATCGAGTCTGGAATTAGTCGTCAACAGATACACCCTGGAAAGATACAGGAATCAGATCTTCGAACTCTTCAGACGTGCCCTGGCAGGATACAGGAATCGAGTCTGGAATTCAGAAAGGTTGGTGAGTTGTCTCTACTGACAGGTTATTTCCATGGATGGGTGGTCTTTAACGACGAGTGTCTATAACGACGAGTGTCTATAACGACGAGTGTCTATGACGACGAGTGTCTATGATGACAAGTGTCTATGACGACGAGTGTCTATGACGACGAGTGTCTATAACGACGAGTGTCTATAACAACAAGTGTCTATAACGACGAGTGTCTATAACGACGAGTGTCTATACGACGAGTGTCTATAACGACGAGTGTCTATAACGACGAGTGTATCAGAGAAATCTTTAGGCATTGATTTAACTGGATTTGTATTCTTTGACTGGGTTGGTCTCTTTTGACTGTATTCGTCTACATAGCTGATCTTTTAACTGTATCCTTCCTGAAAGGTAAAGGTCAGTCATATGCAATGCATGATATGGATCAAGAAATAATATTTTTCAACACATGAGATTGTATGATATGATGCGTATATGCATGTATCATGATGTATAACAATGTGATGTTATGAATGTATCTTCGTCTGGGAAAATAGATCCTTGACGGATGCCGGGAAGTCAAATCCTGGGCTGATGTTGAAGAGTGAGATTCTTCGTTTCTGTTGGGGATGATGATTGCAAGAATACCGGTCGGAGAAGATAACTCCGTTGGGGAATAAACTTGGCGAAGAGATTACTCTGCGGGGAATTACTCTGTGGGAAGAGATACTTCGCTGAGATTTGATGATAACTCCGCTGGGGATTTCGTTGTTGTGCTCTGTTGGAAGTTTTGATGAACTCCGCTGGGGAATAAGAAGAACTTTGTCGAGGACGATCTTTCCGTGGCTTTTAGCTGAGGATAATCCAGTTATAAGCTCTGGTGGAGAAATAACCTTTGAATAAAACCGGGGAGACGCGTTCGCTCTGCAGGGAGTGAAGGTATCTTGGTCGCATTCTTCAGCTGAACTTACCTTGGCACCTCGGTGGACAGGGCAACCAGATCATTTAGACAACTCATTATTGCCCCAGTTTCTGTTGGAGAAGAAGGTACATGTGAAGGTGTTTGATGACTGCCGTTTGACAAATCTTCTTCTGGTAGGCAAGTGACGAGATACCGGGACATAGTCTTACGCTTTGATCCCTAAATTTTGCCTAGACCGCCCTTTCGGGTTTTCAGTCCACCGGGATACCCATTTTTACCCAAGCCGCCTTTTCAGGTTTTCGACTTGCCGGGTGTACAAATTTTTCATTTTCATCATCTATTTTGCCCGAACCCTTTTGGTTCGCCGGGAAGCCCTAATTTTTGCCTAGGTATGTCAACCTAGCGGGTCTTTGATTATGCGTGGTATTTTTTCGACTATGTCCATGCTCTCAGAATGTAAGGAGTTGTCATTGTCAGTAGTGTTGTGTTACCATAACACCAGAAGATCTTCGTTTGATCGTCCAATGCCCCAAGTGGTTCAGATGGAGATTTGCCCCAAGCTGGTTGGCCTTTTGAGAGATTCTCCAAATCTTGACTTAACTGCCCCAGATGATGGACAATGATCATGCCATGCCCCTTGATTGGAAGTGCTTTTGTTCACTAGATATTCTTTGTGCGGATTTCTCTGTTGTTCGAACAAATAGTCGTACGCAAACAATATTATATCAAGAATGCAAAGCTTATGTCTGTCTTGAAGATTTTGAAAATGCATTCTTTTTCCTAAAACAAGTGAATGTTTGTAAAACGTGATGTCAACTCCGTATTTACCGTAGGCCTTAAGGAGTCAGGATACCTTTCGTAACAGTATGCTTTCGAACTAACCCATGCTTCAGCTAGGACTTTTAAGGGTTGTAACGTGGCCTGGTTCACGGTTTAAGAAACAAAGGATAAAGGCTCAAATTTTATTTGTACCCACCTGTTCTTCGTGATGTTCTTCAAACCTAAACTCAGTTGATCATGCGTTAGACCTTGTCTGGATCTTTGCTCTGATTTTCCGGTGATGGTTCGGATGTTGACAGTTCATTTGAATAGGCAGTCCTTTCCTTTTGTTGAGGATTTGTCGGACCTCTTTCTTTTTGATTTCATTATCCCTGTTTTTTGCCTGAACTGTTTCTTTTGGAATTACAGTCAGCGGGATGCCCCAGTTTTGTAAGTCTCCTTCATAGGTTTTAACTTAATGGGTTTTTATTTTGAGAAGTAATGACTGCCTGTCTGTATGATTGTTCGGAACCATCACTGTCTTTTGTTTTGTAAGGACCTCTTTGGTGTCATTCGTTGTGCACTTGGATCAACTGAGAGAACTACCCTGCCCCAGGTTATGATTAATGGTTTAATTTTTTTGTGAAAAGAAAAACTCCTACTTCTTTGGCTCGAAGGGGTTGACGAGGGATTATCATCCTTATGACTCCAGTGTTTAGGAATTGAAACAATGCCTGTACCTCATCAGCGGGGTCTGTTCAAAAGCATATTATAGATTGTGGTATCGTTTTCGTCATCCTCCCTCAAGAGGCTTAGAATTATCAATTGAGAGTTTGAACATCACAAAAATATGAAAACAGTTTGCATATAGTGAATACGAAATAATTACTTCAAAACAGACATGTGTAATGCATTAATGAAATAACCAAGTTTGACATGAAATAAAATGTTTGAACAATCAAAGAAAATTACAATCGGAACATTCAAATGAACAAAAGTTTCCAATCCTAGCCATGTTTGGGCAGGGGAGCAGTGGTCACATTGGGAGTCTCTAGAGAGTCGAGCTGGACTTCCTTTGCGTCAATCAGATCCTGGACCTTATTTCTCAAAGTCCAACAGTCATCTGTAGCATGCCCCGGGCTGTCAGAATGATAAGCGCAGCGAACGTTGGGGTTATACCTTGAAGGCGTCCTGTTGGGATTCTTTGGAGGGTCCATGAGAGTTACCAACTTGGTTTCCAGCAACTGTGGCAATATCTGTGACAAGGTCATGCCGAGGGGAGTGAATTGCCTTTTGGGTCTCTCTTCCCTTTGCTGATTGTGACGCTGAGGAGCGCCAGCCGTTTTTGCAATAACCACCGCGTTGACATCTTGGCGGTGTTCGGACCTATTCTGCCCTCTTGAGCCATAGACAGCACTAGATTCTTTCTTGGATGGTTTCTTCTCAGTGTTCGAGGGGTCACCATGATGTATTTTCCCCGACTTGATGCCAGCTTCTATTCTTTCCCCGGTCAAGACCAAATCTGTAAACCCAGCAGCGGAATTCCCAATCAGGTGGTTGAAGAATGGACCAGACAGGGTCCCCAAGAACATGTCGACAAACTCGCGGTCAGTTAGAGGTGGTTGTACCCTTCCAGCAAGGTCCCTCCACTTTTGAGCATACTCTTTAAAACCTTCGCCTGTACCCATAGCCATTCCCTGGAGCTGAGTGCGTGTGGGAGCAAGGTCGGCATTATACTGGTATTGCTTGTAAAATGCAGTGGCTAAGTCCTCCCAGCTGCGGATGTTAGCTCCATTCAGTTGATAGAACCAGTCGAGTTGGGTTCCAGACAGACTATCCTGAAAGAAGTGAATCCATAAATTCTTGTCAGCCGTGTAGGGCTGGATCCTCCTTGTGTAAGACCTGAGATGCAGCTTAGGACAGGATGCCCCGTCGTACTTTGCAAAGGCAGGTGCCTTGAATTTGTGCGGGATTACTACCCCAGAAGACAGACCTAGATCCTCGAAGTCCAGGCCGGGAACCCTTTGTATCTCCATGGCACTTAGCCGGTCTTCCAACTGTTTATACATGTCCTCAGCTGGAGGGTACTGCTCATCATTGTAATCGGTCTCGTTGTCGGAGACCACTGGACTAGGAACCTCCCTTTCTTGGGGACTGTCTTTCCCAACAGATGGGGTAGTCTGCTCAACTTCATTTCGTTATCCATTCCCAGATTTGCATCTAGGGTTGAACAACACCGTCCTCTTCTTCTTCTTTTTCGAAAGCAGGGTCTTCAGATCTTGTTGCCCTTGGGCCAAACTCATGATCATCTCTTGGAACTGGGCGTTCTGAGCCTGGAGAGCCTTGATGGATTGCTCAGTAGATGTTTCCGGATTCATGATGAGACTGCTGAAATAAACAGCAAAGAAGGTAAGCAACCTGTAGAAAAAAGGGTACCTGTTATGCAATGATGTGTATGTATGCATGCGATGTTTTCAAGGATCTCGCGGGGTAAATAGGAAAATTTGTTAAAATTAGAATCTGGTATCTTGATTGAAGTAACTTCGTGTTGTAGAGAGTCCTTCTTCAAGGGTCAAAGGCTCACCATATCCAGTGGGTCATAGCCCCTGACAACCTCGGCTAGAGGAAAATAAATCCCCTTTGCCCCTTGCTAGCCACTTTGATTCATCATGACCTGCATCACAAGCCCTCGAGATCCTTGAAATGGATTAGTCCTTATGTGGGATGTATGCAATGGTATGATGGTATGCTATGCATGGAGTGATGTAAGTAGGCCCTGTAATGAGTCCCAATTAAGGATTGTAAACAAAACCTGCAAGAAACTCGTGTTGTTAGATAACAAGTGTACAAGTAATCAAGTTTGAAGGCACACAAGTCACACAAATAGCCCTTAGAGTTTAGGCTAGCATGAAGTTTGGGATACTACCCTCTTGAAGTTGGTGGGCTCAACCTGTCCTATCAGAAGTAACCGGGTTCTAAGGGTCCCAATATCATTGGATTGCTTTCATTGTTCATCGTTTCGATTTAGCCACTGAACTGGCGACCGAAATATTCCAAGAAAACAACCCTCCATTGAGTGTAGTATCGAGTATCAACCAACCTCGGACTGCACCAAAGTCAGTTATCTCACTACCCTAAAGAGGCCAAGATGGTTCAATTAAGGTTCCTAAGGTCAGTTGATGCTTCACGACACCACGCGGCGGCCCCGTACTCTCCTTGACTGAACTCAAGGGTTACCGGTACTCACCAAAGTGCCACATCAACGTAGCAGACTGCTTCAACCATGTCGGTATACCCCACACAGTTCCCTCACAGCCTTGTTGCTACTTTCTAAGAAGGTATCTCCAGATCCGGGTTAGGATCTATAGAACTCCCAAGACAGTCCCACAATTTAAAGCAAGCAAAGCAATACAATTGAAAACACAGTTATGAACTAACCCTAAGGTACACCTCACTTTAAGTTTAATATCCCCAGCAGAGTCGCCAGTTCTGTGATCGGTGGAAATAGAACTGACTGTTTTTAAATGCTGGTTCGCGAAATGTCGGGGAAGCAAGAGTCGCCACCGTCTTTTATTTTCTCCAACATGGACAGGACAAAAACACAGCAAAATTCCTTATGAGATAGTTTCTCGGTTCGGGAGGTAGATTTATAGAAAGGGAAGGTGTTAGCACCCTTTCTATCCATGGTTATCCATGGGCTCTTAGATACTTGCTTATTTGTGTTTTCAAAATGTTTGCTTTTCAATTATGAGTGGGTTTGAAAAAGTTTCGTTTAAAGATTTCAGATCGACTCTTGTATCAGTCCTCAAGAGTGTTTGAAAAATTGTTTTGAAAGCTTTTGAAAGTGTCGTTGTAAAAAGGTTTTTGATTTGTTTTTGAATAGAGCAAGTATCTACGAGTCATCTACCTACCCTAAGGAATTAGGCTGTGTAAATGTCCTTAAGGTAGTGCCATCCCACCATTGAGAGGTAGGTAGCACCACCGTTAGAGGTGTTCGGGTCAATTCGTTTGTAGGGACAGTGTGGTCACCAGAGCAATAGTAGGACACCTTAGAAGCTACCCTTATGCCATTGATCCTTTTTTAATTCCTAGGCGACCGTTTCGAGGCAACTGGATCATGTTATGGACATAAGGACTTACTAAAACGTCCTGTACTCGACGACCACGTTTCGAAGGCAAGGCAACAGTGAGGCGTACCCTATGGGTGGTGTGTGAATTTGTGTGTTATTTTCATGTTTAGCAATTATCTTGTACATGTATCATGGTGATCTACGCTTGTTTTTAATTTAGACCATACATTCTTTCATGCAAAGTTTAGCAGTTTAAAAGTGCGGAAATTAAAGTGTGGAAAGTAAAATCCTACGTTATTACAAGGCGCGGGTCTATACATCGCCAAATTAACAAAGACCCATTTTAATAAAAAATGCGGAAAATAAATAAATTCCTAATTACTATTACAAGGCTTGAGCAATTACATAATATTCACAAAGGAATATAAGAATAAATGCGCGAAAGGAATAAAAATAGAACGTTCGAGGGTGTTGGACCCTTTTTGAAATTAAATTGAAATTAAAGAGCTAATTAATTATTTAATTAAAAGAAAAGAAATGTTTTTTATGTTTTTTGTATTTAATGAAATAAGAAAAGAATTTAAAATTAGAAGGAAACCCTAGTTCTAAATATTTTTAATTATTAAAGAAAAGGTTAAAGTTTAAAACCTAATTAATGCTAATTAATTATTTACATATTTATTTACAAAATATTTAGTAATTAATAATAATAATAATAATGAGAAAATTATTTGTTAAAAAAAATGAAAAGGTTAAAAAACTCTAATTTCTACATATTTTATTAATTTAAGAAAATATTAAAGTTTTAAAACCTAATTTACTAAACTAATTATTAAAGTGTATTTAAAAAATAAATTAATTTCAATATTAATTAAACATATTTTAGTTTCTGATTTTTTTTATTTATGAAAATTAATTTATGAAATTAAAGAAAACAATTAAAATAATTAATAGAATTAAGAAAGAAAAACAAATTAAAAATTAAAAATTGATGCAAACCATGGGGGGTATCAGGCCCATTTAGGAGGTTTTTTGGAAGTAATTTGGCTCATTAGACAAAAAGCCTTGTTTGACTTTCTGGCATCACGTGCGTGTTCATTGACTCCTGAGTACCGTGGTCTGCATTCTTTGGCCATTGGATTGGGTTTCATGCATAAGTTGTTCTACTTTGGCCATTTGGCTTTTGGCTTTTGACTTTTGGCCATTTGTGTTCTGGCCTCAACGTTCCTTAATCTTCTCAGGATGTCTGTCTCGTCATGCATAAGTTGTTCTTTTTTGGCCATTTGGCTTTTGGCCATTTGTGTTATGGCCTCAACGTTCCTTAATGAACCTGCATGGGATCCTGTCTAAATCTGCAGTGTTGAATCTCAAGAACACATTAAATAAAATCATAAAATGCAAATAAAGCCAATATATGAAGAAATTTAATGTTTAGGCACAATATGACATGTATGAATGATTATACCCTTTTGATCATGGAGATCAAATCAATCTTACCATTACTGGAAAATTAGTGACCTGAATGCTTTTATGCCCTTTGGATCATGGAGATCAAGCCAGCCTTATCCTTACTGAAGAAGTAGTGAGGTGTTGGTTTGTAACTGTGATGACTTGTTTGTAGTGAGAGAGGGATTTGTAATAAGGATTTCAAGTTTTTAGGGTTCTTGAAAGAATTTGATATTCTAACAGTGTTGTGGCAAGGTTTTTTCTCACTTTTCCTCCTCTCTGGTTTGTGTGAAAAGAAGGTGATTATATAATGGAAATTAGGGTAAAGAAAATGGGCTTTGAATGTGCAATTGAGCCTCCAATGTTCACTTGAGTTCGTCACTTTCCAGGCTAAATCGCAGGGACTTAAGTGCAATTTTTGAAGTTGAAATGTGAAAACAAAATATAGCCGACATCGAGAACTAACTCCTGTCCGAAAATCGACTCAATCGGATAAACGGTGAATTAGTTATGAATTTTTGAAGTTTCAGCTCAGACAAACTTATTTTGGGCTCCAGTGTCGACTCTGACACGTTCTTCAATAAAAAACTGGTATTGATCGGAGCATAATCCGGTCTCGACTTTTGAAACAAAGTTATAGATCTATGAGTCAGGGACCTTGTGTAAAAATATGAGCCCAATCCGATAAAAATTGACCGAGTTATGAATTTTCGAAGTTTCGGCCCAGATGAAATAATATTCAGCATTCAGGATTTTTGGCGTGTCACGCACTCTGAGCAAAAACTAAACGCCTTTTGAATAGCGTTTGAACTCAATACCTTCTGTGAAAATGTAGCCAACTCAATTTTTGAAATTTTGGCGCCGGAACCAGCTCGATACGATGAAAATCGACCAAGTTATGATTTTCTGAACATGACGCAAATAAACTTCTGTCACAAATTTTCTGTACGAAAATACTTGATAAATCCACATTTTTGAAGACCTTCTGATCGAAATTGGCTTCCAGCCGTGAGAGATGAAAACGTAGATAATGTCAAGACGGAATTTTGGCCACCGGAACGAGTTCAAAAGGAGCCACGATCTTCAAGTTATGAATTTTTTAGCGCGTAAAAACTGCACTTTCAGCACACTTTTTCACCATATTTCTTCGAGAAAACTCACACATTCGGATACCTTCTTTAAAGAATTGACTCTTGAGCCGAACCTGAATTTGAGAATATGTTATCAGAGATATCTTGGCGAAAAAATACCTGAACATGACGCGCCGGGTTGGACTTGTGAATTTTTCTTGAAATATTTTGAGAAATATGGGAGGGCAAATTTTGGGGTACAACATAAGGCATAAGTAACAAAAGGAAGAAAAAGAATGGAAAAATGAAGAAGAAATGGCTTTAAAACAGTAAAATGCAACATTTATGTAAACAAAAGCATGCCGCCCACCACAAGATGCTACGACCAAGAGAAGTCTGATTTATGTGCCCCTCGACACATCTCACGTTACGACCGGGACAAATATTCATTATATGCCCCACATCATAATACACGCCATGCTCGCCACAATGGAAGCAGTTACGAACCTTTCGCTACTGAAGCGCACAAAATGCATGTTCTCCTGGATTTTCTCCATGCTTGAGGAACGTGAATCATGGAACGTTGCCTATTTTACCTCAACTAAATGGACTTTATATATGAAGGCAGTTACCAAAAACAGTTCTCTCTGCTCTCTCTCTCTCTCTCTCTCTCTCGTTTGAAACATATCTCTGGCACTTTGAACAATTACGGAGTATTATTATTTTCAATTCCATTTTCTCTGTTGAACGATTATTTTATTGTATTCCGTTTTAGTATTTTTCCAGTTAGATTTTCAGCATTACTTTTCCACCTTTCGTAGTATTTCGTAAGCAATAAAAAAACCCACCATCAGAGCAGTATTTTTCCACATCGGAGAAATACTGCAACACTAGTTTGTTTCCAGACTTCCAGAATTTGTTTAGGATTACTTTAATTTTATTCGAGCTATTTTTACTTCAAGTTAATCCTGCCGGCTTGTGGAGAACACACACATTATTAGAATTAATCACTTTGTTATTCACTTTCAGGTTCTTATTTTAATAACATAATTTATTTATTTTCTACTATGCATGCGTTGTCGAATTTACACTTTAATTTTGTGATATTCTGCAATAATATTATGTCTGGCTAGATTCCCTATACCGATATGTAAAACTTGACGAAAAAGGATTCGATAATTAATTGGCATTATTATTTAAAAAAAAATACTTTTCTGGTTTTAATTTCCAATTAAATACTTAATTGTTTTTGTACGGAAGTAAGAGACAGTCTAAGGTTAAAATCAATAGAGCGGAAGTTTGAGGTTTTAACCAGATAGTGGTTGTTAAAACATTGACTTTAAAAACAACGGAGGCGTTTTAAAGTTAATTGGACCTTGTTCGTTTTCAAAAAGTACTTTTGAATTTTAAATGAAACAGCAGAAGCGCTCATTTCGAGCTTAACTGATATGATCTGATTCAATAGAACGGAAGTTTGAGACGAGGGTTTTTAAATGAATAGTTTCATCGAAATTGTGTTTTAATATTAAAATCAAATGCTAATGACTTAATGAATCCCTTAAGTTGACGAAATACATACCAGTGTCCTGTTATTAATTATTAAATTCTAGTTAATTACCGATTAAACCCAAACTCCCAAATTTTATAATTAGCCTTAGCTTTACATAGTTACCCTTAAATAACAGTAGTTTTGACCATCAGTCCTTGTGGGTTTGATATCTCTTAAAACTATGCGATAGACTGTGCACTTGCAGTTACTATACCCGATAGACTCATAAAGTCGTGATCATTACCAGTTACAGTTGTGTTGAATTGTTTTTGTTCCAGTGGTAACTGGTTAATTAATCGGTTACGCGCATGAGATTTTAGATTTTCTTGTATTTTAAGGTGTGTTTTAGGTCTCCAATCATTTTACAATTCGATACTTCTCTTATTATCTTCTTCTCCACAAGCACTAAACCTCTATTGTTCACCAATTATGTAATTCTATGTTCTAAAAAAAGGAAGGATGAAGCGTTTTAGTAAAGCTTCTATTTAAGACATAAGACATTTTTATGTTTGCCTATTTGTACTTTCCACAATGTAATAAAACTTCTTTTTTGAATTTTTTATAGCAATAACCATATTTTGAAAAAAAATAAACAAATAACCATGTTTAGGAGAAATTTACGCAAATGGTTATATTTCAGAAAACGTTATAATGCAGTGTCCATCTCAGATGGTGCATGTATTGATTTTTTTTAAAGGAGGCACCAAGTGAGATGGCGCCTAACCATCTTTTGTTTTTTTTTCAATTTTTTTATTTACCTGCGGATTTTTCTACAGGTTTGACTTTTCCTGCGGATTTACTTGCGGATTTACCTGCGGACTATTTCCCACATGTATTTCTGTAGGAAAATCTGCAGGTAAGTCTGCAGATAATGTCAAATCTACATGAAATTCTGCAGATAACTGAAAAAGTTTGAAAAATATATAGAAACTCCAATTCAAGTGGCGCCTCTTCTTTAATTCATATTTTTTTTAAACATGGTTATTTGCGTAATCTTCTCCAAAACATAGTTATTTGCGTAATTTTCTCCGAAAATTGATTATTTGTGTAATTTTTTTCAAAATATGATTAGTGCTAAAAAAAAATTCTTTTTTAGCATGTTGGACATTACGATTTGTTTGAATATATTAAAATAGATATAACTATTCTTATTTTAGATATTTTACAAGAAGAAGTTTCTTGAAGTACAAGCAACCAATGTTTGTGATTTTTTAAACATGTGATTAAATAGTATAATTGAATAACTAATAGTTAGGTATTACATATATGATATTGTTAGTGAGAATATTCCTATGCATACGAGTGCATGGATATCATAGCATGTACTTTAGCTTGCACTATATCACTATAAGTAAGCATTGTAACTTTACTTAATAATGAATGAATTAGAATGCATTTCTACCAAGAGTTTGTTATTCATAATATGGTATCAGTGAGAGAAATCTAACTTCATCCCTTTCTTCTTTCTATTTGAAAATTACTCAGTTCAATTTTGTCTCATTCATCAAGATTTTATTCTTGAATTCATTTTCACCTTATTCAATTTTCTTGTTCATCAATCCATTTTATTCTTAAATTTCTATGATTCTGTGTTGTTAGAATTTATTTAGATTTAATTATATTAATTTATATTTAGAAATATCTTTTAGATTGTTTATATTTTTGTTAGAAGATATAAATCTTAAATCTTCTTATATCTTTTTAGAAGATATATTTTAGATTTAATTTGTGTGTATAAATAGTCTAGTGGAGTAGGTTATTGTAATTCATTGTAAATCCTTATTTTTGAAGCTATCAGTAAATATTCCTTTTGTCTTTTATCTTTCTTGTGCTTCAACAATTAGTATCTAGATCCCCGGTTCAAAATTCACGGGAAAAGAAGTATTGTGATTAAGAATTACAATATTCTGATTCTGAGAGTTTTGAGAAAATATTGATTTGGGAAATTATGATTAAATTGCATAAGGTAGAAGATGAATGGAAACGGTGGCGATATTCATTCCAAGCTTTCAATATTTGATGGCAAAAATTGGAATCATTGGAAGATCCAGATGCGTGTGTTATTTGGATCTCAAGATGTGTTAAAACTTGTTACTGATGGCTATAATCTGTTAGAAGCAGAAAGCGTTGTTCTACATCCATCAATGTGTGAATGCGAATGTGTTTGAGAAGATTGTTGATTCTGAAACAACAAAGGTTGCGTGAGACACACTGGTCAGATGTTACGGTGGTGACGCATCAGTGAAGAAGGTGAAGCTTTAGTCTCTCAGAAAGCAATATGAGAATCTCAACATGAAGGACAACGAGAAGGTTTCTGAATACATCTCTAGAGTGATTTTGATCACAAATGAGATGAAAGCTTGTGGAGAAACTCTGTCTGAACAAGTAATTATTGAGAAGATCTTGAGATCTTTAACTTCTCAGGTTGATTACATTGTTGTAGCAATTGAACATTCCAAAGATCTGAGCACAATGAGAGTTGAAGAGCTGCAAAGTAGTCTAGAGGCGCATGAATTGCATATGACTGCAAGAACTTCTGAGAGGGAAGTAGAGCATCAGGCTTTGAAAGTAACTTCTGGTAAGAAGCATCAGAATCAGACTTGGTCAGAAGCCAGGAAGAGAACTAATGGTGGTCAAAAGTCAGAAGCTTCAAACTCTGATAGGCAGAAGAATATCTAGAGGGGAAAGGAGAAGTATGAAACGAAGAATGTTCAATGTTACTGTTGTAGGAACTTTGGTCACTATGCCAAAGATTGTTGGTCAAATAAAAAAAGGAAGTCAGAAGAAGAAAATGTAGCCAGAGGATATTCAGATGATGAACCTGTGTTATTTATGGCTTATGAATCTGATGAGGAACCAGTGAAATTGTCATTTTCTGATTCTGAAAGGGAAGAAGAATATGACTCTGAATATTCTGATTCTGAAGGAGTGATTTTGTATGAGTCATAATCAGAATATGACTCTGAGTTAGAATCAGATGATGACTTTGAAGATTTTAAAGATGAGTTAGAATCTGAGGTTTTTGAATACGAGTCAGAATCAGAAGATGACGCTGAAGATTTTGAAGATGAGTCAGAATCTGAGGTTTCTGAAGACGAGTTAGAGTCAAAAGATTACTCTGAAGACAAGTCAGAATCCGAAGGTGATTCTGGGTCTGAAGAAGATTCTGCTTCTAAAGAAGAGTCAGAAGATGATGACTCTGGAAACTTTGAAGGTGAGTCAGATGGTGAATCTGATTCTGATCCAGATTTTGATGATAATCCAGAATTTGGTGGTGATCATGCTTCTAGAAGGGAAAACTCTAAAGACGTAGGTTTTAGAGGACAATCTTCTAAAGATGATCATATTTCTGGTAGAAATCATGATTCTAAAAGTGGAACTTCTGAAGGAGGAGCTTCTGAAGGAAATTCAGCCTTTGGCGATGATCGTGATTCTGAAAGTGGAACTTCTGAAGGCAGAGGTGATCCAAATTTTGAAGATGGTATTTTTGAAGGTAGTGGCTGTGACTCTGATGGTGATCCAGACTCTGAAGACAGTCAAGGTCCTTGAGAAAATCCAATTTTGAAGCAAGTGCTTATGAATGGGAAATTTATGGTGTCCAAAGTTCTGAAGGTCCAGTACAGAGGCAACAAAGAGTCAGAAGCATCCCAAGAAGATTTGTAGAGTTTGACATGTTGCAAGACACTGAAGTAGACTCTGAAGGAGAAATTATTCAGTGTGCAATGTTAGTAGACTCTGAACCCGTGAGTACGAAAGAGGCTCTTAAGAATCAAGTTTGGTTACAGGCCATGAAAGAAGAACTTGATGCTATAGAGAGAAACAAGACTTGGAAGTTGATAGAACTTCCAAAAGGCAAGAAAGCCATCAGCGTTAGATGGGTTTTCAAGCAGAAGCTAAAGCCAGATAGATCAATTGGAAAACACAAAGCGAGATTAGTAGCAAAAGGCTTTCTACAGAAGCTTGGGCTGGATTACTTTGAAGTGTTTGCACCTGTGGCGAGACATGAAACAATCAGACTAGTGATTGTAATAGCTGCTAACAGGAATTGGCCTTTGAAGCATTTAGATGTAAAATCTGCATTTTTGAATGGTCCATTACAAGAAGAGGTGTATGTCTCACAACCTCCTGGATTTGAGAAAAAAATCAGGAAGGGATGGTGTTCAAATTACACAAAGCGTTGTATGGATTGAAGTAAGCAGCCAGAGATTGAAATTTGAAAATTGATTCGTTTTTTTGATGAACAAGGGTTTCAGAAATGTGAGATGGAGTATGGTGTTTATGTTCACCATACTTCAGAAGGTAATATGATTCTGGTCTATTTGTACGTTGATGACATGTTACTCACAGGAAGTTCTGAACAAGAGATAGTTGAGTTTAAGAAAGTTCTGATGAATGCATTTGAGATGACAAATCTTGGAAAAATAAATTTCTTTCTAGGGATGGAATTTATGTACTCTGAGAAAGGAATCATTTTACATCAGATGAAGTATGAACTAGAGCTTATGAATAGATTTGAGCTAGAAAAATGCAAGGTTGCTATCACACCTGCTGATACAAATAAAAAGTTGGATTTTGATTCTGATGGAGAGGATGTGGATGCTATAACCTTCAAACAAATGGTTTGTTCTCTAAGGTATTTGTGTAATACCAGACCTGATATTTTCTATACAATTGGAATGGTTAGCACATTTATGAGCAAACCAAAGTGGTCCCATTACCAAGCTACAGTCAGGATTCTGAGGTATGTGAAGGAAACTCTGAAATATGGAGTGCTATTTCTTTCTGGAAGAAAGATCGAATCAGAACTTCTGAGTTATTCTGATTCTGATTGGTGTGGAGATAGAGTTGACAGAAGAAGTACTTCTGGATACTTATTCAAATTTCTGGAGGTCCTATTTCTTGGTGTTCCAAGAAGCAACCTGTTGCTGCTCTGTCAACCTGTGAAGCTGAATATATTGCAGGTGCTCTGACTGCATGTCAAGCTGTGTGGATTCCGAACTTGCTGAAAGATATGAAGATTGAGGTAAATAAACCTCTGAAGTTGATGATTGATAACAAGTCTGCAATCAATTTTGCCAAGAATCCAGTGTTGCATGGGAGAAGCAAGCATATTGAGATCAAGTATCATTTTTTGAGGAATCAAGTTCAGAATGGAATAATAGAGGTTGTGCACTGTAGCACCCAGAAGCAGCTCGCAGATGTTCTGACAAAGGCTATCAAAACTGATCAATTTCTTAGATTAAGGGGTGGAATTGGCGTTGCTAATTTTGGGTAAATATAAATTAAGGGATGGTGTTATAATTTATTTAGATTTAATTAGAGATTAATTTATATTTAAAAATATCTTTTAGATTGTTTATGTAATTGCAAGCTTCTCAAGTCATATTTAAAGCATGAGTTTTGATGAAGACAACATGGACATCAACTTTCAAAGGATGTGCAAAAAGCTTATCAACATCAAATAAAAGTCTTGAAGATTATTGAAGAATTATTGAAGAAATCATCAAATGTCAAAATGGTATAAATAATTCTTAAAACCTTGAATATAGATGTTCACAATATGCATTCATCAACATATACATATTCCATAACTTTAACATCAAGAAAAACTTTGTTTGAAATATCTTTCAAAATGTATTTTTGAAAATAAACCTTTAGGAACCGGTTCCTCCCTAACAGGGAACCAGGTTCCAGCTTTTCTCAAAAAACATGTCCCTGGTTTTTGTACCAGGAACCGGGTTGTACCAATAGGGGAACCGGTTCCTGCGTGATAAATTTTGAATTCCAACTTATAACGTTCACTAAGAACCGGGTTCTGTCAGTGTCGGAACCGGTTCCTAGCGAACCAATGCAACTTTTACTTTGTTTTTTGAACATTTTTCAAGTGGTATCTTTTCATGAATGCATTGCAACTTTTCATATGAATTGGCATGAATGAAGAGGTTCTTACAACTTTATAAAATGCAGATTTTCTTATTTTTAAACAATGTTCAATACTTCAATTTTAAAATTAACAAAACCTTCTTCATATTAACAAATTTCTCATTCATTCAAATTTGCACATAAACTTTCATGTGTTCATAATTTTGTGCAACTTGCCATATACACTTTCATTATCATTTCAAGTTTTATTCATACATTGTGAACATTTATATACATTGTTGAGAATTGTTTTTATCTTGAAGAAGAAGATCAATTGAAGATTGATAAAGCTCTCCATATACTTCAAAATTAATCATTGTATTTCTTAAAGATTTTTCCCTTACTATCCAGGATTGTTGGAAGTAAGTGTTGTGATTTGAAGAGGATTATTCTTCATTCACATTAGTGTTTGTTTGGTCTTAAAGGTGTTAAGAACCTTTGATCACCCTATAGGTTAGATAGTAAGCATAGGCTGTACAATCATTCTAACTATAGTGAAATCTCTTTCGTGTTGGAAAGGGGACTGGAGTACTCTCGGATTGTGAGGGGAACCAGGATATATCACCGTGTTCTTTACTTTTCCGCATTTATCGCTTTCATCACCATAATCAGGAAAAGATAAATATATAATCAAAACCTTCAAACACTTAACCAAAAATTACTACCAAGCATTCTCATAAAACCGAATAAATTTTATAAGACCTAATTCACCCCCCCCCCCTCTTAGGCACTCTGAGACTTACAATTGGCATCAGAGCAAGTTATAGGTAACTTGTTCCTAAAGATCCAGAATGGCTTCCGCAAATCATCAACCAGTCTTCAGAGATGATGGTAGTAACAACAAGCCTCCTCTATTCTGTGGTGAATATTTTGACTTCTGGAAAATACGCATGAAGGCGCATTTAGAAGCACAAGGAGAGGAAGTATGGGATGCTGTTGAAAATGGTCCATTTATCCCAATATCAGTAATCAATGGCATTGGTTCTGTAAAACCCAAAACTGCATGGGACGACGATGATAAAAAGAAAGTTCTCTATGACAAAAAGGCAATAAACCTTCTTCAAGGTGCACTCAGTATGGACGAATTTTTCCGTGTCTCGAACTGCAAGACAGCAAAAGAAATATGGGATACCCTGGTTCAAACTCATGAAGGAACGACTGAAGTAAAAAGGTCAAGGCTAAATACCTTGAGTCAAGAATATGAACTATTTCGAATGCAGCCCGGAGAATCCATTCTTGACTTACAAAAGAGATTTGTGCATTTGACAAATCACTTAAATGCTCTTGGTAAAACCTTGACAAATGATGAACTCAACTTGAAAATCCTTAGATCATTGACTAGGGAATGGCAACCAAAGGTAACGACAATCTCGGAAAAGAAGAGTCTCTCCGCAATGACTTCCGCTACATTATTTGGCAAACTTCAAGAATATGAAACGGAACTCGGTAGACTTGAAAAACATGAAAATTTAGAGAAGAAATCCAAAGGCATTGCCTTGAAAGTTGATTCAAAGGAAAGTCAAGATAAAGATGCATCGGAGGAAGATGAAAACTTCTTGCTTCTTGTAAAAAGGTTAGGAAAATATTTTGGTCATAAAAATAATCTTCATAATGCTAACTTTGTCAAGAGGAAGAAATTTTATAATCATAAAGATAAAGAAGCCTCCACATCAACACAAGACGTCACATGTTATGAATGTGGAAAGCAAGGTCACATAAAGCCGGATTGTCCAAAACTCTCCAAGAAAAATGGATTCAAAGGCAAAAAGGAGTTCAAGAACAAAAAGGCTTATGTTGCATGGGAATATAATGAGATAAGTTCTTCATCCGATTCGGAAAGCGAGGAATGTGCAAATCTAGCATTAATGGCTTCACATCACTCCGACAATGAAGAAGAGGTATGCTTGAAATCCACATCAAATGTTTGGTATCTTGATAGTGGATGTTCAAAGCATATGACAGGAGATGTACACCAATTTTCATATCTAGTACATAAAGTCAAAGGGTATGTCACCTATGGAGACAACACCAAAGGAAAGATTCTTGGCGTTGGAATAGTTGGCACACTTCCATCCATTCAAATTGAGGATGTTCTCTATGTTGAAGGATTAAAGCACAATCTTCTTAGCATAAGTCAACTTTGCGATAGAGGGTTCAAGATCAACTTCAACAAAGATGAATGTCTCATTATGGATGAGGCAACCAATGAGGTAAAACTCAAAGGTATAAGAACTAACAATATTTTTATGATTACTTTAGATGATTTGTCTCTGAAGGTATAATGTCTTATGGTAAACAACAATGACACTTGGTTATGGCACAAGAGGATCGCTCACATTCACATGGAGCACTTGAACAAATTGGTTAAGCATGACTTAGTTATTGGTCTACCAAAGATGAAGTTCATCAAGGACAAATTATGTAATGCATGCCAAAAGGGCAAACAGACCAAAACAACTTTCAAATATAAGAATGTGGTGTCTACTACAAGACCACTACAATTGTTACACATGGATCTCTTTGGTCCATCAAGAACAAAAAGCTTCAGAGGTAATGTATACGCTTTAGTCATTATTGATGATTTTTCTAGATATTCTTGGACTTTGTTTCTTGTGCAGAAAAGTGATGCTTTTAAAGCCTTTAAGAAGTATGCTAAGCAAATCCAAAATGAAAAATCACTAAAGATTGTATCCATAAGAAGTGATCATGGTGGAGAATTCCAAAATGCTCAATTTGAAGAATTTTATGAAGAACATGGTATCTCTCATAATTTTTCAGCACCTAGAACTCCACAACAAAATGGAGTAGTTGAAAGAAAGAATAGGTTTCTAGTGGAACTTGCAAGAACAATGCTTAGTGATGCAAATCTTCCTAAATATTTTTGGGCGGATGCGGTTAGTACGGCATGTTATGTTGGAAATCGAGTTATCATTAGACCTATAATAAAGAAGACTCCATATGAACTCTTCAAAGGAAGAAAGCCAAATATTGCTCACTTTCACATTTTTGGATGCAAGTGCTTTGTTCTTAACAATGACAAGGATAATCTCGGTAAGTTTGTCGAGAAATCCGACGAAGGTATATTTCTTGGTTATTCGCTTTCTAGTAAAGCATATAGAATTTATAATAAAAGAACTTTAACTATTGAAGAATCTATGCATGTATCTTTTGATGAAACTAACCCCTCTAAGGAGGAAGTATCTGTTTGTGATGATGATGATCCTATAGATTTACACCCGGAAGATCTTTCATTTGATCAAATTAAGAAATCACCGGAAAATTCAGAAAACATTGTTCAACAAGATTCAAACACCAATGATCTACCAAAAGAATGGAGAACTCATAGAGACCATCCTATTGACAAAATTATGGGTGACATTAGCCAAGGAGTATCAACAAGATTGAATATAAAAGATGCTTGCTTAAACATGGCATTTGTTTCTCAAATTGAACCTACCAAAGTTTATGAAGCCTTAGGAGATGATCAATGGATTATTGCTATGCAAGAAGAATTAAATCAATTCGAGAGAAATCAAGTTTGGGAACTTGTTCCTAGACCAAGTGGTAAACACATCATAGGTACCCGATGGGTGTTTAAGAACAAACTTGGTGAGAATGGTCTAATTGTTCGAAACAAAGCAAGGTTGGTTTCCCAAGGTTACAATCAAGAGGAAGGAATCGACTTTGAAGAAACATTTTTCTCCGGTTGCAAGGTTAGAAGCTATACGTCTTTTACTTGCTTATGCTTGTTCATGAAATTTTCAGCTTTTTCAAATGGACGTCAAAAGCGCATTCTTGAATGGATACATCAATGAAGAAGTCTATGTCAAACAACCCCCGGGATTTGAAGACTTCAAACATCCTTCACATGTCTTTAAGTTGAGAAAGGCTCTTTATGGCTTAAAGCAAGCACCAAGAGCATGGTATGATAGACTTAGCAAGTTTTTGTGTGAAAAAGGTTTCGAAAAGGGTAAGGTTGATAAAACCTTGTTCATTAAGAGAATCCAAAGTAACACTTTATTGGTTCAAGTCTATGTTGATGATATCATTTTTGGATCGACTAACAAAGAAATGTGTGAGGAATTCTCATTGATGATGCAAGGAGAATTCGAGATGTCTATGATGGGAAAGATGAACTACTTTCTTGGACTACAAATCAAGCAACTAGAAGATGGAATCTTCATCAATCAATCTAAGTATTGCAAAGAATTATTGAAAAAGTTTGATATGGACAATTGTAAATCCATGAATACTCCAATGGGCTCCGGTACATATGTTGATCAAGATGAATCCGGTACTCCAATTGATATTACAAAGTACAGAGGTATGATTGGTTCTCTATTGTACTTGACGGCAAGCCGTCCTGACATCATGTTTAGTGTTTGTCTTTGCGCTCGCTTTCAAGCAAATCCAAAGGAATCACACCTCATGGCAGTTAAAAGGATCATGAAGTATCTTAAAGGAACAATCAATGTCGGCCTATGGTATCCAAAAGGTAGTACTTGCACTTTAATTGGTTATTCTGACGCGGATTATGCAGGTTGTAAAACTGATCGTAAAAGCACAAGTGGTACTTGTCACATTATTGGAAATGCATTAGTATCATGGGCTTGTAAAAAGCAAGCATGTGTTGCTCTTAGCACGGCCGAAGCAGAATACATAGCAGCAGGTAGTTGTTGTGCACAAATTCTTTGGCTCAAGCAACAACTCCGTGATTACGGACTTGATCTCGGATGCATTCCTCTTCGATGCGATAATACAAGTGCTATCAATATTACAAAGAATCCGGTCATGCATTCAAGAACCAAACATATAGATATTCGACATCATTTTCTCCGTGATCATGTACTTAAAGGAGATATCGAAGTCACTTTTGTGGATACTCATAACCAACTCGCGGATATCTTCACTAAACCGCTTGCTCGAGAACCTTTCTTCAAAATCCGAAGAGAACTTGGTATTTTGGATGAAGGTGATATCTAATGTTTCTCTTAAGATACTTGTCTTAATTTTTAAATGTATCTATTTCACTCTTTTTCCCCATCCTTTTTGATGTTAACAAAGGGGGAGAAGAGTATCCATGTGTGTTGTTTTGTTTCAAAGAAATTGCAGGCCCAAATGAATGTCAAACTCTCTCCAAAATTCAAAGAATCATGGACTTAGGGGGAGCATACAATTTAGGGGGAGCCTTGCATTTGCTCAACATGTTTGCTACACAAAACAACATGAACATTTCAAGAAATCATTTTCAAGACTTGGTTGTTATCATCAAAAAGGGGGAGAATGTAATTGCAAGCTTCTCAAGTCATATTTAAAGCATGAGTTTTGATGAAGACAACATGGACATCAACTTTCAAAGGATGTGCAAAAAGCTTATCAACATCAAATAAAAGTCTTGAAGATTATTGAAGAATTATTGAAGAAATCATCAAATGTCAAAATGGTATAAATAATTCTTAAAACTATGAATATAGATGTTCACAATATGCATTCATCAACAAATACATATTCCATAACTTTAACATCAAGAAAAACTTTGTTTGAAATATCTTTCAAAATGTATTTTTGAAAATAAACCTTTAGGAACCGGTTCCTCCCTAACAGGGAACCGGGTTCCAGCTTTTCTCAAAAAACATGTCCCTGGTTTTTGTACCAGGAACCGGGTTGTACCAATAGGGGAATCGGTTCCTGCGTGATAAATTTTGAATTCCAACTTATAACGTTCACTAAAAACCGGGTCCTGTCAGTGTCGGAACCGGTTCCTAGCGAACCAATGCAGCTTTTACTTTGTTTTTTGAACATTTTTCAAGTGGTATCTTTTCATGAATGCATTGCAACTTTTCATATGAATTGGCATGAATGAAGAGGTTCTTACAACTTTATAAAATGCAGATTTTCTTATTTTTAAACAATGTTCAATACTTCAATTTTAAAATTAACAAAACCTTCTTCATATTAACAAATTTCTCATTCATTCAAATTTGCACATAAACTTTCATGTGTTCATAATTTTGTGAAACTTGCCATATACACTTTCATTATCATTTCAAGTTTCATTCATACATTATGAACATTTATATACATTGTTGAGAATTGTTTTTATCTTGAAGAAGAAGATCAATTGAAGATTGATAAAGCTCTCCATATACTTCAAAATTAATCATTGTATTTCTTAAAGATTTTTCCCTTACTATCCAGGATTGTTGGAAGTAAGTGTTGTGATTTGAAGAGGATTGTTCTTCATTCACATTAGTGTTTGTTTGGTCTTAAAGGTGTTAAGAACTTTTGATCACCCTATAGATTAGATAGTAAGCATAGGCTGTACAATTATTCTAACTATAGTGAAATCTCTTTCGTGTTGGAAAGGGGACTGGAGTACTCTCGGATTGTGAGGGGAACCAGGATATATCACCTTGTTCTTTACTTTTCCGCATTTATCGCTTTCATCACCATAATCAGGAAAAGATAAAGATATAATCAAAACCTTCAAACACTTAACCAAAAATTACTACCAAGCATTCTCATAAAACCGAATAAATTTTATAAGACCTAATTCACCCCCCTCTTAGGCACTCTGAGACTTACAGTTTATATCTTTGTTCGAAGATATAAATCTTAGATCTTCTTATATCTTTATAGAAGATATATTTTAGATTTAATTTGTGTGTATAAATAGCCTAGTGGAGTAGGTTATTGTAATTCATTGTAAATCCTTATTTTTGAAGCTATCAGTAAATATTCCTTTTGTCTTTTATCTTTCTTGTGCTCCAACATGCGTGTTGCTCTGTTTGGTAAGCAAGCTGACGTTGATATTATCTACTATGATCATCTAAGTGAGGGTCCGAGTTCGATTTCCATCACTCTGAATCTAACTGGTTCCAATTATCTTGCATGGAGAAAATCCATGTAACGAGCGTTAGATGCGAATAACAAGCTTTGATTTGTTGATGGATCCATTGAAATTCCATCTAACAATGTCTTCAATCATCTTCCATGGAAAAGGTACAGTTATTTGATTCATTCTTGGTTGTTAAATTTTGTTCTCACAACAAATAGTATCCACCATTGTTTTTCATGTAAATGATATAGATGTATGGATCAATTTGAAATAATGATTTTCTAAGGTTGATTGTATACGTATTTTTTCACTTCGATCTTCCATTAATAGTTTGAAACAATCTTCCAATTTTCATGGATTACTTCATTTAGTTAAAAGGTTTATGGAAAGAACTCAATGAACACCAACCCTTAGTTGTTTGTACTTATGTTAATCAATGTAGATGCATAGCTATGCTGAATGTTCATGATTATCGGCATGAGGATTAAGTCATGCCGTTTTTAACAAGTCTCAATGATTAATTTTCATTTGTAAGAACTCAAGTATTATTGATGGATCCTCTATGACTATTAAACAAAATTTACTCTTGCGCAAGAAAAAAGTAATAAAAAGATGTTAATCCTACTAAAGAAGACAATTATGTATTGATTAATGCAACTCAGAGATTTGATTCCAAAGGCAAGCCAAAAAATTTCAAGAACTCTCATAGGCATTGGAGCTTTTTAATAGGAGTGGCCACACTGTTAGATATTTGCTACTAGAAATATGGTCATTCTAACTTCAACAAGAACAAATCTCGTGTCAACGCTTCAACTAATCAAGCTTGTGACCATACTCATCCAATTGGCACCATTAGGGAAGCTTCTTCTGCAAGTAAAAATTCCTCCATTTCTCAAGAGAAGTATGATCAATTGGTTAGCTCACCTCAACAAGTAAATTTACTTCCTTCAACACACACTACAAAAAAAAACATATTTTAGCTTCAAAAAAATAGCGTCGGCCCCTGACAACGACGCTATTAGCATTGAATTTACGTCATTAAAGGTAATACTAATAACTATTCGTTCAATTTTTATTTTAAATGTCTTTTCGACGCTAATTTTATTCTATTGGTGCTAAAACTTTTTTTCCTCACTATTTAAGTTTGCCTCCTTTTTTTGGTTAGTAGTAGTGTCGGTTAGGGCCGATCCTAATTTCCTATTTATTTATTTATTTATTTTGAAAATCTAGCAAAGATCCAAACCAACGCTAATTTAATTTTTTTGGTGTGAAAACTTTTTCATTCCCTGTATAGTTTCTGTTTGTATCTTTTTTTTAGTTTTTATGTATTAATTTATTTAAAAACTACGTCAGTTATAGTTGACGTTACAGCGCTAACTAACTATTTATTTTTTATATTTTATCTAAATATATTTTTTATTGCAATTCTAGTGTCGGTAATAAACGACACTAATTTATTTCTTTTCTTTTATAATTTTCATTTGTCTCCTTTTTTTTATTTATTTAAATTAATAAATATAATATAATTTATATTATTTTTTAT